>OX411733.1:23902107-24588037 GCA_948252095.1 Dicycla oo
ATTTTTTTCTTGTAAAGGGGGCGGTAGTCCATAAACTGTTGGGAACCTATGCACTGTAGAAGAACTATAATTTTATTGAGATAATCATCGATTGTTAAATTTTATTGGATTTTGTTTATTTATTGATCCGAATATAAACTTTATTATTTTTAATTAATTCTATCAATCTACTTATGCTAATTTATTTTTATTTTTCATTATTTTTTTGTTATTATTTTAAATTTTAAGGTGTTGACCCATATTGTTTGAAATGCATGAAATGTAGATTTATTATCTTTGTAATTGATTGATTGTCTTGTTTTGTAATTGTGTTTTATGTACAAATTCAGATACAAATTACTTGGTTATGAATAAATGCCTATGACTATAACCTGTAACTTTTGCAGTTCTGGTTACAGAAAAGGTGTTTTCGTGCAGGAAAAACGTCTCAAGATAAGAAAATACTGACTATTTTCCGTATGGTTTGATATTTTTAAGAAAAGGACATGAAGGAGTTTTGGAAACTTGAGTGACACAACTTTCCCTGGGTTTAGGGTTGTCACTTGTCGGATTTGATTAATGATAATATATTTTACATACGATTTCAATCAGTTAACATAACTGGCGAAATGTGTTGTAGGTACTATACAATCAATACACCTCTGCCTAACGATTCGGGCATTATTGGCATGATTTTGTGTTATATTTAAGTACTTAACGTCTTAATTCTATTGCAGTTATAATGAGGAAATTGGAAACCAAGAGCTCGTAATATTATGCTTTCACCAAAGTTTCATCATACGAAGCCAACGCAAAGGACAGCCTACTTATTTCGTTTTAAAATAAATTATAAGTTAAAACAATACTCAAACATACTCAAAATAAACTTACGGTGAAGCCATGCTATACATTTTTTTTTGCTTTTTATACCTATTTGTTACTATGAGACATTATTCCCAAAATAAAAATAAAATTAAACAGACTTCAAAAAGAAATTAACACAAAATTATGAAATAACTTCTGATCTGTATTTTAGTTTTTTGCTACCGACTTTCGAAATTAAAGTTATGTCACAATCTTGAGAAGTACTTAAATTTAATTATTTTTTCATTTCGTAATTTTTAGTTTTTAGTAAAAACTGGAATATTTGTTTGTAATAAGTAGTTAATAGTTTTGTTATAAATATTGCACTAGAATTTGACCAAGTTTTGAGATGTTTTCCTTTTGTCACCACACCCTTGGCTCTCATCAATAAGCCAGGCCGTCACACACACGTATTAAACCATTATCATGAAAACTACTGAACCGATTTTGATGAAACTTGCACTGTTCCCTAAGTTGAAGTAAATGTATGCCAACAAAAAAATGGTCACTGAGATTATTTGTTAAATTATTGGTTTCTTTTTAAGGTCATATAATTTAATATTTTCTTTTTTTTAACTAAACGTAATTTTCTTGAGAATGTCGTTTTATAACGGTTTCGAAATAAAGGTGCGATATGTCGAATTGATAATCTCCTGAACGGTGTCTCGTGCACACGGAAAAAAATCTGAAAAGATCAACATCACATTTATTGAGATATCCTTCTAGGCAAAGTTGTGTCTTTTATCTACGACTTTGGGTGCTTGACATTAGGAAAAACGGCAAGATTTAAACCGATTTGAGTTCTACCTGACAAGGCATAAGGTCTGTTTACAATGTGAAAGTCATTAAAAGCCATAGGTAATACCTAATAAATAGGTTCAGAGATACGAACAAAAAACGTCAAAATCCAGGCAGTTACAGCATTTTACGGTACTTTTGCAGGATAGGTACGGCTCGGCCTTAAATCGACTGCGCGGCCTATGTATGGTATGACATACACATCATCACGCCTATGTTGCACGAACGAAGGGATAAGCAGAGAACAGTTATAGGCGGCAACCCCGTGGTATGAAGAGATCACATTAATAAAAACCATTAGGGAATTGAAATAACATTAACAGAAAAGAATTTATTATTACGGTAACAACTGCCAAAACATAAATATAAGCATATAACATAAATACTTACTGAATTACAGGCACTCTTGTTATTACTCTAATACCATTATTTTTTAGTTCACCGACTTTTAAAACGGTTGTTTAGATATGTAATCAGTTCTTTCCAGTGGCGAAAGCACCTTATAACACGATTCCTACCGGCCTCCTTTCGGAGGTTCGGATCAGCAACTCTACCGCTATTGAAAAATGCCACAGTCCGTAGTGTCTAGTGTTGCCAAAAATATAGTTAGGTACACTATGGCCATTTAATTAACCATAACATTCAAACGACAGAAATGCCTATTATTAGCTTTGAATTGCAACAACAAAAAAATGTTCTGAAATAACCCGGCGCCAAAACGTCATAATCGGGAACTAAAAATGTGTGCGTCAGAATGGCTGGTTGTCTGTGGCGTTGGTTTATGAAAGTTGATTCGAAAATTGCTACATAATTCCTTATATTTGCTACATATAATAAATAATTGCTATATAGGATATATATTTAGAAACATTTTTTTTTTGACCAGCAATCCCGACGTTTGGTTGGCTGGTCACCTCCTAGTTTAAAGTCAAGCATGCAGTTTCCCGAAATGTATTACGTCAATAATTGCTATATATTTACTTCATTTATCTAATTTAGTTGTAACTTCAAACATATGTTAAACAAAGGATGTAGCAATGATTTAAATTATCCCAAGAAAAAGTGCCTGATAAAATAATAAAGGCATCATAACATTTCCATTGTGAATTTCGTCTGCAATGAGCTGTGTAGTGACCAATTAGTGTTTCACATACTGGGGGCTCGAATTCTATTATTGACAGTAAATATTTTATTTAACATATAGTTACAATTAAATTAGATAAATGAAGTAAATATGTAGCAATTACTGACGCAATACATTTCGGGAAACTGCATGCTTGACTTTAAACTAGGAGGTGACCAGCCAAACAAACGTCAGGATTGCTGGTCAAAAAAAATATTTTGTTTCTAAATATATATCCTATGTAACAATTTTTTATTATATGTAGCAAATATAAGCAATTATGTAGCAATTTTCGAACCAACTCTCATAGACCAACGCCACAGACAATCAGCCATTCTGACGCACACAATCCCCAACGTAATTCTTTGGTACATTTTTTATGATATTTCTACTGTGGCTGTAAGTAGCAAAATTGCTACTGTAGAAATATCATACAGTATTTTATCTTCATACAAACGGTCGGAAGGAGGTATTTTGCTTTTTACACCGAGTAAAATAACTAGATTAATAAATAAATAAGTGGATAGGGTGAAACAAGTGACACATGAGTGACCTACCTACGCTCGCCTTAAAAAAAACTAGTAGGTGGTTTCCTAAGCTAGGCTATCTACTTACTTATAATATGTACTTAGCTACTCACTGAGTTAGACGAAATATCGTGAGGAAATGTTTATGAGATCAATAAATGGTAGGTAACTACGTAGTAAGATTAACATTATAATTTACTTTTATATATAAGTAAGATTTTGTAGTAGTTAGTTAGAAGATTTGATTGCTGTTGGTAGCGCACACGCGATGAGATGGTTGATAATAAGTAAGGATTGCAGAGCGGTTCGACATCGGAAGGGTGACGAAAAGAATTATTATTTCGAGTTGCTCCGTACTGTAGGTAATGAGGACGTTAATAAGCTGAGATGAAAAAAGATATTTAATTACTCGTCAGCTATTTCTTGCATTTTGGCTAAGTTGGTAGGTGTTGAAGTTTGTAATGATTGGAGTTTGGTAACCTTCGACGACAGCAGATTATTTTTTTAAATAAAAGATATAATATTTACAATCACAAAACTAGAAATAAACTCGAGCAAGTGATGGTGGTAGGTAGGATGAAATTAAAATACTGTAGGCGGGCAGCCCTATCGCGTGTTTACGTACCGAGCGGCTGTAGGTAGTTATTTCAAGAACAGGGGTTGAGTCACATACTGTATGATATTTCTACTGTGTGATATTTGCTGGAGACATGTTTTCATTTGTCATGTTTTTGTGCTGGTAGGTAATAAAAAAATGTGGCATAAGTAAGTAAGTATACCTATCTACTGATCACTTTGCAACGTTCTATCAGTATTGTTATGTACCTACTTGATTGAAGTATTAAAATATTTTTATAAAAATATTCCGTTCGTTTTTATTTTATTTATGTAGGAAGGTACTTCATACCACAGCTTGTACCTACTTGTATTGTTTCTGCCTACTCATAATACATATTTACCTATTTAATTTCATTTCCTTGCTGCAGTAACATTATTACCAGTTAAATTACAAGCAATTTTATAGTTTTGATTGATTTGAGTAGATAATAAAATTTAAATACATGAATACCTACTTATCGTAACATTCGCATAGCGACCACTTTAGATTTTAGTAAGTTACCGCGGACATAAGCAGATAATAAAATTAAGCGCGTTTAGGAAAAAACCCATTTACAGCTGCACGAATTATTACGAGTATGTACAGACGCCAGCACATCAAGCTACTACAATCTGTCAGATTTCTTTAATAGATTTTCGACTTTATTGCTAAGGCATTAGGTTCAAGGTTGATTGGGAAAATCTGACAGTTTCGGGTAGGTTGACCTGCTGGCGTCTGTACCTATATGCCGCATGGCGTAAAAATAAAATATAATTATTTGACTTCGCAAACACGTCGTCTCCTACTAAAGCTAAAAATGCTAGCTCAATCATCAATCACACAAACGAAACAATTACGCCAACTCAAGATATTTTTTGTCCTTGAGCGCACGGTACGATTACGACGACATAGGTACTCGATGTGAGATGGAGAATCTATAGGTATCTAGATATAGCCATCTAAGTAGTATCGATGCCACCTAGCATCGATGAGACCTAGTGTCTAGGCAGACTCCTAGATGGTGTTGTAAAACTACAGTATCTGGTAATTAGCGAGTCGCTGATGCAGCCATCTGTTATAAATTGAAGGAAAAAAAAAAATAGCCAGCTCAATAGCCAGACTTAGGGAGGTGTCATTTCTTTGTATGGGATTGGGTATCTGTAGTATTGTAATATCTGTGGTACAGTGTACAGTACTTGCTTGAGTTTCATGATTATACAGGGTTATTTCATTATTTGTAAAACACCAGCAACCTCTTAAGGGGTCATTGTGCGAATAAAAAAATCAGCTGTTCAGTAGGATTTTAACTATTTTAACTTTTTTTTCGCGATTTTAGTTTTGGTCCCATAGTAAAAGTTGTTCATAATGATGAGTACAATGACCCCTTAAGAGGTTGCTGGTGTTTTACAAATAACCCTGTAAAGCCAGGAAGGAAAAAAAAACAATCATTACACTTTTACATTTATTGATGCTCAATAAAAACTTAAGCAATCTAAAAATTTTGCAAAACTGCTTATGTTCGTAATGAATTAGTTATTAAGTAATTAATTACTGCTCATGTTACGTTATGCCAAGTAGGTACACATAAATACGTTGCGCTTCAAAACTTTGTTAAGGATAATTAGGTCACTATGTAACTTGTATTCATTATCTGACTAGGTACGCTTTTGTAGAAGGCGTACAGTAATATCTAATTGATTTACTCATTAAAACCTTTTTTCTAATGTAAGAGTTGAGCCACTGAGCCAGAAAATTGGAACACTGTTTCATACATAATTAACGAGATTGTTACTAAAAAAATTGCCAACAAAATGTATAAAATAGTGTTTTTCGTGGCAGTAATTAGTAGTTATCGCGTTTGATTTATTTATTGAGTAAGTGACCTAACGTAACTTAATATTATTGTGTTCTATGTTCTTGAAGGTCCTACATTATGTGTTGAGTTTATACAATAACATTCCTATATTGTAAACAAATGGAGTTTGCTGTGGGCATATTAATATCTATTATTACCTACCTATCAACACAATAAGTCTCTATATAATAATAAAAAAAATTATAATAGGTATAATATGGAAGAAATGTAAACTTTACAAGAACTTGTTAAAATTCCCGAGTGAACCAGACATACAGCTCTGTTATACTTTAGATAGGTACTCCATTAATGCATTCTTCAAATCGTTGACCATTAATAATCTACAGACATTCAGAAAAAAATTGAAAATTACTTCACTCACAATAAATTGTACCTAATTAGAATTACCTAAATTAAATTGGCTACAATGTGTAGCTAAATCACTTTTAATTAAAGTCAATTAACAACCCTGCCACAATGTGTTTGTTAGACTGCCAATTATTATTAAATCTAAAATAAACTATAAATAAATGCAATGCATGTTTCATTGTCTTTAAATATAAAAGTATACTCCGTGAAACTCAACGAAGTGCCTATGTACATATGAAATAACAACTAAACATTTTTTAATAATATTAAAACTATAAATTAAAAAAAATGGACATTTACAATCTAGCTTAAGTTGGAGCACACATCACTATTTAAGTAATTGCTTTCAAATCTCACAATGAGTGTTCTAGTGTATCTTATCTATGAGTATACAGGTTTGTTATAATGTTTGGCAACTCGCAGCAGCGTCTGGCATGTAGTCTCTGTAAGGTAAATGGTCATATTCATCAGTAAACTGTCGTGGGTCAGTTCAGACACCATTTTTTCACACACAACACTACAGTCACAGACAATCACATTTCTGTCCATATGTCCCATTTCTTCATTGCTTCGACTCGAGAACCCTATGCCATGGTGCTAGCATCTTTACCAATATTTATTACGAAACCTTACCCATTATTGTTGCAGATATTTAAAGACAAAGGAAATATGTATTGAGTTTTGAATAAATTAACTTTATGGGTTGCAGTCTTCATAATAATAATCCTTCAGTACTACCTAGTTGGAAAGGTCACAGTTCAATACAAATAGTTATTTTATAGCCAATTTACGTCATAAATTTTCCCGATTTACTTAAACTGCTAGAATTTTAAGTTTTAGTAAAATCACATATCATTTTACTAAAAGGAATAACTTAAACATATTCCTGATGATGATGGTGACACCTGTTTTATCAATACACCACAAAAGTTCATATCTAGATTTCCACCTTGAAGAATGCTTAACATGCCAATAATTGCCATAGAATTTCAAATCAGTCAGATCTCAGCAGACTTAGGCTTGAAAGATATTACAATACCAGTTTGCTTCATGTTTTTATACATTTACCTGTTGGTGGCTGCGAAAAAACATGATTAGGTACAGGAATATTGTGATTCAGCCAGAATCAATACTTACCACGTAGGACGTCGTGATTTCTGAGTGACGGCCCTCAGAAGAAGCTTTGAGCGCCGACATCTAGTGTAGTGAAATCAGAATCAAACCATTAGAATCGGAATAATTTCGCATACCAATGTACCACAACCTTGGACCATGATCATAAACTATCAACACGATCATAAAGTATTTTTTCACATGAGATCTTGAGGAATTATCTTTATGAAAGACGAGTCACTTGGAAGAAATTATTACACTTAAGTCCATTGATAACGCCTACAAAATAGTTCTTAATGAGTAAAGAATAAAAGTCTATTCTTTTTATATAATATATCAGTCTTGTTTCATCTACATTGAACAACCTTGTGCACCTGATAACTAGATAAAAAATACGTAATATTTCTGACACATTGACTAGAAATGTTTGACTGACCTGTAATCCAACCCTGCAAACGAAAATGATTGTTATGCACAAAGTAATAAAGTTCGAAACCCACCTATTTCCCTTCCTCTTGTCCAACGACTTCTTTATATCTGGCAATCATAAGTTTTTTGACCGTGTCTCTATAAGTCTCCCCGGGGGTGGGAGTGTAGATGCCTCTCTTTTGTCCTAGACCTGCCAAACTTGGCCGTTGTTCGGCTTCTATGGGCGCGATTCTACCCTGTTCCTCTTTACCCAGTCCTCTGCCTTCAGACCAGCCCATCTTCTGCAGCATCTTGCCACCAATCGTGTCAACGACTGAGGGAGGCGGGTGCGGCGCCATTGGCGGTGGCATCGATTCAGATGGATCATATCGCTTTCTGATGATTGGTGGTTCGTCTTCACCAAACTTCAGGCGTCTCTCTGCCGCTCTGTCTCTGTATCCATTCATTTGCGGGATCAGTTCGTTCTTCTTGCGAAACTCCGCTAGGTTCTGTTTGTGTAAGTCTGACAGGGACTTGTGTTTGTTCAGCACCTCTGCGGATGGGAAGCGTCGCTTACAAATGAGGCAAGTCAGTTTGGCCCAGTCTATGATGCCCTCGTCGCTGTCAAAGACATGTTCTGCGTCGCGGTCGGCCACCCTTTTCATTAAGAACTCGTCTCCGGTTGGTGGGGGAGATAGTTCCCTGACGTGAGTCAAAGAAGGACCTGACCCTAACACTGAAAAGCCTATGTCAGCAGAGCCTTTACTGGCCCCCGTGTCTAAAGGCTGTTCCATTACAATATTACATCTAGCATTCTCTTTCTTTTGATTCAAAGTTCGCGCCCACCTCTCCATATCTTTGGCTATCTTTTTGGCAACTTTCACTTTGTCATCTTTATCTTTCTTTTTCTTTTCCTCTGGTTCTTTGGCTATGGTGTTCTCAGTGGTAGCTGTCGGTGGGCTAGGCAGTTTAGGCTGCTCAGTGTTCTGGTGTGCTTGTGTAGCTGCTATGTAAGTGTTGTTCGTGGCATCCCAGTACATGTACTGATTAGTCTGACTGTTGTAGAAGTACTGACTAGTACCATCATAATATAAACCTGTGGCCGGGTCATAGTAGTAGCCAGAAGTCTCATCATACATGAAAGTCCTAACATCAGGGGCAGCATACACTGTTGTGCCATCACCAGTGGGGGCTTTGACTGCGGGGGCAGTTTGTACAGTAGAAGTCACAAAAACTGGGACACTCACAGGTGTCCAGGACATGTGACGAGCTTGAGCAGCTGAGATAGCAGATTGAGCAACAGCAGCAGCCGCATTCACACGGTCTGCCTCAGACATAGCCTGAGCAGCTGACGTGTAATTAGACATTTGAGCATAATAAGAAGAATAGTCTGCACTTGGAAGTTTTGAAATTTTCTTTGGTTCATTATAGAAACTAACAAGGACCTCCCTACCATCTATCTCTAGTGGTGGCTGCAGGGATGCTAACTCAGAATGAGCGGCTGTAGAATCAGCAATGGAATTAAAATTAATGTAAGCTAAGCACTTTGATGCACCCGTTAGAGTTTCTCTGCCAATAGTGATGCCTGCAATGGAATCTAAAACAGTCTTTGAGCATCTAGCCTTTATTACCTCTAATATTTTCTCTTCAGTAGTTAAAGCATCTAATCTTCTAAACAACAACCGTTTTGTGATGCCAGCACTCTCTGACAAGAGGTTCCTCTCACTGTCACCACCATACACTATGCCATCTGACCTCTTTCCTTGACAGTTCCGTCGGTAGCACACTTGACGCCTCTTGAAGTTGTACAGTCCACACTTACAGAACCAATCCCCCGGGGACGCATTAATAGTCTGGTTATCATCATGTTTGTCTCTGGTATCGTATTTACTCTCGTAATCTAAGTCCATTCGTTCGCGACTGCCCGAGCGGCTGCTAGACCTAGAACTGGCTTTATGATCCATGTCGCTTATGGTAGGCGGAGACGGCGGCGCCGGCACGTCGCGGTCACGGTCGTCGTACCGCTTGGGCGAGCGGCGGCGGTCGCGCTCGCGCGGTCTGTCGTACCGCTCGCGGCGGTAGCGGTCGCGGCGGTCGCGGTCCTCGTCTCTATCGCGGTCGTAGCGGTCGCGCTCGCGGTCGGACCGTTCGTGGTGGTGTCGCTCGGCGCGCGGCTCGCGGCGCTCGGGGCTGGCGCTGCGGCGCGGCTCCCACACGGGCGAGCGCGGCCGGCCCTCGGCCCACCTGTCGTCTTCGCCCCACCGGGTGTTCCTCTCGTCACGGCCTCGCCACGACATCGCACACGCCTGTGAACATCACCCGTACGAATAAAGCGACTGTACTCACAAACCGTTCGACGCCGCAGTCCCGTTGCCTCCATGTTGGTTGGCCTATAATCGCCGTTCAATAACCTTTCTCCTCGCCGTACTATTGTTTACCTGCGTAGCAGTCACTGGCACGATAATATAAGCCCTTAATACAACACGGTTAACACTTAACACAATAGTTTTTATAGAATTATGCAATGCAATTATTAGGATTTTATTAGTACTCTTCAAGGAATATCAAAGCAAATGCGTCGAAGACGCCATGTTTTTTAATACGATATTGACAATTTGACATTTACTACGTTTGATTGACGTCATAGGGTATAGAGATTTCAAGAGTCAGTGGAGTAATAGTGTTCTCTATCGAAACATTACTTCTTACGAAAATTAAACAGCTCTTACTGAAATCCAAGAAATAGTATCATTTTATTAGAAAAATAAAATTAAATGTATTTCGTATGTATTATAACGATGATACATATACGTTAATTCATAAATTAAAATATCAAAATGCTATAAAATAGGAGTGACAAAGACAATCGACTATTTATTTATTTATTTAAATGCCTTAAAACTATCCTCACAGATATTAACCTAATGCGATAGCCAAGTCACACACACAAACTTAAAATTAAAGCACAAAATACATTTCAAGTTCGTTTGTAACATAGCGTAAACACGTAAGCGCGATAGTTGACGCGTTTTTGATCAAAAATCGACTATTTATTGAGTTGACGCGTTCAGATCGGATCTACGTATCTTAGGGATCTTAGGGATCTAGTCTGTTCAGAATGCGCAATCATAAATAAATCACTTTACCACTTACAAAAACACTTTTGGACTCCGATTTTAGGACACAGGAGCACAAACACTGCACGTAATATAATTATTCATTTAAATAGTTATTTATTAATGACCATCAACAGCTCATACATTGTGGTAACCCCGCTGCTGACCATCGAAACTTTAACCTTTAATGTTTTTATTATATTTTACTATTTTAATAATTTGTAATTAGCAGATAGCCGCGGCTATCTGTTACGTTACAACATTCAACATTGGTTTACGCGTATTCGTAAGCCGAACTGATGAAACCATTGAAGATTTTTTATTAGGAGAGCAACATGTGCAGTATTGTCCGTTTAGGTTTATAGACAAATACTTCAAACTTTGACAGGGGTGGGATTTACGAGCCGTTTTCGCTTTACAATTCGGGGTAAATTCCTTGTTGCGTTGCAAATGAAATTTAGTTTAATTCATTAGGTACGGCCGAGTTCTCGAAATCATCACGAACATTAGACACACAGACAGACAGGGCGGGGGACTCCGCTTCACAATGTGTGATAGTGATGAAGACACCATCCTATAACAATTAACTCAGAGTAAATTTCGAATAATCGCGTGACTCGAGCTTCGAAGGTTACCAGAAGGTTTCACAGTGACACACAGGATAAAAGGCCGAAGGTAGCCTCAACTACACACTGACAACGCTGTCACATGCCATATTTTTTTTCCCTACGTATTCCATATTATTTGATCACGACCCTAAGCCCTCCGGCCTAAGATGATGATCAAATAAAATGGAAGGATCCCACCAAATTAGCTGGGGTGTCAGAGCCTCCTTGGCAGATACAGGAACAGGAGAGCACGCATTCCACCCCACTTTTGCAAACACCTTGCACACAACATCACAAAATTTTATTTCGCGACACAAAATACCCGTGCACGGTACAAGTAGGTAGATACACTAGTTAGCACATAATTATAACTAATTAAACTAATAGGGACAAAATATTTTGGCCCATGTGGCGTGCCCGCCGCATAGACCCTTAGCAAAACAAAAAAACTGTGACGGATGCACACGACCGCTCGCATCGACGTCTCCCGAACCAATCCTTTTCCTAAAGATTTTATTGACTGGGAAAATAAAATGATACAGGAGTTTCCCTCAATATACCTATTCTATACAAGTGAAGTTTGATCAGAATTGGAATATTAACTAACTAAAGTTAGTGAAAACAACTCGAATCTGGACTAGGAGAGCACAAGTAAAACTTCAAGATTTTTATTGACATAGATTTTATTGGCCAGTAAAATGTAAATATTTATTTAATACATTAGGCGCGGCAGACGCACATGCGCGTTTTCGGACGTTCACCAGGTGCTTGACGGCGCGTATGCGCGTCCATACAATTTACATAACTTTCTTCGAGTGCGGCGCGCCGCACCTGTGCGTTCGTTGTGCATCTCTATTGTTTCGAAAACATCGTAAAATAAGGGTCGGTAAGGGTGTAGCATAAAGAATTAAGCAGATCATGTGTTAAAACTTGCCGTATAGACAGTTTAGGTGTTGCGATCTTAGTTAAATAGTGTGTTCATCTTACCTTTATATATTTTTCCATTATGGCTTTTATAAGTATTAATAAATGTTTATTCATTGGCAATTGATTGTATTAGTGAAAATTTATGTTTTCAAAAAGATTCATACCTATAAAATGCGGGATTTTGATATGAGCTCCTGTCTAATATTTTTATTGCAGTTTTCGTGTTATCAGGTGAAATAATAAACAATTTTATTATTACTTCCATCTGTTTACATATGGTTATTACGTCATTGAATGGAAATAAAAGATAAGTCGAGTAATGAAGAAATAGTAACAAATTATATTTTTCAATAATTAATTGTATCATACATATAATCATTCGTACTAAGTACAGACGCCAGCAGGTCAAGCTACCCGAAACTGTCAAATATAAACAATTTTATTATTACTTCCATCTGTTTACATATGGTTATTACGTCATTGGATGGAAATAAAAGATAAGTCGAGTAATGAAGAAATAGTAACAAATTATATTTTTCAATAATTAATTGTATTATACATAATAATCGTTCGTACTAAGTACAGACGCCAGCAGGTCAAGCTACCCGAAACTGTCAAATTTTCGCAATCAACCTTGAACCTAATTGTAGTATACAGCGAAAAGTGGGGGCATTCAGCACCCAACCGTCATAGCGTGCGGACGTGTTTCTATACCTGTTGTGTATACATAGTGATAGCAGGGAGTGTATTATCGAGCATTCTACAAGTGGCGACGAGGAAAAATGTAAGTCCTAATGCACAAATACTTTGTTAAAAAGAAAGAGGAAAAGGACAGTTAAAGTAATAACATAATGTGGTTGGGGGTAAATAAAAAAAAAAAAAAAATAAAAAACAGACGAATCTAATTAGTAAATATTTAACAATATTACTCGTTAACGTAAATAAGATGGCAATAAGATGGAATCTTTCTTATTTCTTTAGTAATTACGTGCGGTCAACCGCGCTGAGTCATGTTGTTTACCAAATTGCATCGTGCATTCCTAATGAGGTTAACTAATATTATAATAACAAGTTTAAATAAATGAATGAATGCGTAAATTGACGAACGTATTCAATAGAAAACATAATGTATCCAATTTTATCTATCCTATCAGTACAATTGAATCGTTATGATTTATTATAATAAAATCGAACCTTAACAGGAAGTTTGTGCCAATTTGTACATACTAAATATATCTATTTCGATTATATATGTGCATTAAAAGTGTTAGTGTATTTGATAAGTATATTGGCAGCGATTTAGATGCAATAAATATCGTAATCACAATTATGCATTAGGCACGAATGTAAACACGTAATTATATGAGGGAGTATCAAAATAAAAGGAAAGTTAGGTATATGGTATTTTTTTCCTTTCTTTCTTTTTTCTCTTTCTCGAAAGACCAATATGACAGGTCACTAGCAAATGTAAGTGTTATGAAAGTCGATAAAGGACTGTGATTGTGAGGTCAATATGAGAATGGCCCTGTGTGAAAAGAAGTCAATGAGACAGACTTGCAACGAAGTGTTAAAAGATTATTGGTGAAAGGTCAATATGAGAGACATTGTCGTGAATAAATAGTCAATAAGAAAGGCTACGATATGGTATTATTGAAGGATCTTTAAAAGATCGTTTTGGTTAATATAGTCAAATATGAGAGACGGAAACGGTCAATAAGATAGATCGTACTGGTTGAGCGAAACGGTCAATAAGATAGATCGTACTGGTTGAGCGAAACGGTCAATAAGATAGATCGTACTGGTTGAGCGAAACGGTCAATAAGATAGATCGTACTGGTTGAGCGAAACGGTCAATAAGATAGATCGTACTGGTTGAGCGAAACGGTCTATAAGATAGATCGTACTGGTTGAGCGAAAAGGTTGTATGGTTGGGTTATGTGAGCCTTAATGTAACTAACCAAACAAGTTGTAAGCAGTTATGCGATTGTTACAGATCGCCCCATTATGGCTCAGATAACATCAGCGCTTCCAGGTCTTGAGCACTTCGATTGCGAAGGTGACCCAGTTTCAGTAGGAGTCAGATGGGAAAAATGGAAAAGAGCCCTTGAGATATATTTCCTAGCGGCTAACATTGACACAGGTGTGAAAAAGAGAGCAACCCTCTTGCTTATTGGGGGCCTTGCCCTACAAGAAGTATACCCCTTTATAAGTCTTATACCCCTTTATCTATAAGTCTAGATTTAGTATATAGCTTTTTATATCTTCGTCAGTTTTCAAATTCTTTCCTTTATCAAGTCAGGACACATAATACCTTTTGAAGCTACGGCACTGGGCAGATGTATTGCATAGAAAACGAGATTTAATTATTTAATAACAAAGACCAAAATAGCATAGGTATACCTTTGATCAATGTCGAATAGACATCAAAATAAAACCTTTTTAATGACCTGCACCCTAATTGCGTAACACACTGTAGCCTCTACTCGTACGTTGGGTATTGTGGCGGCTATACGTGCTATGAGGTGCTTATAAATAAGAGACGTGTCCTACATAGTGAACGGCTTAATATGAACTATCTTTTTATTGAGTAACATACATCTCCTTATATATTGTTCTCGGCGCATGCACGAGCGCGTGCGCGGCGCTTCGAGAAAACGCGGAGTAGCTGGTCTTCCATCTAGAATATTCAGCGGCGCGCGGCGTTCGCGCGGCGTCCTTCGAGAAGATGTGGCGACACGAGTCGTTGTTCTGGAAACGGTCTCGCTGGTCGCGCCGGACAAGCTCCGCGGCGGCGCGCCAGTGCGCGCGCACTCAGCGTGCGGCGGTGGTCGGATGTGAGACGCGCTGTATGTGGGTATGTCGCTGCAGTGCTCCCCCTCAAGCGAGGCGTACGTTTGGCTTGCGTACTCTGCCGGTCCTGGTGTTGTATGGTTGGTGTGAAGGTACAGGATTCGCGGTGCTCGGCGTGCTTGCTGCGTTTGTTGTTGCCGACGTCGGGTTGTTCGTTGAACCTGTTTCGGTTTCGCTCACGATGTAGGCAGGTTTGGGTCGATCGAGTGACACAACTGTAGTCCGTAATGGTAGCTGTATGTTGTGGTGCTTGCCATGACGCTCTGGTGCTTCATGGGGGCCGTCGTGCGGTGGTGTGAGTGGCGCTCTGGCGGTGTCGTTGCGAGCGAAAGCATGCGTACACGTCGCTAAGTCCTTGTAGACAAAAGGCTTATCAGCTGATGGTGAGCGGTGCGGGGCCGGTGTGAGTGGCGTCATCGTGCGAGTGAGACATCGTACTGGCTCGGCATCGTCGATTCTTGATCTTTGCGGCTCAGGGAAATCGGATGGTATACGAAGTGTGGTACCATACGTCATAGCTGGACTGAAGTCGTTGTCTTGTCGCGGGGCGGTGCGTAGTCCCAATGATACGGTTGGAGGTTCCTCTGTCCATGTCGTTGTTGCCCCGCGAGCCATAGTCGCCGTCTTCGTTGTCTTGTGGAGGCGCTCCGCTTGTCCATTTGATTGTGGGTGATACGCCGTGGTGCGAGTTCGGTTGATTCCCATTCTCTTCACTGACGCGTTGAATGGTGGGGATTCGAACTGGCGTCCTTGATCTGTCGTGATGCGTAGCGGACGGCCGAATCTTGCTATCCACGTTTCGTATAGTACTCCTGCGACAGCCTCCACGGTGATGTCACGAACTGGAATTGCCTCGGGCCATTTGGTGCATCGGTCAATCGTGGTGATGCGGTAGCGGTGGTCATTGGAAGGGCGCGGCGGGCCAACGATGTCTATATGTACGTGTTCGAAGCGTTGTGACGGCGGGAATTGTACTAATGGCGTGGTGACGTGCCGATGTATCTTTGCTCGCTGGCAGCTTGTGCAGGCTCGCGTCCGCTGTGCCACCTCTTTATTCGTGGATGGCCAAAGTACTTTTCTTGTCATCGGTTGTCTTGTGTTCCGTACGCCCGGGTGACATGACCCATGTAGCGCTTCGAAAGCTGCGTAGCGGTGTCTTGCGGGTAGATGGCTCACATGTGATTGGTCGGTTGCATCCGGGTGCAGTTGATTCTTTGAATGCCGGGTTTCCTTGTTTTTTTGGTTCTTCGAGTTCTTGGTCTTGTTGTTGATCGATGCTTGGTTGATTGTAATCGATAGTTGATGGACAAATGATCTCTTCGAGCCTTGATAAAGCGTCGGCGACTGTGTTTTGTTCCCCTTTATGTACTTAATGCCCGTACAAAATTGACTTACTCGTATAAAGTGCGGTGGTCTCTCTCGTCTCGGTGTGTGGGTGGTACTCGCTGTTCTCGTAAGAGCGTAAGTAAGCGGTTTGTGGTCTGTATACACTTCGACGTCGCAACCTTCTATTGACCGGCGAAGGTGCTTAACAGCTGTATATATGGCTGGCGGTTCGCGATCGTAGACACTGCACCGGCGTTGGGTTTCGCTCATTGCTTTTGAATAAAATGCTAGTGGTTTCCAGACTGTATCCACTTTTTGTTGGAGAACGGCACCAGGGCTGTGATCTGAAGCGTCTGAAAGAGAAGAAAGATAAAGGAAAGGAATACGCGAATATGAAAAGGAAAGCCGTGGACAGCAATTTGGAAATCGGTGAAAAGGTTTATATAAAAAACATGACCAAGGAAAATAAACTTACACCAAACTTTAACCCAGAAGCGCATACGGTAACTGATGTATATGGCGGAGACGTAAGAGTGAGGAACGATCTAACGGGGAAAGAATATCGTAGAAATATTATTCATTTAAAAAGGGTAAAAAATAATAATTGGAAAGTTGTTAATAATCAAGATGAGAATAGTGAAACAAATCCTGAAGTTAAAGATTGATTGTTATTTGGTACTGGCATGAAAATAATTGTTTGATTATAATTACAATCTGATTAATTACAATTAGTTGTTTTCTTAAAACAAGGAAGGGATGTAGTATACAGCGAAAAGTGGGGGCATTCAGCACCCAACCGTCATAGCGTGCGGACGTGTTTCTATACCTGTTGTGTATACATAGTGATAGCAGGGAGTGTATTATCGAGCATTCTACACTAATGCTTTAGAGATAAAGTTGAAAATCGATTAGTTTGACAGGTTGTAGTGGCTTGAAGTGCTGGCGTCTGTACAACAATATAATCGTATAAAATATCGACTACCACAAACCTCACATCACATCTCTAACTGACAAAAGCCAGCAGCGGCCGCTTCACGACACTATCGTGTGAGTGAGAGTATCAGTACCTAAACACTTATCCATTGCGCTATTAGATCAGCCGATTCATCGATCTATTTGTACTAAGCAAGCAATGTTTTTGTTGCTAATGAAAATAATTGTTTTTGGTACTTCATCGTGTTTCTAGTATCACGAAGTAATGTTTTAATGAATTTAAAAAGAAAAACTATAATATTTTAGTACTAACGTGTGAAATGAGATCTTTCATGTAATTCGCAATACAGCTGTTATTTTTACAAATAATCACTGAACAACGCGGCATTTTGTTAAAAGCAGCGCAGCCGTCGTAAGTTGACATTCGGCTAATGACTGAAACTGGCGTCCGTCCAGCCGCTTTGCGGCCAGACGCGTTCGCAAGCGCTACGCCTTCTTGCCATATCTCCTGTTTTTAAGATTGTGCGTGGTCCCACTTTCATGTCTCGCCGGTGACTGAGCAACCAATGACAAAGACCAATTATGTGTTTTCCGTAGATACACCTTCTTTGCATGTGAATGTGAACGTTATTACATACGTTGCCGCTGTAACCGCTGTGGAGGGGCGTTCATTTTTAGAATAGTTTATAATATAGTTATCTTTACAACACCCGCCCGCTTTTTGCAGTGTCCTCGTGACGCCCAACGCGGGTATCCGCGCACCTTCACGTCGATTAGCAAATAATTATAATATTTTTTTTTTCAGACCTAGACTTATTTTCTTTGTCAGTTAACAAAATCCGTATTGAATTACTTAAAATGATCGAAAACAAAACTGACGATTAACCGTATTTTCATATTTGTATAAATTTTATTATTACGGGAATAAGATTAATTAGTAATGTTGTACTGGTGCTCTTCCAAATTTCAATCCGAATATTTAACATGTGGATAACGTAGTTAGTTACGCACTGATATGCTTAGATTATAAGCTATTGTTAACTATTTTAAGTGTGTAATTGTTGGTTTTCTTTAATAAATAAAATAAAAACACTATCATTCAGTCACGCACGCGCAAAATAAAAGCCTAACACACATACACGCACCCACAACTCGCTCGCACGGACCAACACCACTCCACATAGGTACACATACTTCCACACACAAATAACAAATGTTTATTGCTATTTCCACTCGAGCCACCACCAATCTTTGTATAATGTTGATTTTATCTTTTAGGTTGTCAGTGTACAAGTATGATTTGGTAAAAGGGCGGAGACTGGGTGTCCTGAAATACAGGCTTAGAGCTTAGTTTAGGCGCCAGTGTCCCGCAGTATTAAATGTTAAATAAATAAATGTATTTACTTAAAATGGATGATATAAACGTGGAAGAATTTATAAATGAAATTGAAATACGTCCTGCTATATGGAACTCCAAAAGCAACAACACTGCTTGGAGGGTAAAGATTATGGAAATCACCAAACATTACATGTTAACGAAAACATCGGTGATGCTTTTTTTACGGGGGCGTCGTTTTTGTGTTTGTTCCGTTTGATGTTTTTCAGCAAGAGCACTAACAGTAATGATTCTTCGTCAAAGTGCATGACTTGACTGCTGTCAAATAATATATAATAGGTTGGGGAAAAAGTTTTCGCATTTTTTAAGAAAATTCAAAACATTTTTTAATATAGTTTATTTACATTTAACTAAAGTATGTAGGTACCATTTTGTTCGATAACTTTTTGCCATCTTGTAGGTAGGGACATGATCCCATTGCTATAGAAATTTTGGGACTTCTGGTCAAAATACCGCGACAAGTGGTTTTGGCAGTCCTCTCGTGATGTTAACCTGACACTGCCTTAAGAATTCTGAAGAGACCGAAACAGGTGGAAATCTGAAGTTGCAAGGTCAGGACTATACGGCGGATGCATTAACACCTCCCAGCCAAACTCTCTTAATTTTTGCTGAGTGGCTAAAGACGTGTGAGGTCTAGCGTTATCATGATGAAAAACCACACCCCTTCTGTTGATTAATTCCGGCCGCTTTCTCTCAACTTCTTGCTTTAATCTCATCAGTTGTTCGCAGTAGAGTTCAGAATCGATGGTCCTGCCTGGTGGTAACAGCTCATAATGAATAATGCCCTTCCAATCCCACCACACACACAGCATCACCTTGTTGCGAGTTAACCCGGGTTTCGCCCCAGTCTGTGAAGTCTGACCGGCCTTTGACCACGACCTTTTTCGCACGTTCTTGTCATACGTGATCCACTTCTCATAACCAGTTATCAGCTTCTTCAAAAATGGTTCGGTTTCATTACGCCGTAATAAAGAATCACAAATGAGTACACGGTTCATTAGGTTTCTTTCAGTGAGCTCGTGAGGTACCCAAATGTCGAGCTTTTTTGTGTACCCAGTTTTTTTCAAATGCGCCAAAACTGTTTTGTGGTCAATTTCCAGTTCTTCAGCTACGTCGTAACTCAGTAGTTACATCTTGCTCCACTTTTTCAAAAATGGCATCCATTTTATCCGTAATAGGGCGACCAGAGCGACGTGCATCTTTGACATCAAAATTTCCGGATTGAAAACGCTTAAACCAAATTTGTGCTACTCTCACAGACACTACACTAGGTCCATAAACATCGCAAAGGAGATCCGCAAACAGTCCTAATAAATTAGGCCTCAATAAACAAAAATAAAATAATTTGGGTTTTCAAGGGGTAATATTAGTATATTGCCCCGTGCAATTAGTTTTTCGATATAACATGGGATATGAAAATTAAAAAAAAAAACTTTTTTTCAGACCGTAGTCAATAAACCCATGGTATCATTTGTTCCCGCTCTTTTATTAGGTTATGAGTTTTAGTGAAAGATTAAAAGTACTTTGCCAGGTTCTATCTTTTCAATAAGAGGTGAAACTTACTTACAATATCAAAAGGCAAAATCGGAGTCAGGCAGTTACTATTGTCTAAAAACATAGCAAGGGTCTTTAATTAGATGTAGCACACAAAATAAACATAAAAAGTAAGTCCGCAACACGAGCGAGAAACGTTATGACGGCAATCTCTTGTTGACAACCGATTGATTGACAAGTGACAGCCGTATCGAGTGTTGCAGTTCACAAAAATGCAAATCGATTTTTCTATAAAATCTTTAAAATAACATAACAACAACGAAAAAATACTCTATCTTTAATCATTGTTTCGCAATAAACTCGTATAATACTTTTTTAAGTGAAAATAAATATAAATCGAATATTATAATACAAATCTTTTAACGGGAAAAAACATTTTTATTTAAAAATAGCATAATATGGCAACATGAACGCGAGAAATACACTAATTGACTTTTTTTAGAAATTCCTTTTTCCTAGGTTTTTTTAGGAAATGATAAATTAAAGTAGGGCTTATAATTATTTAAATATTTTTTCAAATTGTCTAATACTTTGCCTACCAGGGCCAGGAATTGCTGATCTCCTTTTTTTCGCGGCTTGCGTTGCATTTTTACCTTTTTTGTAGTAAAATTTTAAAATGTATCGAAATTCTTCATTAGATTCACTCATCTTGACGACGGTACGAAAAACAAATGAAAATCACACATTTTCCTAATTTGAATTTGGAATTATGTTCTTTAAAATTTAAACTTTCAATGATACCAAAACCAGCCAGATACAAATAGTATAGCCAAAGAGATTTTATTACAAGTTCATACATACTATAATGCGAAAAGACTTTTTCCCCAACCTAATATATTTAAAACATCACTAGCATACTAACGCACGGCAGTCAGATACGCTTTCAATTTAGGAGTTTGGTATCGGCCAGCGGCTCGGTAAACGTGCGGCAGCGGTCCGACACCAAACGTTTAAATTGAAAGCGCCCTAGAGTGACACTTTTACGAACATTGGTGGCAATTATGCAATATAATCATACCTAGTACATATTGTAACACTCGAATTGACTCAGTGTTTTATAGAAGTGAAGATTGTGGCAATAAAAAACACTCAATACAATATTTTTTTACTTTATTTTATCGACCATGTCATAAAATGCTAGTAAATTGATAAAATTAATTAATAAGCAGAAATTCTATAGAATACCTAGCTAAATAACTACTGACTACATCGAAATAAGCGCAGAATTCGACACTATACCTAGCTATAATATTTACGTAAGTAGGTACTTATAGTAACATAGACTAAATAAAATAACAGAGCTGACATTATGCAAGTTTCGTGTACGTATTTTTTTTGTAAAATATTAAGTAGGTATGTGCCTATTTCTTAACTTGCAAATACATTTTTATAATATTCCGATGGAAACTAAAAAGACTCAGTCATGTTTTTATATCTAATGGCATTATCAATAAATAACCTACTCCCGACAAAAAGTGATTCAGTGTGTAAATCTAACTAAATGCATTATTTATACAAATTACTGCTATAAAGTGTTAAATATTAGGAAAGCGTAATATGTTTATTTACTGTTTATTATGGAATGTCGGTATATATATGTAATATGAGGAAAAGTGAGTGGTGAGGCGGTCATAAATATTACGCGATCATACATTTTAACAAGATTTTGAATTGGAAAACAATGAATCTAAGGGCCGGTTTTTTAATCCGTAGTTAACTCAACCAATGGTTAAACACATGAATGAGTTATGCCATTAGTTACTATTTTAATATGAATGAGCTAAGCTAACATGAATACATTAATGTTTAGCCTTTCACATTTAGCCAAAATTCAATCATTAGTTACTGTGTTTAACCATTGGTCGAGTTAACTACGGATCAGTAAACCGGCTCTTAACAAGCCGTGCCTTTTCGCGGCTCACTTTTGTAAAAACAATTGAAATCCAGGTTATAAACAGACACCAATCTATAGAATAACACTACACTGGAAGTGTTCTTTGTGTAATTACAATCTCTGATTGTAATTTGCAAGCCATACAGACCCAAGAAGCTTGCTTGTGTTAGTAGCATGATTATAGAATGCGTGTAACACAAGCTAAGTTCAAGTGGCATCTAGACTTGCCAGGAGTGTGACGGTCATGAACGTCGAGAGGAAATACTGTTGTTGAGGTAGGTAGAAGGTACCTCAAAACATGCCATAAAAATTTACTCAAACGTTTCTTTAAAATTACCTTGAGCAGTAAATTATTGTTATTTTTTACCTGACCGCGCTTGTAAGCTGATATTCAATGCAGTAGTAATATGATGTATAGTTTTAGTTTATCATCACCCAACTAATATTTGCTAAAGTCTAGCAATTTTACACTGTGTATTTTTTCTTATCAACTTTTCTTTATGTAAGATGCTTTTAAATATAGAATTTAATGGTTTTACGCAGCAAACAGGCTTAACATTATGGAATCTACTTTCAAAACGGGAAGGCCTCTTAAGGTGGATCAATGATCTGGTGAAGGTCATGGGAAGCTGGTAGTGTGGCGATGATTTGGTGGAGTCCTATGCCCAGCTGTGACCGTCTTTTGCTGAATGATGATGGATGATATAACTAGGTACCATATTCATTACCGGTCAAATCTAAACCCAACTACGTACTTACAGACGATGATATGGCCAGAACACCTCGGAAGGCATTTTCGGCGATTATAATTTCAAATTTGCGACCGTTTTTCTAGCCTACATCACATCCCGGCGCTCAGGTAATTTTTCGAGCTTGACTTTTGAGTAAAAATTTAGTTGCTTTCAGTAGTGAGCTCCTCATCATCGTCATCGTCACATTCCTGGTGAACGTAGCACTAGTCTTTCCTCCCGGTGAGGAGATGTTCTCGCAGCGTAAGGATCTCGCGTTCGATGTTTTCACGAGCTGCGGATTCGAAGCATTCGAACTCAGGAGTGTGGAACAGCTTTGGTATTTGGTTGAATTGATTTAGCACCTGGAATTTGGAGAAAGGAGGTTTTAGTTAATGACTTATCTTTTTGGCAGCGGCTTTGCCCGTGTTGATGGCGAAAATTAATCCACGGGAACGTACTACCGGGATAAAAAGTAGCTATGTGTATTCCAGACTATAAGACTGCCAAATTTCATCTAGATCTGTTCAGCCGTTCTGGCGTGATTGAGCAACAACCATCAATCCATCCAAACTTTCGCATTTATAAGTAGTAAGATGTAGTGTAGGCATTGACTTATATAGTAAGTGTACGTAATGTATGAGACAGTAATACCTACTGAGTTGGCAAGAAATAAGTAGGAGTAGCCTATAGAAGTAGGACCGACAGCTTCATCAGTCTGAGGGTTGCCGGTTGTTTTCTCTGCAAATTATTTTCTTTGAATATCGTTAAGCTGAAGGCACGAGAATATAGGGTAAAATTAAGTAAGTATATCAAGGCTTACGTAGGCATTGGAAGAAATGAAAATTTTAGAAGCTTCATTGATAGGTGGTCTTTCATCATCTGCCTTGCCTTTTCCCAATTATGTCGGGGTCGGCTTCCAGTCTAACCGGATGCAGCTGAATACTAGTATTTTACATAGAGCGACTGAAAGGTCATTAAACCTCAATAAAATAAAACTGCTCACCTTAATCCTCAACTCGACATAGTTTTCGTGCGTGAGCTTAGAGTACTCGGCCCTCACAAGTTTAGCGTGAGCATCGTATTCCTCCCTCGAGGCGGCCAGCACAGCGAGCTCACAGTCGCCGAACAGCTGCAGGTCACGCAGCGGCGCCGGGCCGGCGGGCGTGGCGTCGCTGCCCGAGGAGTCGTCCGACGCCTCAGACGCGGCGGAGTGTGCCGAGCTCGGGGACATGGCCTCGGGCGACTCGCCACCGTCGTCATCATCCATCGTATCTGTAATGAGGGTGATCACAATTTATATCTCGATTTGGCCAATAGGGACTAGTCTTTTGAAAATCGTTCATCTAATATAAGTGCCAATCTGTCAAATAAATGTTAGGTATAAACTTGCCTATCTATTATAATATAATAAATACGAGCCATGTGTCCGATGGGATTTCGAATGTCCCGCTGGCAAAAATGACGATCTTTCATGCCATATTTAACCCTTTAAGGGGGTGACTTTTCAGAAATCCTTCCTTAGCGCTCACTTTCGTTATATGTGTAAGGAAGTTTTGTGCAAACATGCTTCATGGATGTGTGTCGTCTGTCAGTGAATGAATGAAGATATTTTTTTATTATGTAGGTAAGATAAATGAGTCACCTTCTTCAATAGGATCATCAGCCGTCGTAGAATCCGGAACATTCGAATCACCAGGAGTCGTCGAATCCGGTACTATAGGTGGGACAGGAATCGCGAAAGGAGGTGGTGCCATTGTGACGACAGCCGGGGCCGGGGCCGGGGCCGGGCCCGAGGCCGAATCTGCGGGGCCTTCAGCGGCCTCATTCATGTCTACATCGATGACCTCCACGCCGTCCGCGTCGGTCTCTACTTGGTCTGTAGTTGAGGATTCTTCGTCTGCAGAGCTGGCGGGGGAGGAGGGGGTGGAAGATGCTGCTGATTCAGAACTATTGCAGTTACCACACAATGTGGCTTCGTCGTCTGTGAGGAGGGCTAGGATGTACGACATCAGGTCTTGCTGTGGAGTGACAGTTCGTGTTAGTTTTTTTTTATCTTTGATACGATTTTTTGATAAACTAATAAAATTGAGTATTATTGTAATGTTATAAAATTTATACATAATATAAGCTTGATATCAGCAACCAGCTCCAGTCTACTTCACTGATGGGTAAAGACGATCAAATAAATCTAACCATACCTACATAGAATAACGCCAATATTATTATCAGGGTTTATTCAATGACCAGGACGTAATATTTCAGCAGATGTATTAATTAGGCAGTCAATACAAACGTAACAAGGACACTGGATGCAAATAGGACAACTTGACCTAAACATGTGTAACAAGCAATGAAATTATCTAAACGATCTAGATGCGGCTTACATTGTGGAATAGAATAGGTAGCCGTTATTCTCGTTTAGATTCGGGGTGTCTAAGAGATTTCGTTGTCAACAATGAGGAACGGTTGCATGGGTATCGCAGATTGAGAATAGAAATTAGAGAGAGGCCGCAGAATTCAGACTTGTATAGTATGTGTCGAAGAAATAAGTTCTGCCATCAACAACCCTGGTCTGGCAAATGAATACCAATTTATTTACGATGTTTGGATATGTGTTGTAGATCACTAACAACGAAACTGAATTGCCCAAGCCTCACTTGACCTTTCCGAAGTAGAAACATGCAACAAAAATATCTGGCAACCTATTGTAAAAAAGCTACGCGAACCAATCTACGGAAAAAACCTCCAAAGATACATAGAAATAACACTCTAACATACTACAATACAGGATTATAACATTTATAATTATCTAGTTAGGTAGGTTTGGAATAACAGCAGTTTCTAATTCAACCCGCAGATTGCATGCCATATTTTTGTATTGTTGATAGTCTCTTATTATCGAATAAAGAATGATGTGTTTAGTACTTACAGACTGAGGATGTAAACGCAGCAAGTCAGTTAGCAGTTTGACGGTTAGCTCGGACGGCGTGTGCCTCAAAACTATCGCCAGTTTAAACGCCGCCGGTTGGATCACATCGTCCATCCCTTTGTTGAGCAAGTTCTGCCAGACGCCTGCCTGAAAACCAGAAATGTGCTCGAGTGAAATACACTTCGTGGTACAAAGATGCCAAAAAGTCGCTCATGTGTGTGTAATCGTTGGAATGATGGGATAAAGACGAAATCAGACGGCGATGTGTGAAAGTTGAATGCAGTAGTACCTATCTAGCTGCAATGTTTACATCGATGTAGTACCGATGTTTATGTTTGTAACGATGAGTAGAGATCAAAAGAATGGCAGTTATTTTTACAGGTGTTTTAATAACAAACCTTACCTTATTGTACATAGCTACGTTGGTATGTATACTCAGGTCTCTATACACACTGTAGTAACTGGTGGTTTAATTTATTTATAATATTTTTTAAAGTAAATTGAAGATTATGTACAGACGCCAGCACATGAAGCTAACAACAATCTGTCAAATTTCTTTAATAGATTTTCAACTTTATCGCTAAAGCATTAGGTCCAAGGTTGATTGGAAAAATTTGACAGTTTCGGGTAGTTTGATCTGCTGGCTTCTGTACCTACTTAAGTAGTTTAATAACAACTCTGAAGAACATTAATAATAGGTGTTATTAAACAAAGCTAAATTACATGGTCTTAAATTAGTATATCTTGCTGAATGAAGAAAGGAGATTGCAAGCAAACTTGGTATGTAGTATGTAGGCCACAATGTAAAAACATGGAAATAAAAAATGATGCTCTTTCATACATAATCGACAAGTCCTGTGTCTCCAATCCAGCGGATTGCCTCTAACTTCATGTCTTCCAGTACGCGGTAATGCATCTACAGTGAGCTGTGACGGTACTATATTACCAACTCTTATAGCAGTATTATTTTAATATGAGAAAAAGATGGAGCTATACATCCTGTATAGCTCCTTCTGTTTCCCACAGTGCCTGGTTGCCGCCTTGTACCTGATAAGCCACGCAGTTCCGAAGCGTGTGCCACAAGGACTCTGGAGGGGACGCGTCCTCCACCTGCTTCCAGGCATCGTCAGCGTCGGGTGCGACCAGCGTGTTGCACGCGTTGCGCCACATGCGCATGGCGGAGCAGCCCTGTGGCTCGCCCGATGGCACGGGGGCTGTCATCACTGGAAAGATGACCAATAGCACGATTAGTCAGGAAAGTAAGACAATACACTGATGTTGATACAGCTCGGGTAGTCTATTTTAGTTATTTTTATAGCGTTATGTTAGGACATAACGCGATATTCTGCTCTGGGGCAAAGCCGCTGACATTCAAAATATACATATGTCGCCCCTTTAATCAAAAACCGAAATAATTCAAAAATTACATATTTCGAGTTATTACTATAAACTGAATTAATTTCGCACGGAGAATCGTTCAGTCCAACAGCCGACTCGATTACGATGAAAATGACAGAGATTTCTTTATTTTTTTGTGATAAATTGAAGCCATTAACGTAGACAATGTCAAAGTTTTAATGTCTTTTCCCACAAAATAGAAATTTTGAGTTATTTCGGTTTTTGATTAAAGGTGCGACTTGTTCTTCAAAAACGAGCTGTTCGAACAATTTACCAGCTAGGTGCCAGAGTTTCTCTGAGAGATTTTTTAAACATTTTGGTATTCTCATGGTGGCATCACAATTTATCTTCGCTAACATCTTATATATTAGACGGTTACCTAAAATAAGTTTACTGAATGTATCTTGTCTGTTCTCATGTGAGTGGCGTCTTTTTCGTCTTATGAGAATAAATGATTTAAACCTAAATATACATTTATACACTAAAAACAGTGATATCCAAAATATTAACACCAGAAATAAGGACAAATTACGTGCTCCGTTTCACCGGCTTCATAAGGCTCATAAGTCATTTGTTGGGCTTGTTATATCTTTTTATAACAAGTTACCCTCTTCTTTGCTAGATTTGCCCTTCAATGCGTTTAAAGCTAAAGTAAAATCTAACCTTTGTTCAAAGTCATACTGTTCTATCAACGACTACTTAATAAACAATAAGAATAGTTGGTCGCTGTGATTAACTCAAGACAATGTTTATGTTCTTTCTCCAGAATAAGCTTACTTTCTGACAGGTTATATGAGTTCATATAATTATTTATTTTTTTTGACTGTAAAAGTGAATTTATTTTATTTTTATTTAAAAAACTGACATAATCTACCACATTACAATGATTTTTATAAGTGGTATTGCAATATGGTTAGCTAGTGACCACGACAATTGATCGTAATTATTCTAGCCTGAGCAACCGGCAGCAAGTTCGTCATGCTCCCTTAGATGTCACTGCTTGCGGTAGCGTCGGGGGTCGGGTTGCCTCCTTCCCTCAAATATGGCGATGGGAGTAATGGCTGATCTTTGCGTTATGCTCGTGAACGGGTGCTGCTTGTGGTGACTGGTCGTCTTGCTGACCTTGGTTTGGTTTTGTTATTAGTAATTAACACTTTGTTTATATTTACTTCGATGGTCCTAGTTTACCATTTGTGATTTCGAGTTACGACTTCAACAACAACAGCTAATCAAATCACCTGAGTTTGATAATCTGCCAGTTTATTTGTGTCTTGGTTGGCCTTTCAGAAACTAGTCAGGTATGCTAGAAGAAGTTCTGCATGTATCGGTCGATTCAATTTTGAAAGCCTGTACCTGCATTTGAACTACCTTACATAGGTCACCTACGCATCTAGCTGCAGGAATTAGGAAACACCTAATTAGGAGGCAATGCCCTCGTCCTAGTGTGGATAGCAGGTTGGTGACCACAAAGGCCTTTGCATGCCGGACACAAATTCTTCACATCAGCACGCATACCCAGTGTCCCAGTTACAGAACTAAAGTCTTACCTACAATATCCTGGACTATTTAATGTCTATTCACTTGTGTCTATGGCTAGAAGAAATATCTTAAAAATGTGGCACTTCACTAAACATTTTTAACAAAGTTGAGTTGACTTTTCAAGAACTAATAAACTCTCATTTACACTCAGTTAACTGTGTTGTTTTACAAAAATATTCAGACCTGCAGTTCTATTCTGTACAAATCTCACCGTGAAACCTTAGGTGAGATGAGCGTGAAGTGAGCTGTCTATAGTGTAAATCCTTAGCATCAGGTGGAATGACAGCTCACTCCAATCTCACTTCACCTAAGCTTTCACGGTGAGGTATTTACAGAATAGACCGGCTGTTGTTTTCTGTCATACGCCAGACAGTGATCTAAATAAAAGAACTTTAATCTGAGAAGTTATTTTTGTACAGCACATGTGTCAAAGTTGAAGTAATTAATTAAAATAGCGATACATTGAAGAAAGGGCTCTAGTAATAAAATAAAGACTTCTCTGTGCGCATTTTATTACAAATAAGTACCTACCTACCTAAAGGATCACGTTCATTTCGACCAAAACGTGGATTTTGTTTAGTTTAAGTAAGTACCTACCTATTTGTTGTGTTTCATTAAATAATTTGGCATGATTTCTACAGAAATCATGCCAAATTACCCTTAAAATTAACCTTATTTATTGCTTATTGCTTTATGTAACGTTACAACCTAATTAAACTGTTTTAATATACAAACCTACGTATTTTTATAAGCTAAGTAACTAAAACTAATTACATAAAAAAATATTAAAATACATAATAGGTAAAAATATTTAAATTAATTATTTTTGCAACAAAAACAAAATGGGAAATACCAAATATCTCCGAGTTAACATTGCCAGCATTAGGTATCTTGGTGGAGTCGAATAGTAACAGTAAAACATGACAGAATAAAATGGTTTCTTACCCCCCATGTCGGGTTCCCTCCACCAATTGTTCGCCATGACGGAAACAAGGCCGCTGGCCGCTGGGCCTCCACGACAACTGAAAACATCAAATGCTTTTGTTTACAACATCGGTTAACAAAAATCAAAAAAATGCGCGGGCGCAAAAGTCGCCTCTGTGGGATTCTTTGATCTATGATGAATGAAATATTGTGCTGTCAAAAAGAATTGTCTGTCGTCGTGTCGTCGTAGATGTACGTAAGTAATTTAAATAGGTAGGTAATTAATAATATCAATAATCGCCAAAGCATTTTGTCAATTTTTGTAAGAAAAATAAAAACTCAAATTAACAAATATTTGTACCGAATAGCATGTATGATAAAGATAATAATGATAAATTAGTCCTATTGCAATAATAAAGGGTAGAAGGGTAGGTAGAGCAATCACCCGGTCGATACCGATACCAACAAATCTGATTGTTGATGATTTTTATTTTTTTTATACTTATTAATACCGGTTAGTTATAGATAAGAACACTGTCGACACCCTGCTACCGTAGACAAGAAAATATGAAATAAACATAGAATTAAAAACCTTATAACAAGGATCATTACACTTACGAAACATAAATAGGTAATCAAAGACCTTGATCGTTTTCTGTGGGTAAGAAATCAATTACATGATGTAGAAAACAAAATTGTAAGTACCGTGAATTCCAACAAACGAAAAAGGAATCAATAGTGATGTTACTACAACAAATAAACCACAAAGTCGACTCACTTGTAATATCCAGATATTAGATCCTGGCCTTAATATTGTTATTTAAAAATCGAATATCCTATTTTGATACGTGCCAGACGCGTAGGGCGCGCTCGCGGAGTGTCATGGCCGCTCGCTTGAGGGACGTGCCGCGCCACGCCACGCTACACATCGACATTCGTGTCGATGGACTGATGGTGTTTGTCGTGCGGTTTTTATGCCAGCGATGGTTTTCAGAGCGAGAGCGATATTGTTGCGCTCAGCAGCGCATTGTTGCGGTCGATGACCGATCTATAATGTGAAATTGCAATGTCATTCGTGTTCATCGCTAATTTGATCGATTCTTACTTGAGTTGATCACTCGGAGATCAATATCGCTCGCCATACATTTATTTAGAACACGTTCACACTTTGCTATACTATTATATTATTAGCTTGCTATACGCTATTAAATTGAGCGATATTTGATGCTATGATCACGCGTAGTCGTAAAGCAGTGTTAGGCTTTTTGACCTCTTGTCCGGCCAAATTAGACTGCGTCTGGCCCGTCCGGCTTTTGTTAGGCTTTTTATATTATCTATCTATCGTTCAGTCACTTCAGTCAAATAAAAACAAAAGAATAGGTGAAGTCCAGAAACCATTACCAAAATGTTTGATTTAAGTTGAGACATTTATAACTGCCGGCACGAATCTTGAGCGCTCGGTAGAGTGGTGGGGGTTGTTTTCGCATACGTATTGTCTCAGGAGTAAGATTCAAAATCGCTTAAAGTAATTCAAGGTCAGTATTCAAGTTACGTGCCGCTAACTATAACATGTAAACAATTTTACGAGTATGAGAAAATTATTAAGGAAATTGATCTCCTGAAACAGGTATTAATTTTTTTAAATCCCTTTTTTAGCGTCCGGCCTTGAGACCCAATAGTCCGGCTTTTAAATATGTGTCTTATTCGATAATTTTGTCAAAAACCTTTTTTTTTTCTTAGCGTCCGGCCTTGGGTTGGGACCCAAAAGTCCGTCTAAGTCCGGCTTTTTGATTTTTAGAGATGGCAACGCTAATAGCGCGGCGCTCTCCTCCCCGCACGCCCCGCCAGCGGGACGAACGAAACGATACGTCTGCTGGACACGAGCCTGTGGATACAAGCGGCCGCGATATATTTATCGTATTTTTTCTATGGTGGACCTATGACTGCATCATGGAACCCTTTATAGAAAGTGTACGAAGACATCCATGTCTATGGAACACGAGTATAGAACAGTACAAAATAAATGAACTAAAGGATGCTGCGTGGCGGGAAAAACGGGAACTTTGTATGATTTGATATCCAGAGTCGGGTATTTTTCTTCTTTTTTAGCAGCAATGATACGCAAGAGTTAAATTCCGCATTGTCATGATCGCTTGATGAACTTTTAAGACTGTCCAGTATCAAATAATAATATAATATTCCACAACTATCACACAACGCCGTCTAGCCTCAAGCTAAGCAGAGCTTGTGTTATGAGTACTAGACAACTGATAAACATACTTATATATTTCTAAATACATACATATATAGATAAATTACACCCAGACACAGAACAAATGATCATGCTCATCACACAAACATTTGTCCTGGGTGGGAATCGAACCCACGACCTCCGGCATAGCAGTCAGGGCCACTAACCACTAGACCAACAGGCCAGCCAAAATCCATTGCTGTGTGCACACCCTCACAGATTGCGGTCAACTGAGCTTGCCATAAAGCATATTTGCTTGCGATTATGTCGCATAATGTGAACGCAATGCTTTATAGTATAGCTATATAGCTTTTAATGTTGTAGCAGAATAGTATAGCGCAGTCTGAAATGATCTTAAGTGGATACAGTACGCATTCGCGAGGTCGTTCGAAGGCCTAGAACTTTAAACCCTTCACGTGGGAAACTCACACTTATCAACCAGACATACATAAGGTTTACTTCGGAATATTTTTATCTGTTTCTGTTTATAAGACCAATCAATTATAAGTTTTATCGTATTGCTATAAGGTCTATATTAGTTTCCAAGGATTACATGCGTCATTCTTGAACATGAACTTGAAATCCCCGAGTGACACATTGCGATGACATTCGAGGCAGGCGCTTCATTCAAGACGAGTGGATCGAAAGTAATGACGTCAGGTTATCAGGTAGATTTATCAATAAGAATAATTTAAATTTTCAAAAGTATACCTACAGACTTTTAGATAATAATATATTCTATGATGATCAGATATTTAATTTTTAATCTGTGTCTGAACTAGATATGTATAAAACACATATATTTCAGACATTAGCGCTCTTCCCCAGTTGTAGACGCCACTTAGAAATTAACTGTTTGACACAAATATTGGGTCCATACATATGAAATGGCGTTTTGTATGGAAAAAGCAAAACGATTTTTTTAAATGAAATAATTTTAATTAATCAATCAAAGTATGTAGCTTTGTTATCTATGCACTTTCACCATTTTATCGGTAGTTCATTGATTCTTTTGCTGAAAAAATTGTGGGAGCGAAAATCAATATAATCTTTGAAGGCGGTTTTGACAGCCTCATCGGAATTTATTTTTTTTCCTTCCAAGAAGTTGTCCAAATTCCGCAAAAGTGGTAAACTGTTGGAGCAAGGTCCGGGGAGTACGGTGGGTGTCGGAGACATTCCAATCGCAGCTCCTCTAATTTAGCGTACCGTCTGTTGTGCAGCGTGTGGTGTAGCGTTGTTCTGAAGCAGCAGTGGGCTAGAGCAATGACCAGTCTCGGTTGTTTAACGGCTAGCTTTTCCTTCATGGTTTGCAATTGTTGATAATATAGATCTGCCGTAATCGTCTGGCCAGATCTTAGGAAGCTGTAGTGGATGACACCAGCACTGGTCTACCAGACACTTACCAGTACCTGTTCTGAATCAACTTTCGCTTGGCGCAGGACTTGGCCGATTCAACCATTGTGATAATTAGACAATGGTGAAAACATTTTCGTCGACTCTGTCGCCTCCGACCTAGACTAGAGTCAAGAGCAAACCCATCTCGAACAAAAATATTTAAAAATTCTTAATCTTACTAGAAAAAGATAAGGTTTTTGCAAAAACACGAGTCGCTCTAGTAATATTGCGAAACGAAACGTTAGCTATTATGAAATAAGAACGCCGATTGGTCGGTCGCAGCGCCCAGAACGAGACGTCCTCTGATTGGTTGACGTTTTAAATGTGAATAATTTACGCACGTTGTTTTGTTTATCTCTGTGTTTTTGAGAGCGACTCAGCAGTCTTTTGTTTTAAACGTGGTTAAAAGTGTAGTTGGACTTGCAAAATAGTGCGAATAGTTCTACAGAGGTTCCTATATTTGTAGATTAATAAAATGTTCAATAAAAAGTAAAGTTCCCATTCATCAATATTGTTATTTCTAACCCTTCATAACTCTATGATACTTCAAAGCTCACAGGGTAAAACTAGGAACCAATCAGAATAAGATTTGGTCAGTAAGCAAAAATCTAGCCAATCAGAGTTAAGGATATTCAATGTTACTAGAGCGACTCTTGTTTTTGCAAAAACCCTATCTTTTTCCACCACGGTAATTAAAAATCAGTGGAAGTGCAAAGTAGGCGTGGCACGCGTATAGCACGCTTGGTCCCCAACTCCCCACAGAACTTAAACTATGGTCCAGTCGAGTTCTAACATCGCGTCGAGTTGCAGTCTCGCGACAAATTTATTTTTCTGTAGCTATGCCGTTTTGGTCCATTTTGGAGTGCAAAAATGATAGTAGAAGAAAAACTCTTAATAATGGAGGTGTTTCGTACCATCGGTAAGTACGATTTTATTTGTTTTCTAATAAAATCTTAGTTAATTTCAATTTACTAATGATGTAATAGAACCTCTAGTTAAAATCAACCTTATACGATTAAAATACAGTTTTTTTTGGATTGATTGTATTCACTAGCATTCCCTATTTCGTTCTCTAAAGTACTTCGTTACTCAATTAGTGATGTGGTGAAATCGGATGTTAGTTTTCTCGATAAAAGAAAATAGTGCCGATTCTCTTGTTACAAATGTCTCTAAACTAGACTAAAAATCACCTAAATTTAGTTTATTCCTGTCAAACGACGATTGACTAAAGTGACACAACTTAATTATTTTATATTTTGACAGCACTAAGTTGGCACTAAGCTATTTAATTTAGTGAAAATGGAATTTTTGCTATTCTGAATTTGATGTTTTTCACCCATTTGATTATCAAACTAAATGTCTTTTTTAATCGCGATTAAAAGTTTTCATTATTTTTTTCGATTAGGACACACCGTTTTCGAGTTATAAGCAAAAGAAAACAAAAATGACATCTCAAATGGAGGAACTTTTCACTTTTTTTTTATGGAAAATATGAAAAATTTCAAAATTTCTATTATTCATTATTACCAACATGTAGTTTTAGGGAGTTATGAGTTGCAAAGGGGGGCAAAATTTTCATTATTTTTTCGATAGGACACACCGTTTTCGAGATATAAGCAAAAGAAAAAAAATACTACTTCATTCTTCCCACAGTTTTACTTAACTCCCAACAAGACTTAGATTTTCGAATTAAACAAGAAATCGGGTATCTATCGATATCGATATGTAATTTAAAATTCAATGTGTTATGCACTGGTCGAGTAGCAATAGATATCGACCTATGACGCGATTGTCAACCTTATGGCTAACGCAATTATACTTATAATTGCGACCACTGAGAATACTGCCATCTATGGTCGACTAGCGGAATTTACTCGTCAATAGAATCTAGTTTGACTTGAGATTACAAAACGTTGCAAATACTTTCTGGACTAAAGCAAAATAAATCCTATTCGTAAATCATGAAGGTTTATTTCTGGATGTAGGATCTGTGACTTACGCTATTTTTGAATAAAATTAAAACGACAAATCAGACGAATTGTTTGTTTGTAGTGCATTATATGATTATCGGATTATTTGTGTCAGTTTGGCGACAGCGGTTCCTATAGTAATTTTGTTGCCATACCACTTCCATTTTTTTATGATTTCTTACTTTTATGTTCCGTGTTTTCCAGTAAGATTGAGAAATGTTTTCACCATTGACTAATTATCCGTGTTTTCGCAATATCCCTGGGGTTTTCGCGAAAATTCAAATTATCAAATCGTCCTACGACAAAATCAAAAATCAAAAGTCATTTATTCAAACTAGGCTGAGAATCAGCACTTTTTGAACGTCAAAATTACATAAGACAGTCCCCCAAAACGCCCGTCCATCACCACTTCCTAGTGCTTTAGCTGGGGAGAAGAAGTGGCGCAACAAACTTCCCAGCAGACATATATCTATGTTACGGCTAAAACCCGAAGTGCGGCTACCCCTAGTTTCAGCAGGCTAGAACTAGGGGTAGGTAACCGTTGCAGTTCGTTAAACTTAGTTATAACACAGTATAAAAAACTGTGGTTATAATATATAGTTATACATATTTTTTTTAACTGAACAGACAGCTGTGCTGCTGAGGAGTTTGTTGCGCCACTTCTTCTCCTTAGCTAAAGCACAAGGAAGTGGAGAAGGGCGGGAGTTTTGGGGGGTTGTTTTATGTCATTTTGACGTTCGAAAAGTGCTGATTCTCAGCCTAGTTTGAATAAATGGTTTTTTTATTTTGATTTCGATTTTGATTTTTAGGTGTAGGCTGAAAGGTAGGTTAGGTTAGGTTAGGTTAGAACTGTGACCACACAATGCGCCAGGGTCTGAATGCAATCGGTTACCTACACCTAGCTCTAGCCGGCTACAACTAGGTGTAGCCGCACTTCGGGTGTTAGCCGCAACATATATGTAGGTATGTACAGTCACATTAAGTTTCACAATACAGTATGAAAAATTACTTTAAAAAAAGTAAGAACCGACTTTAAAAACCTAAAAAGAATAAAATAACTTTCATAAAAAAACTTAACAGCTTCTGCTGTGGGTGTCTTCAATTCATCAAGTTTGGCACCGACTTCAGAAGCTGTTAAGTTTTTTTTTTTTTTTATGAAAGTTATTTTATTATTTTTTGGGTTCTTTATTTTATTAAAGTATTTTTTTATTTGCCAAACATGCTGTTATTAAGTCGAGTGCACCCGAACTCCCGCGCTGCACAGCGTTGGCGCTTCGTCGATCCGCCCTCTAAATTTGTACGAGCGAGCGGAACGAATCCTGTGTGCTGTTTTCACAAGAATAATAATAATAATAAGATCTACTAGCGTCCGTAGCCTGGTTGCGTTCCGGTGACCTCTTTGGGGAAACCGAAGGTTTTGTCTGTGCAATTATGGACGAAGTTATCATGACGAACAATTACCGGAGATTTATTGTGAAGGACGGAACGGTTGACATCTGTCGGGCATGCCACCGTCCAGGAGAATCAATACGACACATTACCTCCGGGTGCTCTCGTCTAGCTAACGAAGAGTATTTGCATAGACACAACCTTGTAGCCAGGATTTTCCACCAGCAACTTGCTCTGAAATACAGCCTTGTAGAATCGGAAGTGCAGTACTACAGGTATCTGCCCGACTCAGTTCTCGAAAATGGAAATATCACTTTGTATTGGAATCGATCCATCATCACTGACAGGACTATTGTTGCCAATAAGCCTGATATAGTGGTGGTGGATCGAATAGAGTGGCGCGCAATGATTATTGACATAACGGTCCCGCATGACGGGAACCTCGTGAAAGCCGAGACAGATAAACAAATCAAGTATCTTGAATTGGCTCGCGAGGTTGTCGACATGTGGGATGTGGACTCAGCGATCATTGTGCCGATAGTCGTATCAGCCAATGGCTTAATTGCCAAGAGCCTCGACCTTCACCTAAGGAGGCTCTCGTTGGGCAGCTGGATCAAGAGCTTGATTCAGAAAGCGGTACTTCTGGACACGGCTCGCATTGTTAGGAGGTTCCTCTCTCTGGAGCCCTGACCGCCGGTAGCTTGGACCCTGTTCCCGATACCGGTGGGCTACTATTTTTTTATATTTTTAAATGTTTTTATATTTTTTATTCTAATATTTAAAAATATAATTTATTATATATTATGTATTACAATTGAATAAAGGAAATAATAATAATAAGTGTTGCGTCAAGCAGCGACATCTGCTGCTCAACTCGAGAGTGACTCGCTCGCGGCGGTTCGAGAAAGATCTACGAGGCCCGCGCGCGCCCCGTCACTCGCCTACTCACCAGTGTTCTAACAAAGCAGCATCGTGCGAACGCACAACGTATTTTTAAATATTGTAAAACAGAAAAATAAATTTCTTTGTAAAATACAAGAGCCTAATTGAAGAAGCCCCTGCCAGCCCCCCTGTCTTCATTGCCAAAACATTGGACCTTCGAGCCACATATAAAGAAGATATCAGCAACGGACGAGCCGGGTTGAAGAAGAGAAAACGAGCGGAACTTCGAAGTAGTAGTACGTTGAGGAGATTTGGAAGCCCAGCCACAGATTACTGAGCAGAAGCCATTGATGCAGCAGCCAGCAACGGTCAGGTTATCCAGTTACCCTTTTCCCTCCTTCTCTGTGTCTTCGCCTTGTGTTAATATCGTACCTAAACGTTTTCAGAACTGATCGAGATCAGATCTACTGGCATTGCTGGGGCCGTCTTCAGGTGAGAAAACACGACTGAACACGCAAAACTGTGAGTACCTACTTTCATAAGCTACCAAAATGAGTGATAGTGATGATGAAACTAATTCTCGTTTAGATAGTAAGTTATCTGAACTTAAAAAACATCGTGGTGTAATTAAAGGTAGATTAACGTTATTCGTAAATTATATTAATAGGTTAGAGAAATCGTGTTTAGATTCTATGATTAAAACTCAAGTGAAAATGCGTATTAATTCGGCAGCCATTTTCTTTACCGAATTTAATGACGTGCAATCCAAAATAGAAAGAATTGTGGATGATAAAGAATTACTGTCACATTTAGAGTACAGAGATTCGTTTGAGTGCCAATATTATTCAATTGTAGCTACAGCAAAGCACATGATAGGCGACTGTGAACAAAACGGATTAAATAACTCTCAGTGCATTCCCGGGAAAACTGTGTCCATTAAATTACCACAAATAAAGTTACCTGCCTTTGACGGTTCCTTCGATAAATGGTTAGAATTTAGGAACTCGTATGTTTCGATGATACATGAACGCGACGACTTAGATCCTATACAGAAATTTCAATACCTAAAGTCGTCGCTCAGTGGATCTGCGTTACATGTTATCAGTTCGTTAGAGTTTACTGCACCTAACTATAGTAACGCGTGGGACCTACTTGAAGCTAGGTATCAAAATAATAGGCTATTGATACACAATCATGTGAAGGCCTTGTTTTCGGCGCCTTCACTAGGTAAGGAAAGTCCGGCACAGATCAGAGCGTTAGTAGATTGCGTTTTACGTAATATTAGAGCCCTAAACTCTCTTAAAGAACCTGAATCTTCACTCGAGGATATGCTTATCATTTATTTAGTTGTCAGTAAACTTGATTCTGCTACTGAACGCGAGTGGGAGAACTACAGAAGCTCACTTATCCCTGATTCTAACAAAATCTCTAAACCTGTAAAACTAGAAGACTTATTAACGTTTTTAAACAATAGGTCTGACATGTTAGACATGATTCATTCAGATAACAGTAAAAATAATCAGTCACATTCACAAAGTAAACATGAGGGTAAACAGTCAGCCGATCATAAAAAGCCGTCTAATTCTCAAACTACACTTAGTTATGCGAGTGCGAATAATAATAAGGTTTCATCGGGTAGTAAAGGTAAAACAAATAAACATTCGAGTAGCTTAATATGCCCGTTATGTAGTGAAAAACATGCATTATATTCATGTGTTAAGTTTTTAAATATGTTGGTACAAGAAAGATTAAATCTAGTTCAGTCAAAAAACGTTTGTCAAAACTGTTTACGTACGAACACTCACACAATTGAAAACTGTAATTTCGGTCCTTGTAAATTATGTCAACAAAAACATAATGCGTTAATTCATGTTGACAATAATAGCGTTGTTCCACATACGTCACCACAACTTTCCGTTATCAATAATACGTTGCCACAGTCTTCTGCATTACATTGCGTTAGTAAAACAGTTGACAATATTGATAATCGTAGTTGCCACGCGTTCATAGATAATGCTAAATCGTTACAGACTGTCTTGCTGTCTACGGCGTTAGTTGAAATTGCTGATATTGATAACAATTATCATACAGTGCGCGCTTTGCTTGACAGCGGCAGTCAAAATTGTTTTATAGCTCAAAGCGTATGTAAACGTTTGAAAATACCTATCATACAGTCCACTATACGTGTTTGTGGCGTTGGACAAAGCGTTTCACAGTCCAGTCACAAGTGCGATATTAATATTCGTTCTAAGGTATATGATTTTAATACAACCTTACATTGTTTAGTGTTGCCTAGTATCATTTCGAAGTTGCCTTCGACACACGTTAATAGTGATGCTATATGTATACCTAGCAATATTCTACTTGCAGATCCCAAGTTTTACGTACCGAGTGACATAGAATTATTAATAGGCGCGGATGTCTTTTGGGATTTGCTAAAAGGAAATAAAATAAAACTTCACAACGGTCCGTACTTACAAGATTCGATGGTAGGTTGGATTATATCCGGTCCAGTTTATAATAATAATCGTTTAATAGCAACTAGCATGTCAGATGTCCAGTGCAATCTGACGTTAGTTGATTCTCAATTACGAAAGTTCTGGGAAATCGAAGAAGTACATATCCCTCCCGTTATTACTGAGGAGGATCGTTTTTGTGAAGAGTTGTTCTTGCAGACTACTGCACGCGATCAGCACGGTAGGTTTTCTGTAAGAATGCCATTTAAACAATCACCTGAATGTTTGGGTGATTCACATAATTCTGCTAAACAGCGTTTTTTATCTTTAGAAAGGAAACTAGATCGTTTACCACAGTATAAAAAAATGTATTGTGAATTTATGCACGAGCACGAGCAATTAGGTTCACTGACCGTGAGCGAGATTAATAGTTCGTTAGTCGTGTTGACACGTTTAGTTCAATCACAATCATTCAGTAAGGAATATCATAGCCTTAAAGAGAAGGTGTATGTAAACAATAAGTCTAGTAATAAAACAATAGGTTTAAGTATATTTTTAGATAAGGATGATATAATACGTGTTGGTGGCAGACTTAGTAATTCAAAGTTTGATTACGATAAGAAACATCCAGTGTTGTTGTGTCGTAAACATCGGTTTACTTGGTTATTGTGTTCGTACGAACACAAACGTTTACTTCATGCTGGACCTCAGCTTCTCGTGGCTACCATGCGTGATAGATGGTGGGTGCTGGGAGCGCGTGATTTAGCGAGGCAAGTGGTTCATAAATGTGTGACCTGCATTCGCATGAAAGGAAATACGTTAACTCCACACATGGGTGACCTGCCTGCTGAACGTTTAGAAGCTGGATTTCCATTCATGCAATGTGGTGTTGATTATGCAGGGCCAATATCCATATTGAATCGCAAAGGCAGAGGTTCACAACTAATTAAGGGATACATATGTTTATACGTTTGTTTTGCTACCAGGGCTGTGCATTTAGAGTTGGTTGGTTCGTTGTCCACTCAGGATTATCTATTGGCATTCAAACGATTTATATCACGACGCGGTAAGCCGTGTCAAGTATTTTCCGATAATGGCAGGAATTTTGTTGGAGCTGAAAGGGAGCTTTCAGCTATATTTGAAAAATCAAACGAAATAATTGATTTTGCTAGTAGTAATAATATAAAATTTAGTTTCATTCCGCCTTATGCGCCTCACTTTGGTGGTTTATGGGAGGCAGGTGTAAAGTCGTGTAAGTATCACTTGAGACGTGTCGTAGGTAATGCTAAGCTAACTTACGAGGAGTTTAGTACGGTATTGACACAGGTTGAGGCCGTCCTGAACTCCCGTCCTATGTCACCTATGTCCGCAGATCCAAACGATTACCTTCCACTCACACCTGCTCATTTCCTGATCGGCCGGCCGTTGACTGCGCCTGTCAGTAAGGACTTCAAGACGACATCTACACCATTCTGTCGCTACCAGCGGCTGGAACAGCTGCGGCAACATTTTTGGGAGCGGTGGTCAAAGGAATATGTGTCTGAGTTGCAACGCAGAACGAAGTGGGCACACAATAAAGACGACATCGCTAAAGACAGTCTTGTCGTCATCAAAGAAGATAACCTGCCACCATTCAAGTGGAGAATGGGTAGGATTATTCATCTGTTCCCAGGGAAAGATGGCGTCTCGAGAGTTGCTGAAATCCGAACATCAACAGGCATAATCAAGCGTGCTTCCTCGAGAATCTGCCCACTGCCGGTTTCCACAAACGAAGCCAGCGTGACTCCTGTTTAGTTGGAAGACGGATCTTCCAAGGCGGCCGGTATGTTGCGTCAAGCAGCGACATCTGCTGCTCAACTCGAGAGTGACTCGCTCGCGGCGGTTCGAGAAAGATCTACGAGGCCCGCGCGCGCCCCGTCACTCGCCTACTCACCAGTGTTCTAACAAAGCAGCATCGTGCGAACGCACAACGTATTTTTAAATATTGTAAAACAGAAAAATAAATTTCTTTGTAAAATACAAGAGCCTAATTGAAGAAGCCCCTGCCAGCCCCCCTGTCTTCATTGCCAAAACAATAAGAATAATAATAACCTGGGACATTGTTCACACACGGTCATCTGATCCCAAACTAAGCAGAGCTTGTACTATGGAAACCAGATAACTGATATACTACATATACTACTTTTTTTTTTTTGTAAATACATACTTATAATATGCTAGAATAGAAAAAAATGTTACCTCAAATACATTAGCTAGCTTCCAAGATTTCAGCACCGTTCCTTTTTCAAGAGAGAGGCGGAACAAACGTGTCAGCACAGCAGACAGTTCAGGCGCACACTGCCTCAACACTCTCGCTGGAATGCCGTCAGGCCCGCTGGCCTTGTTCACGTCTAGACTGCACAATACTCTTCGGACCTCTTTTGTATGAACTACAATCTCCGGCATCGAAGAGTCACAACGAGGTACAGTAGATGGTTGCTTGGAGCCAGCATCCAGACGCGAATTACTTGCAAAGAGAGACGCAAATAGATCTGCCTTCTCACTTGCAGAGTGAGCCAGTGACCCATCAGGTTTCATCATTGGAGGTAAGGTGAGACGACAAAAATTAATTTCAACTGTTTTAGACAGGGACCAGAACTGTTTCCTACCCGGAGGGTGCGATGCTAGTGGACAAAACGTGCTCTACGAAGAACCCGCTTGCAAATACGTTTAAAGTTGTGATGTTAGCTTACAACATTCTTACTCAAAATTTACGTTCACTTTTTTACAAATCACAGTGTTACATTATGCATAAATAGAAATAAAAAATACATATATTCACAGTCTCAAAACTGGTTATGCCTAGTACAAAACAATGCGCGATTCGCAAGTTACGTCGTCGGGAGCGGCGAACGACATGGGCGATGCAGATCCTTTCGTCAAGAAGCCCTTGGGCGCGACGTCAGCATGAAGCTCCTGCCCTTATCTCAATTTATTTTCGGTCGGCGCCGGCGCAACAGTCTTTTTCATTATCATCATTATTTCAGTGTGCGCTTGTTTCCTATACTTAATCATCAAGCGACGTCACGTCAGATAGGTACTTTTATTTTATTCTGTGGTGTAGATGCAATGGGAGAGTTTGCAAGAATCTTGCTTGGTCACAGCAGCGACCTTGTTTATGCTAACTAAAACATTAATATGGATTCAATGTAGTCACCCTATTGAATTTCCTGGAACGCTGATAGCCTAGCCACATTCTATTAAATAAATTGCCTTTTCAAATTCTAGCAATGTCAGGATACGAAGTCCGGTACAAAACAGACACAACACACTATTCAAACAAATGGTTAATCATTTATTTTCATTAAAACTTATCCACTAAACATATTTACTCAACAAATAACTCGTAAGTTTTACGTCATAATGCCTTTCAATCATAAATCATCCGCGTTTCCGCAGATCAGTACTGTATCGGATACAGTTCGTCCCACACCTGGAACCGGTCTTCAAACATGTTCTCTCGTATGCTCAACTGGTTTCCTCGGTGGAGGTAGCTCCTCTGGTCTGGTTTCATGGCTGGCCAGGTCAGGTTGCCCAGCTCTGGCGTATCACCGCGCGGGTTCGGGTCTCTGGAGGATGAAACATGACAAGACTTATTGATGACATTAAGAACATTGCTTCAGAGGAGAGTTTTTATACTTATGGGGACATAAACGTACACTATATTTATACCATCAATACTGCTACAAACAATAGATAGTCAAATTGGAAAAGAATACGTATAGTCATGTATTGTACCTACGGACGCTTTTACCTTTGGACATTGATTATAATTAAAAAAACTGGCAGTACTAAAAATATAATATTGCAACACTGTGGTGGCATTTTTATTTTCTAGCAACACCAGTGAGTGGCGTGACGCTATCGGTGTTGTGTGCAGTGTGAGGCCATTTTGGAGATAGTCTGAAATGTCCATAGGTACAATACATGACCCTATAGTAGACGATAGAAATGGTTGCTAAATTTTCTCAAACACTGTCAGCGTAGTAACGTAAGTTCAACATTACGCTAGAGTTGAACTTGCTCTCGCCACAACTTGTACCTACTATCTGCCGGACAAGTTCGACATTCGTAGAAAAACCAGATGTTGAACAGTTGAGCAAGTGAGCATATTTATCTGGAGTTGTTGTATTGGTACCAGCACCCTAAATGCGTAACACACTATCAATCGGAATCTGAAAGTTGCTAATCCATTGCTTCATATGTCCGGAAAAATTCTATGATCGACAACGTAAAAAAAATGAAACAGATTCCGATTGATAATGTTTTACGCAATTGCCCCGCAGGCTAGTATGTTGGATAAGGAAGTGACTCACCCGTATCGTGCGAAGTTGTACCAGATGGCGGTCATCTCATCGACGACGTGTGCGTGTGGACTACTCAGGGGTATGGTGGGGTAGCGGTAGCTTAGCGTGAACACGTACAGAAGGTCATCATGATGGGCAGCCCCTGGGAGCAAATACTTTGTTATCGCACCTGACTGTGACGTGTCGCGGACGAATGGAAGGTGATCATATTAGTAAGTCTGGAGTTTTGAAATCTGAAAGATTTTTATGTTAAAGTAAAATAAATAAATATAAATAGTCGACTGTCAGGCGCAGGCCGCACCAAGAGCACGGCCATGATCTCACTGTTAGGCGCAGGCCGCACCAAGAGCACGGCCATGATCACACTGTTAGGCGCAGGCCGCACCAACAGTACGGCCATGATCCCATTGTTAGGCGCAGGCCGCATCAAGAGTACGGCCATGATCCCACTGTTAGGCGCAGGCCGCACCAAGAGCACGGCCATGATCACACTGTTAGGCGCAGGCCGCACCAAGAGTACGGCCATGATCCCATTGTTAGGCGCAGGCCGCATCAAGAGTACGGCCATGATCCCACTGTTAGGCGCAGGCCGCACCAAGAGCACGACCATGATCTCAATGCTTGGCATAAAGATAAAATAAAGTAGGGAGTAGGAACATAGCGAAAGAGAGTAAGAGGTAACGCAACGTTGAAGGAGATTCTCCATTACTTGAGGATATTGCAAACTGAGTTCAGTGAACACAAATGAACTTACACGCCAATAGTCAAAGACCTAAATAGATAAAGATGAGTTACCTTGTGGTTTCCCACTGGGGTCTTCATAGTGCGAGTTGTTCCCAATGTACGCAAACTCATAGTACCACACCGGGTGCTGTGAGTGTCGACACATCAGGTTCGCCATCCTAGTGAAAGCATTATTACTATTACAACTAACTGTATTTTTTCGTAATTACTACTAGGTACTATTACAAACACACACACACATTGGTGTTAGATCCGATTCGCCTCTTCAAAGCTTTTTGAGGACATAAAAATGTATCGAGAGTTATAACTTCTGCAACGAAAACATCGAGTTTGGTAGACATAACGCAGTTTGTTGGTCACTAGGGTCAGTGCGTTTGATGACACTATGATTGTGGAAGCCGTGAAAGAAGGAAAGAAAGAAACAAAATACATTTATTTAGCACAGACTAAAAGGGCACACAAAATAATTCAAGGCAGATTGAAATAATAAGATTAATAAAAAATAACAAATAAAAAGTGTAAAATGCGATGCGGATGTGTGTGCCTCACGGCTGCGCCCAAAAAGGCCCCGTTCAGCAACAAGCGCCAGGCAACCAGTGCCTGACGCTGGTGTTCAACTGGAACTGCAGTGCCAGGTGACGGATGCAAATCAGTTCTATACTGCAACGTGTGTATGCATACCTACTTACATAAAAATAAGTTTGTGTCAAATATAAAAAAAAACCAGTCAAGAGCGAGTCGGACTCGCGCACCGAGGGTTCCGTACCATCATATATTAAAAAAGTGTGCTATTTAGAGACATCGTTTTATTTTTCCTGTAATCTTTACATAAACTTCTATCACATAGAATAATTTCAATTTTTTCTATGCAAACTGCGGAGATAAGGGGGGAACGGTATTTTTTTATGTTTTTCATCTAAAGTCGAAAACTATGCGGCCTAAAAAAGAAAAAAAAAATGTTTGAGAACGGGCAAACGGCGTTCTTTCATATGATACCCCACATGCCCTAGTAGCCCCACTTCAAATTTTTTCGAGACCCCCTCTCAGTCCCTGTTGCAATAAATATCTGTATTTTTATTCTTTCTTATTTGCAAAATAATTGGGCAAACGTCATCTAAAACTATTCCAAAAAGTCGCACCCTAAGGGTTCCTTTTTTTACCATTTGGTACGGAACCCTAAAAACAGATAAATAAATGAAACGGACGCATAATACACCTTCGTTAACATGTAAATAAAATCCTTCAAAACTAGTCAGAACAAAAAAACTTTTTAAAAGGTGCAAGACTCCACGTGCCGACACACCATGCCAGGCCGTGTATCCCATGCATCTTACTTATTCTATAGACACAAACAGAACCGCAGTATACATCTTCTGTGTATGTTAATACGGTTATCTTCACAAAGGAGTCTTACCTGTGCACTCCAATCCCAACAATAGAGTCTCCATACAGCCTCCCCAGTGCCTTCTCGCTCTCCTTATCATTGACCAGCTTCTTCCCCTTCAGGTAGACATCCTTCAGCCTGTTCACAGCCACAGCGCGGTTCTTCTTGGGCAGCATGAAGGAGATCGGAGCGATCCTCTCCCATTCCTCGTTCATTGTCTTCAGGAGGGTCTCGTTTTGAAGGACCGCTAGAAGACAATAATAATTGATGAATTTCGATTGGCAGTTGTTTTTTTTTGCCAATTTAGTTATTAAACAATGGATAATCTAGAGTCACGTCTACTGTGTCTCTCGGCTCTCGTGTCTGCGTACAAATGAAGAGGCAGGCTGAGCCTTAAATCATAAATTTCATAAATTTAAACAGAGTGTTTAAATTTATGAAAGTCAAATAAACATTTATTTAGTTTCTTCGTGCATTTGGTTAAATGTTAAAAGAAAGACTCTTTTCGTAAATTATCAAGAATGAAGATGAGGCGCTAAAGGCTTCTGAGAAAACCGATTAGGTAACCACTGATCATAATCATAAATCTTTATTTATCTCAACATCATATTCCAGGCACAAGTTATTAGAATACACAATCTTAAATAGAGAAAGGTGTCTGAGGTTGAGAGAGTTACTGATCACCCGGCTCTTTTAGATAGGACAAATTAAATTTACAAAACGGTTACAGTCTAGATATTATATAATATAAGTCAGAAATCGCAATTAGGTAAAAGCAGTACCTAGAAAATTAAAAGAGAAATTCCAGTAGGTACTTACAGTAACTACTAGGTAACAAAATTCAGAACATAAATAATTAAAATATTAATTTAAAGAAAAGCAAATCAAATATAAAATTAAAAGAAATGTACAAAACTTAGGTAATAACAAAATTTAAAAAAATGAGCATAACAAAAAAAAAATAGAATGGAAATGAAAAATGGTGAGTGTTTAATGTTTATGTGTAGGAGTGCGAGGTAATGTGTGGGTCTTAAGACACTGGTTTTAATAAGTTTTCAGTGGCAATGTAGTCAAGGTTTAATAGCCATATGCGTAATTTTCTTTTACAAATAGCTTTTGTATGCGTGTATATAGATATTTTGTGATTAATTGAGTTATAAAGAAAAGTACCAAGAAAACAGAAAAACTTTTGGCAGAAAGCAGTGTTATAGCGGATGATTGAACAAACATTAGTTGATCGTCTATTTTGTGTTGGGAAATCGTGAGCTAAAATCAAAATCAAAATCAAAAGTCATTTATTCAAACTAGGCTGAGAATCAGCACTTTTCGAACGTCAAAATTACATAAGACAGTCCCCCAAAACGCCCGCCCATCACCACTTCCTAGTGCTTTAGCTGAGGAGAAGAAGTGGCGCAACAAACTCCTCAGCAGCACAGCTGTCTGTTCAGTTAAATAAAAAAAATAAAAATATATATAATATTCTATACAACACTGTGCAAAATACATGCAAGTACATTACGCAACACAAACATTAAATTAAATTTAATTATTTGCTATAAGTAAGTCAGCTAGCACACGCCAATATACTTAAAAAAAGAAGAAAAAAAAATCGAAAATTCGAAAACTATACTCAAGCAGAATCAAAATACAAACTAAAAACGTAAGCAGAACTTTATACCTATATTGAAAGCCTCCAGTAATAAAGGGCGTGCCCACTTACATATAGCCGTAACTCGAAGTCACAGATGATAAACTAGGACCATCGAAGTAAAATAAACGAGTTAAATTATTAATAACAAAACAAAACCAAGGTCAGCAAGACGACCAGTCACCACAAGTAGCACCCGTTCACGAGCATAACGCAAAGATCAGCCATTACCCCCCTCGCCATATTTGAGGGAAGGAGGCAACCCGACCCCCGACGCTACCGCAAGCAGTGACATCTAAGGGAGCATGACGAACCTGCTGCCGGTTGCTCAGACAAGAATAATTATGATCAATTGTCGAGGTCACTAGCTAACCACATATTGCAATACCACTCATAAAAAAAAAAAAACATTGTAATGAGTAGATTATGTCAATGATAAATAAAAATAAAATAAAAATAAATTGATCTTTACAGTCAAAGAAAATAAATAATTATATGAACTCATATAACCTGACAGTAGGTAAGCTAATTCTGGAGAAAGAACATAAACATTGTCTTAAGTTAAACACAGCGACCAACTATTCTTATCGTTTAAGTAGTCGTTGATAGAATAGTATGCCTTTGAACAAAGGTTAGATTTTACTTTGGCTTTAAATGCATTGTAAGGTAAATCTAGCAAAGAAGAGGGTAGCTTGTTATAAAAGGATATACCAAGCCCAACAAATGAATTATGAACCTTATGAAGCCGGTGAAATGGAGCACGTAATTTGTCCTTATTTCTGGTGTTAACATTGTGAATATCACTGTTTTTAGTGTATACATGTATATTTTGTCTAATATATAAGATGTTGGCGAAGATGAATTGTGATGCCACCGTGAGAATACCAATATGTTTAAAAAAATCTCTCAGAGAAATTCTGGCACCGAGCTGGTAAATTGCTCGAACAGCTCGTTTCTGAAGAACAAATATATTTTGAATATCAGCGGCTTTGCCCCAGAGCAGAATACCGTATGACATAACGCTATGAAAATAACTAAAATAGACTAACCGAGCTGTATCAACGTCAGTGTATTGTCTTACTTTCCTGACGGCGTAGGCGGCTGAACTGAGCCTTCCCGCTAGGCTTGATATATGTGGGCCCCACTGAAGTTTGGCATCTACTGTTATACCCAGAAAAACTGCCGAGTCTACAGTTTTAAGCACTTCTTTATCTAAAACGATGTTGGGTCCTAGATGCCTAACATTCGGTAAGGCAAACTTTATACATTTCGTTTTCTTAGCATTGAGAACTAAGTTATTTATCGTAAACCAATCTGTAACCATTGAGAGTGCACTGTTTACGTCGTCAAAATTTTGTCTATTCCTGTCTACTTTAAAAATAAGAGAGGTGTCATCTGCAAACAGTACAACGTCACAGATACCCTTTAAATAGAATGGTAAGTCATTGACATACACTAAAAACAAGAATGGACCCAATATTGAGCCTTGAGGTACACCTAACAGAACTGGTAGCCCGGAAGATTTCACACCATTTACATCTACACATTGAAACCTATTATGTAAATATGAATTAATTACTTTAAGAGCTTCGTTTTGTACACCGTAATGATGTAGTTTACGCAAAAGCGTGTCATGGTGCACGCAATCAAAGGCTTTGGAGAGATCACAGAAAATTCCAATAGCATTTTGCGAGTTCTCCCATGCGTTAAATATATGTTTCAGCAGAGCAACACCCGCATCTGTAGTCGAACGACCTTTAGTAAAGCCGTATTGTTCATCATGAAGGAGGCCATTTAAATTAAAATGTCTTAGCAACTGCTTGAGTATTAACTTTTCAAATATTTTGCTAAATGCAGGTAATATAGAAATAGGCCTAAAATTGCCAACGTCATTTTTATTACCTGATTTAAATAAAGGTAAGACTTTACTACTTTTCATGAGGTCAGGAAAAGTTCCTACATCAACACATTTATTAAAAGTAACAGCTAGATAGGGGGCTACTATGTCTATTATATTACTTAACAGTTTAATTGAGATGCCCCAGTAATCACCAGTGTTTTTAGACTTAAGTGTGTTAAAAACAATAACTACATCACGAGGTGTTATATGTTCGAAGCTAAATAAGCGACCACATTTGGGCACACTACTATGCAAAAGGTTTTCAGCTTTAAACGGGGATGAATTTAAGGAGCGAGTCGTAGTTAAAGGTATGATGGCAAAAAACTCATTAAATGCCTCAGCAACGTCTGCTGCTTTATTAACTAATTTGTTGTCGACCATAATTTCAAGTTGTTTGTCTTGTTTAACCGACTTACCCGTTTCATTATTAATAATTTTCCAAATGGTTTTTACTTTATTATTGGAATTTTTAATTGTATCGCTTAAAAATTTAGATTTAGCAAAGACACAAATACTTTTAAATAATTTTGAATAATTTTTGACATACTCTAGGAAAGGAGTATCAAACCTGTGTTTTTTCAAACCATATAATTCGTATAGTCTCGCTCTACTTTTATAAATACCTGGAGTAGCCCATTGGTTAAAGCCCACGGTGGTGCCATTAATATTAATGGTTTTGGTCTTGAAGGTAGATTGGTACTCTTTTTGCACAACATCAAAAAGGGCTCCATAGATTTCATTAGGATTGTCGTGTTCTACTATAGATGGTCTAATTCTATGGGCTACATTATTTTTAAATTTGTTGCAACGACTAGCTGTATAAGGCCTGCATTCTATTTTATGCGGCTTTTTATGTAATTGCATAGGGAAGCTAGCTAATAAACCACAGTGGTCAGACCTTAAGTCACTTAGCACTAATTTATTTTTGACAACACAATCACTAAATATATTATCAAGACATGTTGACGAAGATGCCGTGATCCTAGTAGGTTCAAAAAACAAGTTAAATAAATTATAAGACCTAAAAAGATTGAGAAGTCTAATACCTAGTGGAGTAACATCTAAAATATTAATATTAAAATCTCCACATAAAAATATACTTTTATTACTAGATTTTAACTTATTGAGTGCATCTTCCATTACTGATTCAAAATGAATAAAATCCCCAGAAGGGGGTCGATAAACGCAAATTATAACGTATCGCTCGAGTTCAACACAAGACAACTCAATAGTGCGCTCGATAGAAAGATTAACTAAATCTAAACGTTGTTTACATTTCAACTTGTTTGAAACAAGAACTAAAGACCCACCGCGAATAGCACTTTTCCTTACGAATGCACTTTGTACAGTAAAATAATCATCATTTATAAACAATACTTCATGTTCCTTCAACCAGTGTTCAGTCATACATAAGACCTGAACATTATAGTTTTCCAGAAATAAACTTAACTCTAGCTCTTTGCCGGACAGACCCTGCATATTTTGATGTACAACATTCAATATATGTGGCTGACCCATTGTCGCACCTAATAGTTTAAACTACAAGGTGTGTCAATAGTGGTATTAGTACCAGTACTAACAGTATTCGATGGTACACTACAGGTACCGGTGTCACTTTGTATATTGTATGCTAAAAGATTAGCAATAAGTCTCCGACAACTAGGTGCCAAATACATTGTATTTTTTGTCAGTTTGTAATCAGTAATAAATTGATTACAGTCGAAATATAAAATAGCATCACTGTGATGACAAGTCCTATTATAAATTGACATATTTAAATTATAAATGTGCCTATTTTGCTCATCAGACAAATAATGCGAATAAGGTAAGGCACAGAAAATAAATTTACAATTATTGGTTTCGTTGAGATGCAACATCAAATGGACACATTCAATTATGTCCTTTTTTCTTACAGTTAGACTATCCCCATACAATAATATAACAGTGGAACTGGGGTTTATTTTTGTTAAAAGCTAAGGGAAGTACAGTGTTTTTTTAGTATTGTCATGAGAATGGAATGTGTACCTAGCTAGAATTTGATTCCGTACAACAGGTGAGGACACGTTTACTTGAGATTCAACAGTTGATGAAACCAAGTGTTTATTGTAAAAAAAATGGTGTTATTTCTACTCACGGAAAGCTTTCCAGAAGAATTCGTCAGTAGTCTGGCTGACGATGAAGGGCACGGTGTGCATCTTGCCTTCTTTGATGGCGTCCAGCGGGTTGACGGTGAGGTACCGCTCCTGCCCGAAGTCAGGCTCTAACACCGGGCCCCACAGACCCACTGGGTCTCCTGGACCGAACTCCTGAAAGTGAACTGATAGCTGATGGGACTGCAAAGTTCTGGAGATGAATGATAAATTGTGCTGCGTGGGTGGGCTCTCGCCCACAAATTGTGAAAATTGCGGTAATGCGCTGGATGTGGAAACCATAGGACCGGTTATTATCGCTGCTTAGAAGGGGATTATGTCGAACAGTTGACGTCTTTCGGCAAAATTTTGACAATGTTGCAGAATTTCCCAGTTTCGTAATAAAAATCTACTACTGCGAAAGATTTATTTCAAAAACGTACCCAAAACTTAGTGAGCGAGTCTCCGAGCTCCCTCCAAGGCTTGGTCATGAGGCAGGCGAGGATGATAGAAGAGTTGTCGGTGGGACAATTGAGGATCTGTGCCTGGCGCACGGCGAGGTGTCGCTGATGCGTCACAGGTTCCACATCCTTGCCGACGGGAGACGCGCTCATTGCGATGCCGCGGTGGAAGAGTCCTTCAAGGGAAGCGTGGGTTAGAGGCATGGAGCAAGATATTCTTTAACGTCTTTATTTGCAACTTGAAAATGATTCTGACTTCACCGCAAAATTATGGAGTAGACAGTCTGAAATTAATAGTCTTCAATAATCGTTAATGATAATGACTGATCTGATCTTTGTGTAATCTAAACAGTTCAGAATCAGAAGCTTTGTACATACCCTTCCAAAAGCATGATCAATCTATGTGTATATCTCTCTTCTTCTTTTTAGTTGATGCACCCTAGACAGAGCGGTGGTGGTCATAATGAGGTATCTCGATGTGTGCCCCACTTACCCTTGAATCTACATCTACTTGATGTTTATTGTTTAGTTTATCTTTATTTTACAATAAAATAAATTACCATGTAATAGACCGACCAGTATCGAGAGGCAAATGACAGCGCAGAACCTTACTCCAATGACAACCCAGGACAGGGCGTCTTGGCGCCGCCGCTGTACAAGAAAACCTGACCCCAGATTGAACTGGGATTAAAGGATGGATGAAGAAGATAAACTACTTATCCAAAGTATAACCAGTTGCTCAGTAAATACAAGCTTTTGACGCTCAGCTCTAGACGTAAACAATTACAAGCAATGACGTTCCATAACATTGTTAATGGCAATCTTATGTTCATGTTTTGAGCACATTATCTGTTCTATAGGTATTTTGTCTTGTACGTATAAATGTATGTTTTATTAGACCTATAATTTATAACTGATATGTATATATGACCTATAGGTAACTTATTTGTGTTATTTAAAGTAGTATAAGTTTGTCAATAAATAAAATGTTGACTGTATAGATTTAAATAATGTATTGTGCTATGTAGTCCCCAGAACTGTCCATAAGCGGCGGGAGTGCGCAGGGAAACTGCAGTAGCCACCTACAGTGTAACATTAAAAGCCCTGCGGGTAGTATTGGGACTCGGCGTCCAAGTACATAAATCTTGAACGATGGTGATGTATGGTTCAGGTACATTTTGAGCGCGCAGAGCCTGCCGCACTAACTTCCTAGGGAACTTATCAAATGCCTTCTTATTGTTTATTCAGTGATGTTGTTCCTATATATTTTAATTGAAACCTCTTAAGAAATTATAACTAACAAACTTTTTAAATGATAAATAAAAAATATTGTTTAGATCTACCTTTAGTCATAGGCGAGATCATATGCAGCATGACGCTAATAGACCCCGCACTGCAGCCGGTGATGGTGACCAGGTTGGGGTCTCCGCCGAACGCGGCGATGTTCCTCTGAACCCACTTGAGTGCTGCCACCTGATCCTTCATGCCGTTGTTGCCGGGAGCGTATGCGTCGCCTGTGCTCATGAATCCTGGAAGAATATTGTTATGGTTCTTCAATTCTTCCTGTTACAGACTTCCGTCTCTTTTCACGAAATAACTCCCACATATTGCAGGGAAGCGAGAGAGAAGATGTTACACGTAAAAAATCTATAGAAAATCGGAAAGGTAAAGTCTATACGTCTCGGAAGAAAAAGAATATCCTTAGCCAAATATATCAGATATAATAGGTTGGAGAAAAAGTTTCTTCACATTTTTTAAGAAAATTCAAAACATTTTTTAATATAGTTTATTTACATCTAACTAAAGTATGTAGGTACCATTTTGTTCGATAACTTTTTGCCATCTTGTAGGTAGGGACATGATCCCATTGCTATAGAAATTTTGGGCCTTCTGGTCAAAATACCGCGACAAGTGGTTTTGGCAGTCCTCTCGTGATGTTAACCTGACACAGACCGAAACAGATGGAAATCTGAAGGTGCAAGGTCAGGACTATACGGCGGATGCATTAACACCTCCCAGCCAAACTCTCTTAATTTTTGCTGAGTGGCTAAAGATGTGTGAGATCTAGCGTTATCATGATGAAAAACCACACCCCTTCTGTTGATTAATTTCGGCCGCTTTCTCTCAACTTCTTGCTTTAATCTCATCAGTTGTTCGCAGTAGAGTTCAGAATCGATGGTCCCGCCTGGTGGTAACAGCTCATAATGAATAATGCCCTTCCAATCCCACCACACACACATCATCACCTTGTTGCGAGTTAACCCGGGGTTCGCCACAGTCTGTGAAGCCTGACCGGCCTTTGACCACGACCTTTTTCGCACGTTCTTGTCATACGTGATCCACTTTTCATCACCAGTTATCAGCTTCTTCAAAAATGGTTCGGTTTCATTACGTCGTAATAAAGAATCACAAATGAGTACACGGTTCATTAGGTTTCTTTCAGTGAGCTCGTGAGGTACCCAAATGTCGAGCTTTTTTGTGTACCCAGTTTTTTTCAAATGCGCTAAAACTGTTTTGTGGTCAATTTCCAGTTCTTCAGCTACGTCGTAACTACTGATATGCCGATCTTGCTCCACTTTTTCAAAAATGGCATCCATTTTATCCGTAATAGGGCAACCAGAGCGACGTGCATATTTGACATTAAAATTTGCGGATCCAAATTTATGCTACTCTCACAGACACTACACTAGGTCCATAAACATCGCAAATTTAAACTTTCAATGATACCAAAACCAGCCAGATACAAATAGTATAGCCAAAGAGATTTTATTACAAGTTCATACATATAATACTATAATGCGAAAAGACTTTTTCTCCAACCTAATACATGTATATGTCGCAGCCAACTGGTTTCATTAGCGGTTTAGATAACCGCCTTTGAACTAAACGGCGGCCGTTCAATTAGCGGCCTGAACTAGGTTAGGTTGGAACTGTGACTAACCACGCGCGAGCCGAATTGGTCGCAGTTACTAAGCAGGGCATCCCGACCAAATGGGTTAGGTTATAACTGTGATCAAACACGTGCGAGCCGAGCGAGTGAAGCGAGCGGCGCCGCGGTAGCGGCCGGCGAGCACTACTACCAAAGGCTAGGCGTTTAAACAAACGACTAATTTACCTAACCAGTTGGCTGCGACATATAATATATAGGGTCATAGTACCTAAATGATACAAAGAAATACATCAAACAGATCATCGCGATTCGCGATATGATATAAAGAAGAAGATAATCTGGCTAGTGACAAGTGAAACCGTCATTTATGTAAACTTACAATGAGAATGTCTTACCTAAGGATCCAATCCTGTAGTTGATGGTGACGAGGACCACATCCCTGTCGAGGAGGTAGTGAGGACCCGCCAGGTCACTGCGACCTGTCATCGAGTAGAACCCTCCAGCGTGGATGAAGAAGATTACAGGTAAAGGGCCAGTGCTGGAAGAGACATTTATTGTGAGGATTCAAAGTGGAATTAATACAGGGTACACTCGTCAGTTGCCACGCCAGCCGTATGCGCCTGATGCTAGTGGAGGTTTGACCTTTAACATTTTTGGCAATGCTTGTAGCGGCGTACAAATCTGACTCTGACTAGGGAGCATGTAGGGGTTTCAGCGGTGGCGGGGTGTATCTTCCTTGTGAACACAAGAGTGTTCAAAAGTAATTGATAATGGAAATTAATGTTTTAAGTTTCAGTTTTAAACATAACTTCCTCGACTTACACTACTTCTGGCACACACTAGGCAGTCGGCTCTGCAACCATCGCATCGCTTACGAGCGTCCACCATCGTGCATCGGTGCGAGTATACCCATGAGGGTAGTTCATGGCATGGTAAATGTTAAATGTAATGAGATATATAATAGCAAGATGGTAGCGGAGTTGATCAGCTGACTCCCCAGCGAACGCCTTACGTGCATATAAGTATAGCATTTTAATTTGTGTGCAGTATTCTCCTTACGTGTTATGAATCGGCGTGTACACGTTGACAGTGAGGCAGTCCTCGTCCACGTAGTAGGTCGGCGGCACGGGCAGGGGACACGCGGGGCCCTCCTCACTCGCGTCCACCTCGCCTTCATACTCCAGCTTTAGCTTCGGTGGCTGGGGACAGACGGATCGATTTGGTTCAGGTTATGAAGGTCTGCTTAGTGATTGTGGGTGACGGGCGACGTAATCAGAGGATGAACGTGTAAAATGTCGAACACGACGCGGTTAACAGAGTTATTTGTTTGAAAGATCCCAAAACCTATCTCGTTGGTTCTGTTGTACAAGTCGGTCAAAGTGTTTTGGTTTAGCAACCCGGAGTCTTAATTTATGCCAATATTAGGCATTATTACTGGTGAAATGTGCGGGTAGGTTACCATGTATCGACATACGTCTCTGTCGACTCCTTTGGGGAACAGGCGAAAATGTTATATTTTTTTTTATTTATGCGAATGTTGTGCATATCTGTAGTCATCATTCATGAGCGCTGCGGTCAAGGTTAGGTAAGTTGGCGGCAAGATTATCCTGTTCCAACAACAAAGCCCAGTTACGTACGGGCAATTTTTTCGAGGATTTTCAACGCTCTGCTTAGCGCCGAGAGTTGAAAATCCAACAGTGATTCTTCGAAGCGCTGGGATGCACTCTGTTGGATTCTCAACGCTCAGCTCAACACCGAGAGTTTAAAATGCAGTGCGTGATAAAATCCCGCCGCGATATTATTTTACGGCCGTGCGAACGTGGGCTGGCGTGGGTTCCGAAGAGTTCACAGACGAGTACGACGCACCTGCTTATCTCTGACATTCAATTAATGTTCAAGCTAGTTGATTTTTCTTTGTAATACCTATTACTTATTTACTACTACTTTACTTTTTTTTTACTATTACTTATTTAGTTGGACAGAGATCGAGGTGATATAAGTGGTTGCCGATGTCCTGACTAATGATAGTCAAGTCATCACGTGTGCTCTGAGAGCGTGAAGTTCACCACACAGTCAGATGTTTAGACTGGCATTGCACCTGAACTGTGCGAGAAAGCAGAGCGGTGAGCGAGAAATAAAATCTAATTAGATCTGCCTCATTCGGGAAATGAACGAATTCTACTGGTAGTTTTCTTCTTCGCTCACAACTCCACTTCTCACATTCACATTTACACACAGGAAGCTCCAATAGCATCCTGCAGATTATTGTGGAAAGGCCAGACTGCCCTTTTCTGATTTACTGGTCCCGTACACATAGCTGTGGGCCCCGTGCTGAAAGATATTTAAATTGATATTTATGTTGAAGATATGGCCATGTTTTAGTTTTGACCTCAATTTTCATTTAATTTTGATCTAATTTTGTTTTAATTGATTTGATTTTGGTTTCAATTTAATTTGAATTTAATTTTGATTGAAATTTGATTGTTACTTTGATTTTAAATTTGATCTGATTTTGTTTTAATTGATTTGATTTTGATTTGATTTTAATTTTTAATTTAATTTTCATAGAATTTTGATCGGGATTTTGATTTTAATTTTAATTGTAATTTTAATGTTGATTTCGATTTGAACTCTAACATAGCTTGTAATTTTTATTACTAATACAATATGTATGATTTCCGAAATAAATAAATGATAAATACAGTCCGCTAGCAGTCGCCGGCAGGCGGTCCACTGGCGGACTATAATGTGTTATGTGTAGTGATGGTAAATTCCCGAGAATATTCTCCTTGCGAGAACTTTGCTGTTAAGTTCTCGAGAATATTCTATTGGAAGGGAATTTATAAGAATTTAAAAATTGGATGACTCTATTGTATCGATATATTTTGAGAGTTATAGTTTTGAGTGCATTTGAAAGTTTTACGAGGTTTAAGTTAAAAAAATCTGCTCCACAACTTAAATTCTCAGTAAATTCTCCTGAGCAAGAACATTTCCAAGAATATTTCCGAGAAAGTTTCCATAAATTCTCATAAAGTTCGTAAGGTATTAATCTTAAATTAGGATTTATATATTAAAAACAAACTTTATGAGTTATACAAAAAATCAGCTTTAATAAAATTTGAATAAAAATAACATTTTAAAAACGGTGTATGGTGTAAATAATTAAAAACAAAGTTACAATCACAATATTAATCATTCTTGAAATCAAACAAATTGCTAATGCAGTAACGCTATTCGTCCATTGATAACGAGTGATCCATGGCATCTAAGTTGATGTGGTCTGTTTCTGCCAAGATTACCGGTTCATCCTCTGCCTCTTCTTCAGACGTGCTCTCTTCAGATTCGTTGTCTAAATTAATTATAGGCTCTTCTCTTTCGCTTGTGGCAGAGGTACTTGGACTTGGTTCGTCAGACTCTTTACTTAAAGGTTTCGGTTTATTCATAATTTTCCAATTGTGAGCAATCAGACAAATTTTGCCTGCTCTTTCAGTGTTGAATTTATTACGTTTTTTGGTATGTATATTTGAAAATGTGGAAAAAGAGCGTTCCACAGAAGCAGAAGTTGCTGGAGCAGTCAAAATTTTTAGGGCAATTGCTCCTAATTCAGTTTTTGAATATAATGTTTGCCACCACGCAACTGGCTTGACTTTTTTAGCTGTTTCCCAAATAAAATCTTTGCTCCATAAACCAGTGCCACATTTATAGTCAGACACTTCTTCGAACAGTTGTTGAACTGAAATACTGTGTCTTTCAGCCAAGCTAAGAACTAACTCCCATCCATCTATGTTTTCACTTGATGTCATTGTTGTACCACGATTTTGGGGGTTTAATAATACCGCAGCATAGTGCATTGGCTTAAGCGCTGTAGCTTTTCTATCGCTGAATTTCTGTTGTACATGAACGTGTGCTTCTTCGCCTAAAATTTCAGCTACAGTAGACTTCTCTAGCAGTTCTTTTAATTCGCCGAATGCCGTATGTATCAAATGGATAGAGCAGTAATCTCCTTCTAACTTTGTTATCCAACCTACGATTGGTTTTAGTAAAACCTTTATTTTTTCAAATTTCGTCCACTCGTCTTCATTTAAAAGTAAATTTTTAAATTTCTGTACACCTGGTGAGTTTAACGCCATATTTTGAAGAACAGATTTGCATTCCAACAGACTTTGGACGCAGTTCAGGTGACTTCCCCATCTCGTTTTCACTGGTAACTGTAATGATTTCGTAACTCCCTTTTCCCGTGCAATTGATTTAAAATCTTCTGAGAGAATATGAGAACGCTGAATACACTTGATAACATCAGTGATATCAGAAAACAGTTTAGTAACCTGTTGGTTTTTTAATATATCGCCAATTATTAGATGCAATGTGTGAGCTAAGCAGCCTGCCCACTTCACATGGTGATATTTTCTTTCCAGCATCTTACCACATTTTACCATGTTGGTAGCATTATCTGTTATAATCAGCATAATTTTGTCACTTCCGATTTTATCAATGATTTTGCATACTTCTTGAAATAAATATTCAGCTGTATGTTTATTTTGTTTGGTCTCTATGAAATCATAGAAGTATGGTGTAGGTGTGTACAGAATTATGTTCACTATGGGCTCGTTTCTTATATTGGTCCATCCATCCAAAGCAATGTGAATGACTTGAGCTTTGTTAATTTTTTCATCAATTTCCTCTTTTATTTTTGTATATTCCTCATCTAAGAGTTTCGTTCCAAGTGTTTTTCTAGTAGGTAGACTAAAATCTGGTTTTAGTAATTTGAAGAACTCTTTCCATAAAGGGTGTTCTACTAGTGCTAGGGGTTGTCCAGATACATAAATTGCTCTAGCCAGCGCACGTTGCACGTTTTCCTGTGAAGATAAAGAGAAAAAGCTTTTTAATGTAGTATTATCCTAACTATTAGCATCAAAAATTCTATTTTTAATTACAAATTATTTACCTGATCAAAATTGGTTTGTGGTTCTGTGACAATGTTCTCTGCGTTGGATTGATCTTGACGTCTTTCTTGTAGTGATGTATTATTTTCGGAACTATCACTAGATAATCTGCTTAAATTTGTAATGTCTGACATAGGTGTTTTTTTAATCAATAATGTTTTTAACACTTCAGGAGCTCGAGAACAGTTTTTAACCAAATGAGTAGTCATTCTAGTCGCGTTACGATTTTTGTAACGTTGGCCACAAAATTCACATATATACACTGTTGATCCATTCTCTGGTTTCTCTTTATAGTAATTGTACACTTTTCCTTTTGGTTTCATTGTGAAAATACTCTGCGAATACAAATTGCACTATCTGTGAGAGCGCTGCCACACAAGCGGACAGGCGAGGGCCAACGAGTAACTGATCGCATAAACAAAACGCCATTTTGTTTATGCGATCAGTGCGCAGCGCAGCGCAGTGTGGGAACGGCGTGGGCGCCGGTGCGGACCGGTTATATTGTGGCACACATGTGAATTCAGCCGAACGTCAGGAAGAGCAGGAAAGACAAGCGCGCAACGATAGCTGCAACTAATATTGCTTAAATAAAGTAATATTAGCAATTTCTACTCTCAAACCTCATGGAATAACCTTTTTTTCCAGTAAAGTATAAAATAACAACAAAAGAAGTTGACTTAAAACCTTGAAATCAAAATATATGGTATTAAAATTGAGCAATTTTAATCCAATTATAAATTCTCGTAAATTCTCCGTCGAAAAGAATATTGCAGAATTTTGCAGAATATTTTCGATCGGAGAACATTCTCCGTGAAGAATATTCTTTCGACCCATCACTAGTTATGTGAGGCGCTTTAGAAGCCAACCTTCTTTAAAAACAATCATACATAATTCATTACCGCGCTCCTCAGTCTACTCCTTCAAAGAAATTGTCTCTGTAGCTTCATCAACATGAGGCTACAGGGGCTAGTGTGCATTAGCGTTCATTCGAGCAATCGAGTCTGGTCAAACCACGCTGCTGGGGTGCATTTCATTAATTCATTCAAATTCGTACCTGAAACCTCAGCGCGCCAACAGGCGGCTCAGCGTACCGTATCCCTCGGTACGCCTGGAAGCGTCTGCCGCGTCTCGTCTCCATCCAGGAGCCACGGAACTGCCCCGACACGCTGCGGGTCAGCGGCCCATCGGGGTTGATGCTGTATGGAGGTACGTCTGCTATCGCTGGAACTGGAATGGAAAGAAAAGAAGAAATTGTTGGCTGTGTGATGAATGATATGGCTAGTGGGTACCTCCTAGCTAAAATGATTTACGTTATGTTTGATTTTTTTTTTATTTGAGATGGGTTTGCTCTTGACTCTAGTCTAGGTCAGAGGTGACAGAGACAAAGTCGACGATGGAATGAGCTTACTCAGAAGAAGCCTGTTCACTCTCACTTTGAAGAGATTAGGGTTGTATGCGCTCAGAAACGCAGACGCAGGTAGTGAGTTCCACTCTTTTGCTGTGCGCATTATAAAATACATTTGGAAACGCTTAATGCGAATTGGTGGAATATCAACCAGGTACGGATGGTAACTGGCAGTGCATCTAGATGTCGGATATGGTAGAAGGGGGCCGGTGGAATGAGGTCGTGGAGTTCTTGGGCACACTCACCGAAAAAAAATACTTTGGTTCAAAGTTATTTAGATATTTTAAAGTCTCCATGTTTTCTTTCAGTATGTGTGTCTAATTGTATAAAACTGTATTATGTTGTGTGATAACCGATTTATATTTTGTTGAAATAAAAGTAAAAACTTAACAGCTTCTGAAGTCGGTGTCTTCAGTTCTTCAATGCACTAATAGCTTGGCACCGACTTCAGAGCTGTTAAGTTTTTTATGAACCTTATTTTATTCGTTTTAGGTTTTTGAAGGCGGTTTTTACTTTTTTAAAGTAAATTTATTTTTCCATTTTTAGTTGAATATACAAAATACCATATGCTCAAGACGAACGAAAAGAAAAATCATCAAAATCCGCTTAGAAATGCCGGAAATATAACTTCGTAAATAAGAATAATTACCTAATGTATTATTGTATACTAAAACCTTCCTGAAAGTATGTAGATCACGTTCGTGAAAGAATCATCTAAATTGGTTCATTAGTTTTTGAGAAAATCGTGGACATACAAACATGCAAACATACACACATACGTGTCGAATATAGAATCTCCTTTTTTGAAGTCGGTTAATAAAAAATATTATTTCTGTTATTAGTAAATGGGTTACAGTGAATTATGTGGTAATGGGGTTCGTTGAATCGTGATCCACAGTTCCCCAAAAGTCTACCTAGTGTACCTACTTGTTTACAGGTGAACATGCCACGTGGTAGACAAACGAAGACAGAGATCGCTCTTCATACAGAATAACAAATGCGCAACGCTTTAAACATGATAGTGGAGGGTCAAACCATAAGAGCCGTTTCAAAGTTAAACAAGATCCCGTTCACCACTCTGCAAACGTATTACAAAAAACTATCAAACTCTTCAGCTCAGGATCCTACTAGCTCACTTGCACTAACACCCAACTATGCTGTACGCAAAATATTTACTTCCACTCAAAAGAAAGCAATTGTTGACTATGTTGTTAAATGTAGTCAAATGTTCTATGGTCTGACTACAATTAATATTCGTAAACTTGGCAATATGCTCAATCATTTATCCAGGTGCCACAAAAGTGGCATGATACTAAACTGGCAGGTACTGAGTGGCTATATGGTCTTACAATTAGAAAAATACACGGCATTCTGAGTCTGAGAACACCGGAAGGTTGTAGTTTAAGCCGCGTCTCATCCTTCAACCGCCACAATGTTACATTATTTTTTAATAGTTAAGAAATCAATATACTTGTTACATACAAGTATATTGACATTTTCCAACTAAGACTGATTAAAGCAATGTCCGATAATAATAATAATAAAGAGTTAAATTTATACAATAAGTTTATTGAATTTTAAACGCTTATGATTCATAGCACCCCATTCGATTCACTAACTCAAACCCTGATATCTACTGAACCTCCTGATATCTAAAAAAAACTATCTTGTGAAGTAAACCAAACTGTAAAAGAGGCATTTGAAAAAAACACGTTAAAGACACTTATGTATTCAATTCAATATGTTCATATTGAATTAAAAACCTCGGTTAATAAAGCAGAAATTTAATCCAAAATAGCTTTAGAAAAAAATGATCCACTGGGCCCCATGTTCCGCATGCACTCTTAAAGCAAGGTCAATATTACACAAAAAGTGAAGTGTCTTACGAAGTGTCATGCGATTTTGTACCATGTGCTTTTAGGTGACGGCTTGAACTGCCCTGCAATTAATTATGGTAGACCCTGAAAGATGCTGCCCCGACAAGAGTAAAAGGATAAGGTGGAGCTTTCAACCACAGTCCATTATTAGTAACCATTATTACTCGCACTTCTTAAATTAATAAAAAATTGTTACATAATCACTTGTTTACGAACAAACTAACCTGAGTTATGTGTCTGTTGGTGTGCATGATGATGCGTGTTCTCGTGTGCGTGTGCGTGCGCGCAGACACACACACACAGCAGCGCCAGTAACATGATGTGTGCAGTACTGTGCAGGGCGGCGGAGAGGGCTTGACTGGCGCCACAACAGGAAAACTGGAGCCTTTATAGGATGCGCAGGTTTATGGGTATCTTCTATTCTGCAAGCTTTTGCACTTTGTAATAGACAAAGTGAAACAAAACAAACTAAGATATAAAACAAAACACAAGACAATATACAAATTTTATTATCAATGGATTCAGGTATTCTGCCGCCACCGCTGTGGTCTAATAGAAGTAAGCTTGATTGCTGAACGTGGGAACCTGGTCTGATATCCATGTCGGGCAAGTGTTTTGGGGTGTTCTATTAGGAAATTCTCAGCACGCGCCCGGAGCCAGTGGATTTGTGGCCGATATAATAGCAACAGTGTTGCTCCCTAATGTCATAAGCGAGTAATGGTGATTACACTGTACACTTCAGATCACTTCTGAGAATGCAGGTGTGGTTATGTTGTACACAGTCGGTGTACAATATCAGGTAAACAAAGTGTTATCAGTACAGAACCTTGAACCTCGCTGGTTCAAGGTTCTGGTTTATCTATCACCTCTCGACTCGAGATACTTATTGATTCTTCTGAAAACAAATTGATATTCTGTGATTTTATTAAACCCATTTACAGTAGTAATTCTCCTGTGGATTGCGGATATTGTATGTATCAGGCCATTTACAGTAGTAGTTCTCCTGTGGATTGCGGATATTGTATATATCAGGCCATTTTTCAGCGTTTGTAGGCTAAGCTGTATCACCTCCTGTCTGCAAGTACAGGTGATCACCAGTCGCCGTCTACCAGCACTGGTGACGTTTCAGCTTCAATATTTAACATAATATTTTGTTGTATTTTTTGAAGTTGGGATCGATTGATTGTCATATCATGGCCCCCCGTATGGAAAACATACTGAAAAAATATGAGAAGTGAAATACAAGCGCAGTGTTGTCACGTTTTTGTGATTTGTTTATTTTCGGCCAGTCTTCATTGTAGCGGTCAATCTATCCATTATATTCAAACACAATTGTACATAAGGAGTAAACTCCAGTCGTGCATCGGAGCTGACACACACTTTTTTAACGCAGCTGAATCTCTACAGTCATCTAAAAATCTATCATATATAAACTTAAACTCCAGAAAATGGAATAGTAAATAGGAATCTTGTGACAAGGAAAACTCTCAAATGTCGTAGTAGGTAGTCATTCGGGAAATCCATTCCTACGTCTGTGTAGATTAGCGTGTCGGTGAAGACGTGCGTCGTGCACTGAAGTAAGTAGACAGATGACTAGTGGGATAACCCCTTTGTTCTCAGGAGGATTATCGGCACATGAACTTAGAGGGTCATAACTATTAAGGACTGGAGTACTCTGGAGTAGGTAAATAAATAGGACCAATTTTTTTTTGCTTTTACTACACTTTGTTTTTATATACTTATAACCAAAATAAGAAATTTTGACATGACAGTCGTTACGGGTATTCTGAAGCCCAAAAGTCTGACAACCAGTCTTACCAAGGGTTGTCGTATTACTTAGTAACAGGGTTGTGGAGGTCAGATAGGCAGTCGCTCCATGTAAAATACTGGTATTCAGCTGAATCCGGTTAAACTGGAAGAGGGCCCCAACATTGTCGGGATAAGGCTGGCTTATTGAAGTTACTTACTTTATTTGTATTATGTGATATACCTATATACGGATGCCTTAGTTCTAAAAGTCACTAAGTCCATTTTTATCGAAATTGAGTTTACCAGTTCAAATAATTCTTTTTTTTTTTGTCTATGAGTTGGTCTTATCCTTTTTTTAGTTAAATGTCGCTAAGTTGGTTTTTCCAATTCCTAAAATCACTAAATCCTCTGGACTGAATTTAAAAAGTCACTGAATCCAAATTTAAGCAATAAATAAATATCCAAATCCACTGAAATTGTATTTGAAAGTCACTGAATCCATGCATTTTTAAACTATATCCTGGTTCGATTTCTTATCCAGACATAGCATGATGCCAATACATCGAGACTTTGCATTCATAGAAAGAAAGCATATTAAAACAGAAAAGGTTTAACTCACGCAATCCGTACCTACAGGTAAATTCATCTTCAGGTAAGTGTATCTTTTTCTTTCTATTTCATTAATAAAAGGACAGAAGATAAATGTTAGTTTAGTCTTGTCAAATTAAGATACTCTTTATACGAGTTTAGATGTGATTAATAAATTGGCTTCTAAAAATAATTGACAGGACTAAACTAATATTTATCTTCTATCCTTTTCTTAATGAAATAGAAAGAAAACGATGCACTGAATTTAAATTTAGTTTAGTATGTGAACAAGGGAATCGGCGCTATTATATCGTCTTGGCATGGGTGGCAAGATCATCGCAGATCTCAGTAACTGTGGATGGTACTATTAAAACCAGCAAAACTTCAGGATATCTAGAAACTGCTTGTTCCTGTTCATCAACGACTGTTTTATGATGACATACTGTTAGAAACTACTTTTTCAGGAAGAGAGCAGGATAATGATAATAACGATACACAGGAAGAAATTTATGAATAAAGGGATAATATAATAAAAGTACTGTGTTCAATATGATTAAACGTGATTTTAAACTAACTAATTAGAAGATTAGAAGTAAGGTTTAATATTGTGTTAAAATTAACAGCTTTAATGATAAAAAGAAGTTTATAGTTTTGTTATTGTTTGGTTGTTTGTTCTTTATTAAGGTCATTCATTAGTTAAGATATCACGTCACTAATTCCAAAGAATTTTCATAAGAAGTCCCTAACTCCACTAATTTTGCGATAAGTCCTATATGTTAATTATTTAATACTGATCATTATAATAATAATATAATTTTTCCCCACCGCTGTATCTCTACGTTTACGTCGTGGTGGGGCTTGCGCGCTCCAAACTTTAGGTCTGTGCCGGTACTCGTAGTTTACTTTGCCGGAACGGGTCTAGGATGAGAAGCCAGACCAAGAGAGATACAGAAACCCGCAGGGCAGCATGTGGCGAGCTGTTGGGCAGTAGCGACCCCACGGACCCTATCTCACGAGAGAAATCTTGTCCTCATCTCTGGCTTGCCTTTATTGGCCGGCTGGAGTGAACACTGACGAGGAACAGAGCTCCCACCTCTTTCTTGCCTTTACTGGCCGGCTTGAGTGGAGATTCGCAAGAGCAAACGTGCTCGGAGGAAGGAAGTATTCCAGTAAGGTGCTGGTAGGGATCATGAACGTACTTCCGGGATTGTCCTGATAGCCGTGGAATACCTCTCCACTCCTCAAGCATCTCAGGAAGTGTTGCCCCTTTGTCGCTACGTCACTATGTGCTAGCGGCCGTTTCCGGGGGCCCATTATTGAGTGTGCAAGTCACCCCCTGCCATTTTATCCGTGTATACTATATAACATTGGTCATGCAGGGGACATAGTTCTTCTATAGTTCAAGTAACCCAAGCCACTTTAGCCACCCAGACCCATAGTCCAATATGTTTTGTTTCCACACACAACAATAGTCCTGCACCAACCGGGGGTTTTCCTTGGGTGCACTTGCATAGTGCATACAGGGATAATCGTCGGTTGGTGAATCCTTATCATTTAAAATTATTTAAGGGGCCTCTGCGAGTTGGCTTCGGCTCCTTGTACGCCTTCCAAAGGTCCGGGGAAATGTAAAAAACAATATAATTTTTATAAGAACATCATATTGAAGCCTACCCAATAAAGTATTGTTTCGATTTATTCCAAATTTATTTACACGGGCATTTTCCTAAAACAAAAATGTTTTTGCACTTTAAATGATCTTATCTCAAAACAAAGAAAATGGATTTAGGGACTTTTAGAACTAAGGCATATTACTTACGTTTTTCTATTTGATCTGGGTATATAGAGGATCTCGTGTTACGCAGCTGCTCTACCGATCGCTTTAAAGATACCATATACCGAGCGTTCATGTCGAGATACGTTTTAGGGTCATTATGAAACAAAAAAAAAACAAAAGTCCTTCAATTATCTTATTGGAATAAACGATACAGGCTACTCAATACTCTTTATAACGAGAATATTATTATTTGCAGCGTGTTTTGTCCACAACATACTATAGGCATGTTACTTGTACTACTCACTACCTACCTGTAGGTATTGTAGTTTCCCGAGTTGTGTCATTCACATACTACGTATATATGTAGTTACAGATACGCAAATGATGACGAACCTTTGTATGATGCTGTCTGCCAGACCACGAGTTGATTACCTAAGGTCATTTGTAATGTTCTTAAGCATTTCTGTCAAGGTCAATTCATCATCTGCTAGCCTATTTCCAACCATGTTGGGGTCGGCATTCAGTCTATCCAGATGCAGCTGAATGTATTTTACACAGAGCGACTGCCTATCTGACCTCTACAACCCAGTTACTTGGTAACACGATACCCCTGTTAAGGTTAAAATAAATAATCCCACCTGTATAGTGACAGGGGTAGGCAGAGGTGCACTACACCCAGGTTTTTCCAGGAATATTATGAGTCCCGTGTCGTAAGGAGCCAGCTTATTGACATTGCTTAGCGCCACACAAACATTCTGCGCGGCTACTGAGAACTACATCATGGACAAACTTGATTACACTTTGTCAGTCTGGGGTCCTGGGTGTAACACTCCGCAGTGTTGCACAAGATACGTTTTGATTGTTCTTCTGATGACCACATCGCTCAATGCTGCTCGTGGTGATCAAATGCTTTCCGACTGTGTATGAGCTGAGGGTTTTGCATTGCTGTGGGACAATATGGCAACTATACCTGTCAGTGGTTACTAGTAGTTGTTCTAAGTTCCATAGCTGTCCACGGCTATGCTACGCACGTGTGACGCAACTATATCTGTCAATGGTTACTAGTAGTTGTTCTAAGTTCCATAGCTGTTCACGGCTATGCTACGCACGTGTGACGCAACTATATCTGTCAGTGGTTACTAGTAGTTGTTCTAAGTTCCATAGCTGTCCACGGCTATGCTACGCACGTGTGACGCAACTATATCTGTCAGTGGTTACTAGTAGTTGTTCTAAGTTCCATAGCTGTCCACGGCTATGCTACGCACGTGTGACGCAACTATATCTGTCAGTGGTTACTAGTAGTTGTTCTAAGTTCCATAGCTGTCCACGGCTATGCTACGCACGTGTGACGCAACTATATCTGTCAGTGGTTACTAGTAGTTGTTCTAAGTTCCATAGCTGTCCACGGCTATGCTACGCACGTGTGACGCAACTATATCTGTCAGTGGTTACTAGTAGTTGTTCTAAGTTCCATAGCTGTCCACGTCTATGCTGCGCACGTGTGACGCAACTATATCTGTCAGTAGTTACTAGTAGTTGTTCTAAGTTCCATAGCTGTCCACGTCTATGCTGCGCACGTGTGACGCAACTATATCTGTCAGTAATACTAGTAGTTGTTCTAAGTTCCATAGCTGTCCACGGCTATGCTACGCACGTGTGACGCCACTATATCTGTCAGTGGTTACTAGTAGTTGTTCTAAGTTCCATAGCTGTCCACGTCTATGCTGCGCACGTGTGACGCAACTATATCTGTCAGTGGTTACTAGTAGTTGTTCTAAGTTCCATAGCTGTCCACGGCTATGCTACGCACGTGTGACGCAACTATATCTGTCAGTGGTTACTAGTAGTTGTTCTAAGTTCCATAGCTGTCCACGGCTATGCTACGCACGTGTGACGCAACTATATCTGTCAGTGGTTACTAGTAGTTGTTCTAAGTTCCATAGCTGTCCACGGCTATGCTACGCACGTGTGACGCAACTATATCTGTCAGTGGTTACTAGTAGTTGTTCTAAGTTCCATAGCTGTCCACGGCTATGCTACGCACGTGTGACGCAACTATATCTGTCAGTGGTTACTAGTAGTTGTTCTAAGTTCCATAGCTGTCCACGGCTATGCTACGCACGTGTGACGCAACTATATCTGTCAGTGGTTACTAGTAGTTGTTCTAAGTTCCATAGCTGTCCACGGCTATGCTACGCACGTGTGACGCAACTATATCTGTCAGTGGTTACTAGTAGTTGTTCTAAGTTCCATAGCTGTCCACGGCTATGCTACGCACGTGTGACGCAACTATATCTGTCAGTGGTTACTAGTAGTTGTTCTAAGTTCCATAGCTGTCCACGGCTATGCTACGCACGTGTGACGCAACTATATCTGTCAGTGGTTACTAGTAGTTGTTCTAAGTTCCATAGCTGTCCACGGCTATGCTACGCACGTGTGACGCAACTATATCTGTCAGTGGTTACTAGTAGTTGTTCTAAGTTCCATAGCTGTCCACGGCTATGCTACGCACGTGTGACGCAACTATATCTGTCAGTGGTTACTAGTAGTTGTTCTAAGTTCCATAGCTGTCCACGGCTATGGTGCGCACGTGTGACGCAACTATATCTGTCAGTGGTTACTAGTAGTTGTTCTAAGTTCCATAGCTGTCCACGGCTATGCTACGCACGTGTGACGCAACTATATCTGTCAGTGGTTACTAGTAGTTGTTCTAAGTTCCATAGCTGTCCACGGCTATGCTACGCACGTGTGACGCAACTATATCTGTCAGTGGTTACTAGTAGTTGTTCTAAGTTCCATAGCTGTCCACGGCTATGGTGCACACGTGTGACGCAACTATATCTGTCAGTGGTTACTAGTAGTTGTTCTAAGTTCCATAGCTGTCCACGGCTATGCTACGCACGTGAGACGCAACTATATCTGTCAGTGGTTACTAGTAGTTGTTCTAAGTTCCATAGCTGTCCACGGCTATGCTACGCACGTGTGACGCAACTATATCTGTCAGTGGTTACTGCTAAATAAAAGACGTGCGTTCGACCGAGCGTATATTTGAACTGATGGTTCGATACAATACAAGTGCGCGCTTACTTATAATTACCCACATATGCAACACCTTCACCCTTAATTTCTACAATACTTATTACTAGTACAATAACAACTTATATACTAAACTTACTTACAAAAACTAGACTTAGACTATTACAAATATCCGGACTAAACAAAATAATAATTGAATGAATGAATTTCTAAAGCTTAATTAAATACAACTTTTATCTACTTGTAACAGTCCTCGATACCATATCGTCTCACTGGTTTACGCACCCGCCGAACCTTAGGCGGTTCATTAGGTACATTATTATTCGAGCCATGATTATCTATTTCCTGCACATTGGGCACGCTAGACGTTTTTAGCGGGGTTGCTGTTAACACAATGTCCGTATCGTCGGTTGGTTTGGGTGCTGTGGCCTCGGCTACCAATGGCTCGGGCGGGTTCGGGCCGCCGACCGGTGTACCAGACTGTTGGTCGTTGTCTACTGGAAATATTAGCGAAGGGCGGAATCGTTTAACAGGTTTGTCGCGTACCGGGTGATTGTCACAATTATTACGTGTTAATTTTACTATCTTAGTTACATCTCTTGACACTCTAAGCTTTAGTTGGTCGACATGTCTGTGTTCTTCGGTTCCATTGATAGATTTAACTTTGTAATCCGTACTACCTGTCCTCTCTATTACTGTACCCGCCGTCCACTTATCAAAACCCCGATAGTCTCTAAACCAGACCTCGTCCCCCGATGTAAATTCCCTAACCGATCCCCCAGCTGTCTTTTCCGCCTGCTTCTGGCGAGCTTTTACTAATTCTTTCTGATCCGGTTTTAAGCAATCTAGACGCATGCGCAAATTACGCCCTATGCACATCTTTGCCGGACTTTCGCCGGTTGTATAGTGTGGTGTATTTCTATACGCTAGTAGGAATCTACACAACGAATCGTGTATGTCTGTTTTAGACTTAATTGCTTTTTTTATATGACGTTTACATATTTTAACGGCGTTTTCCGCCGCCCCATTCGAAGCCGGGTGATAAGGGGTTGAAAAAATTTGTTCAATCCCATTGGTGCTTAAAAATTGTTTGAACTCAGTACTGAAAAATGGTGGCCCATTATCACTAACTACTTGTTTCGGCAAACCGAATCTCGCCCACATTTCCCGCAATTCTTTTATTACAGCTTTCGCTGTAGTGCTACTCATTTTAATTGCCTCTATCCACTTTGAATGAGCGTCCACTACAATAAGATAAGTTTGCCCCGCTATTGGCCCCAAAAAATCAATGTGTACTCTGGTCCATGGACGGTCCGGCCATGGCCAGGCGCGCGGCGCGTGCGCCGGAGGGGCGTCAGCTACCGCGGCGCATGTAGTGCAGGCACGACACGCTGCTTCCACAGCCTCGTCTATGCCCGGCCACCACACATAGCTCCGGGCCAACGCCTTTGTTTTCACTACCCCCATATGACCCTCATGAAGTTCCGTAATTACCTTATCTCTGCACGAGCTTGGAATAATGACCCTATGTCCCCACATCACACAACCTAACTCTAAATATAACTCCTTTTTTCTATTTACATATGGTTTTAGTTCTCTCATTTCGACATCGTCCGGCCATCCGTCATTAATGTATCTAACTACTCTGTTTAATATACTATCCGAAGCCGTTTCTTTTTTTAATTTATGCGAGTCTAAGAGTAACGCTTCGGCAGCAAAATGTAAATAGGTTTGTTCTGGGGTGTCCAATTCTTCTTTACAAACCCCCTCCTTATGCTTACTAATCAACCTAGATAAAACATCCGCTGTATTCTTGTCCGTGCGAATATACTCAATATTGAAGTCATAAGCTGATAATTTAATAGCCCATCTCTGTAGTCGACTAGCCGCCGTGTTGGGAATTCCGGCATGCGGACCAAAGATTGTTACCAGCGGTTTATGGTCCGTACGTAAAGTGAACTTCCTCCCAAACAAATATTGGTGAAATTTATCCATTGCAAACATTATCGCGAGAGCTTCTTTATGAATCTGGCTATAGTGTTGCTCGGCAGAGGTAAGCGCGCGCGACGCGTACGCCACCACTCGCTCGCCGCCGTCGGCCCTGCCGGGCGCGCGCTGCGCCAGCACCGCGCCAAGCCCACGCGAGCTCGCGTCGCACGTTACTATGCTCTCTAACGACATATCGAAATGTGTCAAAACTTCCGTACTACACAGAAGCTTTTTAATTGTATTAAAAACCTTTGTATGTGACGTTGTCCATTTCCAGTGTCTTCCCTTTTTGAGCAAGTCATAAAGAGGGTTAATGTGAGTGTTTAAATTTTTTATAAATTTCCCATAAAAATTAACCATGCCCAAAAACGATTTTAATTCCGATATATTAGTGGGATGAGGCATATCTAATATTGGTTTTAATTTTTCCGGATTTACTCGAACTCCCTTTTTATTTATTATGAACCCTAAATACTTCACTTGGTCAGCCATAAACTCACATTTTCCTTTTTTTATTTTTAAGCCGTTCGTTTCCAAAATACGAAATACTTGTTCTACAGTTTTTAAATGTGAATCCAACGATTTACTTTTCATTAAAATATCATCGTAAAATACTACTACGTCGGGCACATTTTTAAAGAGACTTGACATTAATTTTTGAAAAATTCCGGGACTAGAAGAGAGACCATACACTAATCGGTTGTATTTAAACAGTCCTCTATGTGTGTTAATGACAGTGTAGTTCCTAGACGTTTCATTTAAAACTAACTGATTATAAGCTTGTGATAGGTCTAGCTTGGTAAAATAATGATTACCACTCAGGTTACTAAATAAATCTTCTACCTTTGGAACCGGGTACCTATCAACCAACAAAGCTTTGTTAAGTGTCACCTTATAATCCGCGCACAGTCGTATTCCGCCGTCCGCCTTCCTCGCTATGACCAACGGCGTGGCCCAGTCGGACCGATCAACGGGCTCGATGACGCCGGCGCGCAACATTGCGTCCAACTCCGCATCCACTCGCGGGAACAGCGCGTACGGCACCGGGCGCGCGCGGCAGTAAATCGGCTGCGCTCCGGGCCGCACGTACAGCTTGACCTCTTCCCCAGTGTACTTGCCCAATGTGCCGTCAAATAGTTTCTCATGCCTGGAGATAATATCATTTAGCAAGTTATTTTTACTTGTTACTATATTATGAATTTCTGTACACTTACTTAGCTTAGGTATTTCTATACACAATTCAGACAACCACTGTCTCCCTAATAAATTAGTACTGCCTTTATTTATTACATACAAATCTAACCTTTTCACCTTGTTTTTATACTCAACATTTGTCTCCAAGTACCCTATCGGATAAACAGCTGAGCCATCGTAAAATTTTAACTTTAATTTACATGTTTGCAGGGGTAATTCTTTAAACAATTTAGTGTATGTTGAATAACTTATACAAGATAACGCCGACCCCGTATCGACTTCCATTTTTAATGGTTTATTGTTTATATTAACTGTCATACACACCGGTCTATACTTCGCTAGAGACATCTGGTACATTGCCTCCTCGTCATCACCCGACGCTTCCCGTTCCTCCCCGGAGCTGTCACCCGCTACCGGTTCGCGTAGCCAGTGCGCTGCACCGACAGCGTCGCAGGCCGCGTCGGCTGCGCTTCCTCGGTCGCGTGTACCGCGTGCCTCCGCTGCCGCTCCCCTGCGTCGCTTCCCGCTGTCCTCCCCCGCGCTGTGGGCGCTCGGACCGAGCGCGCGACCTCTGCGTGACCTTCCTCGCAAACCGTTGGAGTTTGAATTAGCCGACGTCATGCGGCTATCGAATTCCTTCTTCCTGCATACCCTTCGTAAATGACCAATTTTTCTACAGTAACTGCATTCAAAATCTTTGTACCTGCAGTTTTGCGGGCTATGTCCATTGCCACCGCATGCTGAACAATTTCTGATTCCTAACTTGTGCATCTTCTCGCTAAGTTCCCGGTCCGGAACTTGATCCCGCGAGGCCTCAACAGCTCCGGCGTCCCGCTCTGCTGCCTCCAGGGTATTGGCTAACTGTAGCGCTTTGTTGTAGTCTAGATCATTCTCTGCGAATAACCTCTGCCGTATTAAATCGCTCCGCAGACCGCACACAAACTGGTCCCGTAAATTTTCTTCTAAGTTCGTTTTAAACTCACAGTATCTAGCCATCTTTTTCAAGTCAGCCACGTAGTCCGCTATCAATTCGCCTGCCACTTGCCGTCTTTGACGAAATCTATATCTCTCCGCCAAGATGGATGGTGTGGGTTGAAGATGCGCACGCAGTAGATCCACCGCGACACTATATGATAAACTTGATGGCTTCTTAGGACTTGCTAATGTAGACAACAATTCATAAGCCTGCTCCCCGATTATCGCGATTAAAGTTGGCAACTTTAAATCGTCCGTTATCTTGTTAACCACAAAGTACATTTCTAGCCGCTCCACATATGCTGACCAGTTACCGGTTTTCACATCAAAGTCATTGATCTTGCCCACAGACATTGTAACTATTGTCCACGATTATAATTATATTAAAACTATTCTGGACCAAACAAAGTTTTTTTTTTTTTTTAATCCTCGTCGCCACTGCTAAATAAAAGACGTGCGTTCGACCGAGCGTATATTTGAACTGATGGTTCGATACAATACAAGTGCGCGCTTACTTATAATTACCCACATATGCAACAGTTACTAGTAGTTGTTCTAAGTTCCATAGCTGTCCACGTCTATGCTGCGCACGTGTGACGCAACTATATCTGTCAGTGGTTACTAGTAGTTGTTCTAAGTTCCATAGCTGTCCACGGCTATGCTACGCACGTGTGACGCAACTATATCTGTCAGTGGTTACTAGTAGTTGTTCTAAGTTCCATAGCTGTCCACGGCTATGGTGCGCACGTGTGACGCAACTATATCTGTCAGTGGTTACTAGTAGTTGTTCTAAGTTCCATAGCTGTCCACGGCTATGCTACGCACGTGTGACGCAACTATATCTGTCAGTGGTTACTAGTAGTTGTTCTAAGTTCCATAGCTGTCCACGGCTATGGTGCGCACGTGTGACGCAACTATATCTGTCAGTGGTTACTAGTAGTTGTTCTAAGTTCCATAGCTGTCCACGGCTATGCTACGCACGTGTGACGCAACTTTGATTTGTGTGAGCATGTTGGCAGGATCGTCCGCAGCGACCTGCGACCCACGGGCACCACCACCACGCTATGTACGGAACTACGGAGGCAACAAATGAACCGCAGCAATGAAGTTCTGCCTTTATGCAGAAAGTTAATATCAATCTTAACAAAATGAATCAACTTAGTAGGTAGGTACATACTTTATGGAAAAGCAATTAAAATGTGCATCACATATTGTGTATTTCTTTTATTTTAAAATAACATTCATACAAACGTGAGGTGCTCTTATAATGCAATTATTTCTTAAAACTAAGGATAACTAGATGATTAGGGATTTTATGACACAATGAATTTCAGTTACCGTTGTTTAATTTTTTTTATTTTGTACTCTCAAATCTTGACACATTGTCCAACATTGAACATCGACGGCCTTAAATTTAGTAAACAAAATGACAAAAAAGAAACCGCATACTAATTGTGCAACACACTATCTATCACAATCTGAATAATTTGGAAGGATACTTATTGCTAATCCATTGCTTCATATGTGCGATAGATTTGTCTGCTCAGCAACTTCTACTGTATTTGATGTGATTCCTACTGTAAGTGTGTTACGCAATGGCGCCGTTGATGGACTGTCATCACCACACGCTACGTAGTGACCGCCATCACTGACAGAGACCACTGTCTGGACAGACGGTTTGTTTCATAAATTCGATGTGCTATATTTACGGCCGGTTACAGTACAGTTTTCGTTCATTATTTACACTTCTGATAGTCAATTGGGAACAGTTCCTCCCACACTCGGAACCTGTCCTCGAAGAGGTTCTGTTTGACAGAGAACGGGCTGTCGATACGGAGGTACTTTCTGTCGTCGGGCTTGAACTGTGGCCAACTCAGGGTGGACAGCTCCGGAGTATCCGGCTTGGGGTTCGGGTCACTGGGGGAGGAAGAGCAATTGGTTAGATAAAACATAACATCAGTAGTAGGTAAGTAGGTACACCCACATTTTGCCAGTTTATGTTCTATGTAAATGGGGCGCCACACACGCAGTAGAGAACATTCTCTCCTCTTTGGGGCGACGGTATTGCCGTTAAGGGGCACTTATCCAGATTGCGGGCTAATGTTGGAAAATTGTTATGGAAGTAGCCAGTAACGCTTTGCGCAAGCTGGGAATCGAACCTATGAACTCCAGATCGTGGAATCATGGCGCATGGCCCCACGATTCGATCGACTAGGTAGCCAGCTTCAGGCTTATTCAATTACTCATATTTGTGGCCGGTACCCTAAAAAATTCTTGTCAAGATTCCGTAGTTTCTCTTACCCATATCTCATGAAGTTGTAGAAGATGGCGGTCATCTTGTCGACCATCTGCGAGTCCTGGCTGTCGGAGACGGGCACGGGGGGGAAGTTGTAGCTCACGTTGAACAGATATAGCAGGTCGTCGTGATGCGCTGCCGCTGTGGGGGAGAGCATAATATTATGTTATTATCGAAGATTGTGGTGTTATGTTCGACTACATGGTATTATTGGTATCGGCTGATTGGTTGCCAGGCATATGAAGTGATTGAGCTACCCGATAACCGATGCGTGCTTGGCGTCCATCGAGACAAATCTCAAAAGTACGTATACGTACTACGTACAATATACGTACTAGGTACAAGTCAAAAAAGTTACAAAGTAAAAGATATGGGCCAAGTCAATTCAACATCGATTCCGAATACAGTCAGACATGATGCAAGTTTATTGCCTGTGGCATACAATGAGCTTGAAGCAACAAGTGGCTTACATTAGTCTAAACACAGTTAAAACGGTGCAGCTTTTATTGTTGCTTCAGCTTATGGCAGGCCACAGACAACTACACCGCACCGAGTTCACCAGGGTACATTTTGAGTCCTACAGTTATGTCAAGTATGTGGCGGCATCTACAACGCCACATGCGATTTACGCGTCAAAAAGACCTGACGTCACCCAAACCCTGTATCGCGCAAGCAGAGTTTACCGCGCGAATGGCATATTTAAGGCATCTCGATATCAACCGTCGGGTAGTATAAGGCCACCAGACACAAACCCGTCTGGTCGGAAGATCCTCCCTTTGCTATGAAGGATGAACTTTACACCCTATTCGTCATACTTCTATAAGAATTTAAAGGTTCTATGGCCTCTGAAGTTTTAGTTTTAGGTCGCAAGTTACGGAAACCTCTTGAACCTTAACTCAACTTATTTTGGCTTTCCAAAATGTAAAAAGTTCATATTCGTCGTGGTTCTCAATATTAATGGTAATGTTCTCACCGATCGGTTTTTTGGTGGCGGGGTCGACGTAGTGACTGCTGTTGCCGATGTAGCCGAACTCGTAGTAGTACACTGGTTTGGGCGAGTGGCGAGCCATCAGGTTCACTAGTCTGCAGACAAAAACATTTGCTTTAACAATTATTTTCGATTGTCTAAATCGTTTTATCGTAAAACGTAACTTTCGTCAACAACATTAAATACGATAATGTTGAAACTCGTATACATTGTATACATATGTTTATAGAGATGTGTTACTGCAGAATTTGATGTACTATTTTTTTTCTCTCTAGTTTAAACACTAGGATATTATGAACGTTGGGGGCTGTCTTATGATATTCAAAATGTGCTGATACTAGCCTAATTTGATTTGATTAAATGGTTTTGCAAGTCTTACCTGTGTACTCCAAACCCAATGATAGCATCAGAGTAAAGTTTCCCAAATCCTTCAGATGTAGCGGTATCATTGGCTAACTCCTTGCCTCCAAGGTAAGCTTCTTTCAGTTTGTTGGCAGCTGTGATGACGGTGGTGTTGTTGCCAGAGAGGTACAGGGCGATGGTGGCCAGGCGCGGCCAGTCGCTGCGCCAGGATTCGAAGGCAGAAGGGTTGCGGAGGACATCTGAAGTTGACTGGTTGTTAGGGATTGTAGAGAACGTACCAAGTGAACTCTGTAGGTTGTCCCGGTTAGGAACATACTCCAAATGAGACAGTGAGTCTCCGGTGTCAAACCTCGTAAGTTCGGAAGTGTAAGTATTCAAATCACATAAAAATTATTTTAAACAAATCAGTTTAGAATTATGGTACAGTCATGAAGACGGGGTTTTTTTTTTTCAGGACATTATTTAAATTGTTTTAATTTGTCAACGTGTAAGGTCTCCGTTACAGGGAACCTGGGAAAAGGGATCAGCAACAGTTCAATCTAAGTACTTAAATAATATCTTTTTACAAAACTAGATTTTCTCGAAAGTATTAAATCCAAGTTATCGCTCATTATTAGACTGGCCTATCTCCTACAACTCACCGAGAGCCTTCCAGAAGAACTCGTCCTGCGTCTGGCTGATGATGTATGGCACCGGCTGCAGCTCCCCCGCACACAGCGCTTCCAGCGGCTGCCGCGGCAGGAACATCTCCTGGCCGAACTGCTGCTCCTGTACCGGCACCCACAGCAGCACCGGGTCGTAGCCGAAGTCCTGCGACGGATATGGCCATAAAATAAGTAAATACAGACACAGACACTACTATTGTAAAATATTTAACAATAAAATAAGTAATCACCAGAGAAACGATCAATTTGTTTGTATAGGTGTATATAGATCTGATGATAAAGTTGATATGGCCAGAAACAATGCAGCTGCCATGATGTCTCTCCACCACCCTTGGGTGATTGGTACAGAAAAAAAGCTAAATACCGAGATAACAGCTAATATAGGAGAAATTAATTGGGATAGAGGCAAGAGGATGATGACTCGTTCCTCATTATCAGCCTACAGCAGTTCACTGCTGGACATAGGCCTTCCTAATCGCACGCCATTCAACTCGTTCTTTAGCTATAATTACTATCCTGATGGTCTCCACTCAACAACATGTCTTACCCGAAGGTCATTGATTTCTATAGGTACTATAAAGTAAGTCTGCAAAAGGGAACCTTCCGTCGTGCAGGTTGGTAGCAAAATGATTCTGGTGGCATTCGATTGCTCGAGCGAATTTACAATCAGTTTCAAAATTGTGAAAGTAGGCGTTTGTTTTAGAATAAGACATTATTGATTTATGCGCGTAAAAGTAAATACGTCCTCTTGAAATAAATAAATAAAATTTAATATTCTTATTTCGCGGCAAAGTAAGTGCATTGTGGTACCTGGGCTAATGTGCTTGTAGGAGCCCCTGGAGACCTACAGTACCTACTTACCAACTTCTCATCCAGCGAGTCTCCCAACTCTTTAGACGTCTTGTAGGAGCCCTACTGTACTTACAAACATCTTATCCAGCGAGTCTCCCAACTCCTTAGAGGTCTTGGTCTTCAAACAGTCGATGATAGCTTGGGAACTGTTAGTGGGGCACTGCAGCAGTTCCGCCTGTCTGACCGCCAGGTGGCGCTGGTGATGAGGGATCACGATCTGGGAAACTGGGGAGCCGCTCATGGAGATCGCGCGGTGGAACAAGCCTGGTATAGAAAAGGATAACATTACACCTATATTCCCAAAGACGTAGGCAGAGTATCGTACCTACACCCACGTATCCGAGCCCCCGTCCGAGTGCCAGTTATGTTCGAGTCCCATATCCTGTTTACAGGGCGAGGATACCAGTCCGAGTGCCAGTTATGTTCGAGTCCCGTATCCTGTTTACAGGGCGAGCATACCAGTCCGAGTGCCAGTTATGTTCGAGTCCCATATCCTGTTTACAGGCGAGCATACCAGTCCGAGTGCCAGTTATGATCGAGTCCCATATCCTGTTTACAGGGTGAGCATACCAGTCCGAGAGCCAGTTATGTTCGACCCCATATCCTGTTTACAGGGCGAGCATACCAGTCCGAGTGCCAGTTATGTTCGAGTCCCATATCCTGTGTACAAGGCGAGCATACCAGTCCGAGTGCCAGTTATGTTCGAGTCCCGTATCCTGTTTACAGGGCGAGCATACCAGTCCGAGTGCCAGTTATGTTCGAGTCCCGTATCCTGTTTACAGGGCGAGCATACCAGTCCGAGTGCCAGTTATGTTCAAGTCCCATATCCTGTGTACAGGCGAGCATACCAGTCCGAGTGCCAGTTATGTTCGAGTCCCATATCCTGTGTACAAGGCGAGCATACCAGTCCGAGTGCCAGTTATGTTCGAGTCCCATATCCTGTGTACAAGGCGAGCATACCAGTCCGAGTGCCAGTTATGTTCGAGTCCCATATCCTGTGTACAAGGCGAGCATACCAGTCCGAGTGCCAGTTATGTTCGAGTCCCATATCCTGTGTACAAGGCGAGCATACCAGTCCGAGTGCCAGTTATGTTCGAGTCCCATATCTTGTGTACAAGGCGAGCATACCAGTCCGAGTGCCAGTTATGTTCGAGTCCCATATCCTGTGTACAAGGCGAGCATACCAGTCCGAGTGCCAGTTATGTTCGAGTCCCGTATCCTGTGTACAAGGCGAGCATACCAGTCCGAGTGCCAGTTATGTTCGAGTCCCATATCCTGTGTACAAGGCGAGCATACCAGTCCGAGTGCCAGTTATGTTCGAGTCCCATATCCTGTGTACAAGGCGAGCATACCAGTCCGAGTGCCAGTTATGTTCGAGTCCCATATCCTGTGTACAAGGCGAGCATACCAGTCCGAGTGCCAGTTATGTTCGAGTCCCATATCCTGTGTACAAGGCGAGCATACCAGTCCGAGTGCCAGTTATGTTCGAGTCCCATATCCTGTGTACAAGGCGAGCATACCAGTCCGAGTGCCAGTTATGTTCGAGTCCCATATCCTGTGTACAAGGCGAGCGTGTGCCATTAAACAAGTTCACATTTGAACTCCGGGCCACTACTGAATAATTTCTATTGGAAAATCACAAAAATTAATTGCTCGACCTAGGAAGCGCACCTAGCGCCCTTTGTTTAGCAGTAGCGATAGCGATCTCTGGACCGTCTACTTAGTATTCAAGAAAAATAAATGTTATTGAAAATCTAGGGCTGGCAACAGCTATCATTACATTTTATCTCTAGGTGACCTACATGTGACCTACACGTGACCTACAGGTCATCTAGAGGTTCATTTAAATTGATTCTTCATCTTAGCGCGTCGATGGCAATCTAAACAGATTCAGCCCAGAGTTTGGCTACTAGTTTGTACAAGACAAACTGTCTTGTATTAAATTGTCAAACTCGTATTTAAATTGATTGATTAATACAATTTAAATAAACCAGCTAAATCTAAACACACGGAAAAAACCTGCATTGGCATTATAACAGAATTTAATGGGGGTTTACTGAAATGACGTTCACTAGGTGGCAGCACTGCGACGTCAGGTCCTGGCACCTGTAAAAGTGTCAAAGCACCTATATTTTTTTTAGTCGTGACTGAATGATGAATGAAATGAATGATGAACGTCTATCAATCAGTATATAAAATTGATGAATTTTTATATATTGATTGTCGAAATGGAAGCCCTCTTGTCAAAGTGGCGCCACCTGGTGGTGAACTCAGTTTCACTGAGTCGAACGATCTTCTGGCGATGACGTTTCTAAATGACTATCGACAGGAAAGATAACGATTGTAGGAAAGATAGGTCATTATCTGATATTTTTTCCTGCGCACTTGTTTATAGGCACCATTTTATCTCAAGAAACGACCATTGATAAGCCTTGAATCAAGTCTTTAGTAGATAGAAATTTTAATCCTAGTGGTGTTAACTATTTCATAATTTCAGTTACTTTCAACAAGTCTTCGGTAGTATAGTGGTAAGTATCCCCGCCTGTCACGCGGGAGACCGGGGTTCGATTCCCCGCCGGAGAGATTCTTTTTGTATTTTTTTTTTTCATTTTCAACCGAAGAAACAAATGTATTGTTCACCTAATACGAGTACCTAGTACGCTTTCTTTGTCATACATAAATTAACAACGATTAATAACGATGAACTAAAACTTGTACTTATTTACAAAAATTCTACAGCCTTCTTCAAATTCGCAATTAATTCTCCAAAAGAAATTAAACCAAAAGTATGATTCAGGCAATATGATGTGTGTATCGACATATTTAATCGATTGCGATCAATTTACGTAGTTTATAGTCGTATTCAAACTATGTTTTAATTAATTGTGTTATTATCTGCGCATAATGTAGTGCGTACTGTGCATTTCTTTAGTAATGCGGCACTTAGCGTTGTTAAGCAATTAGTCCAGTCAAGCAATTACATATAGGAATAAAAAATTCCTTCAGAATCTTATTCAGGGTGCTTAGGAAGTGAACATACTAAAAGTCCTGATGTCTAGGAGGCGAGCCGGAGTTCACAAAGCTACAACTTTTATTTTGTACACTTTTTCCGAATTCCCAACCGTTTTCGAGCTACAGGCTCCGGAAAAGTGAAAGTTTTCGAAAAAAAGATTTTTACCAAATATAAGGAATATTTGGGGCCTCCACTGCCAAGGGAAATGCCTCAACGGCATGGCTGTTGACGAGGAGGACGATGAAGACGACGAAGAGCCCCTTCAGCAAAACCCACTCCCACTGAGGATAAAGATGCCATGGAGAACGAACCCTTGGCAGCCACGGCCTGAGAGGATGAAAACGTAATTGGCATATATCATGTAGACTAAGTAATAAATAGGGGCATTATTCATAATGGCCGCGCTATATGAATAATAACAAGCTACTGAGGGCGAAATAATTAATTATATTTTGAACTTCCTTATTTATCACTTTGCCTCGACATTATAAATATTGCCGTGTGGTCTTTGGGCAATTTGATAAAACACAGGTACATCGCATACAAATATACTTGCTACTGTTATTAACACCCGTTAACCTTTATACAGGGTTATTGGTAAAACACCAACAACCGCTTACGCGGTCATTGTACTCATCATTATGAACAACTTTTACTATGGGACCAAAACTGAAATCGCGAAAAAAAATCAGCTGTTCAGTACATTTTGACGAATTATGCGAACATAAATGTACTGAACAGCTGATTGTTTTAGGTAGGTTGGTAGGAGCTTTTATTTGGTAGAAAATTTTATGAGCTTTCATCTGGTAGAAAATTTTATGAGCTTTCATGTGGTAGAAAATTTTATGAGCCTTCATCTGGTAGCAAATTTTATGAGCTTTCATCTGGTAGAAAATTTTATGAGCTTTCATCTGGTAGAAAATTTTATGAGCTTTCATTTGGTAGAAAATTTTATGAGCTTTTATCTGGTAGAAAATTTTATGAGCTTTCATCTGGTAGAAAATTTTATGAGCTTTCATCTGGTAGAAAATTTTATGAGCTTTAATTTGGTAGAAAATTTTATGAGCTTTCATCTGGTAGAAAATTTTATAAGCTTTCATCTGGTAGAAAATTTTAGATAAGATAAAATAAGTCTTTATTTGCCTTAAACATGGTATAATGGTGTTAGTCTTATTTAAATACAATGTCCACATGTTTAGCTACACAGAATATGTCAATTGCATGCAAAAATTTTTCAGGTCCAAGAAAAATATAAAAAAAAAAACAGTAATTAGTAAATAAGTCATTCAAATAAATAGATGGATATAATATTATAATTTTATGTCAAAGAAATCATTAATATCATAGAAATTATGTCCATTCAGCCATTTATACAGCTTGTTTTTAAATGAATTTGCATTATTTATACATTTTAATTCTTTCGGGATTTTGTTGTAAATGCGTACACACATCACAAGGCAGCTTTTAGCATACCTGGCAGATTTAGGAGTATCCTCTATTACGAGTCTGTTCGGATCCCTTGGACGAGGGATTACTTCATAAGCTTTTTTGAACAATCCCTTATTACTATACACAAAGTTACAGACTGCGTATATGTAAAGTGCAGGAAGTGGTAACAGACCTAGCTTTTTAAAAAATGACTGACAGGATTCGTCAGGACGAAGTCCGCAAATAGCCCTGATGCACTTCTTTTGTGCGATGAATACTCTGTCTTTATCCGTACTGTTTCCCCAAATAATAAGCCCGTAACTTAAAATTGATTTAATATACGCATGGTACGTAGTAATTGCCGTTTTTACGTTTGTAACGTTCTTTACTTGTCTGAGGGCGTAAGTGAATTTATTAATCTTATTGCATAAATCATCTAAATGTCCTTTCCAGTTTAAGTCTTGATCTATGAGCACACTCAAAAATTTGGTTTGTGTTACTTCTTTAAGTCTGTCAACATTAAGTTTAAAATTGTATTTAGCATGTTTTGACTTATTAAATTGAATATAATTTGATTTATCTAAATTAATTTTTAATTTATTAGTCTGTAGCCATTGTAAAATTTTGTCAATAGTATTATTAATGTCTAATTCATGGTCAGAAATCGATTTTTTATCAGATGACACAATAATTGAAATGTCATCTGCAAATAATATAAAGGACCTGGACAAAAAAGTACATTCCATATACACATACTTACATAATAAAATACACTGTAAAATAAAAATAGAAAAATGAATTATTACGTAGTTTTTAGCCTCTCTAGACCTGTCAGTTATTATTTCAAAATATTAAGTAATGCAACATGAATTCAACTTATCGTTTGTCAAGTTTCGCCATAATAGTCCATAGAGAAAGATAAATATAATAAAGGACGTTCCAAACCACGTGTCCTAAACTACACTCGTAGATAACGTGTGATATGGTCGACAAATGCATTACATTAGGAACATTTTATTCATACGAAACTGTATTCATTGGTATTAGTTGCATTTTATAAAATACTCGTATTATAATAATATTATATTTTAATTAGTTTTTATCCAAAAAACTTTAAAACGGAACGGAACGTGTTTGACAGCGTGTTTCTGTTACTGTCAAATGTCAAAATAATGTCATTGCTTGGCAGACGCTCTGTGATTGCAGATTCAACGTCTTATTGTGATTGTGTTTTGCGATTGTTTTCTGATATTGTTGGCCCCAGCTTATCTTTACGGACACCATCAAACAAGACTTTCGCGTTGGTTAACCAATGCTCAAACCCAGGTATGAAGTCGGAATAGTATAATACTTAGTCTGTTTTTTTTTATGTTTTATAATGGTATGCGATTTTAAATAGTGCATCTTTTTTTCAGTTGCCTCTGGATACATTCATTTGTCAACCATGCTTCTTATTATTGAATACTGAGGCTGGTGAACATGAGAGACTACTGGGGCATAACATGGTTTGTCTTGGTTGTGGAAAATTGGTTAGAAAAATAAGACACCATAATGTCAGTATGGACTCTCCATTGCTGGCTGTCCTAATATCAAAAAATACTATTAATGTGGTAAGCATTTTTTTTAATTCATTATTTTATATATCTACTTGTATTAGTCTATAAAAAAATAGCACTCATAGTAGGTATGTGTGATTATAATATCTATCTATATGTATTTTCCATGTTTGACATATACTTCTTTAAAGTAGGCATGTTGTAACATAATACTTCTCATTGTACAATAACATAAAACTTGAAAACATGTGTTTATTCTAACTGGGATTTATTTTCAGCCCTCAAGAAACAACTATGTTTGTCATGTGTGCTGGATGCGAGCAAATAGACAGGCAGTGCAGGACTTATCACGAAACTTGAAGGAATTGGGTTCGGACAACATGCAGGAATCAGCTTCAGACAACGTGCAGGGATTGGCTGTTTTGGTGTCTTGCCCAAAGACACCAAAACAATATCCAAGCTCCAGCAGGATTTTTAGATAACATATTGTTAACAATTCAAGAATATTAGAAAAAAAAACAAATCTTTGCTAATCTTTGTCCCGCAATCACAATTATAAAATAATGTATTTGTTTATGTTTTTCTTTCTGTGTTGTTTTTTTTCTTTCCTGTGTGCGACCGAAATAAATGTTTTTCTTTCTTTCTTTCTATATTCTGTTTTCTCAAAGCTGGTTGAGATGTGACTCGTTTGACACTAACTCATCACTGTAATGTATGAGTTATCTAGGTAGGCATCTAGGACAGGCATATTACAATGTAACAAAATAATTTTATTTATTCTCTTTAATAAATAAATAATTGTTATTTATACCTATTCTTTTGTTTTATTTTATAAATAAATAAATAATTAAAACGCCTTATGGTTTTTAATAGCAAATCCTATTCTGTGCACTTATGGCCAGTAATCTGACTAAAGGTTTAGTGAAACTATTTTCGTCTAGTCTGTGGTAATGACAAGTTCTTTATGTGTTTTATTTATTGCAATTTAATGTAACAATATTCACGAATATAAAACACCAAAAATCATTGGTGTAAATTGAATTCAATAACTATGCCAACGCCCATACAGAAACTGGCCATGTTCTTTATGATTAGACACCAGTGGTATGTCATTTACATATAATAAAAACAATATGGTACCTAGTACACTTCCTTGAGGGACGCCGCATTTATTTATCCTAGGTTCAGAGCAGTAGCAAGTAAGTAAGTCTTCATTTACGTTGTCTATAACAACGTATTGCTTTCGATTACTTATGTAAGAAGAAATCCACTGCAGTGCAACTCCTCTTAGTCCCAGGATTTCCAACTTTCTCAATAATACGTCATGCGCTACAAAATCAAAGGCTTGAGATAGGTCGCAAAAAAGACCTGTTGTTAATTTATTGTTATTTAAATTCCTCAGAATATTGCTCACAAGGGTATATATTGCCTGTGTGGTCGATTTTTGCTTTTGGAATCCAAACTGTTCCTTTGCTATAATACTAAATTTGTTACAAAAGTCGACAAGTCTCTTGAGCATACATTTCTCGAAAACTTTTGACAATATGGGAATAAGAGTAATCGGGCGATAGTTTTTGACGTCCTTTTTATCTTGTTTTTTGTACAGTGGCTTTACGACTGATAATTTTAGGGCATCAGGAAATATACCTGACGAAAACGAAAGATTAATTAAATATGTCAAAATGGGAATCAATTCTGTATTGCACGCTTTAATTATTTTTGTATTTATCCCATCATAACCTTCAGAGTTAGTATTGTTTAACGCCATTATTTCCTTTTTGACTTCATCTTCAGTCATGGATTCGCTTCTCCCACTACTAGAGCAATTAAGTTAATAAATGACTTTCTAAAATATATTCCTGAGGCGGATTTATTTTTTGACTCTCAACGGAAAATCGCTAAACATGTGTATATTTATTTAAATATGAAGAAATAATTGTTTAGTTTCAAAGTTGTTTTTTGTTTACAAATTTTTATGTTACTCCGTTTTGTTTTTGTATTTATTAGTTGTGTGTATGTTTTTGTATTAATTATTTAGTCGAAGAAGTTTTAATTAAAATGTTTAATTTAATTTTGTAGAATTAGTATAGATATAAGCGATTTGGTGTAAACTGTTAAGCTTATATTTCATGAATAAATGAATATGAATGAATATGGCTCTAAGAAACATGGAGTTCGGAATTGATTTAAAATTAGTGTCATTATAATAATATTGATTATTCGATGTCAAAGTATTAATCGAGTCAATAAAATAATTATTAAAAGCATTTGCTATGTCAGTAGGGTTTGTCAGAACTTGCTTATTATTGTATGTCAGAAATATTATTAATACCTGATTTCTATCTGATATCTCTAATACCTGATTTATGAGCTTTCATCTGGTAGAAAATTTTATGAGCTTTCATTTGAATTTTATGAGCTTTCACCTGGTAGAAAATTTTATGAGCTTTCACCTGGTAGTAAATTTCATGAGCTTTCATCTGGTAGAAAATTTTATGAGCTTTCATCTGGTAGAAAATTTTATGAGTTTTCATTTGGTAGAAAATTTTATGAGCTTTCATTTGGTAGACATTGTTTTTCCCTACGATGCATTTTTAGATTTTAGCGAAAAATCCAAAATTGCCAACTTTGCCCTCCCACTCCGGCTCGTATGTTCACTCCCTCTGCACCCAGAACAAGTTTCTGAAGGAATCGCTTTGGTCCAAGCACATGCACTTTACACCCCCTGTTGGGCCATTCGTTGACTGGACTAAATACTCGTAGCGTACTCATTGTTGAAGAAGTAAATTAATTAATTATACAAATTGTAAAGGAATTGCTAATCATCTGCTGGGGCTCAAAGTGCCCTTTTGAGACCCCATGGTTCTTTTACCCACCTTTCGACATCGGCGAGATCATATGTAGCATGACGCTGAAGGAGCCGGCACTGTATCCCGAGATGGTGACCAGGTTGGGGTCTCCTCCGAAGGCGGCGATGTTCCTCTGCACCCAGCGCAGAGCCATCACCTGGTCCTTGAAGCCGTTGTTACCGGGGGCGTACTTGTCGCCTGTGCTTAGGAAACCTGGCGGGAAGGGGGCGAGCGTCCATTAATGACGAGGGGGTCGAGCCGAATCTGACCCAATCTCACTCGGCAAATATCACGTAATGGTTTTTCCGCAAACAAGAATGTTAAATTGCGAGACAACTGGGTAACTACTTAATTATTATAAAAAAATAGTATTATAAAAAATAAGCAACATTTTGTTTTTTTTTGTGATGGGTTTGCTCTTGACTCTAGTCTAGGTCAGAGGTCACCAAGATGTACTTAAATACATACTTAATACGTAATTTATGCACTAGGCTTTGCTCTACCGTGGAGGTGAATGGCACCTTTTCTGTCCAGTATCCTCGTATCGTGCGATTCTCTCTTGTTTTGGACAAAGTTATATATAACGCGGGCTACTATCAACTGCCTAGACTTTTCCCTTTAACTTTGCTGGGATGAGTTTCAACTCTAACCGGATGCAGTTAAATACTATAATTTGACATGGGGGCCGACCTGACCTCCATATCCCAGTATAAGTATAGAGATCGCCAGCCATGGTGACCAACTGCCAGTCAGCACGGTTGGTATACAAGAGCATAATATCTTTTTTACCGACTTTTCATCTCTTCCCTTAAAAGAAACTCACCAAGTGATCCCAGCCTATAGTTGATGGTGACGAGCACGATGTCCCGGTCCATCAGATGGCTGGGCCCGGCCACGTCGCTGCGACCGGACACCGAGTAGAAGCCGCCCGCGTGCATGAACACCAGCACTGGCAGCGGCTTGTTACTGTTCCAGACGAACAGATCACATGAGACTGATAAAATACCAAGTTTGGAAACGTACTTTTTTGACTTACTAATAGCAACAATTCTTGATAGCCAATAGTTGAAGTTTAAATATTAGAATGACATTTTTATGTGAGGCTTATGGCTAAGCTAAGTAATAACAACCGCACGGGTCGATCAATCAGGTAAGCTACGCTTGCCGCGGTTGGTCCGTGGATGGGTGACCATCTTTACGTAGTAAGACTCCTCCGTGCCTCGGAATGCACGTTAAGCCGTTTGGTCCTAGCTATCATTCGTGGATCTTTGACAGTCGTTACGGTTCGTCTGAAGCCCGAAAGTCTGGCAACCAGTCTTACCTAGGGGGATACCCCTATCTGACCACAACCCAGTAACTGGGTAATAAGATATTATTACCCAGTAACTCGGTTGTGGTCTGATAGCAGTCGCTCTATGTAATTGTTGGTATTCAGCCGCATCCGGTTAGACTGGAAGCTGACCCAAACATGGTTGGGAACAGGCTGGCAGATGGTGGTGATGATGATGACTTTTATAATGTTGAACTAGACATAGTTTATGTAAAACTTCATGTTGCCTTTGAAGGAGCGATCGCAATGTGTAAGGACCAAAGGACTAATATGTTGAATTAAACTGCGGACTAATAGCGTAGCACACATGAAATGACAATTGATCGCAATGGGTTTCATTTTGACATCGCATGATACCGCATAGATTCGTAATAAAGAACTTTCGAAGTCCACAGATATAAAATACGTAGGTCACTGCATAAGTCTTGTCGTATGAAAAAAGTATTTACTGTTTCTCGAAATATTTTCCACCACACTCAATACACTTTCCAATACGCAAGAACCAGTCATTAAACCAATGCTCCCATTTTTCTTTTTCAATGGAATCACATATTGTTTCCCAGGCCTCGATTAACTGCTCCTCCGAAGCAAACTTACGTCCTTTTAGTTGTGATTTTGCAAACGGAAAAAGACCAAAATCGCATGGTGCCAAGTCAGGACTGTAAGGTGGATGGTCCAATACTCGAATTCCAGTTTCTTGTAAAGTCAGTTGAGTTAGCTGGGCACGATGCGGGGTGCGTGCAGAAAACCTCCTCGTGTGCCTGATACCTGCTCGTCCCTTATGGATACGTTCGAGGGGAAGAGCAGTCGTCGGGCCGGTGCACCCTGGGCATGGACAATAATCTCTTCTGGAAAAGGTGTGGGAGTTTTTCGGAGAGAGTATTGTCTGTGGCAAATTTCTGCGGGCGGGGGAGCAGTATGCTTCACGTCGTTCTTCCACGTGTCCCTCTGATTCGCAGAGGGCATAGTGGAGGAACAAGGGTTGTGGGTCGCTCCTGATCGATCGACGTTCGTCGATTGTCACTGGACGTGACCCTGCCGCTACGGTGCAGGCGCACCAACGCGGCTGTTGTTTCTCCCTCAAGAGCAATCTTGAGGAGAGAACTTTCGGCGGGTTCGCTGAGTCGGGTTAGCCGGACAGCGAACGGAGGCATGCATAATGCCGCCGTCGGGGGCTCGGCTTAATCGCCCGGCCCAGAGGAAGGACACCTCTAAGATAAAAAACCACCTAATCCTAAGCTTTGAAGCGTGGCGAGAGGATGAGTGGCTGGTGGGGGACCAGTCGCTAGCGCTTCCCCTGTAGATACCTGCCGCACTCTACAGTATATAGGCTTACCTAGTACAAGAGGCTCTGTCTAGGCGGACATTTATTTCCTCACTACTCGTGGGAACAGTATGGATAAAAATAATGATAGCAAAAAAGCTGAGAACGTACCAAGTTTATTGGTGGAGGTGCCGCTTGCCGGCGACGGCAACAAGAGCCGAGGAGGCTCCCGTCCCTCAAGGGACCAAAGTATGTCCGATCAGGACTCGGGCGGGCGTGTCAGGTCCTCTGGAAAGCGTTCGCGGACGAGGTCGATGGATCTCTCCTCAAGCGAGGAGAACCTGTCGGCCGCTAAATTGACGTCGGCGAAGAGAGGACGGGGTCGCGTGGTTTCGGGTGGAGCTTCCGCTCCGATACCAGGGCGCGACGATCGGGGTCGCTTCAAGCGGCCTGATACGCCGGGAATCGGCGGGGAGAGTGACCTCGGTGTCTCATCCGAGGCCTCAACCGAGGAGCCAGGAGGGGTCACCGTCTCGCTTGTGGGCACGAAGGCGGAGGCCAACGCCGCGAAGCGTGCTCAAACTAGAGCGGTCGCGGCCGATGAGGTCGCCGAAATGGCCCGTCAGGCCCGGGAGCGGCGGTCTGCCCAGGCCGCTACAGGGGGGAGCCTAACGGCACAGGAACTCAACCGCCAGGTGTTGGACGGTGTGGATGTTGTCCTGAAGGTTGCTACCAAGTCCGGCAACCTGAAAGGCTCCTTCACCCGTGCCCTTAAAGAGGCGGCGGAAGGGATCAGGGAGGCGGTTAAGATTCTCCTTGATCGTACGACCTCGGAAGAGACGGCGAAGCTGTGGGAGGAGAACAGCCGTCTCCGCTCCGAGCTGGAGGACCTCAAGCGGCAGTTTGCCGCTCAGAGGAATGGCTGGCCGCGGCAAGCGACTCCGGAAGCCACCCGCTCCCCTCCTGCCGCATCTTCATCGGCCCCTGCATCTGCTCCACCGCATGCTCTTGCCCTGTCGGACCAAGATATAGAGAGGGTGGCCAGAATCTGCATGCTGCAGTGTGGGGGCATGGTGAATGCCCGGCTGGAGGCCATAGAAGCACGACTTCCCCCGGCCGAAATCCTCCGGCCGCCGCTTGCGGCAGATAGACGGAGGAAAGAGGAGTCCACAGGGACGCAGCCTGCACAGGTGGCTAAGAAACCTGCGGAGCAGGGCAAAAAGCCCGCGAAGGGGCCCAAGAAACCCGCGGAGGGTGTGTCCGCGCCCCCTTCCAACACAACCGCGCTCCCGGCGACTGCGCCACCCAACCAAGAGACCTGGACGACGGTTGTAAAAAGGGGCCGCAAGAAGAAGGCAGCACTGCCGACACCCGCCAACGGCCCGACTCCAGCAGAGGGCACGAGGCCGCTCAAGGTCATAACTCCACGCTCCGAGGCTGTAGTTATCACACTGCAGCCCGAAGCCGCAAACAGGGGTGTGACCTATAAGTCGGTCCTGATGGAGGTCAAGGATAAGCTGAAGTTCAGCGAATTTGGCACCCCGGCTGGCTTTACTTTTAGAACGGCAGCTACGGGTGCTAAGGTGTTTGAGGTGTCGGGTGCTGCAAGGCAGGAGAGGGCGGACGTTCTGGCCGCTAAACTACGAGAGGTCCTCAAACCGGAGGATGCCCGGGTGTCCAGACCCACCAAAACGGCTGAATTGCGAATAGATGGGCTGGACGACACCGCGACCACTTGCTCCGGGGTCATTGTGTGTGTGTCATCAGTGGCGGCCATTGCCGAAAATGGTGGATGTCCGCTCGAAAATGTGAAGGCGGGTGAAATTCGCTGCAGCGCTGCCGGGCTAGGCACGGTTTGGGTGCAGTGCCCGGTAGCGGCTGCAAATAAGGTCGCAGACGGCAGACGTTTGCGGGTGGGATGGGTGTCTGTCAGGGCTAAACTCCTGCCAACAAGGGCTGTGCAGTGCTTCAGGTGCCTGGAAAAGGGGCACGTCCGGGCACAATGCACTGCACAAATCGATCGCAGTGATCTATGTTATCGCTGCGGTCAACCCGGCCACAAGTCGGCCAAGTGCTCCGCGGCTCCACACTGCAGTCTTTGCGCAGCTGCAGGAAAGCCTACGGAGCACAGACTTGGCGGGAAAGCCTGCAAGGCGCCCAAAAATATTGGCAGGAGGACAGGAGCTGTCGGAGGACCTGCACCCCTCCCACAACCTGGAAACACAGCAGCTGACTCCCGACCCAGGGAAGGAGAAGATGCCGAGGAAATGGAATGTCAGTGATGACACAATTTCATTTCCTCCAGGCAAATATCAATCACTCTGCCAGAGCTCAGGATCTGCTGCTCCAGAGCATGGCGGAGTGGTCGATCCACGTGGCTGTGGTCGCTGAGCCGTATTTTGTCCCCCCCCGTGATAACTGGGCAGGGGACCTAGACGGTTTAGTGGCTATCACTGGCGGGACTCTTGTCAGTCCCTCCCGAGGACACGGCTGGGTCGCCGCTCTTTCGGGGGGAATCGTTACGATTGGTGCGTACTTCTCGCCCAACAAGAGTCTTGCTGACTTCGAGGGGTTCCTTGTCGAGTTGGGTGCCATCGTGGGCCAGTTCCACCCTCGCCCGGTGCTGTTGCTCGGGGATCTAAACGCCAAGTCTACGGCGTGGGGATCCCCGGTCACCGATCCTAAGGGCGAGGTGTTGGAAGAGTGGGCGATCACGGCCGGCCTGACCGTCCTGAATCGGGGCTCGGTCTACACGTGCGTGCGGCAGCGGGGTGGGTCTATAGTGGACGTCTCGTTTGCCAGCTCCGCTGTTGCGGGCCGTGTCCGCGACTGGCGAGTTGCCGTAGAGGTGGAGACGTTGTCGGATCATCGTTACATTCGTTTCGACGTCTCCACCCAGAGTGCGGGCGGCGGCCGCCCGTCTGCCTCGCAAGTGGATGGTCCTCGCTGGTCGTACAAGCGAATCGACAGGGAACTTCTCGAGGAAGCTGCTATTATCCAGGCCTGGGTCCGGGAGTCACTGACGAACGAACCCGTCGACGTCGAAGGGGAGGCGCAGTGGTTCCGCAGGACGATGACGCAAATCTGCGACGCGTCCATGCCCCGTGTCCGCACAGAGCTCACAAGGCGCCAGGTGTACTGGTGGTCCGCCGCAATCGCGCAGATGCGCGTGACTTGCGTGGAGGTTCGGCGCCAGTACACCCGATACCGGAGGAGACGTCGTCGGGTTCCGGAAGAAGAAGCCGCGCTGTATGAGGTGTACCGCGCGGCGAAGGAGGCTCTGTGGCTGGCCATCGACGAGTCAAAGACTCGAGCCAGGGAAGAGATGCTGGCGACCCTAGACGGGGATCCGTGGGGACGTCCATATCGTGCGGTTCGAGGGAAACTTCGTGCCTGGGCGCCCCCACTCACTGAGAGTCTAGAGCCTCAGTTACTAGAGGAAGTGGTCGCAGCCCTTTTCCCTGCTAGAGAAGAGCATGTGCCGCCGCCGATGGCTTTGCCCACAGCCGCAGAGTCGGAGGATGAGGAGGTCCCTGAGGTGACACAGCCGGAGATGACGGCGGCCGTAACGCGGCTCCGGGCCAAAACAGTTGCCCCGGGGCCCGATGGAGTTCCCGGCCGCGCGCTCGTTCTCGCTTTAAAGGAGCTAGAGCCCCAGCTGAGAGGACTCTACTCAGCTTGCCTTGAGCAGGGCCGGTTCCCTACTCAGTGGAAAACAGGTCGTCTGGTCCTGCTCAGGAAAGTGGGGCGCCCAGCAGACTCGCCGTCCGCATACCGGCCTATAGTGCTGCTAGACGAGGTGGGTAAGCTTTTTGAGCGGATAATTGCAGCCCGCCTCGTCGGCCACTTGTGCAGAGAGGGGCCGGATCTGGACGACAGTCAGTTCGGTTTTCGGCATGGGCGCTCCACTATCGACGCGATAATGCGGGTGAGAGTCCTGGCGGAGGAAGCGGTGTCCCGGGGCGGGGTGATGCTGGCGGTGTCCTTGGACATTTCCAATGCGTTCAATACCCTGCCCTGGAGTTGTATTCGGGAGGCACTGCGTTACCATAGGGTGCCTCCCTACCTCCGCCACATCGTTGGGGCTTACTTGGCGGAAAGGTGTGTCACCTATAGGGGACGCGACGGCGGGGGCCGACGCGATATGTCGTGCGGTGTTCCACAGGGTTCGGTTGTAGGTCCTCTCCTGTGGAACATCGGATACGACTGGGTGCTGAGGGGCGAGCTCCAACCCGGAGTGGACCTGACGTGTTACGCGGACGACACGCTGGTCACGGCCCGGGGGAGTTCGTACAGGGAGGCAGCGTTGCTGGCTACGGCTGCGGTCTCGCAGGTCGTGAGTCGCATCCGACGCCTGGGCCTGGAGGTGGCCCTCAACAAGTCGGAGGCCATCGCATTCCATGGCCCCCGACGGGCGCCGCCGCCGGGATCACACATTGTGGTCGGAGGGGCTCGAATTGCTGTCGAGTCAACCATGAAGTACTTAGGACTGGTGCTCGACAGCCGGTGGGACTTCGGCCCCCACTTTCGGCGGCTGACGCCCAAGTTGATGGGCGCGGCGGGCGCGCTCGCAACGTTGCTTCCCAACCTGGGGGGCCCGAGCACCGCCTGTAGGCGGTTGTACTTGGGGATCGTGCGATCCATGGCCCTGTACGGGGCCCCGGTGTGGGCTTCTGACCTGACGGCTGGCTGCATCGCAATACTGCGTAAACCACAGAGGGCGATGGCCGTCAGGGCTATCAGGGGGTATCGCACGATCTCCTATGAGGCGGCTTGTGCACTGGCCGGATCCCCGCCCTGGGACCTAGAGGCGAGAGCCCTCGCGTCTCTTTACCGATGGCGCGAGGAAGTGCGAACGCGGGGCGGTGAACCGATGCAGCGAGAGTTTGAGCATCGTCGGTCACAGCTCCGCGAGGCTTTGGTGACGGAATGGCGGAACAGGCTTCTGCGCCCTACTGCCGGCCTCGCTACCGTGGAGGCGATCCGACCAGTGCTCGGCGAATGGCTCGGGAGGAGGCACGGCTCTCTGTCGTTTCGGGCGACGCAGGTGCTTTCGGGGCATGGCTGCTTCGGGAAGTTCCTGTGTCGCATAGGCAGGGAGCCGGACGCTCAGTGCCATCACTGCGTCCACTGTCGGGAGGACACGGCGTGGCACACACTGGCAGAGTGTGTCGCATGGGAGGAGCCGCGCCGTGCCCTCGTATCAGTAGTCGGAGCCGACTTATCGCTACCGGCCGTCGCTCGTTCTATGGCCGGGGGCGCCGAGTCGTGGGATGCGGTGATCTCCTTCTGTGAAACGGTGATTTCGCAGAAGGAGGCTGCGGAAAGGGAGAGGGAGATTGAAACCACTCTCCCGATCCGCAGCAGGCGAACTAGGCGTCGGCGGAGGGCGGACAACGCCCTCTTCCAGCCCCCGTAAATAGGTCCGGAGGGACGGCGGACTCGGGGACGTCCGCCGCCCCTCATCCAGCAGGACCCGAGGCGGCGGCGCGTAGTGTTTCACGCGCGCCCCTAATAGACGTCGCGGGGGGAGTTTTCACACCTCACTCCCCCCGCGGGCCTGAGGTGGCCCGCAATGGCGGGCCGGCACTAGCCGAGGATCGTGGAAGGCGCACAAGTTCCCATGATCCCCGGTCCAAGTGTGGGAAGGGAACACCGGGGTGGTTTTTAGTCAGTAAGAGTCTGACAGACCCCTCCGCCCGCCCCAGGGCGGAGGACATCCATGAGGATTTTCCACCCCGGAACAAAAAAAAAAAAAAAAAAAAAAAGCTGGGCACGATGCGCTGGAGCGTTGTCGATATGAAGATACCACGAGCGCATAGGGGACTTCGGTCTGAGATTTTTTAACGCTCTAAATAACTGTGGCAAACAAACTTCAGTATACCAACGAGCTGTGACTGTCTTCTACTTATCTAGCACAATATTGGCCACTAAACCCGTTTTACGAAAAAAAGACACAATCATTCTTCTTCCGACCGAACGTGATTTTTTCACTTGTACAAGTTGATCTTCATCTTCGAAGCCCCATACCTTGTTCTGTGATTTAGATGGTACATCAAAAAAATACAGCCAGCTTTCGTCACCTGTGATGATTGAATTTACAGCACCGTGTTCTCCCGATTCGAAGTCTTTCAACATTTTTTTGCACCAAATTACGCGTGCCTCCCGTTGAGCGTCGGTTAGCTCGTGGGGTATCCATTGGGTACAAAGTTTTCTAACATTTAAATGGTTTGATATAATTCTTCCAATACTTCGTTCAGAGATCTTCAGGGTCTCAGCTAATTGTTTATAAGTTATTTGTCTATCTTTGGTTATAGCTTCTCTCACAAGTTCAATGTATTTTCGGTCATGATTTCTGTCGGCCGGCCTGAACGAGGATCGTCTTCTAAATTAAACAGCCCACGCTTAAAATTGAAATACCATCTCTCAATAGTTCTTAAGGACGGGCAATCCTTATCAAACACTTTGTTCATTTCTTCTTCACACTGTTTAGTAGATAATCCGCGGCGAAACTTGTAGTAAATAATAGCACGATATCCGACAGCTGGGAACGACTCCATAGCGACGTATTCAAAAAATCACTGAATTAATTGAGTCAATAATTCACAGTTTATATTTTGTACTTAGACTAAACAAAGAGGGTACTTTGTAATAACGTAAAAAAATCAACGCTGTGGTATGTTTGAGGGCTTAACGACAAGACTTATGCCGTGACCTATCACCTACGTATAATATGTATAATATATCAGTCAATCAATATATAGTAGGTATTACATAATATAATAATATATGTATAATATACATAAACGTAATATACTATCGTCCAATGGCGACCGCGGGCTTACAGCTGTTGTGAACCTATGAGGTTCGGTTGATATTCGACACACATTGACATGAACCTGTGCGGTATAAGGTGACACTCATGCGGACGTTATTGAGCAGACGAATGATTCGAACAAACCTATGAAGCTTATTAGCAGGATTAGCAATATCCTACGACCCTCTCGGATTGTCATTGATAAAGTGTGTCGTGTGTAATTACTAATTAGGGTGCGCTTCACGGAAGCTTCTTGGCTAAGTAACAATAATAATACACCAACAATTAGTTCTATTGAGAATAAAGGTTCATCTGCAAAGATCAACTTTTCAGTAGTATTTTGCGCCGGTATGGCTTACACTAACAATTTGACATTTCCACATTATTATTTATTATTAGTAGTTACACACAGAACAAGAGTTACTTACGTGTTGCCATCAGGTCTGTACACGTTGAGTCGGAGACAGTCTTCGTCCACGGGATAGTTCTCGTAGACCGGTTGAGGACAGGCTGGTCCTTCCTGTGTGGCGTCCACCTCGGTGCTGTAGTTCATGATTAACTGCGGTGGCTGTTACAAGGAATCAAGTTGTAAGTCACGATTTTAACAATTTTAAAGACAATGGTGGTAAATAAAATAGTTGGTGAATATGGACAAGCACACACACACCACACCCAATCACGCATACACGCACATACACACACAACACACGCACACACACATAAACATACACATGTTTATCTTAAATTGTTTTTTTAACTACCTATAGTAAAACGTATCTTTAAATTTTAATGTCTACCTCAATTCTCCGAAATTGTAACAAAAACATCAGAAGCACTATGTAACAGTAACATCAGAAGCACTATGTAACAAAAACATCAGAAGCACTATAACAGTAACATCAGAAGCACTATGTAACAATAACATCAGAAGCAATAATTTTTAACGTCATTGTACCTCAGGGGTCTGAACTGCTTCTCCTTAACAAAGGTTTGCATGCCTAGCTAGGAGAGCAGTGCTCACCCACATGTTTGTAGAAATAGTACTTTCTACTATTTTGTAAAACTATATTTTTATCGTGTAATCTACAATCCTATGTTTTGAGTAAATAAATAAATATGATATAACTTTTTGTTTGAATACATTTGAATACATTGGTGCCGCTTCTGTTGTGTATAAACTAAACTTAATGTAGGCTACGAGTATTGCTAACTTCATCTAAATAAGTAAGAGACGAATGTCAATTAAAGCCTCTTTGATTAAAGCTGTCAGTTGAACTAATATTTCCTTACTTTTGTTATACTTACGACACGTAAAAACATGTCAACTTAAAACTCGGTGAAGCGCAACGCGTAAACTACATATTTTTACATCTCTAACTTGGTTCATACAATAAACATTAGGAATGGCAGCAGGACTTCCAGAACAATGAGAATAATTAAACACTCATACGTATTTCGAATACAGGAGCAACAGGACCAGCCCCAGAGAAAGACAATGGACCAATATTGCCACTCACATTTCAACCTTTCTTCCATTATTCAATACCTATATACTTTCAGTTGAGTTGCTATTTACCTGGAACCGCAGCTCTCCTACGGGTGGCTGAGCATATCGGATGCCCCTGAAGGACTGGAACTTGTTCCCGCGACGTGACGGCATCCAGGAGCCTCGGAAGTGACCTGATGCACTGTGAGCCACCGGCACCGGCTCGCGGTCGGTGGTTGCTTCTAAACAAATACAATCGGTTAAATAACTAATTATAATACAAATAAATAAATAAATACAAATACAAAATAGTTTATTGTGACAAATAGGAACAAATTACATTCAAACGTGTTTGGAGCCTCCCTTTAAGCAAACAATGCCTGTATTAGAAGGCTCCGCTCTTTCTCATCATAGTCGTACTAGCAGGAGTATTAACTGTACCGTGACCTTAAAGGTAAACATGCAATGCAAGTACATTTTTCTGTATTTATTTACCTACTAATATTCTCAAGAAACTAATAATACAAATCTATAAGTAATATAATAAATCAAAATATTTATTTGACGTTAACAAATACATGTTACAAGCCAGTCATCATAAAATAGCACTCGAATGTATTGCCACAAATCTGATCCTAACCTCCAAACTAGGCCTGGACCTGTATTTTGGGGGTCAGCGTTCAGGCATGGGTTCTATACGTATAATATTTGCAATCTAACAGCATTTTAGAGTATCACTAACAAAAACAAAGGGTAGTATTTAAACGCAAATCAAAATATTACTTTTTGTATCAAAAAATAATCCGAATTCCAATCAAAATTACTGATTGCACAGAAAAATACTACGAGCAAAGTAACCTAACCAAACCTAACCTCGGAGTTAATATTAGTCACCATGTCATTTTGCTATGAGTCTGAGTATTATGTATGTACGCTCTGGTTAATTTGCTGTGCACTCAGTATTTTTTTGATGTAAAAAAGTATATAAATGATGGAAATAAATTGATAGGTCATTATTTATTTGATGTGCAATTAATAATATCCCAAAAAAAAACAAAGTGGCAAAGTTAACAGCCAAGGTTATTGCCATTTGGTAACAGGTACAATATATAATATGTGGGAATTAAAATTACAAAAAGAAAGTAAAAGTGAAAAAAAAAGTTGTGTTTATATGTCTGTGTATGAAATTATGAGCGTCGACGAGTGTATGTGTGTAAGTGTGCATTAATTCCATCCCGCCTGTATCCCCTGAAGGGTTAGGCGAACCTACCCACATTTCGCCAGTTATGTGGAAGTCCCATGTAATAGTCTACCGGGCACGAACCCAGACTCCGGCTTGCTACTGAGAAATTCCTGATAATAAAACACAATAACACTTTGTCCAGGTAAGAGGTCCAATATAATTCTTCTTCTTCTTCTTGTTTTTATTACCTGTTCCATGTTGATGATGATCATGGTGATGACGGGCGGCGCCTGCGCACGCGAGCACAGCACACAACAACACACACAACATCATCCTAGCTCAGATGACGAGGCACTGAACACGACGGCCACTGAACAGGGTTTATATTAAAGCTGAGAAAATGACGGCAGTATTACTGACTGTTGTAATTTTCATAATTTATTATATTTAAGAAACGGCTAAAATCTTTACTTGTGAACAAAGCATATTACAGTATTTCGGAATTTTTAACAGACAAGAATATAATGATAGAATATTGACATGCTAATGGGAAACGAGTATTGTTTGTCCTTATAAATAATTTTGTATATTGACATTATTATTGTTTATTTACACCAGTATTGTATATTGACATTAGTATCTAATTGATATAGTTTATTATTTGTTTTCAGCCTGTGTGTGGACATTTACTGTATTAACATTTTATTTTTATTATTTCTCTTTTTATTGACATTGATCTCTGTGGCTATTTATTATTAATTAATTAATTTGTATTATGAAATGTGTGATTATTTATAATTGTTTTTATTTTTATTTTATTGTTCAGGCTTATTTTATTTAATTATTGAGACTGCTGGCCTGATTTGTTAATTACTAACAAGCTATTTACTAATTAATTACGCCCTCTGGCATAGCATAGCGCACTATTTATTACATTTAAATACCATTATTATTGTACCTATGTTAAACAAATGATTAAATGACTTATGACTTAAGCTTTGCAGTTTTCCTCGTCTAGTGGAACGAGCTGGTCAGTGGTCAGTGGAGCTGTGGAACTTGCCTTTTGTCGAGCGCCAGCAACAAGGCATTATTCTGGTTTGTAAGTAAAAGATCGAACAACTTGATGTGATGTTGCTGTTCTGTGTTTAGTACCCAGGTGAGGGCATTTCTTAAATAGACCTACAAATAAAATAAATTTGACAGTGTTGCATTGCTTCACATTTTCCTATATTTAGCGCATTTCCAATGAATCCGTCAATCCACATCAGCGCCTGACGTAAATTGACGTATTTTTAGTACCTTGGCAATTTTTTAATCACGTCTAAGCTTGTCTATGGAGTATCTTAATTTGACAGTACTAAACTAATTTTCATCATAATATATGTCGAAAGAAAAAGATGCACTGAACTTAAATTTAGTTTAGTTTGTGAACAAGGGAATCGGCGCCAATATGTACACCTACTGATGCGTGACTCCAACGTATTGTTGATATCTTGGGAAAAGTAACGTAGGCCGGTACCTACTTTTAAACAAGGAAAATGAAATTCTGAAATACTTACTGGAACATCATTATGATAGCATGATATGATACTCAGACGTTTCTTCAAGTACGGTGGTGTACTTAATGAAACGTCTAAGTATCATGCTAATAGTTTTTGGTTTGTTTATTTTCGTGATTAGACACCTACTTATTTTAAAGTGTTTTCTTTAATTCTGAAAAAATGATTAATAAATAGACAATACCCCAATATCTAATGAGAAGTTTACAAAACCACTATGGGTAGGTATGTAAGTGTAGGTAACCACGCCCACGCTTAAGGAAAATGGTCGTAAGGGTATTCCCAGGCTGTTTAATATGTACCTACTTATTTATTGTATTCTGCCGTCATAAAGAAAAAACCGGTCAAGAGCGAGTCGGACTCACGCATCGAGGGTTCTGTACTATCATATATTAAATAAAGTGTGCTATTTAGAGACACCGTTTTATTTTTCCTGTAATTTTTACATAAACTTCTATCACACAGAATAATTTCAGATTTTTCTCTATGCAAGCTTCGGAGATAAGAGGGGAACGGTATTTTTTTTACATTTTTCAACAAAAGTCGAAAACTATGAGGCCTAAAAAAAAAGAAAACATGATTGAGAATGTGCAAACAGCTCTTTCCACATGACCTAGTAGCCCCACTTCGAATTTTTAAGACCCCATTTCAGTTCCTGTTGTTTATACCGTTAAAGATTATATTGAGGACAAAAAGGCTTGGGATGGAGCTGCTCCAAATATTCTTTTTTCTCTTTTTTATTTTTGCATAATGAATGTTGACATGAATATTTACTTTGTAAAGTATTACAAAGTAAATGTTACACTCCCTGGTCGTGACACTTCCTTGTGAATGACGCCGACGTAGGTGGGTCAGGTGCGCGTCTGTCTGGAGTGATCATAGTAGGTACTATCATCTAATTTATTAAGTTTCTTTGAAAAAACTTTTTAGCAAAAAATAAAACCGACTTCTAAAACAAAACACTACAAAGTGAAAAATAACTTTAATTTCGGAAGTCGGTGTCTTTGGTTTTGTATTTTCGTTTTTTGCCACCGACTTCCGAAATTAAAGTTATTTTTCACTTTGTAGTGTTTTGTTTTAGAAGTCGGTTTTATTTTTTGCTAAAAAGTTTTTATTTTTCACTTTTTAGTTGTGGAACCTACCCCACACAAATTCGAATACATAACTGAGCACAATAATTGTAGATATAGCCATGTAAATAACAGTGATAGGAAGTTATTAAAACACCATCACAACATCCATATAAAATAAGTGGGAAATATACGCATTATTGAAGCTAACTCAAAAACTCCTCGAGCAAAGTTAATAAAATTTATATGGGACCACCTGGGAAGTAGACCCTTTCAAACAAAAAAAGAATTTTCCAAATCGGTCCATCCGTCTTTGAGTAATCGCGTAACAAACATACAAAAAAAAAAAAAAAAAACATACAGACGAATTGATAACCTCCTCCTTTTGGAAGTCGGTTAAAAATGGTGACGTGCCGTCATAATTGTTGGTTAGCGCAGTAGGTTCGCTTCGCAGGAGGTTTAGATAAGAGTAGGAAACTTAAGTTGTTTCTTGTCTGGCTATTTGTTAGGGTTCCGTACCTCAAAAGGAAAAAAATGGAACACATATGATCCCCGTGTGTCTGTCTGTCAGTCTGTCTGTCTCAGCCAATTTGTTCCAAATCTAATGGAGCGATTACACGTATTAATTTCTGTGACCCAAACACGGACGTGTAACGTAAATAAATGAATTGTGAAAAGAAAAACTATTTCAATCTTTCCCCATCACCCTATTCGTCTTCCCTCTGTTTCATTCATGTGATAAAAAGTTTTTTTTTTTGCTTTGGAACAGATTTATCAGGATGTTGTCATTATTATACTCTTTGGTATTTATTTTTTATATAAAAATTACTGTTAATTTTGGGCCACCAAGATACAGGCTGAGCCTAGTTTGAGGCCCACAGCTATTTCTACTTTGCTTGTTTATTATTTTCATTGTATTCTCTGTGTCTGTATGTTACCTAACTAGTGTGTGTGTAAATAAATTATTCTTATTCTTATATATTAGCAAAAGCAACACGACGACAATACTAATTGAATTAAAAGGCAACCGACTTGGATGATCATTAGAAATAAAAGATTGATCATCACAGATTTATATTAGTCCCCGATTGTGATATTTGTGTGCCAGTGAATGCACATTACATCGTAGGTACAAGAGAAATTCCGAGTGCGGGCCTACAAGACAATAAACCTGTAGATTAGGTACCCAATTCAAATAACAAAACTGTTTACTTTTTCCGCCGCTCTATTTAAAATCAAACGTAAATAAATAAGATATTCTAATCAATTAAGTACTACTTAATATTCCTACCTAATGGGTTTTGTTGGTAATTCTCCGAAAACTCTCATTATGATTTTTGTGGTCTCTCTCATTATAACTCTGTGATAGGTGGTATCAGTTTATTCTTAGAAACACCAAATATAATGTTGTAATAAATATGTCGTCAGTACCTACTACTGACATAATTATTACAACATGATATTTTGGTGTCTGTTTTGTGCCTGTGTATATATTACATTCTTAGTGATTTCCTTTCATACGCGACTCGTAAGCAAGCGCTCACACTTGGCCGACATTTCCAATCAAACAATTAACAGGACAGTAGATAATTTTGTTGTTTTTGTCACGATATCCATTGTTTACCTGATTCCCAATTAGTCATTAACTCATTAACTACGGATTAAGTCTTTGTATGTCCGTTTATTACTTTATTACTTGATAATCTACTTTTCATGGCTGTCATTTTGCGGCATGATGACGCATGCGCGGCATGATTAGCTTTTGTTTAGTTCCTAGAGCAATAGGTCTAAAAAAGAAATCAATTACTAAGTTAATATTAGAACCATTAAATACATAGTGTTTTTGGTGTAAATTGGTACTTATAGGTTTATTTATCACGAACTCCAGATCGTAACATTTGGTGTCAGAAGTAAGGGATAAATTATGCTAGTTTTATCGAAGGGGGACACGGAGGGTATCCGTACCAGGAGTAAGGGCCAGCAGGAAGTCGATCAGAGGTTTGAAGGTTCTCCGATACAGAGACGTGGTGGTAATCAGCTGACGACGGAGACAGTTTCTGAAGTACTTGGAGTTCCTACAGCTTCAACAGCCATGGATCTTTCTGCTCTGATGTCGATGTCGCAGGAGCAGGCCCACCGACAGGAGGAGCAGGCCCACCGACAGGAGGAACAGGCTCGCTGGCTGTAGGAACAGCTTCAGCGTGACAAGTGCATTGAAAGTGTACAACGTAGGAGCCCCCTGGGAACGGATAGCACTAGACGTCGCTGGCACATTCCCTGAAAGTGAAAGTGGACACAAATATTTCCAGGTTGTTATGGATTACTTCACTAAGTGGCCAGAAGTCTTCGCCATTCCTAATCAAGAAGCTTCGACAGTTGCTGATAAATTAGTCCACGAACTTTTCTGCCGGTTTGGGGTACTCTTTTTGATCCTTTGGATCCGGAAGAAATGTTGAGTCTCAAGTTTTTCAGGAAACATGTCGGGTGACGGGTATGAGTACTCAAAATCAGAACTACTTTATACCACTCACAATCTGATGGAATGGTGGAGAGTTTTAAGCAGATTTTGGAAAGATACAGATATTTTGTCCGAAGCCTTTTGTCTGCTAGCAAGCAGACAAAAGGCTTCAAGCACATACAACCGTTTCTCCTTCATACCGAAGTGCGGTTCACGAGAGTACGACCGTGACACCTGCCTTCGCGAACTTTGGAAGATAGTTAAGGTTACCAGCAGATTTAATTACCGGCATCCCCCTGATACCCCACGCAATATAACAGATTATGCAGATGACCTGCGCAACAAGATGAATGACATATTTAATATGAGCACGTCAGACAATCAGGCCAACAGATGTCCGAGAGAATGAAAACTCGTCATAACCGGAAGATGAACAATAGCGGTTTCGACGAAGGTTCACTGGTATGGTTGCATAACCCAGTGCGCAGCAAAGGGAAGACCCCTAAACTACAGGCAAAATGGGACGGACCATACACAACTGTGACCAAGGTCAACGACACCACCTTCCGAATACAAAAGAATATGCGTAAAATTGCTCACGTAGATCGATTGGCGCGATATTACGAGAATAATGATGCTCGGGACGAGCATGTCTTAGCAGGGGCAGTGTTACGTAGATGCTACCGCCATTTGTTATAGAGTAGCAGAACTACACGATTCGTCTAGCAAATTCTAGACGCTTTCACAATTTTCTAGATGGTTAAGTGTAAAAACAGCGTGAAATTTCAATGGTTGTTTTCCTGCGGCAGAACGATTTGCACTCAGTAGAGCTACCGATTCATGGAGTTAAATTTATAAAATAAAAATGTTTTTGTTTTCAAATAAAAATATGATCTCAACTCGAAACCGTGAGAATCAATAGTAACTCACGTGCGCCCGCTCGCTACCTACCATCTTTGAAGATAGCACGCGGCGGCGCGGTACAAAGTGATGAGCGATTCGTAAATGTTTAGAGCAAAATAAACTGTCGCCCGAAGTGATACGGCATAATCTAGCCCGCCGACGCCGACGCGCCGGCTCTCTCACTCAGTTGTTCCGCGGCCCCGCGACCGCCGCGCGTTCCATGCGCAGCGCCAGTGCGTTATCGTAATTTAAAAATGTATCGCCATTTCAGTTTTTCAAATTTGGAGTACGTCGCTATGGTGCAACTGTACGCTAGGGCTAATTATAACTCCCACGCTGCCCGGAGACTACGCGGAGCTGCATCACCTGGAGTCGCTCCGTTTTCGCGGGATTATGAACCGGTCAATGTCAATGTCACCTTATTAAAATAAAAAGACAATCTATTAAAACGTGCTCGATTGTGTTGAACGCAGTGGCTTGCACTTCGAACAATTACTCCGATACCGTGAAGTGTAAGTACCTACTCGTATCTTTGTAAATAACAAAAGTAGGTTAATTAGCTAAAATCATTGTAAATAAGTTGATTCCAATTTTTTAAATACGCCGTAAATACTTACTTCATTGTCCAATTATTCAGATAATTATTTTTTGTAAGTTTTCATAAACTTGTTTCTTAGTTTCGTGTTCAGAAAGTTGTAAGTAAAAAAAACTGGCCAAGTGCGAGTCGGACTCGCACACGAAGGGTTCCGTACCACAATGCGAAAACGCCAAAAAATCCCGTTTGTTGTATGGGAGCCCCCCTTAAATATTTATTTTATTTTGTTTTTAGTATTTGTTGTTATACATAATTTGTGAAAATTTCAACTGTCTAGCTATCGCGGTTCTTGAGATACAGCCTGGTGACAGACAGACGGACGGACAGACAGCGAAGTCTTAGTAATAGGGTCCCGTTTTTACCCTTTGGGTATGGAACCCTAAAAAAGTATTAAAGACGGTCCTAAGTCCGTAAAAGTATGAAGGGAAAATTGGAATAACTTTTAGATAAGTACCTACCTATTGTGTTTCGATAACAAAAGAGTACGTAACTACGTAGTATCATATCAGCTGTAGATAGCTCAAGGCTCAAAGTCACGCGCAGTCGTCCGTTTGCGCTGTAGCTATACTATTGGTTCGAGATCGCGTTCGAGTTTTGTTTTTTACAAATGTAAATCTGGCATTTTTTAATACTTAATGTTTATTTTTTTATAAATCGATTGTACTATCAAGACAAAATCATTTCGCTTCGGGAAAACAACCATTAAAATTTCACGCTGTATAATTACCACCAAAATGCAGCGCGCCCTGGGCGAGCTTCTCGACTGGCTCAGCGAATAAAGACTGTCAGTGAACGCAGGTAAAACGCAAGCGATCATTGTTACGTATGAACCCACCGAGCCTTGAGCTCATGGGGACCGAAGGCAAGTGGAGAAAGACCGCCAAGAATCTGGGGGTCACACTCGACAATCGGCTCTCTATGGGCCCGCACGTCTGCAACACCGTCGCGCGGGTAAAGGTAACTCGCAACCTACTCCGCTCGGTGCTCTAGTCACGCCACTCCATGCGAGTCAAGCTGGGGATCTACAAGACCTACGTGCAACCACAGCTTACATACGCCGTCCCGGCTTGGCTCGGCCTCATGGCCGAGGCGCACAAAAAGAAGATTCAGCAAAACCTTGTGCTGCGTCAAATTGTAAAAGTGCCTCGGTTCGTGAGGAACGATGTAATCCACAGAGACCTGCGTGGCGAAAGCATCGACGACTACTGCACCAACTTGGTGAGGAGGACGTACGCGCGTGCTGACGTCTCTGAACAGCACCACATCAGGGACATTGCACCATGGCACGCGCGACCTTCCGGCTACAAGCGCTACCCGCGCGACCTCATCGCAGATGTCGCGCAATAATTCTGGACATGACGCCTGGGTATGTCGCCTTCACTCTACATGCGACTTACACAAAAGAACTCCGCACTCATCACAAAACACCTGCCGCGCGTAAAACGGGATAGACGTCACGCGCGCGAAAAACACACACACTACTCCACATTCGCAGAAAAACTCAAAGATAACCCACACGAGCGACGTACAGTCGAGTTCATTAATATATTGGCAGTGACAAAGTTTCTAAATATTGTAAGCGTTAAAATGATCATATAGTTCTATCCAAACTTGGACATCATTAATATGTTATCATATAAACTGTTCATAAGTATGTTGCAGTAGTGCAGCCAAAAATATCTGACTACTCTTCGCAACATAAATATCTAAATACTCTAATTTCAATATATTTGGTGCAACCTATGCTTCGTAAATCATCTCATCTTCTCAATCTCAATCTTTATCATTAAATTTATTTTTGCTTGCCGGAGCAGAAGTACGATGCAATGTTGGCGTTCATAATTGGACTGTATCAATATGACAAGTTTGCGTAGTAGCTGTATTATTTGATTACTTAAGTTTCGAGAAAATTTTAGGGTAACCTATTTGTTTAAAACTTTTCAGTCGGTTTTAAAAATAAAAATAACATTTTAAGCACATTAGTATTTAATTTGTGTTGTATTATTCTTAAATTCTTAATTTGTTCTTCTGAAAACCTAACATTTAAAAGAAAAAAAATACAATAGGATATAGTTCTGTAAAGAGATTGTTCAAAGAATATAAGACAACAATTCGAGACATATCAAATTGTCAAGATTATTCACAGAAAAATTGCATAGATATTTGTGGACCTAACTTTGCGCTAAATAATATGAACAATTGATTGCTCACAATTTTTAGAGTATTTGTCTGTAGCAATATTATGGATATAATGCAGTCACATATTTATGATGTCACAGATTGCTTACAATTTATTGTAAGGCAAAGCTGTTTAGAGTTTTATGTAACTTACCATTGCCTATATAATTTTAATTCATGAACATGCTTAGATATTAAAGAACTCGACTGTACACACACCTCAAGTCACTCGATACACCACAACGCCCCGTGCCCTGCTACTCCTACCATATAGGTCTTGGATGGTTACGTTGTGGGGGCATCCACTGTGGGTGAGCACCAACTAAAACCGGCGCCCTCGTTGCTGATCGTCGTCTCTTGCTAGGCCTTCCTTAGGGAACTAGGGATCTCACCCGGTAGAAGCATGGACGCACGGGCGTCGTGAAGAACCTCGGACGCTCCTATAGTCACACCCCCAGTTCAGAACAGCTGACGGGAGGTAAACCTCTCAGCGACTAGGTGTGCAAGATAGCACTCCCACCCCCACCCGCGGGAGGGGAAGGGAACCCCAAAGCCCGGTCCCCAATTTTGAGGATCGAAAGAAACATCCCTCGGGCAAGTGGCCATAAAGCCCCAAAACGGATTCCTGACGACTAGGACGCTGCGTGGCAGTTCAGTTTGGAATACGAAACAGTGAGCTACTAGTGAGGAACATTCAAGTGCTTCTGCTTAAAGTCTCTGATTGCTGTATTTGTGATTATTTAAATATAGTGTGTTTTTGGTATAAATTGGTAAAGGTTTATTTATCCCGAAACCCAGCTCGTAACAATATTACTGTTTATTTACACAATAGGTTCCATTGTGTACATGTTAATGGAGTGAAATGTTCGGGGTTGCCTCCAGTTACCAGTAGACCGTGTAGAGCTTGTTCACTCCGAAATGTTCGGGGTTGCCTCCAGAGTAGACCATGTAGAGCTTGTTCACTCCGAAATGTTCGGGGTTGCCTCCAGTTACCAGTAGACCATGTAGAGCTTGTTCACTCCGAAATGTTCGGGGTTGCCTCCAGTTACCAGTAGACCGTGTAGAGCTTGTTCACTCCGAAATGTTCGGGGTTGCCTCCAGTTACCAGTAGACCATGTAGAGCTTGTTCACTCCGAAATGTTCGGGGTTGCCTCCAGTTACCAGTAGACCATGTAGAGCTTGTTCACTCCGAAATGTTCGGGGTTGCCTCCAGTTACCAGTAGACCATGTAGAGCTTGTTCACTCCGAAATGTTCGGGGTTGCCTCCAGTTACCAGTAGACCGTGTAGAGCTTGTTCACTCCGAAATGTTCGGGGTTGCCTCCAGTTACCAGTAGACCATGTAGAGCTTGTTCACTCCGAAATGTTCGGGGTTGCCTCCAGTTACCAGTAGACCGTGTAGAGCTTGTTCACTCCGAAATGTTCGGGGTTGCCTCCAGTTACCAGTAGACCATGTAGAGCTTGTTCACTCGGAAATGTTCGGGGTTGCCTCCAGTTACGAGTAGACCGTGTAGAGCTTGTTCACTCGGAAATGTTCGGGGTTGCCTCCAGTTACCAGTAGACCATGTAGAGCTTGTTCACTCGGAAATGTTCGGGGCTGCCTCCAGTTACCAGTAGACCATGTAGAGCTTGTTCACTCCGAAATGTTCGGGGCTGCCTCCAGTTACCAGTAGACTATGTAGAGCTTGTTCACTCGGAAATGTTCGGGGTTGCCTCCAGTTACGAGTAGACCGTGTAGAGCTTATTCACTCGGAAATGTTCGGGGTTGCCTCCAGTTACGAGTAGACCGTGTAGAGCTGGTTCACTCGGAAATGTTCGGGGTTGCCTCCAGTTACCAGTAGACCGTGTAGAGCTTGTTCACTCGGAAATGTTCGGGGTTGCCTCCAGTTACGAGTAGACCGTGTAGAGCTTGTTCACTCGGAAATGTTCGGGGTTGCCTCCAGTTACCAGTAGACCGTGTAGAGCTTGTTCACTCGGAAATGTTCGGGGTTGCCTCCAGTTACCAGTAGACCGTGTAGAGCTTGTTCACTCGGAAATGTTCGGGGTTGCCTCCAGTTACGAGTAGACCGTGTAGAGCTTGTTCACTCGGAAATGTTCGGGGTTGCCTCCAGTTACGAGTAGACCGTGTAGAGCTTGTTCACTCGGAAATGTTCGGGGTTGCCTCCAGTTACCAGTAGACCGTGTAGAGCTTGTTCACTCGGAAATGTTCGGGGTTGCCTCCAGTTACGAGTAGACCGTGTAGAGCTTGTTCACTCGGAAATGTTCGGGGTTGCCTCCAGTTACCAGTAGACCGTGTAGAGCTTGTTCACTCGGAAATGTTCGGGGTTGCCTCCAGTTACGAGTAGACCGTGTAGAGCTTGTTCACTCGGAAATGTTCGGGGTTGCCTCCAGTTACGAGTAGACCGTGTAGAGCTTGTTCACTCGGAAATGTTCGGGGTTGCCTCCAGTTACGAGTAGACCGTGTAGAGCTTGTTCACTCGGAAATGTTCGGGGTTGCCTCCAGTTACGAGTAGACCGTGTAGAGCTTGTTCACTCGGAAATGTTCGGGGTTGCCTCCAGTTACGAGTAGACCGTGTAGAGCTTGTTCACTCGGAAATGTTCGGGGTTGCCTCCAGTTACCAGTAGACCATGTAGAGCTTGTTCACTCCGAAATGTTCGGGGTTGCCTCCAGTTACGAGTAGACCGTGTAGAGCTTGTTCACTCGGAAATGTTCGGGGTTGCCTCCAGTTACGAGTAGACCGTGTAGAGCTTGTTCACTCGGAAATGTTCGGGGTTGCCTCCAGTTACGAGTAGACCGTGTAGAGCTTGTTCACTCGGAAATGTTCGGGGTTGCCTCCAGTTACGAGTAGACCGTGTAGAGCTTGTTCACTCGGAAATGTTCGGGGTTGCCTCCAGTTACGAGTAGACCGTGTAGAGCTTGTTCACTCGGAAATGTTCGGGGTTGCCTCCAGTTACCAGTAGACCGTGTAGAGCTTGTTCACTCGGAAATGTTCGGGGTTGCCTCCAGTTACCAGTAGACCGTGTAGAGCTTGTTCACTCGGAAATGTTCGGGGTTGCCTCCAGTTACCAGTAGACCGTGTAGAGCTTGTTCACTCGGAAATGTTCGGGGTTGCCTCCAGTTACCAGTAGACCGTGTAGAGCTTGTTCACTCGGAAATGTTCGGGGTTGCCTCCAGTTACCAGTAGACCGTGTAGAGCTTGTTCACTCGGAAATGTCGCGCCCCATTATCGCATTTATCGTAGTGTAAGCCTACAAATTGAAGTAGAGGGACGTGTCATTTCAGAGTGGACAAGCTCTACCTCAAAACTCAATACTGGGTCCATTCTTATTCTAAGGGTATAACAATGACTTACCATGGTATCTGTGACGTAGTACGAGTAATGTTTGCAGATGATACCTCTCTTATTTTTAAAGTAGACAGGAATAAACAAGATTTTGACGACGGAAGCAGTACACTCTCAATGGTTACGGATTGGTTTAAAACAAATAACCAACTAGGTTATTCGTCGCAATGTCAAAAAAACCAAATGTATAAAGTTCACCTTACCAAATGTTAGAAATCTAGGACCCAACATCGTCTTAGATAAAGACACATAATAGTCTACAGTTTCTGTGAGGTCCACATCAAGGCTAGCAGGAAGGCGCAGTTCGGCCGCCGTCGGAAAGTAAGACACACTGACGTTAATACAGCTCGGTTAGTCTATTTTAGTTGTTTTCATAGCGTTATGTCCTTTATTTTTATTTATTATCGACATGATCTACTCGTTTGCAATGTTTTTTAGGGTTCCGTACCTCAAAAGGAAAAAGGAACCCTTATAGGATCACTTTGTTGTCCGTCTGTCTGTCTGTCAAGACACTTTTTCTCAGGAACGCGTACAGGTATCAAGCAGAAATTCATACCAAATACTCGAGTTTATGGTCTCTTTCAGCTGTGAAAAAATTAATTTGTAAGTCAACGCTATCAAAAGATATAACCGTTTATATCGCATATTTTCGCATAGGATTTCACAAGGGAATCAAAACCTATAGGGTACTTCCCGTTGACCTAGAATCATGGTATTTGGCAAGAAGCAAGGTCTCACAGCACAAGTAAGGGGAAAAGTCCGAAAATTGTAATTTGTAACTTTATCACATAAACAAATTGGTTTTACCAACTTTTTGCAGTTTGAGAATTGACTGTGACGTACCATATCAATGCATGGGAGAAAAGGTTTTTCAACTAAAATGTTAAGTTTGTTTTTGGGATAAATTATTTTCCACTACGGAACCCTCCATTGTGCGTAGTCCGACACGCACTTGGCCGGTTTTTTTTTAATTTTATGTGTGCACTATGTGGTTAGCTAGCGACCTTGTCAATTGGTCATATTCTTGCCTGAGCAACCGGCAGCAAGTTCGTCATGCTCCTTAGATGTCACTGCTTGCGGTAGCGTCGGGGTTCGGGTTGCCTCCTTCCCTCAAATATGTCGAGGGCGTAATGGCTGATCTTTGAGTTATGCTCGTGAACGGAGTCCCCGCGTTTGTGGTGACTGGTCGTCTTGCTGACCATGGTTTGTTATTGTTATTTGTTGGTACATTTATACTTTTGTGTTTTGTAACGTAATTGTATACAATCAAGTTTTTATAACTGAACAGACAGCTGTGCTGGTGGGGAGTTTATTGCGCCACTTCTTCTCCCCAGCTAAAGCACTAGGAAGTGGTGAAGGGCGGGCGTTTTTAGGAGCTGCCTTATGTAATTTTAACGTTCGGAAAGTGTTGATTTTCGGCCCAGTTTGAATAAATGCCTTTTGATTTTGATTAGGTACACTGCATGTGGAAGCACTGGAAGCTCATTCTGATAGTATTGACAGTAAACGAATGGAGGCATCAATTGATATTTTCCTGATCCTCAAATACATGTTTTATGATAAAGTTAGTTATACTATTATTAGAACTTAAAACGGGATATTTACCATGTATATTAAGTTTTTCCAGTTTTCGATATTTCGGCACTGTTGCAAGTGCCATGATCACGGATAAACTGAAGTTATTGCGGGTGGACGTTTACGAGCAGAAAAACGGTCTACACTCTTTCTTGTTCGTTTAGTTCGATTGACACCGCTACTGTCACTTGTTACACTCACAACTCGATTCTGTTCTCGACACACAAAACTCAATGCGCGAACTTTTTTCGGCACGCTTGCGGTCTTTACACAATTGGACCACTGGATTCCAGGCTCTTGACAGTTGAAACCCATCCTCACGGTTGAAGTTCTTATATTTAGTAATTTCAATCGTAATCGTATTTGGTAATTTAAAGTTAGTTATAATGATTTAGATAAAGCAGTTACGTTTCCAGTCCCTTCTTCCGGTGTCTGCCTATTGTTTAAATATGGTTGTTTCATAATTTGTGAGGCAATATTGAACGTGAGTGTGCTTTATTGCTTTTAAAAAGTGGTAAGGCACTAACGCGAATAGCTCTATTGAACATAACACGCACAAGCAGCACTCTACCCTCACATCACAAAGTGTAGGCCTCCAACATCATAAACAAACATTACCCCAAAATCGGCGCCACATGTTTAGAATAGAATGGTTAGATGTTCAAGATGGGAGAGAGTCACACAATTAATCAGTAACCTGCTGACTTACCTCTTTTAACACGACAAGCTATTGATATTCTAAATAAAATACATTTTGTGGAATAATGCAATGCGATTGGAAAATCTGGTTAAAATTAAAATTATAGTTAAAATCTCAAAAACTGGTTCAGTCGTACAAAATAAATATCTTGTATCTTGTCGTTTTTGGAGAAATCGCGGACATGCATACACACAACTGATTGAATACAGAACCTCCTTGCTTTTCAAGAGTCGTTATTCTGATCAATATCGGACAAACGTATCAGTCGTCATAAAAGCTAGTTTTTCTTCGGTTCCATCTTGTTAGTAAGTACCTACATAAACGACGACTATTCGGGCTACAACCACCTCCCATTGAGTGATCTACTAGATTGTAGGTACCGTGGCGGCCGTCGCCGTGAGGAACTGTATAGAGCTGCTGCACACTGATCTGATGAATTTAAGTGTGATAAGTAAACGGTTTTACGAAGGTCATGAGTGTCGTGATATTTGAAAGAAGTGTCTGACACTCGAGAGAAGGAGGTCGTGAGTGTCATGCTGCATGACACTCACGACTTCCTTCTCACGCATGACTCATGCAACACTTGAAAGTAGGAAGGAGGCTCAAATGTGTCGCTGGTGGTGGCACGTGTGTTAGATCATTAAGTTCCCTTCAAAATGGTTGAGCTGAAAGGTGCTGTGAGCCTTCAGTAGGGACTGGTCATCTCTTAGCTGCCACGGCTTATTTTAATGGAGTTTTTCAATTGTTTTTGGTTTTTATATTTTTATTATGGACGCTTTTAACGTGCAATCTTTCTACATTGTTATCGCATGTATATTTTCAATATGAATGACGTAACCAATATTTTGATTCCGTGGAGTTTCTTGTCCGTTCTTCTCCAGAGGCACTCTGCAATGGGCCACTAGCTTCACCTTCCTGACTGGCTCCTTGACAATTCAAAAGTGCCTGTAGTTGGTTTATTTGAAATAAATGTTTTGAGTTTGAGATTTTTTGAAACTCGAGAGTAGTTTGACACTTGAGAGTAATGTCTGACAATCGAAAGAAGTAGGTCGTGAGTATTTTCCGACGATTGAGATTAATAGTCGGTCCCTGCTAACATTCCTTGAACTTTGACAGTCGTACCGGGTAGGCCGAAGCCCGACAGTATGACAAGGTAAGGCCAAGGTGTGGTCACCGGGTACCTGCAGTCGCTCCATGTAAAATGCTAATATTCAGCTGCATCCGGTTACACTGAAAGCCGAGCCCAACATAATTATGCACCCAGGCAAAGGAGATCCGGAAGGCATTGTTGGCTTATAGGCTTTAATTTTCGAGTTTACAACTTTATGTGATGTCCTCTCTCCAAGCAGTTTCAATTTCCCGTTCTCTCGCATGTCCCGCTAGCAGCCCAGTCAGCACCAGTGAACACTTCCGAACGCGTCGGCCGAACGCGACCGCGCCTACCACAAAAAAAAAAAAAACATTTTAAAAAGTTACGCCGACCGCGCACGCAAGCGCGTCAATTGGAAAGTAATATTTTAATTATTTAATTTTTTTATTTATTTGACTTTAGCTGTTATATGTTCAGGTGAACTGTGCTACTTTCATTTAGTGTTGTGATTTATTATTTCTACGGTTTCTGCGTTAAAGTATGGCGCGGCATACTGTAATATTTTTGGTGAGTAAATACATTTTAATTTTATTTAAACCTCGATATATCCATAAGAATAAGTAAAAAATAAGAATAATTAATAAATTGCCATTGCTGTCAGAGCACCGTTCTGTGATACACTTTTTAATCCAAGAGGTCTCCCGACTGCAATAACAATATTTTATTTATCTGTTTAGTCAGGGAGTAAATGAGTAACCTTTCGCTTTGTATGTACAAATGAAATAATACTCCTTGTTTTTTACATTTTCGTTCGTATTTGGCAAGGCAGTTGTGTTTTTTTTATTATTTTATACATTGTACTGACAAGTTTTTTTTTGGAATGTGCTTCTGATGCATAATTTTATTGTGATAATCGAAGAAAAAATATTTATTTTTTCGCTTTCTAAAATGGCGCCATACGCCACCAGAAATTAAAAAAAAAATAGCCAGTTTCACTCGGGATGATGAAAGGATTCAAAATATACCCCATACATTCAAATCTGTTCAGGCATTTAAAAGGTATGGTGGGATAAAGAAACTCACATGTATGTATGTGAGTTTCTTTATCCCACCATACCTTTTGAATGTATGGGGTATATTAACCTGAAAATATTACACTCCTTTTTTGGATCAGTCGTGGAAAAAGCAGCAAGTCAAAAAAGCTATAAATAATTCATTAATAAAACATCTAAGTAAAGAAAATTAAAAGTATTTATTTTGAATAGCTCTAACCGGTTGTTCCAAGTTCAGTTTCCCATACTGACAGCTCATGAAACGATTTCATTGACAGTGTTATTCATAACCTATTTCAATAACAAACGAATTCTACGAAAGAAACTCAATTGAAATGAAAGATAGCCACATAAATAGTGCAGACGACGTTATTTGTATGCTGCTGAGGTAGAAAGCGACCATTCAAGACTTATGATTGGAGAGAAATTGTGCGATTACAAAAGGAGTAAGGCAAATAAATTGTTCTACATCTCGGAGCAAGCGATTGCTGAAAATTCTCTATACGGTCCAGTGATATCGTTTCTCTGTCACGTCGTCGTTTCTATTTCGAATCCCTTTAGTGTTTTGTTTTCCATAACAAGCGAAGTAGGAATCCGTAGAGTCAGTTTTGCGTGAACTTTCACAAGGGACAGTCCTTTAGAAGACTACCTGATGCTTTAAAATACTACCCAGGGATTTTTAAAAATCTTGTAATAAGATTTGATGAAATCGGTAATAGCTTCATGCCTTATTCATTGTTGCAATGATACTAGCATTGATGGGAACATTGGAAGACATGGAGGACATTGGTAGGTACTCCAACCAAACTATACGTACATAAATAAAACCTGAAGTAGTTGATTACATAATCGTTAATTTCGTAACTGTAAAAGACGACCCATGTCATCCTACTATCCTCCTTACATACATTGACGAGCAAGTTATGATAATTGCTATCAATTGCGTTATTAAACACCATTGCATTGCTAGCAATAACGTGCTAGATTTAGTCATAGTCTAATATTAATAATCAATGATAAGTAAAAATATCAGTTATAATTGGATCTAAACTTGTGGTCCTCCAAATTTAGTCTAAGGGCCAAATTCAGTAGTGTCAGTAAAATGTATATATCGACAAACAACTAAACTTTACTGCCAATAGTAGATAGATGGACTATACTGATTGTAATGTTAATCACCGTTCTCCTCTTAAAGGGGTCATTATACTCTTTATTATGAACAACTTTTACTATGAGACCAAATCTGAAATCTCGAAAAAAAATCTGTTGTTCCCTACATTTTGACGAATTAAGCGAACATAAATGTACTGAACAGCTGATTTTTTTTCGCGATTTCAGGTTTGGTGGCATAGTAAAAGTTGCTCATAATCGTGAGTACAATAACCCCCTTTAGAAGATTACGGTGACTAAAATTACACCCTGTATTTCACGGTCCTTAGCGTAACGGTTACATTAAAATACTTAATTCTTAATGATATTATCTAAGTAGCTAATCGATTTATTGAAATTGAGAGCTGTTATAAATGCGATGTTGTAATGATGATGGATGATGTCAAAGATTTTGTAATAAACTATCTCAATCATAATATTCACGTCTCGAAACATCAATGTTTTTTTTTTTATATAAGATGAGTTTGCTCTTGACTCTAGTCTAGGTCGGAGGCGACAGAGACAGAGTCGACGATGGAGTGAGCTTACCCAGAAGAAGCTTATTGACTCTCACTATGAAGAGAATACGGTTGTATGCGCTCGGAAACACAGACGCAGGTAGTGAGTTCCACTCTTTTGCTGTGCGCATTATAAAAAACATTTGGAAGCGCTTAGTGCGAATTGGTGGAATAGCAACTAGGTAGGGATGGTAACTGGTAGTGCGTCTAGATGTCCGATGGTAGAAGGGGGCCGGTGGAATGAGGCCGTGGAGTTCTTGAGCACACTCTCCGAAGTACAGTATGTAGAAGACCGACAAGCAGGCAACCTTGCGGTGATGAGCCAAGCTATGAAGCTTGGCATCTACCAGTTTTACGTCGCCAATGAGCCTCTTGATGTACTCCAGATTCTTCACAATTTTTTTCCTATAGGTACTAGTTCTAATCAAATCAAAAATATTTAATGGTCAGAATATGGTACAATAGATTTTACAGCAATTTTGGTTTCAGCATTCCTCCTATTTCGTTCCATAAGTTCAATAAAACTGATATTATGTTCTGCATGCCGATCCGCTAGAGATTCTTCTTGATTATAACCAGAATGTTTGTTATGAACATCTTTTAGTCGAAGTCCAGTCCCGTTATCTGGGGGTTGTCTTTCCTTATTTATTATTTATTATTCTGACAATGATTCATCTCGACTACATTAATAGAGCCATCGTTATCATCTTCGTTTGAACTAACAAACCAGTTTCTTAGCACCAGACCTAAATACCACAAATATTTCAACAGATTTTGCGTCGGTCGGTCGGTTTGGAGCCACAGCAACGGTAAATAACATAAACGTATGTAAATCAGCTGACTTGTTTTCGAGGACGTTACCACCACATAAACAAAAACTTTCTCTCCCAACAACTGGTGCGAGGTGCAACTCGCTTTAAACGCATCTCGGAGTTCACTTCCACTTTTTTTTATATCTGAGACACCCGAAAAGAGGTTAACGTGTTCGCAATCCCACATCGACAATGCACGTAGTAGCCACTTTTGTATGCAAATCAAATGATAAATGATATTTATTTCTGTGTATTGGTTAAAAAATAACACATTAACACGTAACAAAATACGTATATTATGTTTTAACATTAGATGAGGTCGGTGTTTCGTAATTGACTACTCTGAGAAGAAACACCGAAACAAATTCAGAGGTCCAGCCTCTTTTAAAGTCGAGACATAATTTTGGTCAGGCTATAATGAGGACAGGCAGGTTAGATATGTCTTTTTACAAAGAAGGTTGATAGATTAGAACGTTAAAAATGTGGGGAGCATCCTAATCATCACGCTTAGCATAGCTTAAGACAGCAGTATGTCATTATTAATAGAAATATGGACGCTTGTCGCTTATCCATAGTTTTAAATATCTCACCTTAAACGATATTGTATACTTAAAAAAAAAAACCTAGAACCACTTAGGACCATTTTCCCCCACTCACACTCGAAGCTATACTATGGAAATTAAAATTTGACTTTATAACAGTATACAAATCCAAGAGGGAACATATCCAAATAGTCCACTTTAAAAAATCAAAGGTCAGGCAAAGGTGAAGATCACAAAACAGTTTTGGAATGGAAACCAATGTCCCACTACTGTAAAGAATCTTAGAATGCGAGCTTATTGGATCGGTAATAATCGATACGCGTCCGATATAGTTCCGTTACTAATAAATATTTTACAGAGCTCTCCATAGAGCTATATGCCAACACAATCGCTATACATTGTGCATTGTCTCTGGGCGGCCATTGCTCTAAAAACCCACTAAAATTCAGATGATTATTTTCATTCTTTAAAATTCTCTCCGCATTGTAATTTTATTGTATGCTACAATTTTTTAAGCACGCATACTTATTTATTTTTATAATAGGACTCTTTTCTTTGTATCATGTTTTCCAAGAAATAGATGATACCGTTCAAACGATCACCTGATTTGAATACTGTATAATCTCGTCAATAGTTTTTGGTGATTGACCTTTGTGTATTTTGGAATCTGTGCCGTGAATTGGCACAACTATCAATATATCGCCAAACTACCCACACGTTTCCAGTTTTAGAGGGTACAACAAGTCCCGTTAAACTTTCTCTGGTCACTTGTATGGACGACTCCTAAACCGTCTTCAAAGAATTAAGGCCACAGTTAAACTGAGATTAATGAGTAAAAGCTGAGCCTTGGACGAAGAAAACAAAAAGACAAAAGACAAGCAATTTTTTACTACAATTAGTAGAATAGAAAATTAAGAGCACATTCGCAATCAATTCGCAGAACCATTTATCATAATAATCGAGCGAAAACTATGAACCTAGAAAATAAATTGCCTATGCCTATATACAAGTAGGTAGATGATAAATGGCATGACACGATATTAAGAACTGTTAAAATTTTACATGAGTTATAGTCATTGTCAGAAAAACTGTTATAGTTGATCATAATGATAAAATCAACAATAAAACCGCAGGTACTTAACCAAAGAGGATCTGAGAATTCAAAACTCTGACCGACTCCGACTTGGGTAATTTCAGAATAACAATATTGATCTCAAAGAGTCACAAACAAAATATTATGAAATTAAAAAGTAGAAAAATAACGATCAAAAAACTGTAGAAAATGATGAAGCCTCAAACAACGTACATATTTGAAGGAATGTTTGAATGACAGTTCTGCACTTGACAAGAATGGAAAATCAAATTGATTATGATTGAGATTAAAAATTGGCAAGCCACAAAATACGATCGGTTTTAACAGGTACGTCAGAAGACGTGGGCTCTATTTGGAATGATACTCTTGATTCTTTACCTACGTATACATATACGGCTACACATGTATGGCCCAAATTCCAATGAGTCTCCCCAAATCAAAATAGCTTTCTCTTGATCTCTTCTAACCACAAACTTTCGCAGTCAACAAGTGAGTTTTTAACCAAAACCGTTCTAATAATTCAGTTGTATCTGGTACTGTATTAGTCACCTGTACTGTAGGCATATCAGTCACCTGTGATACGTCTCCACTGGCTCTACTATCAGTCATATCAGTATACTTCCCTATTGGCTTATCCGTCAGCTGTCGTAAGTCCCTGGCTCCACTTTCTAATACAACGTATAGATAATTAGCTGTGACGTCATGGGCACCGTTAGTGAGTCGTGACCTTCACCCAGTGGCCGACGGGTCAATGATCGTCACGAGCACAGTGGTGCGTGGGCAATGTGGGCATTCCTTTATTAAACCATCGGTGGTGATCGCATTCCATGGGATGATCGTTATTAGAGATTGCTGTTGACCCAGGATGTTGGGTACCTATTGCCCAGGATTTTGTGTAGTTGGGTAAATTCCTTCATGTGCTCGTAAAGTCATCCATATCTGTTGTTATACTCGTAACTATGTTTGCAATTTATTCCGCTGAGGTCTGTATAGATACTCTTTTTTAAAGGTCACCTTCACAACACTTGTATTTGGGAAAATTTGTTATACTTTACTGTTGACTTCACTGAGTATTTTTTCAAGTTTCGAGCTAAACTGTAGTCACAGGCTATAGTGCAAGTTTTGCAAATAAATATATTTTTGCTACCGCCTACTTTATGTTCACTTTTAAAAGTAGTTTACAATGCTCGTCAGCCCTTCTCCGTGTACGCATTCCACGAGGCTTGGTGCTTTGAATTGAGAATTACATTGGTCCTGATTCCTATCCTATAAGCTTACTTTACTTTTGTAGGAACACATTGTTGACTGCTGGTGACATGATCAGTGTGCTCATTATACCTACCTACTTAAACTTACTACTTATAAGGGCTGTTTGTTTGCATTTTTGGTATGTAAATAAACTCAGATATTATATGTGAGAATAACCTGATGAAGTCTTCAAGATTTCTAATTATTAGAAATCTTGATGACTTCATCAGTTTATTCAGACATTATGTTACTCTTGAATCTCATATACACGAAATCAAATTGTTGTTACTTTTATTTCATTTCGCTTATAGGTACTGATTCACTTTTTTTCCTCGAGAGAAAGTAGAATCAAAAGTGGTGCTGGCGTCATCTCGTTCAGATCAAATGTAACAAAGAACATAATATCAGTTAGGAGTTTCTGCTTATGAAAGGAATTCGTTTGTGTTTAGATGTGGAACTGTGAACTTTGGAGAACTTTAAGGGCAAACCTCTTCGGGGATAAATATGACACATCAAGCTGTAGCCAAAGATTGTTGCAGTGATAGAGGGGACGCTCTACAAAGCCGCACTTTTCCTAAAACTTGACGTGCCGTGTCGTGTCGGCCGCATATTGTAGAAGACAAGCATAAAAAAACAGAACAACATTATAGTAGTCAACAAGAATCAACCTAAATAGTTGTATGACGTCACAAAAGGTAGATGGTAGGGTACCGTTAACGGAGATGCGAGTGACCTTCACCCAGTTGGAGCTCGGCCGGCCGCGGTCGCCGACCTGCGACCGCTGTCCACTGGTACGTGTCCAGTGTCCACTACATACGGACAGAATCTGATATCTCTTCACCAGTATTTCTTTCTCCAGTGTCTTGTCCACAGATGTTTCCCTAGTTGTATATTACATTCTACCTGCTGATTATAACATTGTTTCTTACTCTTTATCTAGATAATACCACATAACACTGCTTACTTATGTAATTACATATCGTGTAGCAACAACGTGTGAATATTCACTGTTTAATGTTATACCTACAAATAACAAAGATTAATTAATTGGTAGCGTTAGAGTGCCATTTGCTTGAGACAACCTCTGGTTTCCGAAAACATCTTTCGTCTTCTTTGTGAAATCAGCTGTCGTAGCAGTTGTGATGGTTGGATTTGATTTGAAGATTTCAGAAGTTTTAGTGCTTTCATGATCTTGAGCTGTTGAAGAGCACCTCGAAATTTTAAAATACACGTAATTGAGTAGGTACTGTAAAGTTTCCCGTATGGGAATCGTTACTTTTCACGGGATCTATACTAATCAAATTAATGAACTGTTCGCAAATGCGAACAGTTCATTAATTTGCGTGCGTTGTTCTTTTATAATATAGCAGTCTTAAATAAGACTGCTATATTTTAAAAGAACAACGCACGTGACTTCGCCCGGGGGCTTCGCGCCTCGCTGAAGTCTTTCTGAATAAACTCTAAACGCCTTTTTATAAAAGTGACCGTACGTATGACATAACACCGCCAGCCAGAACCTCTACATGAGCTACGCCCACCCTTGAATAGAAGGATTGACGCAGTGTATCTCCAGGTAAGGCTTTTAGTCACATTATGACATTCGAGCGCTCACGCTAATCCTGCCTAAGCCTATAAGAAGAATTACCCAACGTCTAGAACAAAATTTACAATATGAGGTCATACCCTTGCAAGAGCAGGCTTAACTCAGGACGAACGAATCGCGTAGGCCGGACACTCCACTAAGTGTCAGTCAAATTATACATTAAGGTGTGCTAATTTGCACTCACAAATACTGCGTTCTCCTGTTTAAACCCCGTCAACCAAAACCTGACGGACAAGATTGACGAGCCTCCCATTAGCAAAAATATGATGTGACGATACACATTGATACACATCAACCCAGAACGGGTTTAATAAACTAAAACCTCAAACAATAACGACTTACACTTCATCGTAATGTATGGAGTCAGAGGAAGAGGAAGTCAGAACTGTATAAGATTGTCCGTTCCTAACATATGAACTTATTTAAAAGGTAAAAATCTAAAAAAAAAACATCATATAATGTGTTCTTAAGCGTCTAATATTTTTACTAGTCCATAACGACTGAACTGTGATATCCTCGATTGAGGATACAGTTGGTTCGGTCACGGGTTCGGTTATGATTATAATAATAATAATCATTTTATTATCAGGCTACTGATGCCCATAGAAAAAAATACACAAAATAATATTAACAACAAAAATAAACTAATACATATTAAAAACCTTATTAAACTATAACTATACACGTAACATTGTCGGCGTCGTGTGTCGCTGCGCGGTGTCGCGTAACCGTCCTCGGAAACGTCGATATACGACACCTTTCGGCCAAAAGTCCGCCTTCAAGCAGGTTTGTAGATGATGGGTTGGAACTCGCACCACAAATGACTTAAAGTTAATGTCGTGGCGCGATTCCAACCTTTCGACCCTCAGAGTCCAGTTGGTCTTTACTTTCATGTACTGCACGAGCTCCTCAACTGTAGCCGAACCAACCGAACCAATTGTGTCAACCTGACCCACTTTGCAAAGGCTATGTCTTGTTAGCAAAGTTGGACAGCACAGAGTGAACACCCCTCCCCTGGACAGGGAACACAATTCGCAAAAACACTTTATTCAGGACCTTGGAGTATTTTCAACCTTATCATCACGATATATAATTAATTTGATGTCGTGGTGGTCGGCATCTTATTCAGCACCCTTCCTCTGCTCAGTAGTTCATCAGAATATGAAAAACGCAGTGACTTGGTAAACTGAAAACAATGACAATGACAATTAGATATTTTTTAAAAGAAAAAGATTCCATTTAAGTTTATAACTAATATTGTCAATGAAAACATCTCTAAACCTCTTTTCATTCAGTTTGAACACTTTAAAATGAAAAACCTATTTTAGTTTGTTCGCATATTATTTTAAAAGAACAACGCGCCTGTCTTCGCCCGGGGGCTGCGCGCCTCGCTGATGTCTCTCTAAACAAACTCTAAACGCCTTTTTATAAAAATGACCGTAAGAATGTCAAAATACCGCCAGCCAGATGTTTTTAGATCGGAGCGCCTGAATGGAACCTCTACAGTACCTACCTAATTATCATGAAAGAAATTTTGTCAAGGGATCTCTCTCAAATTTCCTCACCCCTTTCTGTATTGCCGTTGCTGGTCAATTTGCCATAAAGAGATATTACTATTCAAGTCTGTGAACTACACAAGAACATAGCACACTGTATAAAAAATACCTTAGTTTTCATAAAATCACCTCAAATAGTTGAGCATAGGGTGTAAGATCCGGTTGTCGTTCGTCGTGGTCACGCTCTGGTTGCGTCGTAACGGCATCACATCGCGGCTCGTGCGCGTGCGCTGTGTCCGCTAATGTTACGCATAACGTTAGCACTAGAGGTGATACAGGTGCCCTGGCCGGCAGGTGCCAAGTATGACACGATAGCGATAATGTGCAGGTAAATAAATACATTCGTACTGTTATGCACACGGTGTGATAGAGCTGACAGCCAGAATACACTCATTCAAAGATTGTTGTTACTGTTAGACATTGTTTTACAATCAAAATCAATAATCATCGACACGAAAAACAAGAAGAGATAAAGTAGAAGTACGGACATGCAAAGTACCCAAGCATTTGAAGCGAGGGGAGATCGCAACATACATTTAATTTTATACGAAGTAATGCGTAAGGAAAGAATTCTGAAGACGTCAGTCTGTCCGGATTATGTTAAAAATGATTATTATTATTGAGCAACAGATTTTTTTCGCGATTTCATTACCAGTCCACCCTATAAATACTAAGTACTCAAAACATAAAATAAATAATGTAAAAAATCAAAAACCCGATCGCAAAAAAGACAATCTAAAAGTAATGCACTAAAAAAAAGATTGAGAATAGAGAAAACCAAATTAAAATAAAGTATTAACAAAGTAAACTCTACTTCGGTTTAACAGACTATGGTATGAGCCGAAAGCCTAAGTTAAATACCTGCATTAAGTTTAGTAGCAAGCGGGACCCATTAATTTTCTTTCGGTTTATAATTTACAATTGGGTTCCCCCTGCCTGGGTGGCATTAGGTATTTATTATTAAAATGTTTAAAAAAAAATTAAACATATATACAGTATGTTAACCAACAGAGGGCGTTCCCGTTAACCCGCAATAGTATAGCATCCATACATGCTAAAAAAAATATTACCATCCGAAAACAAAATGGTTTTTTTTTTTAAATATTAAAATATTCACTAAAAATGCTAAAAATATTCAAAAAAATATAAAAATATTGACTAAAAATAAAAACTAAATTGCGATGTTTCCGTCCTTCAAGTACGCGTGTACAGAGTGTTTCTTTTACGTATCAATTTAACATTTTTAGTGAATATTTTAATATTAAAAAAAATAAAAACCATTTTGTTTTCGAATGGTAATATTTTTTTTTAGCATGTATGGATGCTATACTATTGCGGGTTAACGGGAACGCCCTCTGTTGGTTAACATACTGTATATATATTTACATACCTACATTATACAGGGTTATTGGTTAAACGCCAACAACCTCTTAAGGGGTCATTGTACTCATCATTATGAACAACTTTAATATACCTGAAATCGCGTAAAAAAATCGGCTATTCAGTATATTTATGTTCGCATAATTCGTCAAAATGTACTGAACAGCTGATTTTTTTTTCGCGATTTCAGGTTTGTTTCCATAGTAAAAGTTGTTCATAATGATGAGTACAATGACCCCTTAAGAGGTTATTGGTGTTTTACCAATAACCCTGTATATTGTACAAAACAAAGTCGCTTTTCGTGTCGAAACTGGAGAGTTTATTGCGCCACTTCTCCCCAGCTAAAGCACTAGGAAGTGGTGAAGGGCGGGCATTTTGGGGGACTGTCTTATGTAATGTTGACGTTCAAAAAGTGCTGATTCTCGGCCTAGTTTAAATAAATGACTTTTGATTTGAGTTCATTTGATTAAACGGTTTTCACCATCTTTTAGAGAATTTATTCCAGATGGTTATGTATAAAACATTATTTTTTTACTTATATTGAACACAGAAATCTGGATGTTTTAACATGTCGCCACATCAGTACATTGCACCTGTGTGAAACAGCTACCGCTAGACATTTCGTCAAAACGTTTTTTTTTTTAATTTCAATGTCGACTACAATCATCATCATCATCGTCATCATTTTCCTGCCAAATTATTACCAATATTTTTGGCGTCGACGCATCATGTCACTGCAGTAGATATGGTCAATGTTGTGATAATTTCACCAAAAGATGAATTATGGAGTGAACAATGAAAAGTAAGCTCACAAAAGAAACTCACAAAAAATAACTAATGTGAGAGAATGATTTTCATTAATCGCAGACGGCAGAGCAACGTAACACAAACCACGGTTGGGAACCCTTGCTAATGACCACCTAAAGATGACATGAATACGACTTATACACACAAACATCACCCTTACTCCTTGGACGTAAGAATCATGATGATGCTACAATTATATGGAAGGGAGTCTCCACCCAAAGATGACACAAATATCAGATCTCGATCATGCTAAAATAAACTTTAAGTCTTTGGGATAAGAGATGGTAGACGGACGAAGGTATAATGATGCGGCTGTCTGCAACCGCGAGTAAATGCGTGTATGCGTGTGACAGTTATGAGCCAACAGCTGGGTGCTGTCGCAAGCGCCATCTTTACAGTTACATGATTATCTAGGTTTAATGACAGAATCGTTTATAAGGCTAAGTATATTTTATTAGACTTCTGAGGTAAACAGTGCGTGGAACATTGGTGAGGTCTTCATATGTATTGTACGATATATACCAAGAATGATATGTGAAGAAGTTTCTAATTGCCAAGCTAAGCAATTGTTTCAATATTACCAAGATTCTTATCTAATACTAGTACTCGTAGAATATACAGTATGTTAACCAACAGAGGGCGTTCCCGTTAACCCGCAATAGTATAGCATCCATACATGCTAAAAAAAATATTACCATTCGAAAACAAAATGATTTTTATTTTTTTTAATATTAAAATATTCACTAAAAATGCTAAAAATATTCACTAAAATATTCAAAAAAATATAAAAATATTCACTAAAAATAAAAACTAAATTGCGATGTTTCCGTCCTTCAAGTACGCGTGTACAGAGTGTTTCTTTTACGTATGAATTTAACATTTTTAGTGAATATTTTAATATTAAAAAAAATAAAAACCATTTTGTTTTCGAATGGTAATATTTTTTTTAGCATGTATGGATGCTATACTATTGCGGGTTAACGGGAACGCCCTCTGTTGGTTAACATACTGTATTATAACTAGCTTTTGCCAGCGGCTTCGCCCGCGTGGAACTCGGAAATTAACCCACGGAAAAGTACTAGATACTGGGTTAAAAAGTATTCTCTGTGTTAATCCATGTTATAAATCACAGAACAGGTTCTGTTCTGTGTTTTAAACTATCTGTGTGCCAAATTTCATCTAAATCCTAATAAAATCATTTAAATATTATCGTTAATTCATGCAAGCCTAGTATTTTTTGTTAGGTTTACTGCTCAGAAATTGTGCACAACATGTCGTGTCTTGAATTGATATACCTACTATCTTGAATTCATGCAATTCTAGTACTTTTAGTAAGCTTACAGACCTATTTCTTTTCGATGTGTCTGAGCCGTGCCTCACCTTACTCATGAAAGGATCTCATTTTTTTTAAAATAAATTAGAGCCTTCCTGGTAATTTAGATTTCTATTGGTGAAAAAATGGGTAAAATCGATCCAGTAGTTTCGGAGCTTATTCGGTACAAACAAACAATAAAATCTTTCCTCTTTATAATATTGAAAGAAGAAAGAAAAGAAGAAGAAAGAAAATATGTTTATTTGCGATAAACACGACGCAAATAAATAAAATAACAAAATAAAATAATAAAAGAACAAGTTTGGGGAAAATATGCGTCACATTCACGCAAAACGGCGTATAGATTATTAGTAGGTATAGATTATTCACATAATTCATTCATTTATTTACATAATTTCATCTTGTTGTTTGAGTTTAGCTGACCAGTGAACCCTACAGATAATTTCAAACAAACTAATTCATTATTTATATTTCCGCATTTGTTTCTTCTACTAACCTTCCTCTGTCTCTTAGTTTTTATATCAGCCTCTTGTCTGTCTCAGATTATTTTATTAGTACTTGATGATCCAGTTTGTACGCTTTTATGTGTTTTTTTGTACGATGCTTCTTCGTCTTAAGATCGCCGGATGTATTTTTGTTTCGATCACAATATTATCCTCCATTTTTTCCAACTTAGATATCATTTTAGACTTCGTCTTGTAATGAAAAACATTTCACATGTTTATACTTAGTAACTTCTACACTCTCCAGTTTCACTTAGAAATTATCAAGTTTAGCCTCATCACGGCTCGAGTTTTATTACTCATGATACACCTACTTACTAATAAAAGAGCTCTTAATTAGTAAAACTATAGTAGCTTTAAAACTTTTTTATATATTCACAATTATAGTTGCTATAAGTTTTTGTAATTATTAGATATTAAGTTTTTATTAAATAAAAAATAAAATAAAATAATCTTTAATTCGGATAAGCAACATCCATATGGGTTAGTAAACAAAAAAAATAAATTTTGTGTGGACATCTGTGTGTTTACAATTCACATTGAGATTCCCTCAACTGGCCCAAGTCTCGTTCAATATGTGTAGGTAAATATATTCACATATATTTTTGTCAGCTTCATTGAGGGAGAAAGGCCAAAGAAAAGATGGATGGATTGTGTGAGGAATGATATGAAAGAGAAGGGAGTGAATGATAGCGTGACGGTTGACAGGGGAGAATGGAAGAAGAAAACGTGTTGCGCCGACCCCAAGTAACATTAGGTAAGGACAGGAAGATGATGATGATAATTTTTGTCATCTTCATTGATTCCTCCCTCCTTCAACTAAACGCTACTGATTTCTCCTTAGTGGCTTTAACAATGTTTAAATTAATGTTTTCACATTTTAACCTTGTTTGCAACAAATTACAGAAAATTATCTCTCCCAGAATCGGCGATAGAAACTACCAAATAGAAACGTGAAATAACAGCAGCTATTATTAAAATTATCTTGACACCTTTACTGAGGAAATTGATGACAGAATAATAACTGTAGGAAGCTCATACGTCGAGTGTAGCCCAATGAAGTTAATTGAACAATTTCGGAAGTTTTTTGCACAACAAGAAAAAACTGGACATTGAGAAGTTCAGACCGTAACGATAAGATGACGGTCAGACGATGCCAGTAACAGTGATGATCTGATTGAGAACAGAATCATCTGGCTGGTATCACGTACTAAGCTCATTATTAAAAGGTCGCATATAATCTGACCTTTCTATAAAATCCTTCGTATCATACACTAGGCTCTAGTGTGTGGTGTGCCAATCAAAGGATCCATCAGCAATTACTGCACAATTTGTCAAACCCTTCTAACTAATAATAGAGCAACTTCAGGCAGGCTCTGATAGAATCAAGAACATTAGTGTCGCATGACTCGAGGAAGGTGCGAAAACAAGCGATTGCTAAGTTTTGGTCGTCCAGTTAGGTACCAACATCAATGGAAACTCACCACAAGTGGTGCACTGTGCTCGGCTCTATTACAAGTTCAGTGTATCGGGTGCGGTGGCGGGCGGTATGCGGGTCAGTGCGTTAACGGTCTGTCTGGGACGACTCCCTACGGCACGCGTCTACTTACGAGCCGCTTGGAAGTGGAGTAAACGCAAATCACTGAGATATTCTAGTAATTATAGAATGGGAAATAACTCTGCTCTTCATTAGGTGTTAAGAGTCAGGTGTAATAAAGGTGTCAAGAGAAACTAACAAGTGCCAAGCGTTACGTAGGTAACATATTTATATTCTTATCAAGTGTAGGTGGTACTAAGTTTCCTGCAACACACGTAATGTAACGTTATGTGCTGGTGACGTTGTGCGACAGGGCGGTGCACTGTCGCCGCATGCCATTCCGTTCGGCTTCATGGAATATTTTAGTAACGACAACATTAATATTTGAAAAAATCACAGATATATAATTATAGATAATAAAACAAAGATCATCATAGAAAAAAAAAATCATGGTAAATGGAAATATAATCATGGTAAAATCATAGTAGTTTGAAAGTATTATGTTTTGGATAGTTGTAGTTGTACTTCCCGAATTTATTTCATAAAATATTTTACTATATAGAATTGATTTGTACCTACGCGTTCTAGTTTAGTATACATTTTTTTGCATAACTTACTTTTATTCATTTATTCAAACTATACATAATATATACAAGCTAACATATTAGGTTGGGGAAAAAGTCTTTTCGCATTATAGTATGTATGAACTTGTAATAAAATCTCTTTGGCTATACTATTTGTATCTGGCTGGTTTTGGTATCATTGAAAGTTTAAATTTTAAGGAACATAATTCCAAATTCAAATTAGGAAAATGTGTGATTTTCATTTGTTTTTCGTACCGTCAAGATGAGTGAATCTAATGAAGAAATTCGATACATTTTTAAATGTTACTACAAAAAAGGTAAAAATGCAACGCAAGCCGCGAAAAAAATTTGCGATGTTTATGGACCTAGTGTAGTGTCTGTGAGAGTAGCACTTTGGTTTAAGCGTTTTCAATCCGGAAATTTTGATGTCAAAGATGCACGTCGCTCTGGTCGCCCTATCGGTCGGTCGGATACATTGCAAAACTATAAACAACTACCTACTTTTCACAAACGGGCGTCCTAGCTCCCGATACATTGCAAAACTATAAACAACTACCTACTTTTCACAAACGGGCGCCCTAGCTCCCGATACATTGCAAAACTATAAACAACTACCTACTTTTCACAAACGGGCGCCCTAGCTCCCGATACATTGCAAAACTATAAACAACTACCTACTTTTCACAAACGGGCGTCCTAGCTCCCGATACATTGCAAAACTATAAACAACTACCTACTTTTCACAAACGGGCGCCCTAGCTCCCGATACATTGCAAAACTATAAACAACTACCTACTTTTCACAAACGGGCGCCCTAGCTCCCGATACATTGCAAAACTATAAACAACTACCTACTTTTCACAAACGGGCGCCCTAGCTCCCGATACATTGCAAAACTATAAACAACTACCTACTTTTCACAAACGGGCGTCCTAGCTCCCGATACATTGCAAAACTATAAACAACTACCTACTTTTCACAAACGGGCGCCCTAGCTCCCGATACATTGCAAAACTATAAACAACTACCTACTTTTCACAAACGGGCGCCCTAGCTCCCGATACATTGCAAAACTATAAACAACTACCTACTTTTCACAACCGGGCGCCCTAGCTCCCGATACATTGCAAAACTATAAACAACTACCTACTTTTCACAACCGGGCGCCCTAGCTCCCGATACATTGCAAAACTATAAACAACTACCTACTTTTCACAAACGGGCGCCCTAGCTCCCGATACATTGCAAAACTATAAACAACTACCTACTTTTCACAAACGGGCGCCCTAGCTCCCGATACATTGCAAAACTATAAACAACTACCTACTTTTCACAAACGGGCGCCCTAGCTCCCGATACATTGCAAAACTATAAACAACTACCTACTTTTCACAAACGGGCGCCCTAGCTCCCGGTACATTGCAAAACTATAAACAACTACCTACTTTTCACAAACGGGCGCCCTAGCTCCCGATACATTGCAAAACTATAAACAACTACCTACTTTTCAGTTACAATACAGGACTCGGAAAAGGTACCTAAATATCACAAATCACTCATCACAAGTATATAAAAAACCGGACAAGTGCGTGTCAGACCACGCACAATGATGGGTTCCGTAGTTGGAATGTATTTATCCCAAGAAAAAACTTAACATTGTAGTTGAAAAACATGTTCTAACTGTAAATGTAAGTTTGTACGCACAATATTTAGAGATTTACCATGTTATTTTTAGACCATAGACTTTTTAAAACTTATAAAAAGTCTATAGAACTTAATATGCTCAGTAGTATCGGAGATAAGAGAGAGATTGGTAAAATTTCGTCAATTTTCTTAAATAACTTTAAAACAATTTATTTTAAAATTATAAAAAATATACATTTGAGACCCCTCACAGTGAGCCCTTTCATTTGATATATCACACGGTACAGTTTGCAATGGTTGATGCAAGAAATGATAATCAGGTAATCACGTATCACATTATCGCATTGGGTGTCAACCTGTTAAGATAGTGTACTCGTAACATTGTATTAATAAATAAATAATAATAAATAAATATTTTTTATAATTTTCTTATTTGCCCCCCAAAATTGACCTCATATTCAAAATTCATTTATTTACGTTACACGTCCGTGTTTGGGATACATGTACCAAATTTCAACTTAATAGGTACATTAGATACGGAGCAAATTGGCTGTGACAGACGGAAAGACAGACAGACAGTCACACGAGTGATCCTATAAGGGTTCCGTTTTTTTTCCTTTTGAGGTACGGAACCCTAAATAAATAGTATCTGCTCGGAATTATAAAAGGCAACCGCCACACTTACGCGTCGCTCACGCGTCAACAATGCGACATTGTCCGCGAACTCGCGGCAAGTGTGTGCAAGTGTGTCGCAGAAGTAGGCCAGTGGCGCGGCCGGCTCTAGATTATCGCGGCATCGCGCCAGTGTGCCGAATGCCTAAGTTGAGTACTTAGGCAGGTCAGTGTAGCGATATAAATAGATAAGATTAGTTAAACAGGGCTTAGAATGGATACCTAAAAGGAGAAATGTCAGGAAAGATAAATTAAATAAGGTTTAGATTTATTCAGATAGTTATAAAAGGGAAGCATAGTTGCAAACTTGCTGTGTTAATGAGCTTTGATAAGATATTACTGACAGTAACTAACGGGGAAGGAAATCTGATACTACAGCAGTCCATTGGTAGCAGGCTTACTGCCCTGCGTGATCGAGCAACCATCATAGTCCTCTTGCTTCTCTCGTGTTAGTTGCAGCCGGCGCAATAACAATACACTACAGCACTTACATACGTCTTCCTTCCATACATCTCTATCAGCTATCGTTTTCTCAATGTTCAGTTCCTTCCTCTACTCCTAGCATCTCTCATCTTTCACACACCCAATCCATCTTTTCTTTGGTGTGCCGGACAAAGTGTGGCCGTCTCCTTTGGTCCCCATCGACCAAATTCTTATCCTTTATTGTATACACAATACGCAAGTTACAGAGACTGCTACTATATTCACAAAGACAGCTTATGTACTATTATGTAGGTACAAAAGCGAGTTAAGTTTAATTTCATATTTCTTCTGTTTATTACTCTTGAGATCTAGAATGTCTGTCTGTGCCACTTTCGTGTTGCTGTGGCGTGTTGGCTGAATGTCCCTGTTGCTGTGGCTCTCCGACCGCCCGCCGTTACATACGGCGCATAAACCTTCATACGTATGTAAATAACGCAATAAATATACCATAGCTAGGTAATTTGGTCAACAGATTCTAAGGCCTTTCCATATTGTACTATTGACATCAGCCTCCCCCAAGCTTCACCACATCGACCGGTCCATAAAAATATACAAAGTACAATATTTATTAAAAAAAAACAGCCACATCACATACTTACTCACCAATTAACCAAACGGTTAAAGACATTATGGCTGTCACTTAGCAACAGTCGCACGCCTCCCGTTACTGAGCTGGCGTGACGCACATATACATCAATAAAGTTCACGACCAGCTGTGGCTTCCCGTAACACTTCCCGCGGAGCAGTGCTAGGTCGCGTGCAACGTGTGTCATCACATTCATCACCTGATACACTATGTATGATTCCAGTAACGGTAGGACTAGTAATATACGAAATTATAATATGGAATGTTATGTAGGTACATATTGTTTTGGTCTCTTGGTTGACAATCATCAATCGCCGTGACAATCAGGTAAACATGGACGTAAGGAATAATTCAGAACATGCAGGTGACGATAATTAAGTATGTGCATCCGCTGGAGCCAGGTTCTCAGCCTCGATAACCACCTTACTTACTTGTTACTTAATCTTTTTCTCCATAGCTCGGAGAGGAGGACTCTAGAATTTCGTCAAATTGTAGGATGACTGTTTTAAATTTGCGATAAGATAAGCACTGCCGATGCAACGCAATATCTGTCCTCTTTGACTATATTATCCTAAAACGAATACAGGTTTCGTACTGTAGTTTTAAAAAATCTATCATGACACTGATCAAAGGGACCGCTATATAACACCAGTCTTACAAATCTCCGTTTCTCTTCTCCTCAGATCCTATGCATCAGCATACGACTAGTACTGCCGGAGCCGACCGCGCCCCCCACAGAGGCGACATCAGAGCCCCGCGACGACGCGCTGGGGGATACTGAGGAGCCCCCGGAGGGCTACTACGCCTTTGTGGAGTCACCTAATGCCACGCCACCCAGGTAAGTCTATATACAGATTTGTTTCACTATACTTAATAGCTAGAAAGATTCCCTGTACATACCCTAGGAATACCTACATGCCTGTAGGTATTCCTCGAAGAATTGGGCAGAAGTGAACACATTCTCATTTCGCAAGTTATTTTGTAATGTTATGTATGTAAATGGAACTAGCCGTTGTTTAGTGATCGCTAGCGCCTGTCACCTGCGCCTATATGCGCCTATTGCTTCCTGCGGCCACAGGTGCGACGGCTACGCCTGGGATCTTGAATTCGACTTGGTTTTAGTGGGTTTTCCCACCAAGAATTTCCCAGTAGCCACTCGGGAGTCTGGACTAGCTCCAGGGTACTAGCAAATACTAGCAATTAGCTCACTACGTACTACATTAGGGGAGAAGGAGGTAAGACGGGGTAGCGGGTAAGACGGGGTACCCAGCGAAATTCACAGTTCAAATTGACCAATCACGCTCGTTCATTCATCGTTCGACGCACCGCTATGATACTTGTCAGTCGCCCGATGGTTAGTGGTTCACAAGTGCACAGCGTCGAAAAAAATTCAAAAAAAGTGTTTTACTGCAAATTGTTTATCATATTTTCTTCTGGTTTGACACGTGACTGTGGTTTGTTAAATAACGTTAGCTGGTGATGTGTTGCTGTGATTGACGCTCAAATATAACTGGCGAAATGTAAGTGTGCACGAACATAATCTGTGATATATCATGTCCAACATATACACATAGCATACTATCCTTTCGGGGGATACAGGCTACTTATACGTGCAGTGCGAGAGAGTACTTACCGTGTACTACCAGTAGGGTCGTCAATATTAGTGACAAGGTTAATGAGCCTATTACTATGTGCTAATACACTCGCCTTGGACCATGAGCATGCTGCTCAATGTTACTCAATTTCCTGTATCTAACTGAAGGTCCCGAGTTTTCAAGAGAATAACAGAAAACACTAAGCCAGCAGGTCTCGGCTACTCTTATTTAAGTACTACCTACAATTAGCCTGTCATCACCATTCAGGCAAAAGACGGCCACGGCTGGAAATTGGCTTTCCCCAAGGATACCGATATCGTGGACCAAGGTACAAGTGAATGTAGTGGGAATCCGCTGGATGCCGGAGGCACAGGATAGGTCGTGGCGGCGAGGCGGGGGGAGGGCTATGTTCAGCAGTGGACGTCTTTCGACTGAATGATAGTTACGAGAGGCGCCGAGCATAACTGGTAGGCACTACATGATGATGATGAAATGACCACAGATAGTAAACACACACATAGGTCCACTAAAAGTTATAAACGGTACGAAACTGGAATATACGAAACCAGTAAGTGTGTAGTTTAGTAAATATGTACTTAATTTATTTTCAGATATACATATACATATAAAGCTACATTAGGTGTCTCGACGTGTCCTGAATGCATATTCTAACCATGAATCATAATTTTCTCCCAGATGTAGGTGTTGCATTGTAGGGCGATGAAAGCTGTAGTTAACGCCGACTTATGTTACCCACTAACAGACTAAAGCAGTAATATAGCCTAAATTATGGAGACTAATATCTCATAGGCCGTTTTATGGCTTTAATTGTAGTTTTAACTGCCTCGTTGATCTAGTCAGACTGTTAACATGAGGTATTTGGTTCAAAACTCAGATCGGATACCGTCATGTTATTGGATTCATAGCAATAGGCTCGCCACCTATTTGGTATGGGACAAAAATAACTGGCGAATTGTGGGTGCACCTTTGCCTACCCTCTCGGGGAATGCAGGCGCATAACTTTTCACAATAGTCATTTGTCAAAACAAGCGAGACGAGACAAGAAGCAAATAACAATTGCGTTTCAACTTTCAACTGCCACACGGAAGATTATCGACCAATTCTCATGTATTTACAACTTCCGACGAACTTTCTCTGCCAAATTACCACTAGCAGTACATAATAGATACCTAGATAGATAATTACTTGCTGTCACAATACATAATATTTACACGATACACGAAGCTTTGCACTTTCATCGTGAGATCCGCGAAACAACTCGGTGAAGATAATAAGATAGAACGAAACTACACATCATCATTCAGCAGAGTAGGTACTTCACGCTTTCGTTTAAGATGACGTCAGCTGTTGAAGTGAATATAGATACATAACATCACGCCCAGCTTCCCCAGCTTGTAGGCAGTTATGAAGAACACCCACATTTCGCTAGTTATGTCCCTAGTTATGTCACATTTCGCTAGTTATCCCATGTAATATGAGGTGAGCTTACTGCCATTAAGATAAACCCATAAGACCTCGGGGATAGAACGTTATCTATTCGTTCGAGAACCTCCTGACCGAGACACTGGCGTGTCCACAATTGACAGACAACTCTCGAAGGCTCGAATATACTATAAGACAAAGTCTCTAATAATACGAGTAGAGAGAATAGGGCGAGGCGCCTCGCTCGCATTCACTTTCACTGACATCTGCTGAATCGAAGCTTGTATGTATTGACATCTGTTCGACATTGAACAAACATGCTTTGTAACAATACAAATTGCGTGAACTGTAAACTGTTCCTAATTCATGTTGAAGTTTAGTAGCTACAAGTTACAATGGAACCCTACTTATGTTGGCAGCTTTAATTTAAGATGCTCCACATTTGTTGGGGTTGGCAAGATTCGGCGCAGTCGGGTGGCGACGCGACGTCTTGAGAGCAGTGGTGGCCCAGCGGTAGCGGTAGTGACTTACGAGTTGTAGGTCGTGGGTTCGAACCCCGACAAGCGCTTTACTTTGTGTAAATTATTTCATCACCACTGCTCTCGAAACGGTGAAGGAAAACATCGTGAGGAAACCGGCATGTCCTAGAACCAAAAATTCGAAGACGTGTGACATCTACCAAGCCGCACTGGGCCCGCGTGCTAGGTTTCGGCCCACTCTCTCTCACCGAGAGGAGGCCGGTGTAAAAGCCGCTCGGCTTCTCCAGTTATACCGAGCCGACCCGAACATGATTGAGCGTGGGATGTGCAGACCTGATAGCACCCCTAACTAAGTCATTAATATTGAAGCTAAAAACAGAGGAGAAGCAGAGTTTGCTCAGGTTACGAATAACATAGAACTCAACTCTATTTCGTGATTACAATTTGATTTAAGGCATCACGCATTTTTTGTACCCCTGGCCACGGATAGACTAGCTGTGCTAGAACGTTATCTTCCTGATCATAAATAAATGATATTTATTCATGTAAGTAGGTGACCTATACAAACACTTTTACACGTCAAAAATATTTAGATAAAACAACAAAAAAAAACTAGCTGAGGTCGATCTTACCTAGACCAGATCATGTGAGAACCACGGAGTGTCTGAAATGGTCTTTTGAGGAACGAATCAAATAGATTGAGTGAACCTGACCAGTCAGTGTACGTATTTGTCTGTAATCGAGTAGCTCTGAGCTCAATTCAGAATTCAACAATTCGGAACTCAACTACTGCAATATCTTGTTTCAGAGTACGCCCCCCTCCGTACCGTCAAGTGACGTCATCATGTGCCGAGGTGGAGTCCAACAAGCCGCACGTGTCGGCCAACAACCTGTGCGGAGACCTCAACAGAGGGCTCATACCGCGGAACCCTATGGGACAGAATCCCAACGGAGAGCCGTATCCCTTGTGAGTATATTGTATCATTATAGGTCTCCGGTCGTCAACCTGTAGGGCCTCAACCAAGGGGTTATACCTCGGAATCCTACGAGGCAGAACCCCAAGGGAGGGCTGTAACCTTTGTAAGTATTGTATCATTAGATAGGCCTCCGGCCTTCAGCTCATAACGTATTATGCTACTGATTACAGGCGGAGAGTACTTTGGAAAGCCAACATTAGGCGTTTGTTACTCAGGTCTAGAGTGTAGACTGCATTGTTCCACCAACATAGCCGTCGTTAGTGTCACTACCAGTCAGCCGGACTCCAAACACTCCACCTTACGAAATAGATAACCAAAAATAGAGAAATTGAAGAAAATTCCCATTTTCCAGATACAATAATTCCGTATTTAATCATAACAGTTTTTACACGATGTGTTTCTTTGTGATTGTTCAGACTCGTCATTTATAATATATTCTTGGTTACAGCGAGTTGATCCGCAACCAGACGCTGCGCTTCCTGTCGCGCACGCTGCCCGTGCTGCGTGCTGACGACACGCTCCCCCGCGTGGCGCACCTGCCCGCGCCCGCGACACACGACACGCCCGACGTGACACACAACCGGTATGTCATCATCTGACTAACCAACTATGTAGGGAAAGCTTCCAGTCTCGCCACACGCTGCGCTTCCAGCCGCGCGTGGCACACCTGCTCGCGACACACGACGACGGCCAGTGACACAGTACTAATTGTAAATGATAAAAAACAATAGTTCAAAAAAAAAATATGAATCTAACTTATTCGCCATTCACACGAATACACATTCGCTTCCCGTGTTTACAGCGCGATTTACGCGCCATCTATCGCAGGCGCAGTGAGCATAAGCATAATTACGTCGTGCTTATTTTTCATACAACGCATGATTTCGCATCTCGTGTAATACACAGCAAATGTGTGTCTGTGTGCGTGAAAACGTGTGCGCGTGTTCGAGTTTTGGAAGCTCAGCTTCCATTGCAAACCGTCCAAATTGAGAAGCTGTAAAAGGACCGCCTAATTGTTGATTGCAGAGGGTCGACTTTTTTTAGTCGCATTGGCCAAATGACCGACTAATTCACTCGTTCGTATTAGTTCGGGACGTAATTGCAAAGTTTTTTCGCCATATTGTTATTCTCGGCGCAAGTGATTCACTGTCTAAGTAGTTATGTATTTAGTAAGTTTATTGTAAAAAATGGAAAATTATACCTGTGAGTCCTGTGCTGGCGAAGTGTGTTTTAAATTAATTAAAACCTGCAGCGTTTTCGACGTTATCTTTTGAGGAAAAATTTAAATTGATTGCAATTGCAAGGTAATGCTGCTACTCGTTACTTTCATAAAAAGTTTTATGATAATTATCACTGGCTAACAGGTTGTGTACACACAAACACATTGTATTTGTTTCCCCTACATTTTGTTTACAAACCAAGACAAAAAGACCTAGATAACGGATATTACTAAATATACTAAATAATTTTCACAAAGCGGCTGCTAAACACGATTCTTCAGAAAAACATCTGGAATCCTGCTTGAAGTTCCGAACTTTTGGTAAAGGTAGAATAGAGACCAGTTTGAATAGCCAGTTTAAGTTAGATATTGAAAGGCACAACGCGAAAGTTGACAGAAATAGAAATATTTTCAAAAGGTTAATTGATGTAGTTTGTTTTCTTGGGAAACAAGAATTGGCATTCTGTGATCATGACGAATCCAGGTTGTCTTTTAATAAAGGCAATTTTCTGGAAATTGTAGATTTGTTAGCTAAATATGATGGAAATTTAGAAACCCACTTACAATCAACATCGGGTAGCTCATTCACGGGGTTATCGAATAGGACCCAAAATGATTTAATTTCTAGTGTAATTAAATCAAAATTCAGTAGCGCTTCGACCGAACGATCATTTTCTAGTCTAAAAAGAATTCATACATATTTACGAAACACACCGGGTCAAAACAGTCTCACAGAGTCTACGATTGCAATTGAAAAAGAACTTTTAGTAATTTTAAAACGATGAAGCAGTTTTTACGACGACGTTTTGCAAAACTATCTGAAAAAAGATAGGCGCGTCGATTTAATTTATAAACATTAACTTGTAGAAAGTAATCAGTTAACATTAAAGTAGTAATTTATTTTGAATTAAAATTCATTTGCGCAAATAAATCAAAATAACATCATGCGAAGCCAAAGGCGCCTGCGGTAAAACTCAGGTAGGGTAGGTAGTCCTAGTCGTTGAGCCACCGACAGCAACAAGCTGAAACTGGTAAGTTTTTTTTTAGCTGTGCACACCCTGTCTGTAGTCTCTGCGCACGCCACGAACGACCGCGTGCGCGACTTGCTTCTAAAATTCACACCACCACTTCGACTTCAGGTGCAAAAACAGTACTGTACATATTTTTTTCTTTTCTTTTGCTTATATCTCGAAATGGTGTGTTCTATCGCAAAAATAATGAAAATTTCGACCCCGTTAATTGAACCCATGAACCTCTAAACCTCTACATGTGGGTTACAATTTTTCATATTTTCCATACAAAAGGTGCATATAAAACACATCGAGGCTGCCCCAAACTACACGCCTCCGGCTCTAAAAAAAATCACGGGGTAGGGCAAACAACTACCACGTGGAGTCGCGATTGTCAAATTGGATTTTAGTTGTCAAAATTATTTTTAAATTTAGAGGATTCTTTTGTAGAATAGCTTTAAGATTCTCATAGCCAAAGTCAGTTTAGTTCGGTGAACAAGAGAATCGGCACCAGTGACAAATTAAGTCTAATTAAATTAGCTAGCGAAACTCCGCAGACGTGATGGGAATTGATATCTAAACACGGCAAAATAAAAAAATAAAAGATTTGACGATTTTTTTTTTTGGGATCAACGGCCGCTGGTAGTATTGTTACTTGAATTAAGAAGTCTGTTTTTTTTGTTTTTCCGTCTTCGGATATACGCCATGACGTATGTGAATTTCACACAAAAAAAAAAACTGTTTTTTAGGGTTCGTACCTCAAAAGGAAAAACGCAACCCTTATAGGATCACTCATGTGTCTGTCTGTCCGTCTGTCACAGCCAATTTGCTCCGCATCTAATGGACCGATAGCTAAAATTTGGTACACTTTTGTATTTCTGTGATCCAGACACGGACGTGTAATGTAAATTAATTAATGTTGAATGTGGGGGGTCAATTATGGAGGGCAAATAAGAAAATTAAAAAATATATATTTGCAAAATGTACCGTGCGATATATCAAATGAAAGGGCTTACTGTAGCTAGGGCTTACTGGTTTCAAATGTATATTTTTAAAATAAGTAAATTGTTCTAAAGTTAATTAAGAAAATAGACGAAAATTGACCATTCCCCTCTTTATCTCCGAAACTACTGACCGTAAAATTTGGAAAAAAAAAATAAAGAAAATTGTTCTATAGCTATTGATTACAGGAAAACTTATAAGAAGTCTATGGTCTTAAAATAACATGGTAAATCTCTCAATATTGTGCGCCCACATTAGGTGTAATGAGAGTTGGATCCTTTTCGTTTAACTATGGACATTTGCAGTTGGAATGTACTTATGTAGAACATGTTTTTCAACTACAATATTAAGTTTGTTCTTGGGATAAATTCATCCCAACTACGGAACCCTTCATTGTGCGTAGTCCGACATGCAGTTGACCGGTTTTTTAAACTGATATTTCAACTACACTGCGGTTGATGACCTCAAAAAAGTCATGTAATTAATTTATTTTTTGCTTTATCATGTTTAGATATCGATACCCATCACGTCTGTGGAGTTTCGCTAGCTAATGTAATGTGACCCTGTATACACATACATTGAAGCACAACTTTATCATGTTTAGATATCGATACCCATCACGTCTGTGGAGTTTCGCTAGCTAATGTAATGTGACCCTGTATACACATACATTGAAGCACAACTTTATCATGTTTAGATATCGATACCCATCACGTCTGTGGAGTTTCGCTAGCTAATGTAATGTGACCCTGTATACACATACATTGAAGCACAACTTTATCATGTTTAGATATCGATACCCATCACGTCTGTGGAGTTTCGCTAGCTAATGTAATGTGACCCTGTATACACATACACTGAAGCACAACTTTATCATGTTTAGATATCGATACCCATCACGTCTGTGGAGTTTCGCTAGCTAATGTAATGTGACCCTGTATACACATACACTGAAGCACAACTGTATCATGTTTAGATATCGATACCCATCACGTCTGTGGAGTTTCGCTAGCTAATGTAATGTGACCCTGTATACACATACACTGAAGCACAACTGTATCATGTTTAGATATCGATACCCATCACGTCTGTGGAGTTTCGCTAGCTAATGTAATGTGACCCTGTATACACATACACTGAAGCACAACTGTATCATGTTTAGATATCGATACCCATCACGTCTGTGGAGTTTCGCTAGCTAATGTAATGTGACCCTGTATACACATACACTGAAGTACAACTTTATCATGTTTAGATATCGATACCCATCACGTCTGTGGAGTTTCGCTAGCTAATGTAATGTGACCCTGTATACACATACACTGAAGCACAACTGTATCATGTTTAGATATCGATACCCATCACGTCTGTGGAGTTTCGCTAGCTAATGTAATGTGACCCTGTATACACATACACTGAAGCACAACTGTATCATGTTTAGATATCGATACCCATCACGTCTGTGGAGTTTCGCTAGCTAATGTAATGTGACCCTGTATACACATACACTGAAGCACAACTGTATCATGTTTAGATATCGATACCCATCACGTCTGTGGAGTTTCGCTAGCTAATGTAATGTGACCCTGTATACACATACACTGAAGCACAACTGTATCATGTTTAGATATCGATACCCAGCACGTCTGTGGAGTTTCGCTAGCTAATGTAATGTGACCCTGTATACACATACACTGAAGCACAACTGTATCATGTTTAGATATCGATACCCATCACGTCTGTGGAGTTTCGCTAGCTAATGTAATGTGACCCTGTATACACATACACTGAAGCACAACTGTATCATGTTTAGATATCGATACCCATCACGTCTGTGGAGTTTCGCTAGCTAATGTAATGTGACCCTGTATACACATACACTGAAGCACAACTGTATCATGTTTAGATATCGATACCCATCACGTCTGTGGAGTTTCGCTAGCTAATGTAATGTGACCCTGTATACACATACACTGAAGCACAACTGTATCATGTTTAGATATCGATACCCATCACGTCTGTGGAGTTTCGCTAGCTAATGTAATGTGACCCTGTATACACATACACTGAAGCACAACTGTATCATGTTTAGATATCGATACCCATCACGTCTGTGGAGTTTCGCTAGCTAATGTAATGTGACCCTGTATACACATACACTGAAGCACAACTGTATCATGTTTAGATATCGATACCCATCACGTCTGTGGAGTTTCGCTAGCTAATGTAATGTGACCCTGTATACACATACACTGAAGCACAACTGTATCATGTTTAGATATCGATACCCATCACGTCTGTGGAGTTTCGCTAGCTAATGTAATGTGACCCTGTATACACATACACTGAAGCACAACTGTATCATGTTTAGATATCGATACCCATCACGTCTGTGGAGTTTCGCTAGCTAATGTAATGTGACCCTGTATACACATACACTGAAGCACAACTTTATCATGTTTAGATATCGATACCCATCACGTCTGTGGAGTTTCGCTAGCTAATGTAATGTGACCCTGTATACACATACACTGAAGCACAACTTTATCATGTTCCGATTTCCCGATATAGGTACTTCCTTTTTAAAATAAACAAAAGTTTCTGTTTTTTAATCTGAGATCAATAAATTCCCAAACTAGGTAGGTACCTGCATTAAATTTATACAACCTCAACGGCAGAGATTGATTTTATGTATAACTCTTCTCTGCATTTTTCTGAGACAGTAAATTATTTATTTAATATAATTATATGTTAAGAGTAATTTTCATGATCTGACTACCGAACACGCACACAGAGGCACGTGTTATTATAGTACTGTCACGCACACAAGGCAACAAACGTGCCTCACTTTATTGTTCGGTGCGGTATATCTGCCTTTATTTATTTATTTAACATGAAACGGCCAAGTACATTAGTTAAGACATTACAACACATTATTTAAGTACAATAATAAAAGTATACAACTACACGACAGTCATACGCTCTTCTCACACTCACAATACTGACAAGATCTTCTTCCATTCATCCGCGAACACATCACATTCAGCTTAGCGTCCAAGAGAGCGTTGAGCGCAGAGAGTGAGCGAGGGACAGGAGACTGGGCTCGAGCGACGTCTACGGTTCGACTCCGAGGCACGGTGAACAATCTGTGGCTCCTGTTACGGCTATAATTTATTGGAGCAAAAAGATGGGACAGTTCGTCGTGCAGTTCAGGAGCATCTGTTTTTCCGTGAAGGATCTTACACATATTAATAATTTGGTCACTTTTTCTTCTGACTTCGAGATAATTGTACCCTAAACAGCCTAACAGAAAGTTCGAGGGGTACATAAAACGGATAATATCCATTCATACATACCTGAGCTTTTTGTACCTTTTCTAAGAGTAAAGTGTACTTTTTTTTGTGTACTCTAGTTTGCTGCGAACAAGCACATTAAAAATAGATCCTTAGCATTGCGCAGTATGAAACCTAATCGCCTAAATTAATCTTTTGCTATCGATACCATGTGATCATGAAACGTCAGCTTGTTGTCAAATGTGACACCTAAGATCCTTAATTTCGGTTGTTCTAGTACTGCTATTAATTTTATAAGTAATTCTATAATCTGAAGGAAACTCTTTTAAATCAAAATACTGAAGTAAGAAACTCCATGTTCCAAATTAAAAAGCTACATACTGCGGTTAGCCTGACTAATTTAGTCTCATCTCTTCTCATCTCTTTCTAGCCTAGAGGAGCGCAGCAAGCGGTCAGTGTTAGAGGGAGAGCACGCTATCGTGGAGGACAGTGACGTCATCCCGTCGGCCGCACTGCGCGCCGAACATCGCGCCGCCGACGCGCCTCGGGAGAGTCGCAAATTCTGTGATAATGGCGGAGTGTGAGTATACATACATGCCGTACAATTGTACCTATAGTCTGCTCCGAAACTATTCGATGAAAGTGTAAACAAACCTTGTTAAGGCTAAGTACTTACGTAATCACTCACTAAAGGGAATTAGTAACAGATGCATCACGCATACTTAGAAGGTTTCAACTTTATATCTCATCACATTTTCCGACAAATATTATTTGAATAACTTTATTAAATAATTGTACAGACGCCAGCAGGTCAAGCTACCCGGAACTGTCAAATTTTCGCAATCAACCTTGAACCTAATGCTTTAGCGATGAAGATGAAAATCTATTAAAGAAATTTGACAGATTGTAGTAGCTTGATGTGCTGACGTCTGTACATAATAGAAAAATCATCGACGACAATCTGAGGTTTTAATACCTCAGTTTTTTTATTTTTAATCAATTCAATATTTATTATTTTTTCAAACAGTAACTAGAAAATATATATTATGTACAAGTGTATAAAAATCATAAAAATAAAAAGGGGAAGAGCTCATAGGGTATCAAAAAATTCGTCCCCATCGCTGTCAATGGAAAAAGTGCATTAAAGCCTGTTATTTTCAAATAAAAACATAGGTGACTTAAAATTACATTCAAATAATAAAATCAAAGTACTTAGGAACTCAATTTGTAAATGACACTACAGATTGGCTCCCACAGGTACATTTTTCTGGTCCATTTGTTTACATTTTCATCAGATACTATTCGAACAGACAATTATGGTCTCTATCGCATACTTTAGGCAGTTTTGCCTGTCGTTGACAAAGCCACACGCACACTTCTGTAAGTGAACAGATTTAATTACTTGTTCGTACACGTTTTATCTGTGTGGGTAATGTCCGAGGTGAGCTGAGCCATTCAAGAGAAAACACAGCCAGGCGTACTGCTACGTGACTAACTTGCTACTACTATAGTAATCTGTGTCCGTTAATGGCAAAGATACATTGACGGGAGGAGTGTGTCGTTTCTTTACGTAGTATTTTTTAATAAACACAATTTTGTTCCCGAAACTATTTTTTCTAGGTCTTATAGCCATATACTTAGTTCAGATACAACGTTGCCACGTCTGACAGGTTTGATTGACATTGCAAGAAAGATCTAACGTCACTGCTCGGGAGTTTCGTCAATTTAAATGCGTTAAACAATTTTTGTTGCCGACTGTACGATGTGTACGCTAACCACATGCTTCCAGTGAAATATCAACAATACAGAACCTATCTTAAAAATAAACGACAATATTTTGATAATACTAAAATTATACCTAATATGAAACAGCCTGCTCGGAAACAGCCATTAGCGCATGCCGTCACTGTAGTACCTCACACATCCGAATAAAGCTTGATGTTGTCGTATAGACCCTGGTACTTACTGTGCTTAAAATATTCCAAATAAAACACATTCTACAAGATCAAAGTTTATTGAAAATTAATAATTTAACAATACTTACAATAACATCCAATTGACTACAACGCTCAAACACTTCCGCCACTCAACGAAAATTACTCAACTCTTAGAACCAGTTCACACGAGCAAGCGGTAACGCAAACCATCGCAGATACTTCTGTGGTGATCAATGCTCATGCCTTCTCTGTATGAGAAGGTACTTTGCAGTGGGACAACAACAGGCTGGTATATTCAACTGTTATTTAATGTCCACGAGCGTGTTGAGCGCAGCTTGTATAGAAGACTTACCGCTCAATACGACAAGCTGCATTTAGTCGTAACCTCTCTTATTTATAAACATAGCAAAGTTGAGAGACGTTCAAACGTCGTTAACATGCGTGGTTAAACAGACGCTAATCATTCATTAAATTTAAGCAACGTTTTAAATAAGGGAGAAGTTTCCACATCAATCGCGACAATATACCTAATAATATCGCGACAGTCACTACATTGTACATCTCTACAAATATCACAAAAAAGTCAGTGATAACGTTAACGCTACCCCGCTCATGTGAACTAGGTTTTATTCTGTCATTTCATATTATAACTTTGTATAAAATATACTCCAGTATAGGCGGATTATTTAGCGACGACACTCGGGACATATTGCCGTCTCGTTCTAATGCATGGCTATCGTATAATGTTGTTTCACTATTACAGCATCTTCGATAAATAATCGACCTATTATAATGACTTAGGACTAAGCGAACTGTGCATACCGCGACTTGCGCTATACACTAGGTGAGGAGCAGAGATTGTAAGCTGTCGATACATTGTGACAGAGTCATACTGCTCAAAATACAACGTATTCATTTTGGACAGTTTGTAATGGATCCATGTCAACCGACACGTTGTGAACGAACCCTGTGCTTACCGACTCGGTTCAACATCTGTCCGATTTTATCATTGGTAGAATTGTGAACCGTCCCTCCCGTAACTAAGCCAGGGCACCCCGACCATTTAATGGGTTAGGTTAGGTTAGGACTGTGAGCGAGGGCGCGCGAGCCGAGCGAGCGATGGCGCGACAGCGGCCGGCGAGCGCTTCTTTCAAGTTGGTCGCAGTTACTTTGATAGTTAGTATTAGCGCACGGTGCGCGTCGCAAGCCAGTTCACAGTTTTGCCATAATAATACGGTGACATATTGTTGTAATGTTTACAAAAAATACATAATAACGTGACTCCATTACAATATTAAACATTAGTTGTGCAGTTCCAAATACGGTACCCTTCCTTTACATAGACTTATACTATTTCAATAAAGTTCGCATTATAAGTATGTATTCATATTAAAGACAATATTATATCACTTGGTATAAATAGCTTTTTCATTACGTTATATCTCATGATTATATTTGGGCGATGGTATTCTTTCTTTACAGTATCGTTTATCCTGCATTTATTGGGTACACAAACATTGAAATGTGACCCTTCGCATTATTGTGAAAGACTTTACTAAGGTTTATTATAATTATATTTCTCGAACATCGCTATAAAATCGGCTTTTAGGCGACTATACGATCTTATTAGAATCTGAGCTTTGTATGATTCAATAATCATGAAAATAAATAAAATCCTGTTTCGAAAGAAACTATTGGCTAAAAGTAGGGGAGCTTTAGGAACCGCTGTCATCACCCGCCGCGGTCTGGACGCACATTTGCCGGCACTACATTACCCATAAACAGCTTTCCAAAGATAAGTATGCGCTTCGGTAATCTTCGTGTTTCCAAATGAGCACGAACGTCGCGCCAGAGTAGCTCCTTGAGAGGACAATGCTTCTAAGGGTGAAGTCGACCAATTATTTTAAATTTTTGAAAGTTTCTCTATACAAAAACTGTCAGTCGTAAAAGATAGTGTTGAACTACCGCCTCCGACCAACAAACAAAGCAAGCCGGCGCCTCGAACATCGACAGTGACGAACATCTGCATCTCATCGCACGTTCGTATCTCTAAAGATACACGAAGATCCCCGAGCGCATATATTTTTTTAGAAAGCTAACGGTTTCGAATGATCTGAGTGATCATCATATTCAGAATATTATAAAATAACATGGGGCAAACCGAAGCTATCCGAAGATAGCCGAATGCTGCCGAGTTCCACTTACGTAATATTTATAAGAACTGTATACCGGTGCGTTGCTACGTGTGCAGTGCTCGCAGGTCAGCCATTACCATTTCGTACGAGTTCCCTTGTGTTCCGTCTATGATTTTTACGCGATGGTCTCGCTCGATCTGAAAATAAAATCATTTTACGGTGAGTACCATCATAAGAAAGAAATGTATTTACTTGGCTCGTGTCAAACGTCTAATAATATAACACCACGTCCATATCCCGCGACGCCCCGCATGAGCTGCTGGGGTGACTACCCAGCTCAAACAAAGCGTTATCAACTTTTTTCACATGTATATTCTCAGTAGCAGGTGGAGTCTGGATGTGTGCGCCGTAGATGGCAACAGGTTCGCCCCCATCACATGGGACTTACACATAACAGGCAAACATGTAGGTGTATTTTACCCTAGTACCTGCCTACCATTTCGGCAAATTCTGGCGAGGTGATATTCTATAATCTTTACATAAGCCTGCGGCTTCACCCATGTGGCTGTCAGAAATATCGCACAGAAACGTACTAGGTACCGGGATTAAAAGTACCCTATGTGTTAATCCAGGATTTAAACTATCTGTGTGCCAAATTTCATCCAAATCCGCTCAGCCGTCTTTGCGCCAATCCGGAACACGCTCCACACAAACAGACAAAAATTCTTCGTTACTATTTCCTAACTAATATTATGAATGCGAAAGTAAGTGTTTTTTGCTTGTTACCTTTTCACGTCTAAACTACTGAACCGATCCATCCTGAAATTTTGCATATACGTTGTCAAGTGTACAGACACGGACATAGGCTACTTTTCAGCCCGAAAATAAGTAGTGTTCCCGAGGAAAACAACAATAACGTTCTTGTGATAATAGATGACGCCACGTGTCTTTCGAATCATGATTCAATTATATTCATATAGAAACTTTAGTAGTGTATTTAGAGTTTTTTTTTAAATTATTTTATTTAAATTTTGTGAGTCTGGAGTGTCGATAGACCGGTTTTCATCTTCCTAACTAATATTATAAACGCGAAAGTGTTTAACACGTTGAACGCCAGTGCGTTTTCTTCGTGTTTCCATTTGGGCCATGGGGGGCACCATTTGGTCGACACTTATCTGTTCCGTTGGAGCCGCGGGGGACAACATGTGACCGCAAGCTGGAGTTGATTTCAAACGTGTCTATGGAGCCGTCGGGCAAATGTTCTAAGCAAATCTCGATATAACGCGACCCCCATGGCCCTGTAGACTAATGCAGTTCAGTTGGTTTTTATGTACTTAAACATAATACCTAGAAAAATATGTCGTTTTCTAAGCCATATTTGCAATGTAGTGAGAATATAAGTGTGTATGAGAGTATTGCGCTGAATTATGCTATAACGCCGAAACCAGTTTGGATAAATTTTGATTACAAATAGGATATGTATATGTGTACTAAATAAAAAACAAAATAGTATTAGTTAATATTCATTTATATATTTATTTATACGAGGAACACATGCAAAATCAGACTTAATTTGAGATCAATGCCAGGTAACTTAAACTTACATCACAAAATTATTCTAACGAACTTGATGAAAACAGTCGTAACAGAGATATAGTTTCTTTGGGCAAGTTTCACAAAAGGTAACCACCTTTTTGGTCTTGTTTTTTGCCAAAGCCCTTCCCATTATCTCAACGTTATGTTTATAACAATTTTGACATGTACGACGATTATTTTTGGCGGTGCCTTCTTTTTTCGTGAGCTTGTGCTTTATACGTCTTCGTCTCAAGGTTTCTATTGGTTGTTCTTCCTTTTTTGACAATAAACCCTTCAATATCTCTTTCCTGAATTCAACTACTTGCATGTTTTTCCCAGTGACAGTCTTGTACAATATTAAAGCATTAACAACGGCCGTGTTTAGAAGCAAATTTATGGCCACTTTTTTAAACCATTTAACGGACTTTCTCAAAGGTGTCGAATATGCGGCCATCTGGTCAGATAAGTCCACGGCTCCTTTCGCCTTGTTGTAATCTACTACGATTTTAGGCTTCAAAGTGGTTTTACCTCGCTTCGTGACGGATTGGAAGCGGGTGGAATGTTTTGTAGAAAGTACGTAAACGTCCCTTTTGTCTTTCCATTTTAATAGAGTTATTCCATCAGTACTCTCCATGGCAATATATTCGCCTCGTTTCAATTTAGCATTGATTACTTCTTTAGGAAGATTTTTCCTGTTTTTACGAATGGTACCGACGAGGTGCGTTTCATTTTGCAAAAGGTTTCTAGCCAAACTGACACTTGTGTACCAGTTGTCAGTGTATAATGTGTGCCCTTTGTTCAAAAGGTCACTGCACAACGACCTCACAACGTTTTCAGGCGTAGTATTGACTTGTTCATTTTGTTTGCCCGCATAAATACTGATTTTGTAGGTATATCCAGGTAACGTGCATAGTTGTGTAATAGTTGTGTAATATATATATATATATATATAGTTTAAATTCCTTTACACCATATTTATGTCGTTTCTGTTTATTGTACTGTCTGAAAATAATTCTTCCCCGAAATGGTACGACACTCTCATCAATGCACAGATCTTCGCCAGGAGTGTAATGATTCTTGAAATTTTCGTTCATTAGGTCCAGAAGGGTTCGAATGCGATGTAATCGATCAGTCTTGTGAGCGACATCTTCTTTAGAAAAGTGTAGCATTTGTAATAACAGCTCAAACCTGTTCCGAGACATTATTTTTCGTGCAAAAGCATGTCCTATTATTTCGTCCTTGGACCAATAGTCGCTCATTTTAGGAAGCTTCACCAATCACATAAATAATATCAAACCAAAAAAGTTTTTCATTTCATCAACAAGCATGGCGCGCGTCGCTTCGTGAGATAAACTTACAAAAATGTCACCCAGCAGTAGATTGCTCGCGTGCGATTTCGCTAGTCAATTTCAAAATGAAATGCTGTTCGTTGGTAAGCGTATCACTTTAGAACGGCTTGACTGATTTGGCAAATTTTTGTTTTAAAATGTTCGTAATATGTCGTCCGAATCAGGTCCTTACGGAAAGAAGAATTTGAAAAGTTGCGGAAAATGGAAAATTCGGGAAACTGAAAGTGCATTTTCTATGGGAATTTTGTATGAATTATTGAAATTGCGAAGTAATAACCAGGGGTCGGAATAGATAGAGAATAAATACCTAAACATCAAGGAAGTAACAAGAGTGGATACCTCCTACAAAACCCCGGAATCATACACATGACGATTAAATCCCGAGATTTAAGAATTTGTGAATTATTTATTGCTCTTTAAATATATTCGTAACAATCTAATTACGTTTTTAGGGTGCCGTACTAAAACTGTTAAATTAAAGTGTTTTGTTTTAGATATGGGAAAATAAATTCTTGAAAGTTCGCTGGTTATTGTGAGTATTTAACTAAATATCTAATCAAATGAATATAATAGGTTGGGGAAAAAGTTTCTTCGCATTTTTTAAGAAAATTCAAAACATTTTTTAATATAGTTTATTTACATTTAACTAAAGTATGTAGATACCATTTTGTTCGATAACTTTTTGCCATCTTGTAGGTACGGACATGATCCCATTGCTATAGAAATTTTGGGACTTCTGGTCAAAATACCACGACAAGTGGTTTTGGCAGTCCTCTCGTGATGTTAACCTGACATTGCCTAAAGAATTCTGAAGAGACCGAAACAGGTGGAAATCTGAAGGTGCAAGGTCAGGACTATACGGCGGATGCATTAACACCTCCCAGCCAAACTCTCTTAATTTTTGCTGAGTGGCTAAAGATGTATGAGGTCTAGCGTTATCATGATGAAAAACCACACCCCTTCTGTTGATTAATTCCGGCCGCTTTCTCTCAACTTCTTGCTTTAATCTCATCAGTTGTTCGCAGTAGAGTTCAGAATCGATGGTCCTGCCTGGTGGTAACAGCTCATAATGAATAATGCCCTTCCAATCCCACCACGCACACAGCATCACCTTGTTGCGAGTTAACCCGGGTTTCGCCACAGTCTGTGAAGCCTGATCGGCCTTTGACCACGATCTTTTTCGCACGTTCTTGTGATACGTGATCCACTTTTCATCACCAGTTATCAGCTTCTTCAAAAATGGTTCGGTTTCATTACGTCGTAATAAAGAATCACAAATGAGTACACGGTTCATTAGGTTTCTTTCAGTGAGCTCGTGAGGTACCCAAATGTCGAGCTTTTTTGTGTACCCAGTTTTTTTCAAATGCGCCAAAACTGTTTTGTGGTCAATTTCCAGTTCTTCAGCTACGTCGTAACTACTGATATGCCGATCTTGCTCCACTTTTTCAAAAATGGCATCCATTTTATCCGTAATAGGGCGACCAGAGCGACGTGCATCTTTGACATCAAAATTTCCGGATTGAAAACGCTTAAACCAAATTTGTGCTACTCTCACAGACACTACACTAGGTCCATAAACATCGCAAATTTTTTTCGCGGCTTGCGTTGCATTTTTACCTTTTTTGTAGTAAAATTTTAAAATGTATCGAATTTCTTCATTAGATTCACTCATCTTGACGGTACGAAAAACAAATGAAAATCACACATTTTCCTAATTTGAATTTGGAATTATGTTCTTTTAAATTTAAACTTTCAATGATACCAAAACCAGCCAGATACAAATAGTATAACCAAAGAGATTTTATTACAAGTTCATACATACTATAATGAGAAAAGACTTTTTCCCCAACCTAATACATTATATTTACGTACAACACAAAGGTCCAGAGTAGTTATACAAGGTGTAACTTAAACAACGCACAACCTCCTAAGGGGTCATTTTACTCATCATTATGAACAACTTTTACTATGGGAAAAATCAGCTGTTCGCTACTTTATGTTTGCATGTACGGAACAGCTGATTTTTTTTTTCGATCCTAGGTTTGGTCGCATAATACTGGATATCTCCGCCTTATGAAATCCGATTTCGATGGTTCTTTTTTATTTGAAAGGTAGTAACTTTAAGTTGGTCTCATACAAATTTGGTGAAAAAAAAAAATGAAAAAATGTCCCGTTTTTGAAAACTTTAGTGGTACATATTAATTGTTGCAAAAAAAGTGTGAGCTCGCGAGGTTAGTGTTCGCAGAGCTACTGGTGTGCTGTGTTCGTACCTCAGCCCTGTACTTGACGTGCTCGGGCCACACGCACTGCTCGAAGTAGCCGGCGACGTCGGGGGGGTCGTACAGCCGGTGTGCGCGCCGCAGCACGCACTCCGCGTACTCCAGCACGAAGTAGTACCTGCGACATTCACGTTATTACTACCTAACAACAACAATATATTACAAAAAAAAACCGGTCAACTGCATGTCGGACCACGTATGAAGGGTTCGGTAGTTGAGATGAATTTATTAATTTATCCCAAGAACAAATTTAACATTATGAAAAACATGTTCTCCCATACATACCAACAACAAATGTAAGTTTGTACGCATAATATTGAGAAATTTACCATATTAGTTTAAGAACAGGGACTTCTTATAAACCTGTAATCTATAGCTAAAGAACAATTTTCTGTATTTTTTTCAAAATTTTAAGGTCAGTAGTTCGGAGATTTTGCTGGTGGAATGGTCAATTTTTGTCTATTTTCTTAAATAACTTTTTAAAATTATAAAACAAAAATATATTTGAGAGCCTCACAGTAAGCCCTTTCATTTGATATATCGCACCGATCGCACGGTAGAGTTTGCAAATATATTTTAATTTTATTTTCTTATTTGCTCCACCAATATTGACCCCCACATTCAAAATTCATTAATTTACATTACACGTCCGTGTTTGGGTCACAGAAATACATACGTGTACCAAAATTCAACTTAATCGTCCATTAGATTCGGAGCAAATTGGCTGTGACAGACGGACAGACAGACAGCCACATGAGTGATCTTATAAGGGTTCCTTTTTCTTTTTGAGGTACGGAACCCTAAACAAGCTTATTTAACAAACTTTCCATGAAAAATAAAATGGGGAACCTAAACAAACACAGTACGAACACGGATACAATGTAGACTCACCTCAAATCACACATATCCATGATCGGCTTATAATTCAACACTGTAAAACCTTCCACTATCAAGAACCTCTTCCCCCGCAGTTTGAACTTGTGCGGCGCGTCCTGTGCGCATGTGTCGTGCGCCTCGTCCCGCCCCGTGAGCGTGTGGCACACGTCCGCATGCATGGCCTCCATGTCCAGCGCGCTCAGGATGTCGTAGTTGTTGTGCTCGAGCCCCTCGCACCGGACGTGCTTGGGGCTGTCGTCGGGGAAGAAGTACTTGTCTTGGTGGAACACGTGCACTGGAGTGAGAGTGTCTTTTAACCGGTTGGCGAGGGAGGTCTTGCCGCCGCAGGTGACGCCCGATATGCCTGGAAGGACGAAATTAAGGTTTTTAGTTAGAGAATAAAATAAGTTATACACTTGCGTGCAAAAAAATCGGCCATGCGCTCTATCTGTGAGACGATATCTCAAAAATGTATGTATATTTTAATTATTATATGTTGTGTGAAAGCAGGTGAGGTAAAGTTTATTTACAAAATTCTATTCAAGAGTATTCTTTACAAAATCGACTCGATTCTTTAGATGTCCTCATCACTCACTTTTGTTTGAAAAACTGGGTGACATTGTTTGTCAGTGAAGTTGACAAAATCATTATTTGGTTTATTAGTAATCGTTTATCGATCATTAATTAATCAAGTATTTAACCGACTTAAAAAAAAGAGGGTCTTATTCGACCAGTATGTTCGTAAGTTCACGCTTTTCTCTAAAACTAATTAATGAGGTATAATATTTATTTCACTAACGTAATCTACCTACATTCAAGAAGGTATTGGTAAAAAATATATTAGGTTATCGTTAATTACACTCGATGAGTTATGTTGTTTCTATGGGAACAAACCTGAATTCACAAAAAAAAAAACCGGACAAGTGCGTGTCGGACTACGCATTGGGAAACATTACCGTTGTGATCAGTGGCGTGCACAGAGTTTTTAGACAGGGTAGGCAGAAAATTTTAAAAGCCAAAATACTTACTGCATGTTGGTTTTGGTTCGTCGTCTTGTCGATTAAATAATGACGTAGGTAATAGCCACCTCAAATATCCATACATTGACTGATTTTATAGACATAATTATCAATCCTTTAGTTTGTACTAATTGCAAATCCGGTGTACAACGACCTTTTACAATCACTTGTTTTTTATCACCGAATGATAGTTTTGAAAACGCATCATTTTTTATTTTCTCTATACACACACCACCTGAACAACTTTCACAGGGAATATTATCCATTTTTCACACTATTATCGACGTTAAACTCTTTAAATACCAATTATTATGGCTCACAACAAAAATCAAAACGAATCAAAGAAACAATATGGCCACGAGACAAGTCACAAACTCGGAGATAGTGCAAAAAATAATACGACAAAAAAGTAGTGTAAGCTAGGATGCAATAGAAATGAAACAATGCCACTTTTTAAAATAGTTGTATAGCTAATTTCGGTTCGGAAAACATCGGATAATTTCGTAATTTGTCGTGTTGTGAAAAAGACACTGCCTATTCTGTACGGTTGTGTGCGTTATTGTGACATTGTGTGCTACGTATTTATAGGAACGCACACCCATTCAATCCGCATGACCACGAGAGCACACATATAAACATTTAGACCCGAATAGTTTGTGTCTTTCCCGAGGCACTCCTGGTACTCAGGTCGTCGCGGCGCTAGTGCTGCGCGCAATGCCACAATACAATACTGAACGAGCTTGCTTGGAGCGACTGTTTTTAATTTTTTTGTTTATTGTTAGTAAGTAGGTACTCGTCGGACTCGTAGATAAAATAATAATAGATATCAGAACAAGATTATACTGAATTAGGTAGGTTAGGCAGTGTCTTTCTGTCTTTATGAAACGCACGCCACTGTCGATACTGCCAGCTTTCTGCGAATGTGCTCGTGAACTTTAACTTTAAAGGATAATCGGTTGGTTGCCTTTTCGTTTAACTATGGACACTTTTCCTAAGTTCACAATTAAGTAACTCCACTCATGGAGTATTTCAGTGCACAATGCTCACTCCACGCAAGTTAATTTGAAAACGCATAGGTGATCAGGCTTACATACCGATTATAATCCAGTTGCTTCTATTCGGCACCATGACTGCCGTAACAAAAGTTGCTTTGATCGAGCGAAGCGGACAGAGAAGAGAGCGGAGCGAGCCGCGCACTGTCAGAAATGTGGGAGCAAGTGGTAGAGCGTGAAAGACATCAGGCCACCGACGAACAGCAGGCCAAACGCGCCGCAGCCCAACAGACACCACTGTGGATCCGGGATTACGCTGTGTACCTGCGAATCTGGAAGATCAAACATATAATATCAATCCTTAGATGAGCTGCAAGCTCGGGCCACATCATAAAGTACGTCACACGGGTCACACCTGTCGAAGTCACGTGGCCTGTCTCAACATACCTACGCTTCAACATACATTTCGAAAATGACGCTTGCGGAACTTCCGCCCGACCGACGTTTACGCTTAGTTAAACGCTGCGTTATATCAGCCCGACATGTGCCGCAGTGCTGTAGGTAGCTCCTGCCTACTCCTAATTCCTTGCAATTTAAACAGGTTAATTTGCAGGCGTGCTCAAAGCCAAACTGTCGTATAGTTTATGTACAGACGCCAGCACATCAAGCTACTACAATCTGTCAGATTTCTTTAATAGATTTTCGACTTTATTGCTAAAGCATTAGGTTCAAAGTTGATTGGGAAAATCTGACAGTTTCAGGTAGGTTGAACTGCTGGCGTCTGTACATAGATGTCGCTATACTAAAGTATATCTAAAACTAAGAGCAAACCCATCATAGATAAAAAAAAAATACTAATTTTGTTCATCAGTAATTTAGATAAGGTACTTGGTATAAAATTCATGTACTTAAAGCTAAAAATAAACAATACCTACCTTCGTCTATAAACGGGTAAGAGTTGACCCAGCAGGACAGCAGAACAAACACCGCACTGGTTGACACCAGGAGCAGTCGGCCAATCAGCGCGTCAGGTATGTCCATATATACGCATCACTTCAATTTCAACCTTAATTTACAACTAGTGTTCTTTCTATATTGTTATGCGATATTGAAGCTTATTGTTTGATTGGTAGAGCTTAGATTTAACTGCAGAAAAGTTCCTTCTCGAAGTCTTCGAACGTTTCGCCTTCAGGGAATAGGATGGACTTGTGGTCGTCTTGTTTGATTTCAATTGTATCGGCGAGTGGTTTGCGCTTGATCGCGCGCTCCACGATCTGTCAACAAATGATACAAATTTTTGTAAAGCCTGGTGAGGTCTATCTTATCAGTAAAGTTGTGCTGCATCATTGAGCCAACAATGCTGAACTATTGTTTGTTACTCACACAATACTATAATACATAAATATAATGATAGATCGGATATCCGGATGCATATTTACCTAAAGTTGAGGTGTTGGCTATTTTATGGAATGCACTTTTGTATTGATCGTAAAAATCTCGCGTTTCAGGTATTAATAAAAGTACTTTTTTTACTATAGAATCAAATGCTAGCTAATGTTGTAAATATAGATGCACCGAGTACAAGTCTTACCGAGTACCGAATATTGCTCGGTATTATTTTTATCGAACCAAGTACTCTGGCGAGTAACTCGGTTTAGTTGACGCAGGTATTGGGAGCAAAAACAAAAACGTAAAAAATTAAACAATTAACGCAAGTTTAAAGTTGCGAGCAACGTGCCACCAACCAGCCGCACGTTGCAATGCGCGGCTGGCGCTATCGCCACCTCGCCCCTCGCTTACCGCCGTTTCCCGCGCTCATCAGACACTTGCCATTTATGATTGTGAACACTGTTAGTTTTTAAACTATCTCGCGAAATTGCAAGCTGTCGATAAATTGTGAACTGTACCATACTGCTTACAATTTAAAGTATTAATTTTCGATAGTTTATTATCTATCCATGTCAACCCGTCAAATTGTGAACGAACCTGCACCTACCACCAAGGTTCACAATCTGTCCGATTTTGTCCCTCGTAAAATTGTGAACAGTCCCTGATAGGTAGGTCTTGGCGGTACGTTAGAGCTATGTCCAGTAGATATCTCAATATTATATCTGCAAATTATATGCAATTCAGGTCTACCGAAATGACGACTAATAGACAAGGAACTAGGAAGGGAAAAAGGGACATGTTGCACCAACCGCAAATTAGGTTAACAGATATATAAATAGGTTAGGGCAGGAGAATGATCTATTGTTGCTATGGAAGCATGGAATGTCACTTGTGTTTAGTGTTGTGTTATAGATCTACCAGAAGAACTTTTTTGTAGTTTACTTAATTAATGTTAATATCTATTATTCTCTAATTAATTAATGTTAATATCTATTATTCTCTCTGTTTATCCGTGTCGGTCCCGGAGAAAGAATAGGACCACCCCATCTCATCCCGTGGGTGTCGTATGAGGCGACTATTTGACTAAGGGAGCTCCAGACCCAGTGCATACCATATAGCAGTTTGGGTCACCCGAGTGATGGCGGGTAATCCATCAACAATCGCATTCCCAAGGAGGGTTGGTGTCAGGCAGGCGGCCGACTGTAAAACTTTGCCAAAACTCTTAGCAACATGATGAATAGATATATGATGCACGATAGGGCTAGGGCGTACCCCACAGGCGACGCGCAGGGGCAGCACCCGGCTCCTGTGGGAAGAGGACTAGGGTTGTTGCACCACCCCGGGCGGGGGCAACGTAAGAAGCGAGCTCGGGAAGTGAGATTGAGGTATGCAAGTTGGAATGTTGGGACGATGACTGGGAGAGCCAGAGAGTTAGCGGATGTATTAAAAATAAGGCGAATAAATGTGGCGTGTTTGCAAGAAACAAAATGGAAAGGAACGAAAGCGAGAGAAATCGGCGAAGGATATAAGTTTTTCTACTGTGGGAGTGACGGGAAAAGAAATGGCGTGGGAATAGTGTTAGACAGTAATTTGAAAGAAGGCGTGATGGAGGTAAAAAGGATTAATGATAGAATAATCGTTGTAAAAGTTATGATAGAACATGTAGTGCTGAATGTAATTAGTGTGTATGCACCGCAGGTAGGATGCGATGAAAGGGCGAAAGAGAAGTTTTGGGAGGACTTTGACACAGTTTTGATGAACATTGCGGTGCATGAAGAATTGATAGTTGGAGGTGATTTTAATGGACATGTGGGAAGAATGCGAGGAGTTTATGAAAGAGTGCATGGAGGATGGGGATTTGGTAACGTCAATAACGAGGGAGAGACATTGCTGCAATCCGCTACCGCATTTGACCTGGCAGTAGCCAACACTTGGTTCCAAAAGAACGATGGACACCTAATTACGTACAAAAGTGGCAATCACAAGACGCAAATTGATTACTTTCTAGTACGACGCAAATACTTAAAGCATATCAAAGATTGCAAAGTAATACCGGGAGAAGATCTAGTCTCACAGCACAGACCCCTAATTATGGAAATGCTTGTAGAAAGAAAGCCCAAGAAAAACAAAGAGCGACCCCCTCCCAAAATAAAATGGCATATGCTGGAGAAGAATGACTATGCGAAGAAATTTAATGAGCGAGTAGTGGATAAAATGATAGGTATGGGGGACATGAATGGTCGAAGTGTAAATGAATGTTGGAATGAAATGGCAGGGTATATTAGGAGTGCAGCGAAAGATATTTTGGGAGAGACGAAAGGAAAGGGTACGATAGATAGGGATACATGGTGGTGGTCGACAGAAATACAGAATGTGTTGCAGGATAAGAAGAGAAAGTTCAAGGAATGGCAGAGTGTTGCAGATGAGAATGTTAGTTTGAAAGCAGAAAAAAAGAGTGAGTATGATGCTCTAAAGAAAAAAGCCAAGAAAGCTGTGGCCATAGCAAGAGCAAAAGCCCAGGACAAGCTTTATAACACACTGGATAATCCAGCAGGCCAAAAACATCTTTACCGGCTTGCTAGAGCTAGAGAGAGGAAGACGAGAGATATTTGTAAGATAAAGTGTATAAAGGATGAAACTGGAATAGTTCTTTCGGATGATGAGAAAATTAAGGATAGGTGGAAGAGCTATTTTAAAAGACTAATGAATGAGGAGAATGGATGGAGTGGTGTGCTTGGGAATAAACCAGTAAATGAGGGTTTAGTGAGAATGATTAGTATGGATGAAGTGAGAATAGTAATAAATGGGATGAAGAATGGTAAAGCAATAGGCCCGGATGAAATACCAGTTGAAGTATGGAAGTTATTACGAGTAGATGGATGGACGTGGTTAGCTTTATTCTTCAATAAGTTGTTGCTGGAAGAAGCCATACCTGACGAATGGTGTAACAGTTCGCTGGTGCCCATCTTTAAAAACAAAGGTGATGTGCTGGAGTGCAACAACTATAGAGGAATAAAGCTTATGTCACATAGTATGAAGGCTTGGGAGAAAGTTATTGAAAGGCGACTGAGAGAAGAGAGTGAAATTTCGCAAAACCAATTCGGTTTTATGCCTGGTCGAGGAACAACAGATGCCATCTTTGCTATCCGCCAGCTGTGCGAGAAATACAGAGGTGCGCATAAAAACTTGCACATGGTATTTGTTGACCTCGAAAAGGCATACGACCGAGTGCCTCGTGAAGTTTTGTGGTGGGCGCTGAAGGAGAAAGGTGTGCCAGGGAAGTATGTGCAGTTGATTAGAGCGATGTACAGCCGATGCAGTACCCAAGTCCGGTCTACAGTGGGCACTACTGGCAGCTTCAATGTGGCTGTCGGCTTGCACCAGGGATCAGCACTCAGCCCTTACCTCTTCGTGCTGATAATGGATGCTCTTACATCTGATATCCAGGAAGCGGCTCCCTGGTGTATGCTGTTCGCTGATGACATTGTGCTGATTGCCGAGAACGGCTTAGAGGTCCAGAGCAGATTGGAGGTGTGGTGGGAAAGACTCGAGACCGTTGGCCTGAGAGTAAGTCGGACCAAAACTGAGTATCTGTTTTGTGATTTTGGCGGCCTCTCCAGTCCTGTGCCCATATCTCTCGCCGGAACGCCCTTATCGATCTGTTCCGACTTTCGGTACCTCGGGTCGCTTGTCCAAGGAGATGGCGAAGTAGACCGAGACGTAACGCACCGGATCAACTCAGGATGGATGAAATGGCGACAGGTCACAGGAACAACTTGCGACCCACGGATGCCCCTCAAGTTAAAGGGGAAAATTTATAAGTCCGTGGTAAGGCCTGTCGTACTTTATGGGTCTGAATGCTGGGCCGTGAAGAAGACGGATGAAAAAAGATTGCATGCAGCGGAGATGAGAATGTTGAGATGGATGTGTGGAGTGACGAGAATGGATAAAGTAAGAAATGAGTATATAAGAGGAAGTTTGAAAGTGGCGCCAGTGACAGAAAAGTTGAAAGGAAATCGTTTGGCTTGGTATGGGCATGTGATGAGAAGGGACGAAACGCATGTGACTCAAAGAGTGATGAATATACATGATGATGGATGGAGAGGGAGAGGAAGGCCGAAGAAAAGATGGATGGAATGTGTAAAGAATGATATGAAAGAGAAGGGAGTGAATGATAGTGTGACGGTTGACAGGGGAGAATGGAAGAAGAAAACGTGTTGCGCCGACCCCAAGTAATGGGATAAGGGCAGGAAGATGATGATCTATTATTCTCTAAAAAAATTATAAATAATTTTTCCCTGATTTTATTTTAAATTTAAAAAATAAAAATATTTTTTATTTCTTTCTGTCCTACAGGGTCTGTAATTGTACCTTAGCATTAAGTCATTGTCCAATTTTGTTACCATCATGAACACAAACATATGAAAAACTATAATGAAGTAGGTACCTACTTTAATGCCTTAATGCTTGAATAACATACCTTGTCAGCCACACTGCTGTGTGCCACAGGTTTGCTGAGCTTCAGCAACTTGTTGACGTTCTCCTCAGTTATCTGCTCTTTCGACTTCACCGGTTCCTTTGGTTTCTTACTCTTACTCTTGAACAGATGCCTGTGATCTACACACAACTCTATTTTAGTTAGTAAATCGCGTGAGGAATAATTATAAATTGTGTCAAAGGTGACGTTTATGTTATGTAAGAAGGGACCCTCAACAATAAAATGGACAATAAAACCGGCGAATCTAATCGTTGTAATAGGCGCAATAAAGTCGCAACACACGACGAGTGCCGTGACTGTGTGACGTAATAACGATATGTATATCATAGTAAGTCGATGAAGTTTGGACGAACCTTGACCCGTGTGTCGTGGCCGAGTTTTCCGAGATCCACGCTTCGCCTCGCCACTGTCTACGAAACAACAAAAACATTGAAAAAATACTCCCGAAAAGTTAAAAACTTCTGGACGAAATAGTAAAGGTTTTGCTCCGTACCTTCTTGGTCGACGAGTTCCAGAGCCTGTCGCACTAATGCTGAAGACATTTTAATGCTACAATACGTAGAGAAAACATTTATGTGCAGTTAAACACGGAAATACAATTCTAACCTATAAACATGAAATGTGAAACGTCAAGTGTCAACTGTCAACGTGACAACTGATCAATTGTCAATGTCAAATATTGCAAATACGTTTCGTTCACTGGTTTCGTTTCAATTACGGGTTTCCAACAACAAGTTAAGATAACGCGTTCAAGTTTATTAAAAATTAATATTTTTATTTTATCTCAAAGGTTCTGCATGCTATATCGTGCTATCAACGGTGACAGCGAATCGACTGCGGGCGTAGAGCGACGCGAGGACCCCGGCCCACAGCCGCACGGTGCGGCCACGCAACATTCGGTGCAACACAGATATGAGGTGAGCAGCATTAAATAAACTCTCAAACTCTTCAACCATTTATGATAAAAAAATAATAAAAACGTAATCAAAGACGCATGCGTCATTATTCCAGCTATTGATTGCAAGGTGTCCTGGGTACTGCCTGTATTCACAATCGTTCGATTCGGTATCGAATTATTTTATGTTCGTCTAAGTCTCTTTCAAAAAATGAAAATTTTTCCACTGCCCTGCATGTATATTAGAGAAATCTGCACGTTTACAAAGACACAAGATTTTAAGCAGCATACCGAGGTTATACCATTGCAGAAAATGGCTATGTTTCGCAACCTCTTATATCATCCAGCTGGACATAAAGATATTTATAAGAAAAATGTGTTCAATATGTGTATATTAATTTATAATACCATACCAAATGAATTTAAATTGTTACAGGGTAATGTTTTTAAAACAAAATTGTCAGAGTGGTTACAAAAAAGTGTTTCTACAGCATTAAGGAATTTTTAGAACATAAAAATATTTGTTTAGAGTATTAATTGAATGTATTTTTCTAGCAAATAAACATTTTGAATTTGAATTTAGGAGGAACGCTACAAAATGGTAACTTTCAGAATATATAGGTAGAAAAGAAAACTAAAGAAACGGTTGTTTCTGAGGCTAGAAATATCATTTCCGGTGTCCCATAGGGCAGGATTCTAGGCCTACCATTTTTTCTTATTTATACAGTCGACATTGATACAGTCTTGGTCGACAGTTACAATGCACCACATTTCCTTATTTGCTGACGATAGTACTATAGAGAAAAATGCGCCAATTATGGACTGGTTCTGTAATATGGACTACCCGCGTTTCTCAATGAACGTTATTAGTATAGAGCTGTTGGTCAGCGCACGCTAAACTTCACCCCTCCCGCTGCCCGCTAGTCGCTTGCAGGCCGGCAGAGAGAGCGCACGTATTCCCGGGAGCAATTTTTCGTTATTATCAACGCGCGATGTAATTTCTTAGCTAACTTCGTAAGCTCATAATTTCAACAAATATTACACTTTGTGAAAGTGGATTAAACCAGGGGAAAGATAAGTTATTTTACAGTAATCCTATTAAGTTGCAATATTCAATAGTTTTTATAATTTTCTGAATATTTGAAACCATGTGTAACAATATTTGAAACCATATGGTCCATATTTTGTACACTTTTTGCAAATTCACAATAATGACATATTTTAGAAAAAGTTGATTATTTCTAAGATGTTGATGTTTCTTAAGAATTTTATTAATCGTTTTTGATACCAAATAATTATCGAACTGTTCAAAATATATAAGGCTGATTATACTTTAAAATTCTGAGTTTTATTTGACAAAATCCTTATGGTGGTCCATAATTGGCGCACTTACTCTGCTGTTTACCGGTAATGACAGAATTGATTTAAAACTTGACTTAAATAGCACCCTCAAATCAATCTGCCTAGCCTTTTCCCAACTATGTTGGGGTCGGCTTCCAGTCTCACCGGATGCAGCTGAATACCAGTATTTTTACATGGAGCGACTGCCTATCTAACCTCCACAACCCAGTTACTGGGTAATACGATACCCCTTGGTAAGACTGATTGTCAGACTTTCGGGCTTCTGACGACCCGTAACGACTGTCAAAGATCCTCGAATGACAGCCGGGACCAACGGCTTACCGTGCTTTCCGAGGCACGGAGGAGTCTCGGTATGAAAAGATGGTCACCCATCCACAGACCAACCCCGGCAAGCGTAGCTTAACCTGATGGATCGACCCGAGCGGCTGTTATTACATAGCCACGAGTTCCTTAAATAGCACCCTAACAACAATTATAAAAAGGCTCGACGAAAATGACCTGAAAATAAACCTAGAAAAACAAAAATCATGAATTTTAAACAGCAAGTAAAACTTGATACCAATTTAAATATATATATACTACTCTCAAACCATAGAAATAGAAGCATAGAAGAAATCGAAGTAAGTAACCAAATTTCTGGGTCGGTGCATAACAATCGAATCCGATACCAAATTGAATGGTTTGGATTAGCTGTACGTATTCAATCCCCAGGCAAAGTGATAATGGGGTTTTTCAGTAGCCTCGAACCTGTTTTCAATTTGCGCTCTGATGTCGTCGTACGTGTTCATTTCAGGGCCCCCCAACACCATGTCCCGCGCGCGTGGAGTACGCGACGCCAGTGTTCGCCCGCAACTACCAGGGAGTGTGGCGCTACGTGGTGCAGATACCCTACGAGGGCTACTTCACACAGACCGTCGAGGTTACCAGGTATGTTAAGGAGTTAACAAGCATATTTTGGCGCCTGAATGGTATTGGCCGTGGGGCGTTGTTGGTAAACACTTGTAAAATTCTGCGTCAGAAATTGATTTGGCAAAACAAGATGGTGACGTTAGTTCCAATTCTACCCACGCGCCAATATAGTCTTGTAGCGCTGTAATCAGATACTGGATCAGCAAATTCGAATGGGCCGGGGGTAGGTGGGAGTGGAGTGCTTTGTCGTTTGCCTTATTTAAACCCCGGAGGAGGGTGCAGGTACATTGTGGGCAGGAAAGGAAGCGCGACCTATCCTTGGAATGCAGTGCTCTACACTCACACTAGTTTGGGAGGAGTCGATGATAATATTTATTTGGTCAGATTGGATCTGCAGTGGCAAACTTGAGCCAACTATCAATTCACAGATAGGCATATTCATTGGTCACAACAGTTTGGAGACAGGGGCAGCTGCGGAAGTGTTGACATATACATGTCGCATCAAGAGTGGCCGGAATGCGAAACATCGGGTCTTCATGATCCGACATAGTTTTAGATAGATGTGGGCACTGTCGCGGGTACTCGAACGAAAAATAATTTAAGTCACAACAATTTTATTTACACTAACGGTTTTACAAGAAACAAACACGTGCGCTGGTACACTGGGCGTCTGCCAAGACTGTTAGAGTTCGACTGTTCCAACACGGAGTGTTGTCCTCCAATAGTCCCACTGCATACCCTCTACCGACGATCGTGTCCAAGCGGTATGGCGCGCTTGCGTTTCCGGTAACGATATTATTAGTTACAAAACTAATTGTTAGATGGCGTTGTCTGCTACACCATGGCGCCATCAATCACGACATACAGAATGCCTCAAAAGTAGTGGTCCAGAGGCAAATGGGACAAAGTGAAGGTGCATATGTGGATATCCCAACTTTTAAATTTTTAAATGATAGTTGGCTACCTCGGCTCCTCATTTTCCTTTAGACTACTACGTTTGAGACACGCTGTGTATATTTATTAGTCAGCTGTCAATTTCTCACTGCTGGTAAATACGTCCCCCTTCAAGGCCACATACAGGGTGTAACGGACAGCCCTCCGCAGACTGATGGGGTGGATTCAGTACCTACATCATGTTAAGATGGCCGGTATATGAAATTATTTCAGGAACGTTATGGGAATCCAATAAACCTGATTTGTTTGTGGTTTTGTGCACAAATCGGAGAGTCTGTTACTGGTTGGGAGGGGTAGGTAATAGGTATGCGGTGAGTTCAATGAATTCTGTAGCTAGGCAGAAAGTGAACAGCTGATGTTGAGTATTGCAACATCCATTGCTGATTATTTTATTTTATTTTAGCTGTTTTATTTACACAAATGGAGTACTGTGTACAGGGAATATCATTTTACATTTAAATAAATGACTATTAAATGAAAAAACGACAAAAAAATTACCTGAGTAATTTTCCGGTGAGTAATATGATTGGATTCGAGGAGCTGAATGTACCGTGTAACTTTGCGGAGGGCTGTCCCTTACACCCTGTATTTATTTATTTATATTCCCACCAAATAATATCTCGTGGTTAATGTTCCCAGGTGCATGCAGTCTCGCTGCCACTACTTGGACGGCGGCTGCCTGAGCTCACCGCGCTGGGTGTCTCTCCTGGTCGCTGAGCTTCACTACCCTCCCAGGCAGAACAAACACGTACAGGTACCTTAGTGCATACATAGCATCACACCTAACTTCTCCGAAGGGATAGGCAGAGAACGGGTTCATCCACGTTTCACAAGTCCCATGCGGTCAGAAACCACACATTGTACTTTGGTCTAGTTAGAAATAATGCAATTGGAAATATTTTACTATTAATTTAAAACTACGTAGAACACGCGCAACATTGAGTTTTCTTATGATTTTCATTTAACATTTAATTTACATTTTATTTTTGTGAAATTGAAATTGAAATTCTTTCAGCATCTAAGTATTTTTTTAAAATTCAACATTAAAACATGCATGGGTGTATGCCCCTGCCTCCCAAGTGATAGGGGATGACTGTATTGCCAATAACTGGGCACAAATCCAGACGCCGCTAATTTCTACATTCCTTCATCATTAGTTGTAATGTGTTTCTGTTCTGTGGCAGGATTACGAGCAGTTCCTACAGAACCGCGCCGGCCAGCCGGCCGAGCCCGAGCCCAGCACCGACAAGCCACCGCATTGCGACGGACACGATGAGATGGGATGCTATCAGGTAACACACTGTTCATCAACTACTTAAACACTAATCTTTAATATATCGCTGCTCTAAGCAGTCAGCATCACATTTTACATAAAGATTGATATCAGCAGCAATATTTTAATATTTGTGCTCATCAGCGTCCTGCCCTTAGGACATTTTAAATGGAATCGTTTTAAAATACCTATTCTATACCAGGAACGTAAGTCATTTATTTCATAAACAATACACATTGTTTTGTTGTGTTGAACATACAATATCGTTCATTTGCAGGTTCGTCTCTACTACGACTGGTTCTTGGTACCTGGTTCTTGCAAGTGCTGGAGACCAGACTACTTTGCGAGGTACGTGCGTCGTCGCCAGAACAATGAGCTGTAAGAAAATGGCTAACACACTGCAGTTATTATAATGTAATTTAGATGAATGCACGCACATGGACAAGACTATAGCTTCATCTCTAAAAATTCAGCCATCTTAAAGCAGATATGACATCATCTATGTAAGCAAAAGCTAACATTTCATATATTTTTTTAAGGAACCCGCTAATTGAGACTATTTACAGTTTTTGTTTACCAAATTTTATTGTTCATAAACCACTTCAAAACTTAGTTTTGTATTTATCACCCAATGTAGAATCTACTGGAAGCTGGTGATAAGCCCTACCCAAATCTACAACGTAGATTATTATAATTTCTCACACTTTTGACGTAAAATTATTTATAAATAAAAAAAATAAATGAAATAAATAAGTTAAATATTTATAAATGTATGTATTCCTATAGCGTTATGTAATAAGGATTTTAAATGTTAATTTTGGTGCTATTGCTACTTAACGTTGTGAAATTAAGACTGTATCTAAATAATTATATTACGTAAGTAGGTTCGTACCAAAATATAAAGGAATGGGAGGCGAGATCTCTTATCAATTTAGACTATACAATAAGTTAGTGTTCAGTCATCAGTTTACTATTTTCTTTAATTTCATAAAATTAAAATATTTTAGAACCCTCTGGGACAGAATTTCAATAGTAGATTGCCATCATTAATATTTCACCATCCATTCATTTCAGATTTCTTAATTAAAAAGAAAGATTAAGGTAATTAAGTTCTCCCTGTAGAAATACTCGTCAATGTAGCCACTTTAGACAATAGAGGGAATGTATCGAAGCTCAATTTGCATTTATAATTAGTAAAGATTGTAACTATTGACATAACCATGCTTTCTTTGACTTATTTATTAAAAATACTGAATTAACGCTGCTTCTTTAGTGTTGAAGAGAGAGATATCCTTTTGAATGAGCAAGTTGCCGCTCTGAAGCTGCAAGTGACGAATAAAGACAAGTTTGAGAGAGCATGGTTCTCAAAATATATTATTATAAGAATAGAACTACCTAATGTTAGAAATTATTTATTTAAAACTTTAAGTATAAGTGGTTTTAGTTGTATTAATAAAGCACTTCGGCTATTAACTATGTTTTTAATAAATCTATTTATATCATGGCTGGATTCCCTCAGTTTTATCGATGGTTAGTCTAATTTTTTTCGTGTGTTCTACTAAAGAAATGTATTCAATATTTAAGACGACCAGTTCCCAGTAAGTTCGAGGAGCAGTTCTATAAAAATAAAAAGCAGAAATAAAAGGAAAATGTATTAAAAATTATAATTGGTTTGAAGACAATGCTAATAGTTTTCAATAGTAAGGAATCTACAGTTAAACTCAGATAAAAGTACCATTATAGATGTTATAAATAGTAGAGTAGGTAAACACGTATTAACAAGGGCATGTTACCTGTAATGTCAGACTATATCCTAAAATACAATATCGAGATCATCATACAATGTTAATGTCTAATTATCAAATCTTACCCACCAACTATAACTTAGTTGAGCGTTTTCCAAATTCACATCATATTGAAACGAACACTCTTCGTTGAAACTATCTCAAAAATATAGTACCTATTGTATTGACTTTTACAGTGGTATACAGAAATAATTGAATGCGTACACTCTTATTGTCTTGTCTCGCTCAGTACTTATCTATTCAGTCAAGCAGTTTCATCAATTTAAACAACTCTGTCTTTACAGTCTGCATGTACAGTTTAGTACCCTGCTGTTCTATATTATCATAGCTGGCTGCTCCTGTCCAATATTATTACTATTCAGATCTCAGCTCAGCCGCTCTACTATCCTACCGTTGTCAAATACTAGTTCTCCCCTCATCTTTCGAGCGACGCTTTCAGAGTTATTCATGGGGACGGACTCAACTCTCAGCCCGTTTTCGATAAGATCGTTCTGTCGTCGTTTGTGTACTTGTGGTTCTGCATCTTTAGGGATGGTGAATGACATGAAGCAGGCGGAGAAACTCGGCGGTGGCTCCTCGATGTCGTACTTGTTGGTGCTGGAGCGCACGCACTCGGAGTACGGCGGTGGCAAATCGTCACTCAAGCGAAGTAGAGAGGCCATGTCCAAGTTACCGATGTCAGGGCGCACTAAAATATTGAAAATTGAAATTACCTTTTACGATCGAAAATAATCTTAGTAGGTATCGGTAGGAATACATATTACACAAAATATTGTTACTGTAAAGATTTACAAAACAATTGGTAAAAAAAATGTAATACTTTTTCAAGTAGGTACAAAAATAGCGAATAGTTAGGGTAATTTTGTAAGACTTACGAGTAACGGTTACCACGTCATTTGGTGCAGGTCGTACGTTCGACCGTCGTCTTCTTACTGCAAAAAAAAAAAAAATGATCGAAACTTACAAAATAAAGTCACGCGTTACGATTTTTCCAGAAACAGCGCCACAAGTTTTCCTAAACCCACCCGAACCGTCCATCGCGGAAGACCACCTAACGTGGTGAACGGTCAACGGTCGGTCGGATAGTAATAACTGCGATCGATGGGTCAAAGATCGTATTGCTTTCCTAAGAACAGAAGCCAAGGCCGGGAATACTGCATTCAACGTACCTCTGCGATTAGGTCCTCCTAATTTTATGAAGATCGCCATTAGCACCACCACCCCAAAGCCACTCAGAACCACCCACAGGAAATTCTCCAAACTGAACGCAATGCCCGACTCCCTGGCACCCACTGCGTTTGAAGGTGGCTCGGTCTGCATATATTCAAATAATATACCTACTCGTAAAATATATAAAGAGATAAACACAGGTACAGGACAGGTAGTTATTTGGCCAGATACCAGAAACCGGATATCTGAGGGCCTGCACAAGTGGCATTCTCTTTCAAAGCGTTTCGCATTTCTACAACGACATTCAGCAGGATTCTTTCGGAATGGTAGAATAAGTCAGTCCCATATATTTTTGAGTTTTCCATCATCATTATCGCTGAGAGTATCCCACTTTGTCTAGGCCCTCTGGTCATCCTATAAGCCGGATAGTCGGATATCCGGCTACTATTCTAATCTGAGCGACCCCATAGAGGTGAGACTCGAACGAGCGGGGTATCTATCAGGGCATCGTTGTTCATGCATGAGTGAAGCGAGTGAATTATAACGTATTGATTGATTTACTATTTGATACACTTACATTTATAACCTTCAAATTAATAAATTGGTAATAGTTTAAATATGTAATTTGTTAAAATTTGTAAGATAAACTACCAAAAATTTACAAAGTTATTGTGGTTTTATTTGGTATGTCTTTTATCAACCATGGAGCGCGGTATCCTGGGGATTTGAATTTCGTACTTTATAAGGAACACAACACTGCGCGCCAAAACCAAGATCACGGACGTTACCCAGAAAGCCGCTAAGCTCAAGCGAGACATGCACTGAGCGCTAAAACCAAGATCACGGACGGTCTTTCGCATGTCAGATGACAAACGGGCTAAGAGAACGACTGACTGGGTCCCACTAAACACACGACGAAATCGCTGAAGCAGATTTGAATCGATTCGCAGAATCGAAGATGGCAGGACGAGCTTGACTCCTACCGAAAGGACTGGCCGACACTAGCTAAATACAGAATAGTGTGGAAAAGGGAGAGGGAGGCCATTGCCCTGCAGTGCAATCTAATGTAATCTCTCTAACTAGCCTGTATGTGCACTGTTCACAGGCTAGTTAGAGAGATTACATTACATTTTATCAGCATATGAATTAAATAGTATAACTACTATTTTTACGTTTTCGTATTTTATAGTAGTTTTAACCACTGGTCAAGGATATGGGCCTACTATCCGGTTTCCGGATATTCGTTTTAATTCTAAAAATATTTCTGTTTTGAATTTATGATCGGAATATTAATTTCCTTTTTAACCGACTTCAAAAAGGAGGATGTTCTCAATTCATCTGTATGTTTTTTTTGTATGTTTGTTACGCTATTACTCAAAGACGGATGGACCGATTTAGAAAATTCTTTTTTTGTTTGAAAGGTTTTATTAGTTTATCTGGATGATGTTTTAATAACTCCTTATCACTATTATTTACATAATTTACATAGTGGTATTCGAATTTGTGTGGGGTAAAACAACTAAAAAGTGAAAAAAAAACTTTTTGCAAAAAATAAAACCGACTTCCAAAACAAAACACTACAAATTGAAAAATAACTTTAATTTTGGAAGTCGGTGGTATAACACGAAAATACAAAAGCAAAGACTACCGAAATTAAAATTATTTTTCACTTTTTAGTGGTTTGGAAGTCGGTTTTATTATTTGCAAAAAGTTTTTGACTGCTTAGTTTGGGTTAGTAATTTGTAATAATTTATATTCACCAAGGGAAACAAGTTTTAAAGTAACTAAACAATACGAAACAGTAATATTAAGTAACAATAACATTTCTATACGTATTATCAAGTTTTCATCGGCGACTGTAGGTAAGTAGGTGCCAAACAGTCTGACATTATGCTTAACTTGATAGGTGAAATTTGCTCTTAGTATGTTGCTTTTATTTTTTTATTGCCAACTGGGCCTGCGCTTGACCTCGATGATGAAGTTTGTGTTATTTCTCATCAACATCGACATTATAGATTGATGTGTTCGTAACAATATAGCTCTTATGCTCAATAACTTATCAACTTGTCGAGTTAAGCGGATGTTCACGCATACCTTGATGTCAGGAGGCTTTGAGTCCCAGTCTGAGTGTGGTCCAAGTGGCGGGCTCAAAGTAGGCCTCTCGTGGAAAGGTCTCGTGGTAGGCTTCTTGTGGAACGGACTTATGGAGTGTACGGGCGTGTGGTTTCCATGAGTATCGAAGACACTCTCCAAACTTTTAGTAAAGAATTTCGATAGTTGTTCCATTGCACAATAATTAACTCGCGACTGCACGATACAGTATTCTACACACAACTACTTAGGTGTCTCACTAACTTTAGTGATTCTCCTACTTATTTTTAGGTATATCGTGTACCTAATATCATTTTCCTTCCTTGTACGCAAGCGCGTCGTTCGATTCTCAGGTCAGTAATAATATTGGTCAATAATATTATTTTTCCTAAATAGACCAAACGAGTTTCGCACAACAATTAATTACATTCGTTTATTTCACACTAATTAATTATTTGTCCATAATTATTAGTTACAAAGGTTTTAATTAGAATATAGACAGAATTAGGGCACAAAAATGTGTCATACAACATTACATTAGTCTTCGGGGAACGCAGGCGTGATGTTGTTTCTTACAACCAGACGAACAAGGTGAGATGGGCCGCTGTCTGTGTCGTACGAACAGGGTGAGATGGGCCGCTGTCTGTGTCGTACGAACAGGGTGAGATGGGCCGCTGTCTGTGTCGTACGAACAGGGTGAGATGGGCCGCTGTCTGTGTCGTACGAACAGGGTGAGATGGGCCGCTGTCTGTGTCGTACGAACAGGGTGAGATGGGCCGCTGTCTGTGTCGTACGAACAGGGTGAGATGGGCCGCTGTCTGTGTCGTACGAACAGGGTGAGATGGGCCGCTGTCTGTGTCGTACGAACAGGGTGAGATGGGCCGCTGTCTGTGTCGTACGAACAGGGTGAGATGGGTCGCTGTCTGTGTCGTACGAACAGGGTGAGATGGGCCGCTGTCTGTGTCGTACGAACAGAGTGAGATGGGCCGCTGTCTGTGTCGTACGAACAGAGTGAGATGGGCCGCTGTCTGTGTCGTACGAACAGAGTGAGATGGGCCGCTGTCTGTGTCGTACGAACAGAGTGAGATGGGCCGCTGTCTGTGTCGTACGAACAGGATGAGATGGGCCGCTGTCTGTGTCGTACGAACAGAGTGAGATGGGCCGCTGTCTGTGTCGTACGAACAGGGTGAGATGGGCCGCTGTCTGTGTCGTACGAACAGAGTGAGATGGGCCGCTGTCTGTGTCGCAGGAACAGAGTGAGATGGGCCGCTGTCTGTGTCGTACGAACAGAGTGAGATGGGCCGCTGTCTGTGTCGTACGAACAGAGTGAGATGGGCCGCTGTCTGTGTCGTACGAACAGAGTGAGATGGGCCGCTGTTTGTGTCGTACGAACAGGGTGAGATGGGCCGCTGTCTGTGTCGTACGAACAGAGTGAGATGGGCCGCTGTCTGTGTCGCAGGAACAGAGTGAGATGGGCCGCTGTCTGTGTCGTACGAACAGAGTGAGATGGGCCGCTGTCTGTGTCGTACGAACAGAGTGAGATGGGCCGCTGTCTGTGTCGTACGAACAGAGTGAGATGGGCCGCTGTTTGTGTCGTACGAACAGGGTGAGATGGGCCGCTGTCTGTGTCGTACGAACAGAGTGAGATGGGCCGCTGTCTGTGTCGCAGGAACAGAGTGAGATGGGCCGCTGTCTGTGTCGTACGAACAGAGTGAGATGGGCCGCTGTCTGTGTCGTACGAACAGAGTGAGATGGGCCGCTGTCTGTGTCGTACGAACAGAGTGAGATGGGCCGCTGTCTGTGTCGTACGAACAGGGTGAGATGGGCCGCTGTCTGTGTCGTACGAACAGAGTGAGATGGGCCGCTGTCTGTGTCGTACGAACAGAGTGAGATGGCCCGCTGTCTGTGTCGTACGAACAGAGTGAGATGGGCCGCTGTCTGTGTCGTACGAACAGAGTGAGATGGGCCGCTGTCTGTGTCGTACGAACAGAGTGAGATGGGCCGCCTGTCTGTGTCGTACGAACAGAGTGAGATGGGCCGCTGTCTGTGTCGTACGAACAGAGTGAGATGGGCCGCTGTCTGTGTCGTACGAACAGAGTGAGATGGGCCGCCTGTCTGTGTCGTACGAACAGAGTGAGATGGGCCGCTGTCTGTGTCGTACGAACAGAGTGAGATGGGCCGCCTGTCTGTGTCGTACGAACAGAGTGAGATGGGCCGCTGTCTGTGTCGTACGAACAGAGTGAGATGGGCCGCTGTCTGTGTCGTACGAACAGAGTGAGATGGGCCGCCTGTCTGTGTCGTACGAACAGAGTGAGATGGGCCGCTGTCGGTGTCGTACGAACAGAGTGAGATGGGCCGCTGTCTGTGTCGTACGAACAGAGTGAGATGGGCCGCTGTCTGTGTCGTACGAACAGAGTGAGATGGGCCGCTGTCTGTGTCGTACGAACAGAGTGAGATGGGCCGCTGTCTGTGTCGTACGAACAGGGTGAGATGGGCCGCTGTCTGTGTCGTACGAACAGAGTGAGATGGGCCGCTGTCTGTGTCGTACGAACAGAGTGAGATGGCCCGCTGTCTGTGTCGTACGAACAGAGTGAGATGGGCCGCTGTCTGTGTCGTACGAACAGAGTGAGATGGGCCGCTGTCTGTGTCGTACGAACAGAGTGAGATGGGCCGCTGTCTGTGTCGTACGAACAGACTGAGATGGGCCGCCTGTCTGTGTCGTACGAACAGAGTGAGATGGGCCGCTGTCTGTGTCGTACGAACAGAGTGAGATGGGCCGCTGTCTGTGTCGTACGAACAGAGTGAGATGGGCCGCCTGTCTGTGTCGTACGAACAGAGTGAGATGGGCCGCTGTCTGTGTCGTACGAACAGAGTGAGATGGGCCGCTGTCTGTGTCGTACGAACAGAGTGAGATGGGCCGCTGTCTGTGTCGTACGAACAGGGTGAGATGGGCCGCTGTCTGTGTCGTACGAACAGAGTGAGATGGGCCGCTGTCTGTGTCGTACGAACAGAGTGAGATGGGCCGCCTGTCTGTGTCGTACGAACAGAGTGAGATGGGCCGCTGTCTGTGTCGTACGAACAGAGTGAGATGGGCCGCTGTCTGTGTCGTACGAACAGAGTGAGATGGGCCGCCTGTCTGTGTCGTACGAACAGAGTGAGATGGGCCGCTGTCTGTGTCGTACGAACAGAGTGAGATGGGCCGCTGTCTGTGTCGTACGAACAGAGTGAGATGGGCCGCCTGTCTGTGTCGTACGAACAGAGTGAGATGGGCCGCTGTCTGTGTCGTACGAACAGAGTGAGATGGGCCGCCTGTCTGTCTCGTACGAACAGAGTGAGATGGGCCGCTGTCTGTGTCGTACGAACAGAGTGAGATGGGCCGCTGTCTGTGTCGTACGAACAGAGTGAGATGGGCCGCTGTCTGTGTCGTACGAACAGAGTGAGATGGGCCGCCTGTCTGTGTCGTACGAACAGAGTGAGATGGGCCGCTGTCTGTGTCGTACGAACAGAGTGAGATGGGCCGCTGTCTGTGTCGTACGAACAGAGTGAGATGGGCCGCCTGTCTGTGTCGTACGAACAGAGTGAGATGGGCCGCTGTCTGTGTCGTACGAACAGAGTGAGATGGGCCGCCTGTCTGTGTCGTACGAACAGAGTGAGATGGGCCGCTGTCTGTGTCGTACGAACAGAGTGAGATGGGCCGCCTGTCTGTGTCGTACGAACAGAGTGAGATGGGCCGCTGTCTGTGTCGTACGAACAGAGTGAGATGGGCCGCTGTCTGTGTCGTACGAACAGAGTGAGATGGGCCGCTGTCTGTCTGTCTATAAACCTACCACGTGAACTTGCCAACATCTTTAAATGCTGGTACAGCTCAACAGCGTTAAAAGGGCGGATGCAATGTCGAAGGTATCGGGCTGGAGTGCGAGGTGAGGCAGGGGGATTGACCTCCCCCTCCCTCTTTAACCTTTACATGAATGCCTTGATCGTCGCGCTCAGTAACCAGCATGTCGGTTGCCATGTCGGTGGAGTTTATGTCAACAATATTAGTTACGCTGACGACATGGTGCTGCTGAGTGCGTCAGTCTGTTGCCTCAGAAAGCTGGTGCGGACCTGTGAGGAGTATGCCCTTGATCATGGGTGGAAGTACAATGTGACCAAGAGTCAATGCATGGTCTTTGAGGCTGGAATGAATCGTTCGCAAAATTGTCCACCCGTTTTTCTAAAGGGTGGATCAATTTAATTACCTAGGACATTTAGTTACGACCGACCTCAAGGACAATGCTGACATGGAGCGGGAACAGAGGGCCTTGTCGGTGTGGGCAAACAAGCTCGCACGCAGGTTTGCGCGCTGTTCGAGTGAGGTGAACATAACGCTCTTCAGGGCGTACTGCACGTCCCTATACACATGCAGCCTGTGGGTGAGGTTCACGCGTGCATCATACGGAGCCCTCCGCGTCCAGTACAACAACGCGCTCAGGGCTATATTGGGGCTGCCTCGCTAATGCAGCGCCTCAGGTATGTTCGCTGAGACGCGCACCGATTGCTTTCACGCGAGCATGCGCAAGCGGGGCGCGTCCCTGGTGCGTACGGTGTGGGGCAGCACCAATGGCGTCCTGGCGATGATCGTGGACCAGATGGACTGCCCATACATACGGCACTGTTGTGATAGGCAAGTGGCTGTCAGCAAGGCCGGTTAGATATTAAGTCTAAGTCTTTTAAATTGTTTTTATTTTTATTGTCCTCTTTGTGTTTTTTGTATTTGTGTGTACTCCACGTATGAGTTAAGGTTTCTCGAAATAAATGTATTTTATTTATTTATTTATTATTAATACAAAACGCACAGAAGGTCAGTTCCGTCGAATGTACCTATGTCGCATGACGCATCATACGCGTCATGACTGATACGGTTTCTTAGAAGAGCGGTGGTTCTGATGGCCATCTGTGGTCTTCATCATAAGTTCCACTTTATCAAATGGTGCTTTCCGAGAGCAAATGCACGAATTACTATAAAAATGCCCAAATCACTATTTATTTATTTATTTATTTATTTATTTATTCAATTGGTCTTACGAGCTAACAGATTTAACATCCAAAACGCTCGTACGATTAATTTTCTGACAATTCGTTTATGGCTTAATATATTATACATGCTCTTAACAATAGATAGGTGTGCCTATAGAATTTGAGGGTTTCCGTCGATTTCCATGGGATCCTCTCATCAGATTCTGACTTGGTGGGAATGGAGCCACCTCGAGAGCAGGCCCTTTCAAACAAAAAAGAATTTTGCAATCCGTGTTGCAAATGAGTGTATAACTATGGACTAGTACTAAGTCTGAAATAAATAAAATTATTATTAATTTACATTTCTCGGGACCCTGGGGTCCCGGACCTTTGGAAGGTGTACAAGGAGCTGAAGCCAACTTGCAGAGGCCCCTTAAATAATTTTAAATGATAAGGAGGCACCAGCCGACGATTACCCCTGTATGCACTATGCAAGTGCACCCAAGGACAACCCCCGGTTGGTGCAGGATTATTGTTGTGCGTGGAAACCAAACATATTGGGCTATGGGTCTGGGTGGCTAAAGTGGATTGGGTTACTTGATTACGTTATTATTATTATTATTATCTCCTTTATTAATTTTTTTTACATATAAGTTATATTTTTAAATATTAGAATTAAAAAAAAAAAAAACATTTAAAAATATAAAAAATAGAAATCCACCGGCATGGGGAACAGGGTCCAAGCTACCGGTGGTTAGGGTCCCAGAGACAGGAACCTCCTCACAATACGCGCCGTATCAAGGAGTACTGCCTTCTGAATCAGGCCCTTCACCCAGCCACCCAACGAGAGCCTCTTGAGATGTTGGTCGAGGCTCTTAGCGATAAGGCCATTGACCGTAACGACTATCGGCACAATGATTGCCGAGTCCACATTCCACATAGCGACAACCTCGTGGGCTAAGTCGAGATACTTCAATTGTTTCTCCTTCTCAGCCTTCACGAGGTTCTCGTCATGCGGGATAGTGACATCGATTATCATTGTGCGGCGCACTGATCGATCTATTACCACTATATCAGGCTTATTGGCTACAATAGTCCTGTCAGTGATAATAGATCGATCCCAGTATATCGTGACATGGTCATTCTCGAGAACTGGGTCGGGCACATACCTGTAATACGGTACCTCAGAGTCCACAAGGCCGTATTTCAGAGCAAGTTGCTGATGGATAATCCTGGCTACTTGATTATGCCTGTGCAAATACTCGCCGTTAGCTAAACGAGAACACCCAGAAGTAATATGTCTGATAGACTCACCGGGACAATGGCATGCCCGACATATGTCGATCGTCCCGTCTTTCATTATATACTTCCGGTAGTTATTCGTTAGCATAACTTCATCCATAATCGCACAGACTGAACCTTCGGTTTCCCCAAAGAGGTCACCGAAGCGTAGCCAGGCCACGGACGCTAAGAAATCTACGTCGGGCCCATGAAGGGCCCGGAAAAAGCGTCCGTGAAGCTCCTTGCTTTGCCATACTTCCTTGCGGTCGTTGGTACTAAGCACCACAGGTTTGCGCCAGTTCTCTTTAGCCAAGGACAACGGGGTGAGTCCCTTGTCCACTGCAACCACATCTCGGTACATACCCACGTCAGCCTTGAGAAAATATTCTCTGAGACTGCACACCTCGCGGTTGTGGAGGGTCTTAGCATTTAAAAAACCTCGACCCCCGCACTTCCGCGGAATGTACAGCCTCATGACAGACGAACGTGGGTGATGCATCCGGTTTGCAGTCAGCAGTGACCGGACTCTCCTATCCAGGGCGTCTAGTTCCGTCTGGGTCCACTTTAGTATGCCAAAGGAGTACATTGGGACCGGCATGACCCAACCGTTAAAGGCACGCACCTTGTTGCCGCCTGACAAAGAACTATTAAGTACCTTTTTCAGGCGACCAAAGAAGCGCTCCTGCAACGATTGTTTCACGTCAGGTCCGTTAATGCCTAACCCCTCTGACATACCCAGGTATTTGTAGGTATCAGTTGCGGAGAGTGATCTCAGGTTTATAGAATCTGAGAGTTGTAGTCCCTCAGATTCCACAATCCCGCCCCGCTTTACATGCATGACTGCACATTTATCTACACCAAATTCCATCCTGATGGAATCACTAAAAGTTTTAGTTACTTTTAGTGACTCCAGCAGTTGCAATTTGTTGGTGGCAAACAGTTTCAAATCATCCATATAAAGCAGGTGGGATATTACCTGACCCCCTCTCCGCAAAGGACAGCCCAGCCCTGTACCCTCCAGCAGAGTGCTAAGAGGGTTCAAGGCTAAACAAAACCACAGTGGACTCAGACTGTCGCCCTGGAATATTCCCCGCTTAATCCTAATAGGTTCGTTGCTCCCCTGAATTTGTCGGCATCCTGGATAGCGAAGAACCGTCCTCCACTGCCCCATACACGTCGTTAGGAAGGTGCTCAGAGTTGTATCAATTTTGTACAACTCTAACACCCTCAAGAGCCATGTATGCGGCACCGAATCAAAGGCCTTCTTATAGTCTATCCAACATGTCGACAAATCCTTTCGGGATCGACGGACCTGTTGGCTTATGGCCATGTCAATGAGGAGTAGCTCCTTGGTGCCGCGGGACCCATTCCTACATCCATTTTGAGAGACAGACATAATAGAATTCTTTTCTAAATGAGAATTAATTTTCTCTCTCAAAATGGATGTAAGGAGTTTATAGACCGTCGGCAAACAAGTGATCGGCCTATAATTTTTGGGTTCCGTGGCATCACCTGACTTATGGAGCAGGTGAGTAACTCCTGTTGTAAAGAGCTGTGGCAGCGACCCAGACTCTAAGGCCGACTGGAATTGCGATGCTAAGCACGTGTGTGAACTTTGCAGCCATTTAAGCCAAAAATTGTGCAGTCCGTCCGGTCCCGGAGATTTCCAGTTCGGTATCGGACGGGCTGCACTGGCTACATCAGAGGAAGTAATTATTATTATTATATGTATAACGGAGTTATGCCCGAACATACATATAAAAATATATATTAACATCCGAATTGAGAACCTCCTCCTTTTTGGAAGTGGGTTAAAAAACAATAAGCATAAAGACTATACTGTTGTTACGAGGAATGTGATTTCTTTTATTTTTCTTAAGAAGGTGAGGTACCTAGAAAATAACATAAGGCTGATCGTGATATTAATAATAATTACTTAGTTTCATAAAATTAATATGATAATAAAAGTACGGGCAAGTTTTATCGATATGTTTTATTATATACTCGCACCTCATCACTAGAAGCTACCGCACCGCAGGTGCTCAAAAGTTAATAAACTTGAATATTTTTTATTGTTCCCATTTGAGCACCACGTTAAAATATTGATTGGTGCTCAAATGAATACTTTTGGTGCTCAGTGCCTAGGTGCTCCAAAAATAGGTTCTGAAATGGAAATAGGTACTCCGTTTTATTTTACTGGGCTAATTTTTCAATCGTCAGATAATTTTAATTTATGGAATAAATAAATATATCGGTTGGACAGCTTTTGTATAGAAAATATGTTAAACTGTCATATTTATTACACGAGCGGCCTGTGGGTGTCATATACGCGTCGAGCCTACAATGTCCTGCGTGTTCAATTTAATAATGCTTTCAGGATGCTGTTGGGACTGCCATGGCGCTGTAGCGCGTCGGGAATGTTCGCGGAGGCTCGCATAGATAGTTTTCACGCTATCATGCGAAAGAAAGCGTCCTCCTTACTACAGCGTCTGCATGGTAGTGAAAACAGCATTTTGAAAACGATCGCCGCTAGACCGGACTGCCCCTTCCAGAGTCACAGGGTGGGGACAGTCTTACGTCTGAAATAATAATAAATTAAGTTAAGAAATTATAAAAACTAACAATACTAACCTAGTTACTTAAGCAATATTGTTACTAACACCAAATACTAACACAACTATGGACTTTAGTCTGAAATAAAGTTTATATTATTATTATTATTCTTCGGGTAAATGTTATCTGACTACTGAAACCAGCCAAGAGCGAGTCAGACTCGCACACCGCGGGTTCCATACCATAAAAAAGTGTGCTATTTAGAGACATCGCTTTATTTTTCCTGTAATATTTACATAAACTTCTATCACATAGAATAATTTAAGATTTTTCTCCATGCAAACTTTGGAGATAAAGGTGAGGGAACGGTATTTTTTTTACATTTTTCATCAAAAGTCGAAAACTATTCAGCTTAAAAAAAAAACAAAAAATGTTTGAAAATGTGCAAACAGCGCTCTTTCATATGATACCCCATATGCTCTAGTAGCTTCACTTCGAATTTTCAAGACTCCTTTTCAGTCCCTGTTGCAAAAAAAAAATAATTGCAAAATAGTTGGGTAAACGTCATCTAATTATTAATTATTTACAACAGCGTTATTCGGAGTATTGTAATACGGTATGTTTCCCGTTGTATCAGGTGCACTCTGATCGGATAGAGTGCGTTCAAAAACGGTTCTTGTATCACTTATGTTACTCAGATACTCGTAACAGATGCTGTAGTCTTAACTCGTATAACTCTTGGCCGAGTCATTATAAAATGAAATCATTGAGCGCACGCAGAAAATCTTTAGATTTCATGTTTCTGTTTAAATTAATAAATGGTTTAATAGATTCTCCCGAGCTTTTAGAAAATGTGTAATTTAGTGTCTCACGTAGTAGTAGCCGCTTAACTAACCGAAGGACTTTCGTCCTGCCGCATTGTCGAACTAATATAGGTAATTTTTCACCCATTTGCCGCATGCTTTCTCTTGCGAACTCGGTTCGTGACGAAATAGATGTCTTTGTTAGTTCTGTAGCCTCAATTAGGACTAAACTCCGAGACTAATTGCATAATAGTATTTTTTACATTTCATTTTTCTTTTCCTTAATTATATACTTACTTAATAATTTTTATATTTAGTTTTTCCTTTCCAACACTTTTCCATCATCTGTGGGAAAGTTCACAACTCGTTTTAAGTTTCATTTAACTTTTTGTTTATTTTTTTTTTAATAGTAAGTGCTTAACATAAAATATGTATGCTAGATTCACATCTAGTAGATGTTAATCAGACCTATTGTGTTGTAACTACTTTATTGAATTTGTGATTGCACATCAGTTTTGTGAATTAATAATAAAAAAAAAATTAAAAAAATCTAAAACCATTCCAAAATTCAAGCTGAAAGCATTAGTAGTTCTTGAGATATCCAGTTGTGACAGACGGACAGACAGACAGACTGAGTCGCACCATAAGGGATCCTTTTTACCATTTTGGTACGGAACCCTAAACATTAGCCCTTAATTAAATACAAAAAGAAAAGATTTCTTATGATAAGATGTTAAAAATGTCCTCTCTTAGGGCTGTGTTTACCAACATTCAAACCGCCGGTTAGGTATTAAAACAGTTGGTTTATGTCAAACTTCCTTGCAAATTTGACATAAAACAACTGTTTAAATACCTAACCAATGGTTTGAATGTTGGTGAACACAGGCATTTAAAGTATTTCGCGTACTTCAAGAAAACAGCTTGGAAGCTGCCATATTGACAACAATCAAGCTTGAGAGAGCATGGCTTGAAAGTATTACCACCTCTATATGATATTCTACAAAAACGATAATTTAGATTTAATAAGTTTAACCTTTTGAACGCCCGTGCGCTCCACGCCAAGCCACATAACCATACGCGCGTGCGCTCCACGCCAAGCCACATAACCATACGCGCGTGCGCACCACGCCATGCTCCAACACCGCACGCACGTGCGTTACACGCCAAGCCACATAACCGCAAGCACGTGCGCTCCACGCCAAGCCACATAACCACACGCGCGTGCACTCCACGCCAAGCCACATAACTATACGCGCGTGCGCTCCACGCCAAGCCACATAACCATACGCGCGTGCGCTCCACGCCAAGCCACATAACTATACGCGCGTGCGCTCCACGCCAAGCCACATAACCACACGCGCGTGCACTCCACGCCAAGCCACATAACTATACGCGTGTGCGCTCCACGCCAAGCCACATAACCATACGCGCGTGCGCTCCACGCTAAGCCACATAACCATACGCGCGTGCGCACCACGCCATGCTCCAACAGCGCACGCACGTGCGTTACACGCCAAGCCACATAACCGCAAGCACGTGCGCTCCACGCCAAGCCAAATAACCACACGCGCGTGCACTCCACGCCAAGCTACATAACTATACGCGCGTGCGCTCCACGCCAAGCCACATAACCGCTTGCGCGTGCGCTCGACGCCAAGCTATATAACCACACGCGCGTGCGCTCCACGCCAAGCCACAATGGAGATGGCCAAAATGTGCCCCAAGCTGTACATAATTAAAAGTATTACAATTAATTAAATTATAATAAATGAAGAATTTATAATACATAATAACATTTCATAGCAGTGTCTGAATATAATAAAAAAATAAAGGAGTTGTGTGCGATTTTATCCGTTCAATTTCACTTTACAGTATCTTAAATGTTGCCATTTAATAATATCAATGCTTTGAGGAAAAAGAGAATGATATTCGTAACAAAATATTTATTTAAATATATTATTGACCGTAAGTAATCCATCAAACCAACCTTCTCTTTATTTATAGATCAAAAGTCAAAGTACACTTATGGATAGTATATTCTAATACAGTAACGTCGTGTATTACAATATTGACATTGACTTAATTACTTACTAGAAACACTCAATGAATCCGTCAAAATTGCAAATATCAAAACAGTCATTTCAATCACGCTTCGCTCGTACCAGCGATTATATTCGAGGATATTCGTTTGCTTTGTATTTGTGTTATAACTGATAAATGATTTTATGTCTGTAAGTAGGTTTGTACAAACACGTTTACAAGTCAATCATGTTTTTTTTTTAAACTAGATGAGGTCGGCGTTTCCTATCGGACTACTCTGAGAAGAAATGCCGAAACAAACTCAGAGGTCACAGTCTCTTATAAAGTCCAGACACAATCTTGGTCACTTCATGTGAAGACCATGTAGATTGGTGTCTGAAATGGTCTTTTGAGGAAAGAACCACACAGATTGAGAGGACCTGTCCAGTCAGTGCACGCATTTGTCAGTAATAAAAAAAAGTTGATATTTTATTTCACCTTTATTTCATTATATCGTAGCCCCACGCGAGTGTTCTACTAATTAAAATACAAATGCTGCCAACAAATTGTTTTACAGTTTGTCAGGTGTTATGTTAAAGTAAAACTATGTGTCATTATGGATGAAATTTAAAAAAATAAATAAAACGGTGGTAAAAACCTAATAAGTAAGGAAATGGACCTTCTATAATCGTTTTAGAGAACGCATCAGGCGGCAAGAAACAGCATTTTAAGAGATCGCATTAAATCAAGAAATACTCCTAGACGTGAGTGTTTATGTACTTAATCATAGGATATTGGTATAATTGTATATCTGGAAACCTGACTGTTGGATGTTGTATATTATGACAATCCTTTGGTGCTTGGGATAGGCGAGATATCAAGAAAGGATTGTTCCGTCAGCTGTATTTCTGGATAATGTACTAGTAACATTGAATAATTAAATGTATAAAATAGAGTACGTGGTTTTGTTGTGTCTAATTTACCTATGCTACAAAAAAGTTTAGTAACTGCTGTGTCAGTTTTTCCAAGTTATAACATGATATATACTAATTACCTAAGACAAATATATACACCTCAACCTATTTAACGTTCAGGAATTTATAATTTTATGAATGAATTGTAAAATCATGATGAAAACTGAGTGAAAAAATCAACTTTTTCAAATTTTCATAACTTTATTCCACGACTGCATAGTTATATGTAACTTATAATTCTTAATTATTGAAAATCCGTCCTATTGAACGACTTAAATTTCATCTGTGTACCTTCTGGGGTACAGGTCCTAACAATTTTTGGCCAACTCCTTTACCAAACAAAATATTCAAATTATGGTAGGTACGGCACTATTCTCGATCTGCTGTCTTGATATTGTGACAATGTATACTGGGTGTTTTTTCATACGCACTACTCACCCTGCGTAGTGCGTATGATTTGAATTTCAATATTTTATAACGATCTATAAAGTTTTTTTAAAAACTGGTTTTATTGTTCTAGTTTACTTCAAATGTAGTGTTGATTAATAAGTCATACAGAGTTGATATGACATAGGGGCATTCAATTACACTACCTATACTATACTTATTTAGTATTAATTCGATACGGTATAAAACTAAAAAGCACCAAAACGAGATTGTTTTGTGGCGTGTCTACGCCTCACGACCAGCGGAAACGCTCCGCTTATGAACTTTGGGCCACACAGACAGATCATACGATCTTTTGTTCGTGCTGACGTCAGGTCATTAGCGAGCCACCTACCTGTGCCGCACTCAAGCGCCGCACCGGGACAGTCGCTCTGAGCTAGCCTCGAAGTCGGTCGCGTCGCGCTTACCTTGCTTAATAACTTACCCTTATCCATACTTTTGTAATTTTGTTCCTTTAAATATATTGTTCCGTCGCTAAATAATAATTATTCATTTCGTCTTCCTTGCTTCATTCTACATTCTTCATCTTTCGCACTCACCCATTCTTCTGCTTGTTCCGCTAAATTGCTTCGTATCTACACAGCTATACGGGTTAGATTCCCGTGTAGCGTAGGAGTAGGCAAGTACATACGACCCTACATTGGTGACCCCCGACTACCGCGTTACTCAAGACACCAGGAGTCCAGAAGTCCAGAAGCCCAGAAGCCCGGAAGCCCAGAAGTCTAGGTGTCCAGCAGACCAGGAGTCCAGGACAGCAGTGGAACCAGGTGACACCCGCGCTCTTAGAAGTCCCGAGGGCAGTAGCAGGAAGCCAACAGTGTCGGTGAATCAAGAGGAGCGTGATTCTGGTGGAGAAGTGTATTTTCACATCCGAAACATTCTGAGGGTAAACGAATATTTCGACTTTGGTACAAGTCATAAGCGGTGAGCGATTTGATTTTTTTTTATTTTTGCTACGTGCCAAACATGTCTGACTCGGAAAATTATGCAGATGCTAAAGAGGCTACGGGCACTGTCTCCGGAGAAGTGTCGAGGGTTGGTCTACCATTGCGTTGTCCACCATTTTGCCCGGAAGAGCCAGCGTTATGGTTCGCACAGCTTGAAGGCCAATTTATTTTGTCTCGAATCACCAGTGACACAACTAAATTTTATTTTGCGACCTCTCAACTTGAATCCAAATATGCCATAGAGGTCAAAGATATTATAACCTACCCTCCAGAGACAAACAAGTTCGAAAAACTGAAAAACGAACTAATAAATCGATTGTCAGCGTCTCAAGAAAAGCGCATTAAGCAGCTACTAGTCCATGAGGAGTTAGGTGATAGGAAGCCATCTCAATTCTTGCGACACCTCCAAGGCTTAGTTGGACCATCAGGTGCCGCAGATTTTGTCAAAAGCATATGGACTAGCCGACTGCCCCAAAATATACAGACAGTCATCGCCTCACAAATTTCTGACTTACAGGTCGAGCGGCTAGCGGAGATAGCGGATAGGGTGCACGAAATCGCCCCGATGACACCACAGGTTGCGAGCACTTCCGCATCCTCAAGCGCTGCTTCCACGGACCTGGCAGCGCAGGTGAGTGAGCTTACGAGACAGGTAGCTTCGCTCACTGCGCAGCTCAATAGCAGAGGGAGAAACCGCTCACGCTCACGCCCACGCAGCAACCATCGAAGGTATGACCGCTCTAGCCATAGACCACAGCCACCACAGAATCACCCGCACTGTTTTTACCACTACAACTATGGAGATAGGGCGCGAAAATGCAAGCAGCCCTGTACGTTCGAGTCGGAAAACAAGAAGGGCGGTCGCAAGTAGCGGCCAACGACTGCCCCACCACTTCTTCAGGCCGTTTGTTTATTACCGATCGGACGTCAAAAGTGCAGTTTCTAGTAGACACAGGCTCAGACTTGTGCGTTTTTCCCCGATCTGCGGTCAAGACGCCCTGCATACAATCCAAGTATGATCTGATAGCTGCCAACAATACGGTAATCCACACATACGGTCCCCTACAGCTGCAATTGGATTTAGGACTCAGGAGGAGCTACAGCTGGAGCTTTACAATTGCAGATGTGTCGAAAGCAATTATCGGTGTGGACTTCCTCAGCTTTTATAATCTGTTGGTAGATTGCAGGAATCAACGCCTGATCGACAACCTCACGTCCCTTTCTGTCTCTGCTGCACACTGCAATTCTGTTGACATCGCATCAGTAAAGGCGGTAGTAGGAGACACGGACTACCATCAGATTCTGCGCGAATATCCGGAAATTACGCGACCTCCAGGCAGACAGCTACCGGGAAAGCACAATACACTGCACTACATTAGGACGACGCCAGGCCCACCGGTAGCATGTAAGCCCAGACGCCTTGACCCTTCTTGATTGCAGGCAGCTAAGAAAGAGTTCGAGGAAATGCTTGCAAGCGGCGTAGCACGGCGCTCGGAGAGTGCTTGGTCTGCGCCACTGCACCTGGTGAAGAAGAAGGATGACGGATGGAGACCATGCGGCGACTACAGGGCACTCAACTCACGAACTATACCCGACAGGTACCCAGTTCGTCATATTCAAGACTTCTCTCACCAACTAGCAGGCTGTACTGTCTTCTCAACTATAGACCTAGTAAAGGCATATAACCAACTAGCTGTAAACCCAGAGGATATACAGAAGACCGCAATAACCACACCTTTTGGTTTATACGAGTTTCCCTTCATGACCTTTGGTTTGAGGAACGCTGCTCAAACCTTCCAAAGGTTCATCGACGAAGTCCTACTTGGCCTAGATTTCTGCTACGGATTTATTGATGACATTCTCATTTATTCAGCATCACCAGAACAGCATAAGGTCCACCTACGACTGCTATTTGACCGTCTGAAGCAATACGGTATCGTCGTCAACGCAGCTAAGTGCAAGATCGGGCAACCCGAGGTCGTCTTCCTAGGCTATAGCGTGTCAGCTGAAGGTACGAAACCATTACAATCTAAGGTTCAGGCGATCCAGGAATTCCCGAAGCCGAAGACAGTCAAGGAGCTACGACGATTCTTGGGAATGATAAATTTCTATCGTCGATTTGTCCCAAACGCAGCCCATCTTCAAGCACCACTACACGCCGTCCTTGCTGGTCCCAAGGTAAAAGGATCCCATCCGGTACATATGACGACAGAACTGCTGAAGGCTTTCGATGACTGCAAGTCCTCGCTGTCTAAGGCAACACTCCTTGCTCACCCAGACATATCGGCGGAGCTAGCAATTATGACGGATGCATCAAACACCGCGACAGGCGCAGTTCTTCAGCAACGCAAAGGTGAGAACTGGCAACCTCTAGCTTTTTACTCTCATAAACTTAGTGATGCTCAGAGGAAGTACAGCCCGTATGACCGAGAACTACTGGCAGTATACGAGGCTATCAAATACTTCCGGCACATGGTTGAGGCCAGAACGTTTACGGTGTACACGGATCACAAGCCACTCGTATTCGCCTTCAAACTGAATAGAGAGAGCCTATCTCCAAGACAGTTTCGATATCTAGACTACATCGGGCAGTTCACAACGGATATAAGGCACTTACCAGGTAGCGACAACGTTGTTGCTGATGCACTATCGCGCGTGGAGGAGGTATCTGCTGCCATAGACTACGAGAACCTTGCAAAACTTCAGGACGAGGATCCAGAACTGCAAGGCCTGCTGCTCCATGGTACCGCTCTGAAATTAAAGAAGGTCACCGGCAGCACAAACTTACCCATGTACTGCGACACCTCCACGCAACAGCCTCGCCCCTACATAACGCCGACACTACGGAAGGAGGCATTCAACTCTCTGCATAACTTACATCATCCTGGGATATCTGCTACAGTGCGACTGGTGACACAACACTTTGTGTGGCCAGGGATACGTAAGGACTGTAGAGAGTGGGCAAGGCAATGTCTACATTGCCAGGCGTGCAAAGTAACTCGCCACACCAAATCTCCTCTTTCCACTTACCTTACCCCTTCCTCTCGTTTCTCTCATATTCACCTCGACATCATAGGGCCCTTAAACCCTTCGTCTGATTACAGATACTGCCTCACCGTCATTGACAGGTTTACGCGATGGCCTGAGGCGTACCCCTTGAAAGACATCACGGCGGAGACCTGCGCAGCTGCTCTGGTGTCTGGCTGGATAGCCAGGTTCGGCTGTCCTGCACGGGTGACTACTGACCGTGGTCGCCAGTTCGAGAGTCACCTCTTCAAAGCGCTCACAGCCTTGGTAGGCGCACACCACTCCCGCACCACTGCCTACCACCCTGCAGCCAACGGCTTAGTGGAACGGCTGCATCGGAAGCTGAAGGCCGCCATCATGTGCCACACGTCTTCGCAGTGGACTGAAGCGCTTCCACTGGTACTCCTTGGCATGCGTAACTCTTGGAAGGAAGACATCCAAGCTACGCCAGCCGAGCTCGTCTACGGAGAGCAACTTCATCTTCCAGGCCAGTTCCTATCATCAAAGGAAGACTATACAGCGGCTGACGTCACCCAGTACGTAACCCGGTTGCGTCAACACATGGCAAGGCTGACTCCAAGACCTACTTCGTGGCATTCTACATCGCCATTCTACGTGCCGCGCGACCTGCACTCATCCTCGCACGTCTTCCTACGCAGAGACTACGTTCGCAGCTCACTGGAACCACCATATGCAGGCCCCTACAAGGTTCTACAGAGGCACGCAAAATACTTCACGATCGAGATGCAAGGGAAGCCCAACAATGTTTCCATCGATCGACTCAAGCCGGCCTACATGATGCGAGAGGACAACAAAGTTCCAAATGAAGAGCCAACAAATACGTCGTCATCAACCACTACCGCCACCACTACTACAAGCGAGGAGAGAAAGACAAAAAGCGGGCGGCGAGTAAGATTCCCCGATTTCTATCGACCGTGAGCAACGGTCTGGCCGGGGGGCACTTGTGGCGTGTCTACGCCTCACGACCAGCGGAAACGCTCCGCTTATGAACTTTGGGCCACACAGACAGATCATACGATCTTTTGTTCGTGCTGACGTCAGGTCATTAGCGAGCCACCTACCTGTGCCGCACTCAAGCGCCGCACCGGGACAGTCGCTCTGAGCTAGCCTCGAAGTCGGTCGCGTCGCGCTTACCTTGCTTAATAACTTACCCTTATCCATACTTTTGTAATTTTGTTCCTTTAAATATATTGTTCCGTCGCTAAATAATAATTATTCATTTCGTATTCCTTGCTTCATTCTACATTCTTCATCTTTCGCACTCACCCATTCTTCTGCTTGTTCCGCTAAATTGCTTCGTATCTACACAGCTATACGGGTTAGATTCCCGTGTAGCGTAGGAGTAGGCAAGTACATACGACCCTACAGTTTTTTTTAAACAAACTAAATATCTTAAAAACCAGAGTAAAACGCAACCACCCTTTGTAAATAAATTTAACTGACCATAGATACCAAGGTAACAAAGTGGCAACGTCACGCGCGCACTGGAGCGCGTGCGGCCGGTGGTGGCGCGGGCCTAAGGCCTCCGCTCGCGCTGGCTTTTGTGTTAGGTAAGGTTTTGAAGTACGCGCACAACAACAATCACAACAAAAAAACAAAGTTTTTACATTCTCGATGTGTCCTCCATTCACAATAATGCACAAATTATACCGACCGAGAATGTATTCAGTGTATTCTGCCACCGTGTAAGATACTCGAGGCATTGTTGAACATTTTAATTACACACACACAACCAAAGTTTAATTACGTGTCCTATCACAATAAAAAAATAATCATTCACAAAAAAAAAAAAACACTAACACTAAATAATAATAATCCCAAGTTACATCTCCTGAAACAATTAGATATGTATTCATTGAACTTAGAAGAAAGTACTAGGAAATACCAAATTGACACAGATAACTTGCGGTATGAACTAGATCTACTACAGGAGAAACTTACTTCTATGACCATAAAATATACAGCCTCTGAAAACCAAATGAGCGAATATGTATTGGCAATGAATGAGCTGGTAAGCTCACAAACAAACAAATGTGTACATAGTGAACAACCACCTATTCAACCCACACCGGATCATTCATTGACAATATGTGATACCACCGTGCCGCAGTCTTGTGCCAGTTTGCCATTGTCAATTGCTAACTGCTTGCCTAAACAGAGTGTAAATAAAGAAATAGTGTTATTTTGTGATGAAATTGGAAAAGATCTAGGCCACTTGTTAACAAATAAATATCCAGGACACTCAATAATGAACTACTGTATGCCTGGTTGTTCTTTATTTGACATAATGAAAAAAGTTTTAAAATACAATTTTAACCAGGATACTACATTATTAATATTTGTTGGTAATAGGGGTAATGTGAACAAAGGAGAATTACTCCAATATTATAGATCATTGTGCAACATTAGTTTAAGAAAAATTGTTTTGTTTACATTCCCATACAGTCAAAGTTTGCCACAGGAAGAAAACAATTTTAGATATGAAATGAATATGACATTACATAACTTGACATATAATAATAATTTATTCCATTTAATTGACACTAACAATTATGTTGGTAATCATTTATATTTGACAAAAGATAGATTTTTTATGGATAGGTACTATCTTTCAAAGTATTGCAAAAGACAGTTAGCTGTGTCGCTATCATATTATTTTTCTATTACAGCCAAGAATTTGGCTAAACAAGTTGCTTCTATTGAGCAATGCCATGACATTTTACATCATTCAGCCAATAACTTGGTATCCAAAATTGACATTGGTAGTAATTTAAATTAGAAATTAAGACAATAGAGGCATCCTCTAGCAATAATGTACAGAAATGCAAGAATAAATCAAATAAAATTTCAAAATTAGTAAATAGTATTAACCTGGTGCATCAAAATATTCAAGGTTTTCTCAACAAAGATTTAGAAGTAGAATTATTTATGAATTTTAACAGTATTGATATTCTTTGTATAACAGAACATTGGCTTAAAAGCCACCAGTTTATGTTCAATTTTAATAATCACCAGGTTGGTAGTTCGTTCAGCAGAGTAAATGCTATACATGGTGGCTCATTAATTTTAGTAAGTAACCAGCTGAAATTTAAAGACCGTAAGGATATTGTGAGCCTATCTGTTGAGCGGACAGTTGAAATAGCTTGTATAGAATTGGAGCAATTTATTGTATTAAGTGTGTACAGGCCCCCTTCAGGATTGTATGACTGCTTTGAAAAGGTAATGGATGAAGTGTTACACAAGATATGTAACTCAAATAAATCTATTATCATTTGTGGTGATTTTAATGTTAATTTATTAGAAAAGTCAGGTTCTTGTAGTAAAATAATAAGTCTTTTTCAGTCATACAATCTTGTAAACCTATTTTTGGAGCCCACAAGAATAACCCCTACTAGTGCCACATGCCTAGATAATATTTATACAGATGTTATTCCAAGCCATAAAGAAATTATAAATTTACTAGATTCTGATCATTGCGGGCAAAGGATTACTATCCAAAACCAAAACAAAAAAGTGGCTAAAAAGGATATCATTGTTAACCCCAAAACTACAAGTCGCTTGGAAGCTTTTAAAGTTAAACTCATTAATAAATTAACAGTTTTGGCTAATCATACTGATCCTAATGATCTGTATGATGATTTCTTTAATATGTACTGCCAACAATTTAATCTCATCTTTATTCCCAAGACTATCTCGGTTAATAGTAACGCGTCTTTCAGTGATTGGGCTACCATTGGTATTCATAAAAGTAGAACACGGCTTTATGAACTATACAATGAAAGGTCTTTTGTAAACACTGCTGAATTTAATTTATATGTTAGAAACTATTCAAAATTATTTAAAAAAGTTTGTTGTATGGCCAAGTCGCGTTATTTGAGTTCGAAGATTAAAAACAGTAGTAATGTAATTAAAACGACTTGGAATATTATTAATAGTGAAACGGGAAGGTCTAATAACCGAAGTGCTGACTACAGCCTGTCTATTAATGACAATATAATAAAATCAGACTCACAAGTCGCCGCGGCCTTTGAAAATTTCTTTTCGGATATTCCCGTTTCAACTACTAAATCCCTAAACTCATCAACTTCTGTTGCTGAGTCTTTGCTTAAGGAAAATGTTAATGCTTGCGATTCGGAATTTAATTTTGAACAAATTACCTGTAGAGACATAATTAAAACCTTTCACACTTTAAATGTAAAAAAGACAGCAGATCTGTGGGGTAATTCTGTAGAAGTTGCTAAGTCTATTATTGACATTGTAGCACCTACTTTAGCTCTTATCTTTAATAACTGTATCGACTGTGGGGAGTTTCCTGACCTCATGAAATATAGTAAAATAATACCTTTGTTTAAATCAGGTAGTACATCAGACCCCACAAATTATAGACCTATTTCAGTACTACCTACGTTTAGTAAAATTTTTGAGAAATTAATTTTAGACCAATTGCAAAGATTTTTTAATAAACATAAATTATTACATAACAAGCAGTTCGGTTTTACAAAGGGTCGTTCAACTACTGATGCCGGTGTTGAACTTTTAGGACATATTTATAATGCATGGGAAGACAAATGCGATGCCTTGGGCATCTTTTGTGATTTGTCCAAGGCATTCGATTGCGTTCTTCATGAAACGTTAATCAGGAAACTCCGCCATTACGGGATCCGGAACACCGCTCTGGATCTTCTTACTTCATACTTGAGTAATAGGATTCAGAGCGTTGACGTTAATGGAAAAAGATCGCCCGGATCTATAGTAACAATGGGGGTCCCACAGGGCTCAATTCTTGGTCCTTTCTTGTTTCTTATTTATATTAACGATTTGCCCTACCTCATTAAGGATAATCATGATATAGTTTTGTTTGCGGATGATACTTCACTTTTGTTTAAACTTAAACGTCAGCAGCTGGTTACTGACGATGTAAACAGAGCGATCTCAAAAGTAGTTCACTGGTTCAGTGTTAATAATTTACTCCTTAATGAAAAAAAAACCAAATGCATTAAGTTTACACTACCTCACGTTAGGCAGGTAAAAACTAACGTGTTGATAAAGGGCGAAGAGTTGAATCCTGAAGATAGCACAGTATTCTTGGGCTTAACTTTGGATGCTAAGCTTCAGTGGGGCCCACATATAGATAAATTGTCAAAAAAGCTAAGCTCCGCAGCATACGCTGTTAGGAAAATTCGTAATTTAACCAACATAGAGACAGCCCGTTTAGTGTACTTTAGCTATTTTCATAGTATAATGTCGTACGGTATTCTGTTGTGGGGAAATGCAGCCGACATTCAGACTATCTTTGTTTTGCAGAAAAGAGCTGTTCGATGCATTTATAAATTAAGTCCGAGACAATCTCTCAGAGAGAAATTTAAGGAGATTAATATACTGACTTTGCCTTCTCAGTACATTTTTGAAAATCTTTTATATGCCCATAAAAACATTAAATTGTTTAAAAAATACAGTGATATCCACAATATAAATACTAGGAACAAACACAAATTTGTTGTACCTCCAACAAGGCTCAAGAAAATAGGTGGGTCATTCAGGTGTCAATGTATACGCTTTTATAATAAACTTCCAAGCCACGTTCAAGATCTGAGTCTTAATAAATTCAAATCATTCATTAAACGCAAGTTGTGTCAGAAAGCTTTTTATACCGTTAAAGATTATATTGAGGACAAAAAGGCTTGGGATTGAACTGCTCCAATTTTATTTTATATTATTTTTATTTTTGCATACTGAATGTTGACATTAATATTTACTTTGTAAGTATTATATTATTTTACTTTATTGTGAATGTAAAGACTATGTAGGTCATTGCTTTTTTTTTTTGTTTGTTTTATTTTTTCTCTCAGTTATTTTTAATCATGGTCTGGCAGTTTGAGTAATCTATGCGGCCTACCCCAATGTCCTTTCTTTGGTATTGTTCGTCGAATCGTTGAGCTCCTTAAGTTCTGAGTTGAGCTGCGCGATTACTGACAAATGCGTGCACTGACTGGACAGGTCCTCTCAATCTGTGTGGTTCTTTCCTCAAAAGACCATTTCAGACACCAATCTACATGGTCTTCACATGAAGTGACCAAGATTATGTCTGGACTTTATAAGAGACTGTGACCTCTGAGTTTGTTTCGGCCTTTCTTCTCAGAGTAGTCAGATAGGAAACGCCGACCTCATCTAGTTTAAAAAAAAAATATTGACTTGTAAAAGTGTTTGTACAAACCTACTTACAGAAATAAAAATCATTTATCATTTATCAATCATTTATCATTATCATTTATCATTTACGTGTCCTGTCACAATAACAAAACAAAACCACAATTGTCAGCGCGCGAGTTTAAGGTGCTTCCGTATTACGTAACATACGTTAAAGGATAGCATCGGCGCACTGAACAAACTAGTTTTTTAGAAGCCCACCGAAAGAAATCCCCATAACACCACTCACTCAATCTCTGTTCCAGAGATCTAACAGCCGTCAGGCTTCAAACTGAAGGTAGCGTTCCAGATGTTGTGCTAGCCTCGGCATACATGCCAGGCGAAGACGCTGACTGCCCGCTAAAAGAGATGGCCGTCCTGGTATAGCACTGCGAGCGCGCCAAACTCGACCTGATTATCTGCACTGACTCGAACGCCCACCACCCGCTCTGGGGCAGCGACGCACCGAACCCCAGAGGAGAGGTATTATCCACATATTTATTCTCTACTAACCTTAACATTGTTAACCACGGCTCAGAACCCACTTGGGTCACAGTTCGAGGTCAAACAATCATAGACCTGACACTTGCTACAGAAAACGCGACTAACCTTATCACAAACTGGCACGTATCAGACGAGCCCTCTTGCTCAGACCAAAGAAGGATCCAATTTACATTAACAGCCAACACAAGGAAACCAGAACCGAGACGCAACCCACGGCGCACCAGGGTATAAACGCCTACTAGCCTCACTACTAGCTAGGCACCTATCACAAACAACCATAAAAGACCAAGCACAATTAGAATATACAGTGACAAAATTATCAGAATATTTAACCGAAGCTTACTATGCATGCTGCAAGCTAAGAGCGCCACAAACCAAGGGTGAGAGAAATCCTTGGTGGAACGCTGAACTTAGCAAACTCAGAAATGCACTACGTAAGCAATTCAACAGAGCCAAAAACACTAGACTCCCGGTTGACTGGGAAATATATAAAGGAACCCAATACACATACAAAAAGCAGAACAGAACCGCCAGGAGAACTGCGTGCCGTAAATTCTGCGAATCTATTGAGACGAACCACGAAGCTGCGAGGGTAAGGAAGATCCTATCAACCGATCAGGACCGAACCCTTGGCGCGCTGAAAAAACCCGACAATTCATATACATTAACCGACCAAGAAACCAGTAAGGTCCTTCTGGGGACTCACTTCCCAAACTGCAAACTCTTGGAGGACAGGACGTGGGGGGCTGAAACAGAATGGACCCCAACAGATCATGACTGGGCTAGAGCCCACAATATAGTAACAAAAGACCGAATAAAGTAGGCCATAAATACCTTCCAGCCATACAAGTCCGCAGGACTGGATGGCATCTTCCCAGCCCTACTGCAGTGGGAGGTAGATCATCTGATGCCATGCCTGGTGGAAATCTACCGAGCCTGCATTTAGATACATACCCCTCGCATGGCGCGAAGTGAAGGTTATTTTCATACCCAAACCCGGAAAGACTGACTATACACAACCCAGGTCTTATAGGCCTATAAGCCTCACATCTTTTTTACTGAAAACCCTCGAGAGACTATGTGATAGACACATCCGAGATGGACCTCTTAGGATATAAAAACTTTTTAGCAAAAAATAAAACCGACTTCTAAAACAAAACACTACAAAGTGAAAAATAACTTTAATTTCGGAAGTCGGTGTCTTTGGTTTTGTATTTTCGTTTTTTGCCACCGACTTCCGAAATTAAAGTTATTTTTCACTTTGTAGTGTTTTGTTTTAGAAGTCGGTTTTATTTTTTGCTAAAAAGTTTTTATTTTTCACTTTTTAGTTGTGGAACCTACCCCACACAAATTCGAATACATAATTGAGCACAATAATTGTAGATATAGCCATGTAAATAACAGTGATAGGAAGTTATTAAAACACCATCACAACATCCATATAAAATAAGTGGGAAATATACGCATTATTGAAGCTAACTCAAAAACTCCTCGAGCAAAGTTAATAAAATTTATATGGGACCACCTCGGAAGTATACCCTTTCAAACAAAAAAAGAATTTTCCAAATCGGTTCATCCGTCTTTGAGTAATCGCGTTACAAACATACAAAAAAAAAAACATACAGACGAATTGATAACCTCCTCCTTTTGGAAGTCGGTTAAAAACCACTACACAACAGCATGCGTACTCTACTGGCAGATCAACGGAATCTGGACTACATACTGTGGTGTCCAAGATTGAGTGCGCAGTGGACCACAAATGCTCATCACTGGCCGTCTTCATTGACATTCGACAAAACCATGTTCAATAGTATTGGCATGGCCCTACACAGACACGGCATAGACTCAACCCTGAGTGGCTGGATCACAAACATGCTCAAACTGAGAGCTGTACAAGTGACAGTGAACGACACTACAAGGGCCATTGTAGCAAAGGGCTGCCCGCAAGTGGGCGTCCTTTATCCGATGCTATGGAACCTGGTCGTAGACAGCCTTATTAAGACACTTAATGACAAAGGATATTTCACTGTTGGCTATGCTGATGACATAGCCATAATAATAAATGGCACCGACGAAAACACTCTATGTAATCTCATGCGTCAGGCATTGAAGATAGTAGAGGACTGGTGCAATAAACATACACTATCAGTGAACCCTACCAAAACCGAGCTGATTCTTTTTACAAAAAAGAGGAAGCTGACAACACTACAGCTACCACGATTCTTTGGAACTACCCTAAGCCTATCGACTGAAACCAAATACCTGGGCATCTTTTTGGATAAACAGTTGAACTGGGCAAGACATACTAATTACAACACCACAAAAGCCAGCATAGCCCTGTGGCAGTGTAAGAGACTGCTTGGCAGGAACTGGGGGATTAGCCCTAAGGTCACTTACTGGCTATACACCACAGTTATCAGACCGATCATCACTTATGGCTCACTAGTCTGGTGGCCCAGGACCGACCTGAGCACAACCCGGAAGGATCTCGAAAAACTACAGCGATTCGCCTGTGTAGCAATCACTGGCTGCATGAGAACCGCACCTACGGCCGCTTTACAGGCAATGCTTGGACTGCCACCACTACACCTCATTGTGAGGGAGGAGGCAGCCTTGGCCGCCTTTAGGCTCAATATAACCGGAACCCTGAGCAAAGACTCCAGGGCTAAGCACATACGCAATAGGGAGGATGCGATCAAAAGACAGCCAATGATGGCATCAGCCTGCGATAAAGCCCAGAAACAATATTACTTTCAAAAGCATTACAACATAATACTCACGGGAAAACAGTATGACTACTCGGGCCCGAACGAGCTGAGAGTTTACACTGACGGAACAAAGACCGACTCCGGAACCGGTGCCGGAGTCGCACGACCTCAACATAAACATATCCAGCCCGCTCGGAATGTTCAACACTGTCTACCAGGCAGAATGTGTGGGCATTATTCAAGCGGCGTATGCCATAGAGGCCAGGAGAGTTACGGATAGCCATATAAGTATACTCTCCGACAGTGCCTCAGTACTCCAAACCTTAGAGAAAAAAAACTTTTTAGCAAAAAATAAAACCAACTTCCAAAACAAAACACTACAAAGTGAAAAATAACTTTAATTTTTAATTTAAGTCTTGGGTTTTGTATTTTCGTTTTTTGCCACCGACTTCCGAAATTAAAGTTATTTTTCACTTTGTAGTTGTGGAACCTACCCCACACTAATTCGAATACATAATTGAGCACAATAATTGTAGATATAGCCATGTAAATAACAGTGATAGGAAGTTATTAAAACACCATCACATCATCCACATAAAATAAGTGGGAAATATACGCATTATTGAAGCTAACTCAAAAACTCCTCGAGCAAAGTTAATAAAATTTATATGGGATCACCTCGGAAGTATACCCTATCAAACAAAAAAAGAATTTTCTAAATCGGTCCATCCCTCTTTGAGTAATCGCGTAACAAACATACAAAAAAAAAACATAGACGAATTGAGAACCTCCTCCTTTTGGAAGTCGGTTAAAAATATATTACTTCAAGATTAATACTAGAATGTCACAATGTGTTAGAACGAGTAACGGTATCTAACCGCAATACAGTGACACTGCAATGGTAAAAGAACACAGTGGGTCTTTGGGTAACGATGCAGCGGACGAACTTGCTAGGGGGGCATCCAGTGCGTCAGTCTGTGGACCCGAACCAGTCGTACCCATCCCTTTCAACCAATTACGCAGGTGGCTGCAAGAGTTCACCCAAACACAAGCAGAGGAGTGGTGGTCCTCGACACCAGGGTGCAGGCAGTCCAGGGACGCTATACCAAGACTAGATGGCAAACTAACCAGGTGACTTTTACGCCTGGATAGGAATGGCCTGCGCCTGATGACAGGGACCATCACATGACACTGCTCGCTGAACAAACACTTCTACACAATGGGCATAACGGACAGCCCTCTGTGCAGAGCTTGCATGGAGGCTGAGGAAACCGTTCCGCATGTGCTCTTCGAGTGCACAGGCGTTGCCCAGATTAGAATAGAAACCCTCGGGGTACCCAGATCTTTCACAGATGTTCTGAACAGACCAGAAGCCGTGACTAACTTCTGGAGGGAGGTGGGCTGGTTGGAATAAACACTGACGGCCGCCATGGCTCACGCACAATGGTCCACTTGAAGGATTAAGTGCGGAAATCAAACCCAATAACATAGAACATAGAGGCCCACCGATCGCAAGGATCTAGGATGCAGTAGCAACACACTGACCTATTTCCATTTCTTTTACGCGCGGGATGTTTTGTTAGGTTCGGTTTACGTTCTTTATTAATTACGCATTGCTTACACCTTTGATATTTTCTCATACGATTAGGCATGTGCTCCTTTGCGTTCCTGGGTAATTAACGAAGAGAGTTCCTACTGCTAGTTGTGACTGACATGCGTCGTTCTAAAACGGTACCACTGGTATCGTTGCTATGGATTTATATGACAAGGTAAAAGTTTATAAAAAATAATTAATAAATATACCTATGTTTCATTCAACTCTTCTGAAAATCTTCCCTTTTGTGGAAACCCTTATGCTATCAAAGCAATCTGAATTGAGATTGGTACAATTCGTGGCTTATGTAATGCTTTGGTCAGCAAATCTGCTAGTTGGAATTCGCTGGGAACATATTCCACACATATTTCTGCCATTTCATTATTTCGCCATCAGTAACGAGTTCTCTGACATAAAAATGTCTAATTGCAATATGCTTGGTTCTTCTGTGGAGCTCTGAGTTATGTGTGATCTTTATGGCTACATCATTATCGACTTTCAACTTGGGTATCTCCTTCAAGTTACATATTTCACCAAAGAGTCTTTTAATCCACACAATCTCTCGGGCGGCTTCGCTAGCAGCAACCAATTCAGCTTCAGTACTTGATAATGCTACACATGTTTATCGTCGACTTGTCCAAGATATTGCTCTTCCAGAGTATAAGCATAATATCACTATTTGAAATAAAATATCTAATGGACTTCACTAAAAATTATCTCCACGCTTATGAAGTCACGGTTTTGTCGTATATTTGTGACCATGGCGACAAGGGACTGATAATCGGTGTAGCGCTAGGGATGCGCCAGATGAGATTTTGCAATTAGATTAATCAAAATTTAGTCATGTCTAATTTCGATATTGATTGATATGACTAGATTTTGTTTTATTCTATAGCTCCTCTTGTGTTTTTATAAGACTGAATCTTATAATTCGTTTATCCAGATACAATTGATACAATTGATTGATACAAAAACAATATAATTACATTAATTTAAAGTTACACATTAATTTTAGTAAGGATTTATCGATATATTCACGTCACCAGCGGTCACATAAAGAAGACTTTACCGTGTGACAACACTCCTTTTTATAAAAGTTTAATTTTTCCTTTTGTCATCAAATTTCTAAATATCCATGGTATAATTTAATTCGTTTCAAGCAATTAAATACGCTCAAGAGCTTAAATATTTAAAGTATACGAATAAAAACCCACAAAAGTAATGATTTAATTGTTTATTTCGTGTTATAGTGCACCGCATTTTTTGTCACATATTTGTGTCGCTTGCTTGTGACGTATATGTGACAGTGGCGTTCAGAAGGTCAACATGAAGATAGACTGAGTAGCATCCTATAGATATGCCAGGAAACGAGCAGCTGTCATCAGTAAAGAACAAGCACCATTTAAACGAAATATAAGTTAAATAAAATTTAATAAAAATTATGTTGATAAGGTTCACTTTAACTTGTATGGGATTAAAAAAATGAAAAGACGTGTGATCTACCACAAGTATATTGAGCGACTAGTTATTGTTAAGGAGTAATGAATGCCTATTAAATATATCTACGTATATATGACATAGCTATTACTTAGTAGTTATGCGCGTTGAACACAATACGATACAACAAATTATAATTGATTTAGAGACAATGTACTAGGAGAGGAGTATGTTACAACGCTTGTAATGCTGTCTACGTCGTCACTACACTAGGTGGGCTGACTCTCGGGGTACTACACAATTACATAATATCTTACAGCTTAGGTATCAGGTAAGCGAACACTGTAAGTACGTTTGTACATATATCATGCAAGACAAACATACAATTTTTAATATAATGGGTTTGGTACCAACGTTACAAACAATATAGTATTCCGAAACAGAAGGCAATGAGGAAAATATCGACTTTCAACAAATTAAACATTTGCAAAATCAATGGTAAACTTATTTATTAGACGTGTTTCTTGAGACGTAGCAGAATTATCCACATTAAATAATATAAATGAGTGCAGTAAAAGTTATAAACAATTTACAAGGTCTTTTCTACTTTAACGCCATTTACAAAAATATTATCTCTACAGAAACCTAAACTTTATTCCAAGTCCACTGTTATGAATCATTCAAGAAGGAGTAAATACATTAGGTATTGTACGAGTATATTGAATTCTGCCGTCAAAGTGAGATCAAAGACTATCGCTACAGATATTGTAACTAGATTCTGTTAATGACACAGACGTATATAAATAAACATTTCGAGATCTTTATAGAATTTTAAAGTCTATTCTATTTTTCATAACTTATCTCCACTATCACTCCTTTGAGCGTTTTCTATATTCACATCAAACTGAAACATAACATATAAGAATGTCAGTGGGTTGATTTACCATTCCAACCACCACAAATTAACCCATTGAGTATTGACTTTTACATTCATCATAATTCATAATTCTCCTGCCCTTGTCCATGCTTCTCTATTAGCCGTAATCTCGGTAGTTACTCCCTTTCTAGCCAAATCATCTTTCACACAATAGTCAATTCATCGTTTCTTTGCCTTCCCCTACTCAATTATAGCCATCCACATTCATATTCAAAAAATTCCTGACGACTTTTTCCACATTCCTCCGCATCACATGCCTATACCATGACAACCGATTTCCACACAACTTTTTAGTCACCGATGTCACTTTCAGACTTCCTCTTATACGTATATACTCATTATTATACAAAAATAATTACAATCTAATTGAACTCAATCTACTCACATACAGTATCGCGCACTCTCCTAATGTTTATCTGTTTATTCTACACGAGTAATGCTGTGTCAGGCGAAGTGCTCTCTGATGCAGTTTCATCAATATACACAACTCTGTCCTTACCGTCTGCATGCCTAGTACTCTGCTCTTCAAATTTATCATTACTAGCTACTCCTGTCTCATTATTACTATTCAGATCCAAGTTCAGCTTTTCAACTATCCTACCGTTGTCAAATACTAGTTCCATTTTGACCCCCGAAGCATCAGAGTCATTAATAGTGGTTGGCATGGCAAAGGAATCGGCTCTTTGTCCGTGTTCAATCAGATCATTCTGAACGTTATCAATGTCGGTGCTAGAATGGGCTCGCTCGTCTAAATCGTTCTGTCGTCGTATGTGTACTTGTGGCTCAGCATCCTTGTGGTTCGTGTATGACACGGAGCAGGCGGAGTACGGAGGAGGGGGCTCGTCGCTGACGGTATTGTCGTTGTTGTTGGTATTGGTGACGCTAGGACGCGCGCACGCGGTGTATGGCGGTGGCATGTCGTTGTTGTGATGACCAACCTCTGGACGGTCTTCGACATCATCCAGATCAGTCAGAGAACTGGCGTCGTCTCGATTCTCTGAAATTTTGAAATGGATTAAACATATAAATCGATACTCTCTTTCTTTCTCGTGTCTGTTCCTACATGATACCTATTCTATAAGCATCATCCCCCTGCCCTTATCTGGTCATATTTCTATACAGTCGTCAGTACTTCTATTGTATCCGTCATGCGGATGCCATCTCAGTAGTCACAGTCATCCCTTTTCTAACATTGGTATCTTTATTTTTTATAATAATTAAAATATTATGTAATCTATAAATATATGTGTGTGGTCAAGGTGCTTGGCGCATGAACCGACACAAAGTTTTGGGGGATTCGGGGGGTCATTTTCTAGGTTCTAATCTGATTGACTTGTATATAATGACCAATGTGCTTCCAAAATCTTAAAAATGTTTAAATGTATGAAAAATTACAACTTCTAAATTCATTTAAATAAATAATAATTATAAGAAAAACTAAAAGCCTTTTTGAATTTAGTATTATTTAAAAAAGTTCTTGAGCTTATAGCCTTTTTAACAGATGCTACATGAAAAACAAACAATTCATTATGTAGTCAAAACACTAGTTAGAAGTGTCAATTTATTTTTTTATTTATTTATTTAGAATAACAATATATTGCAGACTATAATAAAAGTTATTTTGTTATATTACAATACAACTATAGAAGTTATTTGATGATTTCCCATACAAAAAAAATATAACGATTCAAAAGCGAGATTTTAGGTAATTCAAAGAAAAAACTAAAAAACCATATCTCAATTACCGTCACAGTTAGGACAGGAGGGTCTTTGGGTGAAACCTATCAAATGACCCCCCCAATCCCCCAAAAAATTGTGTTGGCCCATGCGCCGAACACCCTTTTTTTTTTGTATGGGAAATCATCAAATAACTTCTCCCGCTCTGAGTGGAGCGGGAGGGCGTGTCAGACTTCTACTGACTAAAACACACCCGTGTTCCTTTAGTTGCCTGTGCCAGGGCCACGGTAACTCTTTAAATTTGTGTATTATACTAACTTAAGGAGTTGTATTACCGATTGTAATGATTATAATTCTGTAAATTATACATATTTGTTACGGCCGCGAATCATACTTTATTTAACATACAACTTAATACTGACTTGCAAATTGGACAAAAAAAAAAACGTAAGAAAACTTCTATTTCGCGGACTACCGTGACGCTTTCCGCTTTATAGTATATAATAGTAAATGAACTTATAATGCATCTGTAAAGGCTTTTCACTGCTTTATGTGACTGTTAACTTTTTTTTAATCATGTTTAATTACTTTTTTACTGGTGGCCTATTAAATTGAACCATAACAGGTGATTCTACCGCGGCTACCAGGTGTAGCACCATTTATACCATCGTAAAACGACGAGAAGCAAAACCTTGTGTAACCTATGGCTAAATTTTAAAATTAGTCCTGTCTATGGTGATGAAAGTATTTCTAGTTTTATTACGCGACCACGGCAGAGCAAAAGAAGAGTAACGTATTTTTCAAAGAATGACGTAAATAAAATAAAAGTTTCGATGACGTTTTTTCATGAAACAATGCCAAATTTCTGTCTTTGCTAAAGTTAACTTTACGATTAGGTACCCTATCCGATCATTTTGGTGCAGTAGTCGTTATCAAAACTGTCTCAATAACTCAGTAAGACCTTAAGGTCTACTAAAGCGTAAATTAGATGTAATGTCAATTGAAATTTGTTTCGTAATTTACTCAAACTTCTTTAGATTTCATCGATGACGACGAGGTGGCCTTCCCTTCACGAAACTATAATTGTTGCATGCTTTTTGGTAAAATATGGCTGAACCTATCTCAAATCAATTTATCATGTCATCATTCTCCTGCCCTTGTCCCAATTTATTTGGGGTCGGCGCAACATGTCTTTTTCTTCCATACTTACTTCTCTATTAGTCGTCATCTCGGTAGTCACTCCCTTTCTGGCCATATCATCTTTCACACAGTCCATCCATCGTTTCTTTGGTCTTCCCTTACTCGTATAGCCCTCCACGTTCATCATTAATTTATCACCATGTAGGTACTGTACCCATATTTGCAAAATAAACGACCTCCTTAGTTGCCTAGTTAGCTATTGCATAACTAATTGAAAAGTTACGGTAAAACATGTTTGCCTGCATAAGTGCCTGAATCTTTTAATTTTCATATTTTATATGTTTAAATAAATTTTGTTGTTAAATAGCCCGCAGTGGACGTGGCTTGTGCAAGCGAGTGTACCAGTGTACCCGTGTACCAGTGTACCCGTGTACCAGTGTACCCGTGTACCAGTGTACCAGTGTACCCGTGTACCAGTGTACCCGTGTACCCGTTTTAGGCTGAATTGTCACCCCTCTGGGAAAATTATAAATACGTAGTCGGAGTCTTTCTGAGGCCTCCTTTTTTAATCGTTTTTTAGATTTCAAAAATCTTTATTAGTTTTTGAGATATTTGCAAAAAACTAAACCCCTTTTCTTTTTTTTTAGTAAATTGTTTATAACGTATGCAAAGTTTTCGAGCGGAACTTTTTTTTTTTTTTAATTATCTAGACGCTATTTCGAATCGAGTGACACCTCAAACATATTTTTCCAAGACTGCTGAAAAAAGCTGAACAAAAAAGCACTTGTTGAAAGGAAAATTTAAAAAATTAAAATTACTGCTACTTACTACTGCTATTTTCTTAAAATTAAAGGAAAATTTAAGAAAATAGCAGTATGTAATAAAATTTGTATAATTTGCTTATACTTTACTTACGACTAGTGGCCATTACATTCGGCGTCGCCCACTCATCAGACTCCTGTCGTCTTACTGAAATTAAAATAACAAATAAATTAATGAAATTCTAACACTTAGTGTAACGTAATAAAGTATTGAATTCAGTGAGATCTCAGATCAGAAATTGGTTCAACGACTTCTAATAACTTTCGGACAAAAACTTCACGATTCATTGATCTGTTTCCATCAATAAGCATTGTGTCTGCCTTTCTTATGCCTTGACCACACTTTAACCACTCATCATAAATTAATGTCTTAGAACGTCGTGCGTTTTAATGCACCATTAATTCAAGTCTATAGTTTAATGACTTTAGTTTACTAACTAAAAGAAAATAAAAGGGTATCAAAAGAGTGACTCACCTCCTGGCAGTAGATATTGTCCACGCCTAGTTGCATTTTGCTGAGGTTCACCCGCTCCAACATCTAAGCATAGAAAGTGCACATATTAGGCAAACGACGCTAGAAGGGGCTGTAAATAGTCCGCCCTTACTCTGAGTATAAACATAATATAGTATATGTTCTGTCTAGGCAGTCAAAAGTGAGTCGCGAGGTCAGAAAAATTAAAACCATCAACGAATAAACTACGTTTAAAATTATTTATAGTCTATTCCAAAAGAGTCTGATGATAATGTAAACAAATGTAATACCTAGTTTTATTATGAATCACGTATACTCGTACATATATACAAACTAGGTACCCATGCGATATACAAACTACTCCGGTGGGTCCATGCAATGCAACATACTTGAAGCAAAGCTCGGCCGGTGGCTGGTTGCTTCACCAGTAGACATAAGCGAGCTTGTGCCAACGACAGAAGCCGGCTACCTTGAGAAAGCAATCATACTTTATCAAAGACCCTCACTTACTTGTGTGCGCATAGATAGCCCTAAACAATTTCTTATGGAGACAATTCTCCGCAGCCCTGACGAGCAGCACCAGCAGAGCCAACACCATGGCGCCAGCCGCCCAGCCGCGGGCCCCGTGCGACCAGCTGTGCGCCATGGGCCCCAGCGTACGCGGGGCCCCGGCCGCGCCTAGCGGCATTACCGGTCCTGTGGCCTCCTCGGCCGGCAGCACGATGGACTCCGGCTCGTATGTTCGGTAGCTTTGAATGCTCTGATGATAATATACCTGTATTGAGTTTGCTGTCCGGGTTTTATTTTCTTTAAGTCTACTACGATAAAGTGCTCCAAGATAAGCAATCATGAGCTCGACTGTACACTGCTACTAGCATCTGTTGGCGCCTGAGTGACATTGGCAGGGGGGCGTTATTGGTAAACATTTGTGAAACTGTCACAGAAACTGTTTTGACAAAACAAGATCTGAAGATAGAACTGATCATGTTCTGAGCCTTAATAAATTCAAATCATTCATTAAACGCAAGTTGTGTCAGAAAGCTTATTATACCGTTAAAGATTATATTGAGGACAAAAAGGCTTGGGATTGAACTGCTCCAAATTTTATTTTATTCTTTTATTTTTGCATACTGAATGTTGACATGACTATTTACTTTGTACAGTATTATATTATTTTAATTTATTGTGAATGTGAAGACTATGTAGGTCATTGCTTTTTTGTTTGTTTTATTTTTTCTCTCATTTATTTTTAATCATCGTCTGGCAGTTTGAGTAATTTATGCGGCCTACCCCAATGTCCTTTCTTTGGTATTGTTCGTCGAATCGTTGAGCTCCTTAAGTTCTGGGTTGAGCTGCGCGATTACTGACAAATGCGTGCACTGACTGGACAGGTCCTCTCAATCTGTGTGGTTCTTTCCTCAAAAGACCATTTCAGACACCAATCTACATGGTCTTCACATGAAGTGACCAAGATTATGTCTGGACTTTATAAGAGACTGTGACCTCTGAGTTTGTTTCGGCCTTTCTTCTCAGAGTAGTCAGATAGGAAACGCCGACCTCATCAAGTTTAAAAAAATAACATGATTGACTTGTAAAAGTGTTTGTACAAACCTACTTACAGAAATAAAAATCATTTATCATTTATCATTTGTTTGCAAGCGCAGTGTTTACAGTGATTTAACAGAAGCGTTTTCGCAGACCAATTGTGTGACCTTGGAGTATCGGGAGGGGGGCGGGGGGCATGCGTGGGCGTCACTTATACTTACTAAAGAGGAGGTGAGGTTTTATGGTCATGGTGGTGTGTTGATCCTGTCAAAATAGCACACCAGCAGCACGGTCACTGAGCAGTGCCACTGTGGTTGTAGCCACTGTCTGTTCAGTCGAGCCTATAGACATAAGAATATTTCTATGGTTGAGCTTGTTACGTAAGGAATGTTACAAACCTCGATGTCGTGCACGGCCCAGGGCTCCGCGTCGTGCACGCGGTCCACGCGCCACGTGACGGGCGCGCTCGTGGGCGCCCACTGTCTGTTCAGAAGGAGACCCTTTGCCAGCGGGTCCAGCCTGGAAGGCACATCGTCGTCTATGATTGCTGGGATATTCCTGTTCCAAGTAAAAAAATAAGTCACTGATGCAGAACCGCGGGATACATTAATTATTAAGCATTGACCGACCGATGATACTTTACACTGTGCATGGGGACAAATACCTCGGAGTAATTTATATTGAGTAGAACAGAGCGCTGTTTTAAGGGAGATTGTAAGGCAAAGTAATAATAATAATAACCTGGAACATTTCACACACGGTCATCTGATCCCAAACTAAGCAGAGCTTGTACTATGTAAACCAGATAACTGATATACTACATACACTACTTTTTTTTTGTAAATACATACTTATATATATATATATATATATATAATTACAAGTAAAAGTAATCCACATACTTAATATAATATTTCAGACTAACTGACTGACATTAACAAGCGAACACACCAAGTAGGTACGTTCTTAACAGATGCATTTCAACTCCCCGGTTTGAAGTAAATTAATCTATATGTTTTATCAATGAATATATCATCAATACCTGATAAAGTGCCTGCTGTCCTTCCTAAGCCCGTAGAATGCGTACTTCTCGTGTTCGCGAGCGCGCGGCGCTGCGCGGTCGCGCGAGCGCGCGAGCTCGCCGGCCGCGCGGGTGCGCGCGCGCCGGTCCCACGACACCCACGCCCACGGCGATACTGTCGGCTGCATTGTGCTGGACATTATACAATATTTGTTGTTAACAACTATGTACGAGTACCACTAACAATGTAGTACTAACTGTGATACCTGCCTGATCAAAACATTTGAAACAACTCATTTTTTCTCAATATTTTAGAGTTGGTTAATTATAAAAGTTATTCATATTCATGACTACACCCTACGCCAGAGAAGATATTGAACGCAATAAAATCCATTATCCCCACTTGTAGGTACTGCACAGTCTGGAAACTTAAATGCAAACAACTGTGCCACCGCCTTATCTTAGGAATGCAGTGAACTCGCTTCCAATTTTGATGAAAATAATCATACTGTTTTTTTTGTGTTTTCTTGTAACTGTACTGATATAATATAATTAGTAATAAGATTTATTGTTCTCATGTAAGTGACGATTGTCTTAATGAGAAATAAAGTTCTTTAAACCGAACAAAAAAGAAAATGCCACCACTTGCGCGCGTCAAGGCCGCCTCTAAACGCGATATGTTTGTTGTGATCGTGTTAGCGACACCACAGTAGAAATGTACAGTAATTTATCTTCATAGAAACGGTCGGAACGCCAGTCATACCTACGCGCCTCGAGTTCGGTCTACACTCGGTTACTAAACAGTCGCGAATGCGCCGCAGTGACGAACGGACGGTGTGATGGTTTTATAAGCAGTAAGCGTGCGATTTGTGACAAATATTCATTGAAATAAGTACAAGTACTTACTTTAATATGGCAAAGAGCGATAATAGACAATATTGTGGTGTTTTTGGTTGCTTGAATTCGTTAATAACGCACCCAGAGATAACATTTTTTATATTACCTGGCAACTCCGAAAGGTAAACAAATTCTTATATACCTACTACGTACGTAATTTGTTTCTTTTTAAAGACTTGAAAAAAGGAGTTATCAGTTCGATACGTAATATTATTGTATGTAATATTATTGGAACTGCGAGATATTCATATTATATGATGATCTATTAGGGCTTCCAAACAAATATACAAAATTTTATAGATATATGTTTGTATGTATGTATGTTTGTCCACGCATTTCTCTGAAACTATTAATCGGATCGTGACCATTCTTTTTTTGTTGGCTTACATTTACTTCAACTTAGGTCACAGTGAAAGTTTAATCGAAATCGGTTCATTACTGTTCAAGATAATAGACTAATACTTCTAAGTGTGACGGCCTGGCTTATTGATACGAGCTACGGGTGTGGTGTCAAAGGGAAATCATCTCAAAACAAGGTTCTCAGTAACGGAAATAGTTAGGATGACCCAGCTTTCAACATTTATTGAGGACGGTTGCTACTACATGATACTTTCTGAAGGTCTGATGATGACCAGGTAAGTGCTTATTAGTCCTCAGTAATGGAAATAGTTAGGATGACCTAGCTTTCAACATTTATGATACTTTCTGAAGGTCTGATGATGATGACCAGGTAAGTGCTTATCGGTTCTCAATAACGGAAATAGTTAGGATGACTTAGCTTTAAACATTTATCTAATTGAGCACGGATGCTACTACATGATATTTTCTGAAGGTCTGATGATGACCACGTAAGTGCTTATTGGACCGGTTTTAAAAAAATAAAAATTCGCAATATAATTTCACAAATGTCGACCAATAACGCGCCCGTGTTAATGTCACGCAAGCGCCACAAGATCGTTGTGTTCTAGCACTCCATGTCTATTTCACAAATGTTGACCAACAACGTGCCCGTGTTAATGTCACGCAAGCGCCACAAGATCGTTGTGTTCTAGCATTCCATGTCTATTTGACAAATGTTGATCAACAACGCGCCCGTGTTAATGTCACGCAAGCGCCACAAGATCGTTGTGTTCTAGCACTCCATGTCTATTTCACAAATGTTGACCAACAACGCGCCCGTGTTAATGTCACGCAAGCGCCACAAGATCGTTGTGTTCTAGCACTCCATGTCTATTTCACAAATGTTGACCAACAACGCGCCCGTGTTAATGTCACGCAAGCGCCACAAGATCGTTGTGTTCTAGGACTACATGTCTATTTCACAAATGTTGACCAACAACGCGCCCGTGTTAATGTCACGCAAGCACCACAAGATCGTTGTGTTCTAGCACTCCATGTCTATTTCACAAATGTTGACCAACAACGCGCCCGTGTTAATGTCACGCAAGCGCCACAAGATCGTTGTGTTCTAGCACTCCATGTCTGTTTCTCGTATGGTAGAGATACAAAGTGGTCATGCCATGCGTGTTTTAAATTTATTAAGTGAGCCAGATGTTCCGATTCACTGAGAATAGTGTACACTCAATGGAGTGTACACTATTCTCCGAACCAATGGGTTCACACTACATGGTGTTACGTAGTACCGACAACGATTACTTGCTGATGTAACGTGTGCTACAACACACGAGTGCGGATGGTGGCCACACTTGAATGCACAAAGCCAGGGTTGAATAAAAATGGACTTTACTATGCATGTGCTCGAAAAGAGCGTTTTCCAAGCATGTAAACTGTGCCACTTTTTCGCACTAGTGCTTTTACTTTTCAGTTTTTTTTTTTATATTTCTAACTCCGTCGTCAACCCGACGCAAAGTGTTTTTATTATTTGAGAACACTTTTACAATCTAGATTAGTCTAGATTTAGATTTTGATCAATAAATTAATTTTAAACATTCATTAAATAGGTTTGATGAACATACATTTTGCTTGTGCCCTTTTACGATACGACGTGACAGCTATTTGCACATGCGCAGTAGTAGATAATATCGCTCACCTAGTAATACATTGGCACATCTGCAAAAAATGCGAAATTTTGTTTATACAGCACACGTGTTCAGTATACAGCACAAGTGCATAAACTAAAATATGTATTGGCGTCTACACCTAGTAAACAAACACAAGAGTCTATAAAAAAAGGACCGGTCAAGAGCGAGTCGGACTCGCGCACCGTGGGTTCCGTACCATCATATATTAGGTTGGGGAAAAAGTCTTTTCGCATTATAGTATGTATGAACTTGTAATAAAATCTCTTTGGCTGTACTATTTGTATCTGGCTGGTTTTGGTATCATTGAAAGTTTAAATTTTAAAGAATATAATTCCAAATTCAAATTAGGAAAATGTCTGATTTTCATTTGTTTTTCGTACCGTCAAGATGAGTGAATCTAATGAAGAAATTCGATACATTTTAAAATTTTACTACAAAAAAGGTAAAAATGCAAGGCAAGCCGCGAAAAAAATTTGCGATATTTATGGACCTAGTGTAGTGTCTGTGAGAGTAGCACAAATTTGGTTTAAGCGTTTTCAATCCGGAAATTTTGATGTCAAAGATGCACGTCGCTCTGGTCGCCCTATTACGGATAAAATGGATGCCATTTTTGAAAAAGTGGAGCAAGATCGGCATATCAGTAGTTACGACGTAGCTGAAGAACTGGAAATTGACCACAAAACAGTTTTGGCGCATTTGAAAAAAACTGGGTACACAAAAAAGCTCGACATTTGGGTACCTCACGAGCTTACTGAAAGAAACCTAATGAACCGTGTACTCATTTGTGAGTCTTTAATACGACGTAATGAAACCGAACCATTTTTGAAGAAGCTGATAACTGGTGATGAAAAGCGGATCACGTATGACAAGAACGTGCGAAAAAGGTCGTGGTCAAAGACCGGTCAGGCTTCACAGACTGTGGCGAAACCCGGGTTAACTCGCAACAAGGTGATGCTGTGTGTGTGGTGGGATTGGAAGGGCATTATTCATTATGAGCTGTTACCACCAGGCAGGACCATCGATTCTGAACTCTTCTGCGAACAACTGATGAGATTAAAGCAAGAAGTTGAGAGAAAGCGGCCGGAATTAATCAACAGAAGGGGTGTGGTTTTTCATCATGATAACGCTAGACCTCACACATCTTTAGCCACTCAGCAAAAATTAAGAGAGTTTGGCTGGGAGGTGTTAATGCATCCGCCGTATAGTCCTGACCTTGCATCTTCAGATTTCCACCTGTTTCGGTCTCTTCAGAATTCTTTAGGCAGTGTCAGGTTAACATCACGAGAGGACTGCCAAAACCACTTGTCGCGGTATTTTGACCAGAAGTCCCAAAATTTCTATAGCAATGGGATCATATCCCTACCTACCAGATGGCAAAAAGTTATCGAACAAAATGGTACCTACATACTTTAGTTAAATGTAAATAAACTATATTAAAAAATGTTTTGAATTTTGTTAAAAAATGCGAAGAAACTTTTTCCCCAACCTATTATTTAAAAAAGTGTGTTAATTTACAGACATCGTTTTATCAGGTTGGCGGAAAAGTGTTGCACCAAGATATAAGACTTAATGAATTTATTGATAACTTTGTTATTTAATATATTTATATAATAGGTTGGGGAAAAAGTTTCTTCGCATTTTTTAAGAAAATTCAAAACATTTTTTAATATAGTTTATTTACATTTAACTAAAGTATGTAGGTACCATTTTGTTCGATAACTTTTTGCCATCTTGTAGGTAGGGACATGATCCCATTGCTATAGAAATTTTGGGACTTCTGGTCGAAATACCGCGACAAGTGGTTTTGGCAGTCCTCTCGTGATGTTAACCTGACACTGCCTAAAGAATTCTGAAGAGACCGAAACAGGTGGAAATCTGAAGGTGCAAGGTCAGGACTATACGGCGGATGCATTAACACCTCCCAGCCAAACTCTCTTAATTTTTGGATCCGGAGTGCTCAACATGAAGCCTGGTCCAGTATCGCATTATTAGGCAATCCAGATCCAGATCCATCCTCCACGCGAACAGCTGTAGGTAGCTGTTGGAACTGCCTCGTATGCGGCGCATCGGGACACAACTCTCTTGCGAATAATCGCCGCAAACCCATCTATATTTACGTCCGCAAACATACCTGATGCGCCACAGTAGCGAAGCAGCTTCAGCCTGAAGCCATTATTATAGAGAACACGCAGGGCGTCGTACAATTTCTTCGTTACAGTCTACGCTATATTATAATAGCATATAGTTCATAGCACAACAATATCGCTTGTCATACATTTATTTAGAACACGTTCACACTTTGCTATACTATATGTATAATATTATTGGCTTGCTATACGCTATGAAATTGAGCGATATACTATGCTATGACCGCGCGGCGCTCTCCTCCCCGCACGCCCCGCAAGCAGGACGAATGAAACGACACGATTGGTCCACTGAGCTTGTCATAAAGTATATTTGCTTGCGATTATTTCGCATAATGTGAATGCAATGATATATAGTATAGCTATATAGCTTTTAATGTTGTACTAGGTATATAGCAGCATAGTATAGCGCAGTCTGACATGAGCTTGACCTATAGGCTGCACGTGTAGAACTATTGGCAAAATACCCTAAACAACGTAGCTTTTACTTCCGTAGTACAGCGCGCGAACCTACGAGCCAGCATATTAGCTCTAACAGACAAAGCTCTGCGTTCCCTTTCTATATCAATATCATCTACAGGCGTCTAGGTGACCCAGTGGCCCAGATACTTGAACTGCGAGACTCTTAAGGACACTGACATTCAGCATGACCTGCGGGACAGTGTTATAAGTTTTAGAGCCCGCCTTAAACACCATTAGTTCGCTTTTAATTGCGTTATACATGGCCCGTGGGACCCGGTACTGATCGATGGACTCAGCATCACCATGTCGTCCGCATAACTTAGGAAACTCATGGAACGTAAAAACAAAAGACAAATAACCATATTGTTTGGTAGTCCTGAAACTCTATAAAAATTGGTCATCAGTCCAATGTTTCACATCACTTGGAACACTGAAGCTAAAAGAAAATGGAAACCACACCCATAGAAGCCGCTCAAGTCGTCAGCCTAGTCCAGCTTCCAAAAAGTTTGTAATTCACAGTATCATTATGAAATACAAAGTTATTTTTGCGATTGTTAAAATTTAAGATGAAAACTATACTTCGTTTAGTATTTTATTTTAATATGTAGTTAGTTTTAATGATTGTGCGGCGGTACGGTAAACTTTTACAATCACAAAGATAACTTTTATTTTTGCGATTGTAAAAGTTTAAGATTAAAAATATTCTTCGTTTAGTATTTTCATAAAAATAAAATAAAGTTCAAAATTAAATGGCGTACACATAAAAGATTTTCTGTTTAATTACTCATGTAGTGACAAATATTGTACGGTGGTACGGAGCCCGTCGTGTGCCAGTCCGACTCGCACTTGGCCGGTTTCTTTGATTTATCTCAAACGTGAAATCAACAGTTTAGTGTACTTACACTGTTAAGTACCAAGCGCTGTGATGACAATAAAACCATTATAATTCTATCCTGGCAAAATGTGGGCTCTGTACCTTTATTATTTTATTTATACATATTTAATTATCAAGTAACAATGACTCAATATGTTAGTACCTAACAATATTTACCTTTGCGTCCCCTTCGGGCCACACGGGCGTATCGACTTCCTGAATTTACCCCTTGGTAGGTAACCACAACTTGTGCCACCACTTTTTTCAGCGAATCGCTATGAAAACGTAGGTACAGCTACATATTGCGTGCTATTTCTTTATTTCTTTGAATATAATCGACCCGACAGGTAGTTATGCAGCGATGCAATATCCCCCACAATCAGTGGCCAATGTTTGTTATATTGCACCAACTATCTGCCAATATCCCTTCCTCCCTTGTCAAGGTCATGCAATCAATGCAATATGAATAAACTATCACTCACCACAGAGTTCGGGTAACCGCAATAGGCACACAAAATCAATAACTGTCTTCTGCACTCACATTTTAAGAACTCCACTCAAATCACAGCACTATTTGACCCAACGTTTGTGGTGAGAACGCGTTAGTCGCGGCGGAATATCGGCGGACAAATAAACAGCGGACGAAGGGTGTGTCGGACGCATGCGCGCGGCGGCCGACAGACTAGCGCCGCGCCCGTGCCGCGGGCAGCGGGGGAACTAGCGGGGAAAGTGGACGAGATGACGTGCTGGAAATGAGGGGCTCGACCAGTGAATAACGCACAGATTGATTGACCTACAGATTAAATTAGGTCGCAGATTTACGATACCTATAAGCTAAGTTGATTTTCTATACTTACACATCATGAACATTCAGAGGAGTAGTCCCTATGGTCCATATTAATTTAGTTGTGACTATATTCTTCACACATAATTGGGTACCACTGACGCATACCTTAAGGAGTGGCTGTTAACCACGGAGTACAGAAAGAATAGTAGTAGTATTTGGCATGGTATGAGATGTTCCTTCAAACACATTAGCTTCAGATTCCTGTAATAATATTAAAATATAACTTTCTCTTTTTTACTATTATTAGGGTCACGATTGATCACTATCTCGCCTGATATTAAGTTATAAATTTATTTTAATTATTTATCGTTGTTATTTTATTTTATTTTATTATTTTTGGAAAACTTACAGCTAATCAGACACAATAGAATGCTAAGATTAAAACAAGATGATGGCCAATTACAAGTTTTCACACATAGAATAACAATTAACATTATACTAGGTAGCAGACAGTGTAACTTTCGCGTTCTGTATATTCGTATATAATGCAAGGACTACGTTATTTTGTCGAAGAAGTGATTGCAAAGAGCCTTCTTTAATTTAGGCACACTAGTATTGAAAAGATCTATGTCAACTTCCCGACAGGTTTCATTATACATACGGCTCGCCCTTATCATGTAGGAATTTTGTCTGTAAGTTGTTCTTGTTACTGGTACGTGCAACAAACGAGGTTTACGCAAAAACGAAGAACATACTCGCAGCCCAATTTTGCTCAGCAGCTCGGGGACGTCATTAGATCCGTTTGCAATTTTAAATAAAAATGCTAAATCAGAAATTTTTCTTCTTTCATAAAGTGGAAGAACATGGAATTTTTTACACCGCAAGTTGTAATTAGATCACAGTGTCTAATCGCTAGCGGTGTGATTAAGACGTGTTTATCGCACACTCGTGATCGGTCTGTATATTATATATCAACTCCGGCTACCCGACGGGCGGTGGCGAAACATACGTGTGCGTATCGCTAATCGCCAACATTCGTGTTGTGAGGAATGATACATCCTGTGGAGACATGAATGAAGATGGAATGGAGAATGACATGGACAGTCATATTCAGACCGAAATGGACGGTAGAAGTAGAACTGGAGAAGACTTAACACAAAATGATGATCATGAACGAATCAATGCCGAGATTGACATGGATGTTAATGGAGACGGACAAGTTGAACAGTGGACAGTAGTGGGTACTCAGAAAAAATCCAAGGTCAACAAAATTGATGTCAGTATAGCTTACAAAGATAAATTACCAAAACAGTTTGCCTTGGCCAAAATATTTAAAGCTCAAGGAATTTCTGGAATCAATTGTGTCAAATACATAAACCCATTTAAAGTTTTAGTTACTTTTTCTGAAGAATCATGTGCGAAGAAGCTAATGAACTGTCAGGAATTTGAAAAATTGGGTTGGAGAATATTTATGCCTTGGGAAGTTAGTGTGTCGTACGGAATAATAAAAGATATTGACATCGGATTGTCTGATTCTGAATTATTAGAAAGCTTATCATGCAATGGACCCGAAATCCTTTCAGTGAAAAGATTAAACCGCAGAGATTATGAGGCTTCTGGTTGGCAAGAGAGTGAGACAATACGAATTTGCTTCAAAGGGAAGTCCCTACCTCAATATGTATTAGTGCATAATCTGAGAGTCAAAGTCGAAAGTTACATATTCCCCGTCACACAATGTTCAAAATGTTGGCGTTATGGGCACACATCAAAATTATGTCCTTCTAATAAGGTTATTTGCCCTAAATGTGGTAAACATCATGCAAATTGTGAGACCACTTCGTATAAGTGTTCTAATTGTCACGGAAATCACATGGCTTTAATAAAAACTTGCCCATCATACGTAAAGGAAAGGAAAATTCGTGAACTAATGTCTCAATTTAATTGCAGTTATAGACGTGCATTGACATTATATGTTCCACCTTTTTCTCAAAGTCGTAATGAACAGAATACTATAGACGAACGCCAGCTACCTCCGCAACGTAGTAGTTCCCCAATATTGCCTACTTCATATTCATCAGTTATAACATCAAAAGTTGACTTACATCCTACACAAATAACGCAAACCAACAAAAAGAAAAAGAGCAAAAAACGGAAGAAACATAGTACAAGTGGGCCAACAATTAATGAATCATCTGATTCCGAAACACACACTAATACGAACAACAATGGTGGAGGCGGAGCCACGGAGTCGATTGCGGCGTCTAACGACAGCGGTGGGGACACAGTCGCAGACGCAAAGACACAACGCGCTCGTCAGTCTCGTATGAGCCGAGCCGATGTGAGGCCAAACAATATTAATGACGATGCAGACTCAGTTAGCTCAGATTCGTGTGACTCGCCTTATAGTAACAATACCTCGTTTAAGCTTCTAGTTAGTAAGTTGAGCCGAGTTATGTTTGCCAGTAAAAATACATGGAAGGTTAAAATCGAAACAGCGTTTAAAATGTTTACACAGTGGTTTATTTCGTTTATAGTGACAAGTTTTGTGGACTTATCTGGTTTAAAAAATATGTTTAATTTTACCCCCGCTGCTAATGAATAGTAACAATATCGGTAGGAATGTTAAAATTAATATATTGCAATGGAATTCACAAAGTTTACGTCCTAAAATATTAGCTTTTGAAAACCTGTTACATCAAGAAAAAATTCATATAGCTGTAGTGAGTGAAACGTGGTTAGATTCGGAAAAGGCTTTAAGGATCAAAAACTATAATGTATACAGAGAAGATCGGGGCGATAGGTATGGTGGGATTGCGATATTAACACATGTATCTATTAAGTCACAATTGTGTCAAATGAAAAACAGTAATCCTGATATTCAAGTCATGAATGTTAAGATTTTAAATTGTAAACATTTAGAGAATATTGTTGGTATCTACTGTCCACAATGGGTCCACACTAGGCTTCATGACTGGGAGGGCATTTTTTCTCAATTTTCTAATAAGTGTCTATTTCTTGGAGACTATAACGCTCACCACTCCAACTGGTCACATAAAACAGACACAAGAGGTTCTCAAATCTACGATGTTATAAGTGAAAAGAATATTTGTACACTTAACGACGGTTCACCCACTCGTATTAAGTTAGTGATGAATCATTTACAACAAAGCAGCCCCGATATTTCTATGGCTACCTCCGATATTGCGCATAAGTTTGATTGGCAGGTCACGAATGAGTTTTTAGGAAGTGATCATCTTGTAATAAAACTGTCTTTAGCCATGACATTGACCGCATCATTTAAAAAAAAAAGGAATTTTAAATCAGCCAACTGGTCGGAATATACTAAATATTTGGAAGAATTATTTATGGATTTCCACTATCACGAGGACCCTCAAATATCTTATGATCAGTTCATTGATAAAATAAATAAGGCTGCAGACAAATACATACCCGTTGTTAAGTTTTGTTTAGATCCTACAAACAAATTCAAACCTAAACCGTACTGGAACTCTGAGCTGTCCAGTGCAGTAGCTAGAAGAAGATTGGCATTGGCTAAATTTCGAAGTAATCCTACCCCTACAAATTTAGATATATTAAATGAATGCAATTCGGAAGCTCAGAGACTTATAAGGATAGCTTCAAATAAAAACTGGCAGGAAGTTTGTGATTCGCTGAGTGAGGTCTCTTCCTCTGCAGAAATGTGGAGAAAGATGAGATGGCTGAAAGGTTTCAGATGCCAGAAAACCCATGTAGATGAAGAAAAAGCCCAAAGATTACTTAATTGCCTCTGTCCTGACTTTGCACTTCCGTCCCATCCTGTTTTCACCTCGAACAACACAAAATTACAGCTACCTATCCTTATGCATGAACTTGAAGTATGTATAAAACCAAAAGACACTGCTCCAGGCCATGATGATATTTCGTTTTCTATGATTAAACACCTCCCTCCGTCAGGAAAAAGCGTTCTACTTTATTTATATAATTGTGTATTGTCGTCAGGCTTTGTTCCTACTCAGTGGAGAGATATCAGTGTAGTCCCTATTCCCAAACCAAGCCGGGACCCCACTTTGGTTTCTTCTCTTCGACCAATTTCTTTAATTTCTTGTGTCTGTAAAATCCTACATTTAATCCTAAATAAAAGGTTGGAATGGTTCTTGGAGAGTAAACGCATATTTTCAGAAGAGACAGTTGGCTTTAGAAAGTCAAAATCTTGCTTAGACAGTTTAACACGTCTGGTTTCCAGAGTCCAATCTGGTTTTTCAAAAAATCTTAATACCGTGGCGTGCTTTCTTGACGTGGACAATGCCTATAATAATGTTGACTTAAAAAAACTTTTATTAATTTTAGATTCATTGGGAGTTGGCTCAAAAATATGTACTTATTTGTGGAACTTCCTAAGCTTACGATTTCTTAAAATAAAATTAGATGACTTGGACGTCACAAGAAGTACCGGTCGTGGCTTGGCTCAGGGTGACCCTCTATCCCCCTTGCTGTTCAATGTTGCGACTTATGATATTTGTAATTCGATAAAGAATGCATATGTATCTCAATATGCAGATGATTTTGCTATTTATGTTATAGATAAAAATATTAATTCCGCTTGTAATGATCTCCAATCAGCTATAAATATAATGGTTAGTTTGTTGGAAGAATTGGGTTTAAATATCTCTCCCTCTAAAAGTAACATTTGTGTTTTTAAGAAAGGTCCAAATAGATCCCTAGTCAGCGTAATGATTAATGGCGAGCAGTTACAAGAAGTAGTACATGTTAAATATTTAGGGCTTTGGCTTGACCGGTCTTTAAGGTGGGGAAAACATATAAAAGAGACATCAGAAAAAACAATGAAGTTTTTAAATATTTTTAAAGTTTTGGCTGGTCCGGGTTGGGGAGTACACCCTAAACATCTACGACGATTATACATTTCAATTTTGAGAAGTCGCTTGGACTTCGGTAGTTTTTTATTTGATAATAGCTGTCATTCTAAATTATATAAGCTAGACAAATTACAAAACCAAGCTATGCGCATTATCGGAGGGTACGTAAAAAGCACCCCTATCCACGTTATGGAAAGCGACCTGTGCTTGCAGCCACTATTTATTCGCAGAATGTATTTAGCTGGTAAATTTTGGATGAAAGCCAAGTCTTTGACTAATAATCCTACCATTATAGTACTGAACGACCTAAGTTCCCTTGTAGATCGAAGATACTGGAGGCGAAAAAAGATTCCTACGCTGATAAGAATTCACAATGCGTTTAAAGACATTGTAATTAATTCTACTGATTTGTTAGATATGTACACATTAAACTATTGGATAGCTTACTATAATATCACAGATGTACTGAAACCTAGAATAGACATTGTCACCTGTCCAAAGAGATTTTATGATACTACAACCTTGCGTAATAATTGCAGTAAGTTCCTTGAAATCCAATATACAGGATACTATAAAATCTTTACCGATGGGTCTAAAGATGGCAATAATTTCATGGGAGTGGCATTCTTTGACCCTCAATCTGATACCTTCATGAAATTTAATATTTCTAACCAAATTTCGATCATGTATTTAGAACTTTTAGCAATCAGTGAAGCATTGGCTTATATAGAATCTATTGAACACTCTAATTTTATCATTTTAACAGACTCTAAAAGTTCAGTCCAACATTTAGCTCGATGTACCTCTGGCTTCAGAGGAACACCGATAGCTTACAAAATTATAGACTCCGTTACCAGATTGAGGGCCAATTCAAAAAATGTCATCATACAATGGATTCCCTCCCACATAGGCTTAGTAGGTAACGAAAGGGTAGACCAATTAGCAAGGTTAGCTTCAAGCGACGGCATGCCAGTAAACATCCAGCCATTTTATACAGATTGCATGAAATCTATTCGCGAACATTGTTTTTTGAACTGGAGGGAACACTTTGACCGGAGGTCTGTGGAGAAGGGGATGTGGTATAAAACAATTCAAACGGAACCATGGAAATCGCCATGGTTCGATTCATGTTTTTTGGGCAGAACTGAAATTGTGACGGCTCTCAGACTTCGTTCTGGACATATCCCCTTAAATAAGTTCGCATATTTAATGAAAAAAGTTCCTACCCCCAACTGCACAGAATGTGGGAAAGTGGAAGACGTTCTTCACATCATGATGGAATGTGTCCGGAACGAAGATCTCAGAGCTGAGTTATTAATACACTTTGGTGTCGATGTTAAAGAGGTGGGAAGATGCAATAACATTCTAGCATTCCCCTTGTCTGAAACAGCGAGGCTATTGTATAAACTTGTCCGGATAGGTATACGTAGAAGATAGTTACTCATGTATAAGAACTGTATTATATTTATATATTGGTGTATTACCTATATTATAAGAAAGCCTTACGGAGCGACTTAGTCTTGTTGACCAAGCTCCTTAAATAAAGATTAAAAAAAAAAAAGTTGTAATTAGATAGGTATGTTTTAGAACGGAATTGAATGTACCGAAGGAATTTTCTTTGTATGCTCTCTAAACGATCGATATAAATATTATAGTTTGGGTTCCAGACTTGAGAGGCATACTCGAGGTGACTACGAACAAAGGAGCAATATAATATCTTAAGAGTCTTAATACTTTTAAAATCAGACGAGACTCTGCAAATAAAACCTAGTGCTTTCGACGCTTTGTTGACAATATTATTAATGTGAGTGTCAAAAATAAGCTTTGAGTCGAAAATAACCCCGAGGTCTTTAATAGCATCGACCCTGGTTACTGGGGTATCTAAGAGTTTGTAAGGAAAATGGATAGGGTGAGGTTTGCGAGTGAAAGAGCACACATGGCAATTGGAGACGTTTAGGTTCAACTTGTTACCATTGCAGTAGGTTTGAAAGGTGTCAAGATCCTCCTGCAGTAAGAGGGCATCTGCATGGGTAGCAACCTGTTTCATGATCTTAATATCATCAGCATAAAAGCAGTATTTTAGAATGACGAAAACAGGAAATAACGTCATTAATAAAAATATTAAATAAGAGAGGCCCCAGTAACGACCCCTGAGAAACTCCCGAGGGAATACGCATAGCTCTAGATGAGTACCTAACCGTTCAGCACCACAGTCTGACATCTGCCCTCAACATACGACGCAAACCACCTGAATAGGTTACCACTGATACCCATGGATAAAAGTTTACGCATTAAGATTACATGGTCAATTTGATCGAAACATTTGCTGTAATCGGTATATATAACGTCGACCTGGGACCGAAGGGACATGGACTCCGATAGAAAATCACTACAAATAACTAAGTTGGACGTGGTAGACCGACCTCTTAAGAAACCGTGCTGATGATCGCTGAGACTTTGTTTGACAGCCGAGTAAACTTGCTTATATACAATTTTTTCCAGAATTTTCGCAAACACACACAATTTGGAGATCGGTCTATAATTCTCGACGGAAGTCTTTGGCCCCTTTTTGTGTATCGGTGTTATATATGCCGACTTCCAGATCATGGGTACCACTCCCACAGCAAGTGATTTGACACGTGATTATTAGGCATTTTAAACAATTCAGGTAACGCTCCTTGATCTAATTTCTTATAACCGTTTTTTGTTGTATAGAAATCATTTTCATTTAAGTCAGAGTTTACATTTCCAGTTGTTAGGTTTATTTATGATACATATCCATGCATTTCTAATATCTGTATTAAGATGGAATCTAAAATGATGACAAAAAATAAGATAGGATTAAAAAGCAAACAAATCACATGAAAATAATAAATTGGATAAAATAGGGTCTTGCTGGCATGATGCACACATTTTATTTGTCAGTTAGGACCGACTACTTACCGTTAGAAGGTGTATTTTTCTTATTTTAAATTCTTCGTGTTTCATGTATCAAGATATGTAATTTATCTATGAAATAACTTTTACAGAGCAAAATAAACTTAAGCAAGTTATTTGAGCCAAATAATTGGTGCAATAAGCATTGATAATGATACAAACACGGAATTAATGAGAAGTGGTTAGAATACATCTCTTCGACGACAGATGTCTCTAACTACACACTGGCGATCAAACGAGAAAATGTGTTTTAAAATATTAAATATAAATTTTAGAGACTTACACGTGAAATGTTATGCCATCAATATGTTTCAGTTTTGATCCTGAAGAATTATTGCATCCCACAACAGTGCACTTCATTATTAAAACAATTTAACAATTAAAATACTATCTAAATACAACGGACCCGAACGCGATAACGATTCACTCGCAACTAAGGTTTGCGGCCCCGCCCATTGTGACGTCATGACCTAGTGGAAGGCGCATGACCTAATTGCCTTGCGGCACAGCATCCGTATTGTTGGCGCCTGCAACCTTTGTGTTGGCATTACGCATTTCATGCAACAGATTGCCCAGCGTATTTTGCAGGCGCTTTTAACTGATCATGAAATGAATTAAAGAGAAACTTCTACCTCATATTTTCTTATATAGTATTACATCCGTCCGTTATAAAGCATTGTTCCGCATCAACATCCTCTTTGTTTTATTGAGCAACAAACTCCAGTAGTGTGGCAAGAGTAGACATATCCTATCGAGCACAACGTACCTAGCTATATTCATATAATATAAAAATTCTGGTTTCCCATTGGTTTAATTATGCTTGAATCTCATTTAATAGCGGGCCAGTCTATTGTCATCAACGAGGCACAAATCCAAACTCAGCGCTGCCACTGAGATTTTCCTAATGGAAAAACCGAATAACTATTGTGAGAAATAATACAATATCTTGTATTAAATATTGTGTATTAATACACAATTATCAATTTATTAATGCGCCAATGTCGGTATATATGATATACACTTTAACTATTATTGAGCAGATAAATCAATCTACTAGGTTAACTTTCAGCAAACATTTTTAATAACGCAAAACCTTTTAGAAAAGTATAAAGAAAACCACTATACTTGTTCTGTAGACTGTACCTATTATAAGATCAATATGTTATTATAATAAGAACAACTTCGTTGAAATACAATTAGTAAGTACAACTTCGACTATGTTTAACCACGTCTTATTAGGTCGACCGCTAACTGCGAACTCACTGCGCGACTGTAGGCTCGGCGTAGACGGGCCACCGAGCACAGCCGCCGGTGGCCAGCGACAGCGACTTAACACACATTTTCATATATTTTGTATAGAAGCACCGCACACGTGTAGCCGTGTGGCGGCCACTCGCACAGCCGCTAGAGCAGTACTCAACACCGCAGAAAGAGGCAACACAGCCATTGCTGGCTGTCGCGCGCTACCGCCGCCAGTGACAGAAGCGAGCGACAGTCACCGGTGTTTTTTTTTTTTTTTTTTTTTTTTTTATGAATGGCATCTCGTAGTTGACCTAGAGAGGTCGAGACTACTTAACCGGACTATCCTGTGGCTGCCTTAAGAAAAACTCAAAGCCTCCAGCCAGGGGCAAAAACTTACAGACTAAGCGACTACACGCTAAGGGCTCCCCCTGTGGGGAACGGGCCTCGGCTTAGGGCGTCGCTGGGGGGAGGACAGCAAGATGGGACAGGCTGGATCAGATTTGAATTATTATTATCAGGGGAGTTTAAAGCTACAGGCTCAGCTACGCCACCAGCTGGCACATCATACCCGAGCAAGGGACGGGGGGGAGGACCATTATTACGGGGTCGTCGCGAGGGACCTCGGCGGCGAGGTCGGAATGTCGATTTGTTTTTGTTCCTACGGTCCCTACTGCTCTCCTGGAGAAGAGTTATGGGGTCGTCGGGATCTGAGAGGACAAGCCTGGGGCGGCGGACCTTACTAATAAGAGAGGGGACATAGCTAGCCGCCTCGACAACCAGAGGGTTGCGATGGTTGGTGGCTGAGTCGAAGAAACGCTTGGAATTGCGTTTCAAGAACTGGGAGATGGTGGGAATGTCGAGATCGACATGGAGGATTTCGTTCCGAACGAACCAAGGGGCTCCCGTTGCCTTTCGGAGGAAACGGTTTTGGAGGGCCTGCATCCTATGTATGAGGTGAGGTTTTGCGTGCGCAAACACTGAACCCGCATAGGTCATGATGGGGCGAATGCACGCTGTATAAATGCGCAATTTGCACCTAAGTGACAATTTGCTACGTGCATTCAGAACGGAGTGGAGCCTACCGAGAGCGAAAGCGGCGCGCGAACGCACCTGCTTTATGTGCTCAGCGAAGGAGAGGTGGTGGTCGAGGGTCACACCGAGGTATTTGGCTCGCGTCTCCCAAGGGATCGGCTTGCCGAACATGGTGATCGGTCGGGGGGGGAGTCGAGTGCGACGCGGTCTCAGAAAGAGAACCGCTTGACTCTTGTCGGGATTGACCTCGATTCTCCACTTCCTAAACCAGGCGCCGAGATTATCGACTGCGGTTTGGAGAGTGCGAGATATCGGGTGTTGGTCCCTGCCCGAGTAGTAAATGGCCGTGTCGTCTGCGAACAGAGCTAACTGCGCCTTTTTACTTTTCGGGATATCGCTGGTGAACAGCGTGAAAATGAGGGGAGCGAGCACAGAGCCCTGAGGGACTCCTGCACGGATGGGATGGGGGGAGGATAGCGCTCCTTCTATGCGATAGCGAAAGGTGCGATTCGACAAAAAGTCTCGTAAGATGAGTACGAGACGATCCGGCACGCCAAGTTGGTAGAGCTTATATAATAAGCCGTTGTGCCAGACTTTGTCGAACGCTTTCGCTATATCAAAGAAGACAGCGCCCGTCATCAAACCACGTTGGAAGCCAACGCTTATGTGTTCGATGATGCGGTGGACCTGATGAACGCAGGAATGCTGCGTTCGGAAACCAAACTGCTCGTTAGGGATCAGACCCTTTGTCTCGGCATAGTCTCTGAGTCGCTTATAAATAAGCCTCTCATAGATTTTGCCGAGCACATTGAGCAGACTGATGGGGCGGTAGCTAGAGGGCTCAGCCTTGGGCTTGCCGGGCTTGGGGATGCCAATTACAGTGGCCTCTTTCCATGCTTGAGGAAAGATGTTGTTAGCCATGGCACCATTGAAGATGGTGACCATGAGCATTATAAGGTGGGCGGGGAGGAGTTGGATCACCCTATTGGTAATTCCATCTGAGCCGGGGGCTTTACGGGGTTTAAGACCCTTGATTATGTCCTGCACCTCGTCTGGAGTGACGGGGGGCAGGGGACAATCAGGGTCTTCAACGGGAGGGAGGGAGGCTCTACGTTCGACTTCCGCGTCGACCTCAGAGAGGTGAGCTTGTCACCGGTGTTCGTTAGCCGCCACGTTTTATAACCCGTGACCGGGTGGAGCAGCGCGACAGTGGCGGGTGTCGGCGTTTTGTGTGGCCCGCAGCGACCAGAAGCGGCGAGTCGCGGACACTGCTGTAGCGAGTGGCCGCCACCGGCTACACGTGTGCGGTGCGTCTATACAAAATATATGAAAAAGTGTGTTAAGTCGCTGGCCACTGGCGGATGTGCTCGGTGGCCCGTTTGTGCCGAGCCTTAAGCGAGCGCTCGTGTCGACTTCCGCCTTTTTTCCCACCATCCGTTACTCAACGGCATGGCAGTTGGCTGTGTTGCCAATAAAATTATATTAATTAAATTCTAGAACATAGTATTATACTAGAAATCATGACAAACGTGAATTGACTATTGAGGATACAAATTAATTAGTTAACACGTTCCCTGCGCCATCACTTTCAAAGAACTTTCAGCTGGTGCTTTGGAGACCTAAAAGATCTCGAAACTAACCTACCTTTTGGTGCGTTTGAGACCTAATCAGTCTCCTAAGGATACAGTTTTGAAAATAATTTATATCTTCCAAAAAAACAATCAAATATATTTTGAAGTTTTTGTGGGTGAAAGATAGCCTATTGCTTTATATTTTGCTAGGTTCGCACGCATTTATGACATTTGAATAAACTACAAATACCAAAAAAAAAATGATATCGATTGTATCTCGTACCGCAACCGAAGATAGTTCAATATGTGTAGTAAGTAGTGATGGGAATAAAATAATATCTCAGTTGTCGATTGAAAAAGTTTTATTAATTATGCAAAGTGTTTTTCATTAAAACATGGTAAGCACATTGATTGCTTGCATTGCGCGCAAATGGTAACAATTCGTTTAGTTTTTTTAGAAGCGTCAGTGCTGTTTAATGTGCGTCGTAATTTTTCGTAACAACCCACACAACGTCTTTTTTTGTCGCCACGTTGGAAAACATGATCAGTACATCTTCCTTCGGGTAATTCTGTAATAAAATGCATTGTATAAATAAACAGCATGCAACTATGTCAGTGAAGTAAATGCGATGGAATCTAATTTTATTAGTTTCGTTATTCGAGTGTCTTATGTATATTTTTGTTCTTAGGCTGTTGTTGCTTTAAAAAAATATACGGAGGTATTAAATAAAAGCTGGATGTCACAGGTCTCTTGTAAGTTTACTATAACAACGTTTTTGTTTTAATAACCGAAATTTAGGCTTCCAGAAACTTACCAGAGAGTGATGTGAACCCCCCCCCCCCCCCCTCCCCCCTGTGTAGTATAATGCTTACATAATTAAAATACTCTAGCATTAGAGATAAGTAGCAAAGCCCACCAGAAATGCTACTAAGCTAAGACAATCTCAAAAACAACCAAACATTTTCAGGCAATCAACAGAAGAAGTAGGTACATAACGCGTTTCAAACACAAAAAAATAAAAACCACGTAATGTCGAAAAAAAGGCAGGCAGATGTTAGTTGGAAATAAAGTCTCCCCTCTTTAATTTATGTTATTTGAATTGTATCCAAGAAGATTTTTGTTCAGTAAACTCGAATGATTAAAGTGCATAATATGCTCAGTTTCATGCAAAGGATTAAAGTGCATAATATGCTCAGTTTCATGCAAAGCGTGCTGCAGTTAGTTGACGATGCTAAGCTTACGCGTTGTCTGGAACCATTACCTAAGTTTCTGGAGAGATTTTAGCTACCTTTATGAGTAAGAACAGTTTGTTTTCGAAGAACTGTTAGGTATGTTGACCACGGCAATCTTCTGACACCACCACGCTCGCCATCGGATTTATCCGCATACCCTTGAACCTAAACGGTTATGTTTAGAACAAATTAAGATGTGTTTCCTCAAAAAAATGGACTACAACATGATACTCTGCAAAAATGGTGAGAAAAACGTAGTAGGTAAGTACACAAGTATGTGTCTAGTATTTTGAGCGCTCTTAGGCTAGAGGGATGGCCTAGTGTATCTGCTTTACATTAGATGTCATGTCACAAGAAACCTGCAGGTTTTATATACACGCTTGTTGTCACACGAGTTGTATTACAAGTAGTAATTTGTGCAATAATCATACCTGTTCCGGAAATTTTTCGGCCTCCGAATGTTTCGATTATTGATTCTGTGAATTCTTTTTTTGACATTTTCTTGTCTGTATTTGCATTGTATATTATCCATGCGTTTATGAGTGCAGTACCAAATAAAAATTCCATCATCACTTTCCGATACCACTTTAGACCTCGTCGTAAAGTAGTATAGTATGCCGACATTTGATCTGAGTAGTCTATCCCTTTTTTATTATCATTATAAGTTAAAATGCACAGTGGCTTTCTGATCATTTCATTAGTTCTCTTATGTATCTTACCTGTATCTACTAGAGACGCTTTATGTGCTTTACAGGAAGTTATCATTGAAACTTGGCGCTTATCGTGCCATTTAATAACTTTCACACCACTAGGCATCATTATCCCTTCAACTTCGCCTTTTTTCAATTTTTTAGACATAAATTGCTTGGGAAATCCTCTTCGGTTTGATCTTAGCGTGCCACAGTAAAATGTTTTCTTTTCTAAGAGTTCCTCTACTAAATCAAGAGAAGAATAAAAGTTATCGGCTACTAAAACTCGTCCTTCATTTTCTAGGCCCTCTATGAGCTTCATAACTACCTTCTTTACCTGTATATACTATGGTTTTAAAAGTGTACCCCTCAGGAGTACATAGTTTATATAATTTAACTCCATATTTATGAGATTTATTTTTGATGTATTGGCGAAAAATAAGTCTCCCGTGCCAGGGAATCATTGATTCGTCTATCACGATAAATTTTCCTGGAGTTAAAATATCTCTAAAACGATTATTTAACATATTAAGTATTTGTCGAATTTTGTAGAGTCTATCTCCAGTATTATTTCTTTCATCGCTGAAATGCCAAAACTTTAGAAGCAAGATAAATCTATCTCTTCCCATGAGAGAGCATATATATTCATTTCTGTAAATGGATTTCTTTGACCAATAATCGTGAAAATGTGGAACCTTATTTAAGCCCATCGTAAGTATGACACTGAAAAACTGACGCATTTCATTTGCATCTGTAGGTTTCCAAGCTTTAGAGCGTGATTTTGCTGTAATTTCTTTTTCTAATAAATATTTATCTGCGTATTTATTAGTTTCTTCTACTATTTTATCAATAATATCGTCAGTTAGAAACAAACTATAAATATCGACGGGCAATTTATTACGAATAGGTACATTTGTCACGCTATCAAGTATGCTCTCATCGAAGCTCAATACGTCATTGTCGGGAATGTCAATCCAATCTTTATCACCCTCAAGCTCTCCACCCTCACTTTCTGATATATTTTCAGACATATTATCTTCATCTTCACATATTATATCGGATGAGAGATTTTCACTTGTATCATCATCACTTCCATTTGAAACGATTTCTTCTATTTCAGTATTGGTTGCTTCATCAGTCTGCGTCTCCGGAGCGTCTTCTTGTATTTTTTCGTTTTCTACGTCCTGTTCTAGTTCTTTCACTTTTTCATTCTGTATTTTTAGACTTCTATTTTGCTTATTCTGGTCTTTTTCTTGTCCTATTATATTATTTTCTTGTTGCTTTTCAATGTTTCTCTCTTCTAAATGTTTTTGTGAATTATTGTTCAAGTTGCATTTAGACGTTTTTCTTTCTGCTTTTTCGTCATAAGTGAGCGCATCATCCTCAAAAGTATACTCAAAATAAAATGGACTATTGTTTGTATTACCTGTGGTTCTTCTTTCCTTTATAGTTGTTTTAATCAATTTTTGCATACTGCTTTCATTAAATTCTAAAGGTAATAAGTTCGAACATGAAATATTATTCAAAGACGAGCACCTGCTTGATGTACATAAAGCATTCAATGAGGCAGGAGAAGCTTTAGCATTTGTGTTGGATGTTTCTGTTAGCATTTGAGTGCACGAGTTAGGAGTAGATAAACCACTATGGTTACGAGAAACAGTACCACAAAATCTACGAGTAGGTGTCATATGATCAGTAGGTATAGTCGGTGTAGTATTCGTCATCAATAATGTGGTATTATTGTTACTACTTTTTGGACTGGATATCGTATTCTGAAGCACACTAAATCGTTTTCCAGTACATGGGCTGATATATATATTATTTTCATTACTTAGCTGCGTGTGCTCCAACGTAGAAAGGTTCATCATTTTCTTTTTAGGTGCGTCAAATATTTCATAATCAGAATCACTGTCATTATTAGCCAATGGGGGGCAAATTTGAACATTTTCCAAAATTTTTATTTTACTGGACGATGCAGCAGTATAATCCGGCGTTGATTTTTTGTTAGAAATCTCACCAAAATAAATAGATTTTTTACACTTTTTTCTTTTAAATGCACTCATTGTATAACAAAAATGATAATCAACACGTAGGTATATACGCGAGTGTTATTTCGCAAACGTGCGCGCGACCTCCCACGTCGATGCTAGGACAACACTAAAACGAGTCACGCAGCGCCCGCGCCGCCCACCTTCCCTCTCTTGCGTCTACAAGGCGTACGATTCCACGAGTACCGACATATCTCCTAACGCAAGGAATGAAAATAATTACAGTACTGTGCGTTAGGGACCTAATCCATCTCTAATTTCTTTTTTAATGTCCTTGAATTCAGCTTTAAGTAGGAAGCAAATATGTATATTTGTCCTACTCATACCTAAAGAACTTTACACGTTAGATCCTCCCGCAAGGAGTGAAACAACACGATTATGTTCAACGCACAATACAAAAGTCCTGCAAGAGATCTGATAGATCTCGTAATGCAACGAACGTGTTAATCAGTCGTCGGATTACACAAACAAATAGTAATAATCTGTTCCAAATAATGGAGTTAAAATGATGAGTGTTCCATCGTACGGGCCCAAGCACAAATGGCCGGGCGTGCCGAGCGAGCCCGGCTCCTCCCCGCCGCCAGCAGCGCTGCAGCGGTGGTCCGATGTTGACGTCACGGCTAGCTAGGCCGCGCTTTGTATTTCCGCTCACCAATAGCACATGGCGCTCGCTCCACGCTGCCAACACGGCCATGCTGCGAAGTGCATGTCCCAGGCGCGCCACGAGTCGTAAAACACAAACAAAACCAACATCAGAACTAGTTTTCTAAATCTACAAGTATGAGGCACACGCCATACGCTTGTGCATCATCAGCACATGCCTGCTCTATGCTGCCAGGCAAACTGTACTACAGGCACTATGCCACACTTAAGAGTACTAGTTTCCCTAGAGCTTACCATTTGGAATCACTTGCATTTAAAGAGCTTTGCGCTACACTTAAACCACAGAACAGAACAGGTAAACTTTTATCTGTTCTGTGACTTAAACCCACCAAGTTGTTTTCCATTTCTATCCTGGCGAGGATTATGGTACAAGTGTTTTATCTAGTCTCGCGAGTAAAATATAAGCGATACTAACTACTATATGTGAGACTGTGTAGCCACTTCATTGTATTTACAATAAAAATATAAAAATAAAATCGAATTCAAAAATAAATTAACTCTAAATTATGAAAGAACTTTAATTTCAGAAGTCGGTGGCATAAGACTAAAATACAGATCTCAAGACACCGACTTCCGAAATTGAAGTTATTTCATAATTTCTTTTTGAAAACGATTTAATTTTTACAACAAGGTGTCACAACAGGTACAACAAGGTGTCACAGCAGGTACAACAGGGTGTCACAGCAGGTACAACAAGGTGTCACAACAGGTACAACAAGGTGTCACAGCAGGTACAACAAGGTGTCACAACAGGTACTACAAGGTGTCACAGCAGGTACAACAAGGTGTCACAGCAGGTACAACAAGGTGTCACAGCAGGTACAACAAGGTGTCACAACAGGATAAGGATAAGTGTATCCTGCGTAACCGTTCCTGTCCCCTTCCGTATTATTATTTTTTTCTTTATTTAATTAGGGACTTTTATAATCGCAATGCGTATGACAGTCCCATCGCACCCTAAACACACGCTGCTACAGTCTACATTGGGGCCATGAACCTGAACAGACTTCGCATCATCACCATCTGGTTGAGAGAGAATTCTATGGAATGTGCCTATTTCAAGCCCGATCAACCTCAATACTCCAATCAGGTAATTTCTATTAAACTCATATCTAGCACAGTCCATCAATAAGTGATGTAAGTCTTCCACAACTCCACACTCCACACAATTAGGCGAATTAATTTTTTTCATCATGAACAAGAACTTATTACATGGAATGTGTCCAGATCTGAGTCTATGGAGCTGTTACAACTAATTTTCTACCTAAATTACTATTTATAAACCAGGGCACACGAAGAGGCTGATCCTGCATGGTTTTATACCAGATCCCTTTTTCCAATGATCGCTTATCAAAATACTCTTTCCAATCATCGTAACACTTCTTTTTAAATTTAGGCAAGACTTCAGTGTAATCTAGCGTTATATTAGTTCCTTTCCCATGTTTAGCTGCATATTTTGCCAGCATGTCAGCCCTTTCATTGCCCTGTATCCCAATATGCGATGGAACCCATTGCAATCTCAATTTTACACCCTTTACAATTAATTCATCGATCTTAGAGAGAATAACATAAGCTAGCGGTACACCTCTTTGGCCAGAGGCGCATCGAGCTAAATGTTGTAAAGAACTTTTGCTGTCTGTGCAAATAACAATATTTTTATGGTGACTACTATTGCAATAAGACAATCAAAATCAAAAATCAAAATCAAAAGTCATTTATTCAAACTAGGCTGAGAATCAGCACTTTTCGAACGTCAAAATTAGGTACATAAGACAGTCCCCCAAAACGCCCGCCCTTCAATGCTTCAGAGATCGCAATAAGCTCCAACGTCATAATGCATGTATTCTTATCTATTTTAAAGACATTAATCTCAATACCTATTGCCTCGCTAGGTACATAAAAGGCCGCTCCATGACCTTCTACACTCTTCGACCCATCTGTAAATATACTAAACCAACCATTGTATTTTAAACGCAACTCTCTAATAACTTCGAATTTTAATAAATTATTATCATAAGATTGTTTAGAAAATGTCACTACATCTAAGTCCCACATAATTACTTCCTGAACATTAATGTTCGTCACCCATGTCCTCAGAGTAAACATCAACAAGGGATATGATGATGCTATATTTTCTACCTTCACTTCATTGTATAGGGAGACCAGCAGTGGAGTCTTTTTATTTCTCCAATAACTTGTTAAGTATTTGTTATATGTTTTGTTAGCTTAGTGAATTGTTTTTTAGATTTTATGTATTTTTATTTTCTCTCTTATTTTTACACACGGTGTCTACATCTCTTTTTATCCCCTGTCCTATCGCGGGTATGCTGGAAGAGATTTCTTTAGAAATAAGCATCACCTTTGTACGTAATTTTCTGTTCCTTTATTCTTGTCTGTTTATTTGTGTGTACATAAATGGTTAAATAAATAAATAAATAAAAATAAAAACTATTTTGTCGAAGAGTGTAAAGTTCCTCTAATAAATTATTAGTGCTATTATTTTCTATGGATTTAGATTTTAAACAGAACTTATAGCCTAAATATTGTCTACGTAAATACAGTGGAACTACACAGAGCTCACTTTCCATAACATGGATAGGTGTTGTCTTAATAAAACCTATAATTCTCAAAGCCTGATTTTGAATCTTATTTAACTTGACAAGGTGACTTTGCACTTACATCATATAGAAACTGTTATAGTCTATGCGAGTTCTAATCAATGCTATATAAATATGTCTCAAATGTTTCGGGTGCAAACCCCACGCAGTACCGGCCAAGACTTTGAGTAAATTGAGAATCCTTTGCACTTTCTCCGCTGTCATGTTGATGTGTTTACTCCACCGCAACGAACTGTCTAACCACACCTAAATATTTATAATTATTTAATAGCTGTAAACTATGATCATGTAATTTTAAATCAATTTCTAATTTTCTAAATCCTCTACTGAAAATACATACTTTAGATTTAGTTGCCGATAATTGTAATCCCATATCATCCAGAATATTACAAAATGTATTTAATGCTACCTGAAGTTCATGTTGACTTTGATTAAGATTCCTAGAAGAACAATACATCACAAAATCATCCGCATATTGGTACATACCTACATTCTTAATCTTATGGAAACATGTCATTGTGACTACGTTAAAAAGAATGGGAGAAATTGGGTCTCCTTGTGCTATCAGTATATCTAATAATTATTTTGATCAACTTCATCTTTCATCATAAGGTGTCGCTTAAAAAGTTCCATAGATTATTCATTATCTATATAAGTAGATATGTACGAGTATTTACAAAAAAAAAGTAGTATATAGATAGTAGTATGTAGATAACTGATATACTACATGTATATCAGTTATCTGGTTTCCATAGTACAAGCTCTGCTTAGTTTGGGATCAGATGACCGTGTGTGAAATGTCGCAGGTTATTATTGTTATTATAGATATTGACATAACTTCTGCCCAACTCCTATTTCATCTAAAGTGTTAATCAGTACGTCTACTAAAACATTATTATAAGCGTTTGAAATCTCTAAAAAACAAGCTATAGTTGGAACCTTACGCGACAAACCTACATAAATTTGACTTACCAATTTAACCAAACAATCCTGACATGACTGTCCTCTTCTAAATCCAGAAGTGTTCGCAGATAATAATTTATTTTTTTCTATGTACCATTCAAGTCGCAAAATTTTCCATTCAATGTTGACTAAAGTCAACATTTGGAATGGAAAATTTTGCACACACAAGATATTAGAGAAATTGGCCTTAGTTTAGTAATATTATTAGGGGCATTTTTAGGAATGGGAATCACCAGTATGTCGCGCCATTGTTTTGGAATATTTTCCGTATCAAAGATATAATTATATAACCTTAATAAATACTGTCTACTCACAGGAGAAAGATGAAAGATTAGTGAATACGTTATCCCGTCGTTACCAGCCGCTGTGTCTTTTCGCTTAAAACAGTGAGTCATTTCTTGCATAGTGAAGCTGTTCTCTAATTCTGCATTGTTTGATTTAAAGTAGTGATAAGGCTGTCGACACATATAATCGGGCGCAAGATTGCAAAGAAGCTCAAGTTTTTTTTCATTGGGAACATACGACCTTGAGGAATTAATTCCCTTAGCCCAGCGCATACGCTTCCACATATCAGAGCTGGATGTTCGTTCATCAATGCTGCTCAATATGTTTGCCAGTCACAGTCGTTTTGCGGTTTCTGTTATTCGTTCAAGGACGGTTAAATTGTCGGGTGTAGGATTTCTTCTAAAGTTTGTTAGGGCCAATCTTCGTTGTGCAACTAAATGAGAAAGTTTAGGGGTCCAGTATGGCTTAGGTCGGTATCCGTTATGTGATTTATCACATCCCTTTATTAAAGGTATGTACTGGTCAGCGGCTTTATTTACCTGCTTGATAAAGTTATCATACAAAGATTGTACAGAGACAGTGTCAACAGGTTGTAGTAAATAATTTTCTAAACACGTAGTATATTCTAACCATTGTGCTAACTTAAAATTACGTTTTTTGATATTATAAACCGAGTGTGCATTACTACTATATCTGCACGAGACCTTAACAAACAAATGATCACTGCCTAGACACTCGTTCATCACATTCCAAGTTAATAAATGTGATAAGTCGGTAGACACAAAAGTTACATCGGGAGAACTCCGTTTGTAGTAGCTGGTATAGCTACACAATAATAAAAAGGGTATATTTGGCTCGCCTACGCACCGCCACGTGCTTGCGGGCTGCCGGTTGGGCATCGAATGATCCCTACTCACAGAACATAATGTACCCTGACGGGTCCCTACTCAACCCGCACCTCGTGACGTATGCGCTCGAGAGAAATCATAAGTATACACTACACCCGTAATGCCAACGCACCACCGCATAGGCCGACAGTCCAAGCACGACTGACTCCCCCACTTTTTTTTTTTTTGTGAATGGCATCTCGTAGTTGACCTAGAGAGGTCGAGACTACTTAACCGGACTATCCTGTGGCTGCCTTAAGAAAACTCAAAGCCTCCAGCCAGGGGCAAAAAACTTACAGACTAAGCGACTACACGCTAAGGGCTCCCCCTGTGGGGAACGGGCCTCGGCTTAGGGCGTCGCTGGGGGGAGGACAGCAAGATGGGACAGGCTGGATCAGATTTGAATTATTATTATCAGGGGAGTTTAAAGCTACAGGCTCAGCTACGCCACCAGCTGGCACATCGTACCCGAGCAAGGGACGGGGGGGAGGACGATTATTACGGGGTCGTCGCGAGGGACCTCGGCGGCGAGGTCGGAATGTCGATTTGTTTTTGTTCCTACGGTCCCTACTGCTCTCCTGGAGAAGAGTTATGGGGTCGTCGGGATCTGAGAGGAGGTCGGGATCTGAGAGGAGGACTCCCCCACCATTCGGACCGGTATTTATAACCGAGCGACGTGCGCGCCCGAGGCAACGTCACAATATTGTTATTAGTTTGTAGCGTATCTACATACACTACATCCCTTCCTTATTTTAATTTATTTTATTTCTGTATTAAATACCCCCTGTATTAAATAATATGGATCTCTATGGAGAAATAATATGTTTTTATATTTTCCATCTAGTATTTATAAAGTTACAAGTAGTCTGCATAATATTACCTACTTTTCTGTAGTGAATCATCTTTTATTTACTGAGTAAACCCCAATTCCATTTCCCCAAAATCCGAATGGTGGGGGAGCCACCATTCGGACCGGTATTTATAACCGAGCGACGTGCGCGCCCGAGGCAACGGATCAGCTTGTGGCCCGTCCACACTAGTTCTCTTGTTAGTGCGAGTGTGGGTACTTGTGTTCCGCGCGGACCGTCATTTTATTTGTTTTTCTCTGTGTTTACACTAGTACCAGCCGGCACTTGTGTAAGCACAGAGGGAGCCACCAGGCTGCTCGGTGAGCTCGCTCACCGCCGCGGTCGCGGAAAGGCCACACCTACCACGATGCCGAAACCCGGCACGCGCGGCTCGTTGGGTCGCGATGCCGGGTCCCCGGAGGCCCAGCCGGCGTTGGACCGGGCGATGTCGCTGCCGAACATCGGCGACGCGTCGACCGTTCCACCGACAGCTGGGACATCGCAACGAAGAAAAGAAGAGGAGGGACGAAGAGGGGGGGGGAACGGGGGTTGCAGTAGCTGCCGATCCGCTGGCGACGTCGACGCAAGTGCGCGTTTCGCCGACGCCGCCGTCGAGCCGACAGCGGGAGGTGCCCGTGCGCCCCGCTAGCTTCCGCCCGGTACCAATACAGGCCCCGGGGCCTGTCGCGTCGACCAGCCGCGCACCACCACCCACGCGCGCGACCGCACCCGCCCGCACCTCTGCACCCGCGACGTCCACCGCGCGTACCGCCGTGCAGTCCGCCGCGCGCGCCGCCGCGCCGCCTACCTCGCGCGCCGCCGCGCCGCCTACCACGCGCGCCGCCGCGCCACCCGTCATGCGCGCCGCCGCATCGCAAGCCGCGCGCACCGCTGCGCCGCCCGCGAGTGCTCCCGCCCCGGCTGCGCGCCCACGCGCGTCTACCGTGCGCTCCGCCGCGCCACTACCGCGCTTCGCGACGCCGCCCGCGCCTGCCGCGCCCGGTCCCCGCTTCTCGCTGGCGGGCCCGGCATCTACGTCGCAGGCGCCAGCGTCGCCGGCGCCCCCCCGCACCTCCGCCTACGATTCGCCCGCCATGCTGTCGGCATGCTCATCGCGTGCGGGATCGAGCATGTCGCTCGCATCGGCGGGCTCGGCCGGGTCCGGTCGCGACGACGTGTCCTCGGACACGACACCGCGAGCCGATGCCCGGCCCACCGTGGGAGGAGCCGACACCCCGCTTGGGTTTGGCTTCGAGTTTGCACTCGCCGAACCCAGGCCCCCGAGGAAACATCGCAGGAAGAGCTCCGGCGAAACGACCATGGAGGCGAAGCGGCTGGACCTGGGCGAACCAGCGTCGCCCACCTTCGCCGACGCAGTGCGCTCGCCTCCGCCGACTCCGACACCGGAAATGACGACCGCAGGGGTAAGTCTTTCTAATTTACCCCCTGCCCCCACTGTTTCTACGTTACCCCCCGCTATCGCCCCCGGCGCCATGACGACGCCGACGACGACGGCGACGACGACGACGACGACAGCAAAGAAGCCGGGGAAGAAGCCACGCTACCCACCGCTGGTAGTGGAGAGGCTGCCCAACTGGGCCGCTCACTTCAGGGCCATCAGCGCCAAGCTGGGCCGGCCTCCTAATGCTCGTCCGTACGGGACGGGGGTCCGATTTACCCCCGACTCGGAGGAAGAGTACAGGCTGGTCCAGAGGTACCTGACTGGCCTGGAAAAGGACAGCGGCGTCTCCTGGTTTGCCTACTCGCTGCCAGCGGACAAGAACCTGAAGGTAGCCATAAGGGGGCTACCAGCGGACACCAATCCCCAGGAGATAGAGGAGGAGCTCCGAGCGATGGGATACCAGCCGGAGTACGTGCGCCACATTAAAGGTGCACAGGGACGACCCGGCTGTGTATTCCACGCCATTTTAAAGAAGACCCCTGATGTCCGGGCCATCTATGACACCACCGTGTTCATGTACATGCGTGGTGTCAAGATCGAGGCCTGGAGAGGCAAACGTGGGCCCGCTCAGTGCCACAGGTGCCAACGTTTCAGGCACAGTTCGCACCAGTGCCACCGACCGCTCGCTTGTGTGCGATGCGGAGGCGAGCACGCGGCACGTGATTGCCCGCGCCCGCGGGACGAGCCGGCCACTTGCGTCAACTGCGGTGGCCCGCACCCCGCGTGCAACATCAAGTGCCCCGTGTTCCAGGCGGAGATCAGGAACAAGCGAGCGGGGACTGCCGCCATCACGGCCTCCGCACGACGGCCGCAAGAGGCCACAGAGAGGCCTACAGAAGAGAGGCCAGAAGAGGCCCAAGGCTCGACGCTGATGGCGGCGGCCAACGGGCCCACAGATCGGAGCCAAGGAACCTCCTCAAGGCGGAGGAAGAAGGGACGAGGGGGGAAAAGGAAGGGTAAGAAGCCCAAGCCCCCAGCGACCCAGGAAGAGATCCCAGAGGCCGGCCCTGCCGCAGATGGGGCGCAGGTCGTCAAACAAACGAAGACCCCAAAGGAACCCACCGCTAGCGCCGGCATAGCGCAGCGGACCACTGAGGAACCACCCAAAACCGCCGCCGGCGCTACTGACACTGGCGCCGGCCTACCGCGGCGGCAACGGGTGGAACCACATAAGTTCCTAAATACCAAGAGTGGTGGCGCTGCCGGCGCACACAAGAAAGAGTTCACGGCCTGCGCCATTCAACTATTGATGGACCTAATAAAGGCCATCAGGCAGGGTCAAGATATAGAGACAGTCATCCTTGACGGTCTGGCCACGCTGCTAACCCTGTACCATGGCTAGGCCGTTAAGGGTGTTACATTGGAACGCTCGCGGCCTAAGGGATAAGGTCGCCCCCCTCCGCCATCTCCTGAGGGACCAAGACATCGACGTGGCGCTCATAAGCGAGACGCTCCTGGGACCCGAGGACAGGGTCAGGTTCCCGGGATACCTCGCTTACAGGAAGGATGAACGGTCGGCTCATAACATTAGATACCGTGGCCTGGCGGTACTTGTGAGGCGAAGAGTCGTCCACCAGGAACTCCCCTTGCCGTCGCTCAGCACATTTTACGCGCTGGGTGTTCAGCTGCACGTGGCCGGCGAGGACATCAACATCTACGCATGCTACAAGCCGCCCGCGGCCCGCTTGGACCACACCGAGCTGCGGGCCTTGTTGCATGCGTCACAGCACGCCACCCTCCTCGCCGGGGACCTCAATTGTAAGCACCCAGCGTGGAACTCGTCGCTCGTGAATACCGAGGGGAGACGGCTCTTTGCGGACGCGGAAGCCTTCGGCTATACGGTGTCCGGCCCAGAGACGCCGACTCACTACCCGGACGTTGCCAACCACCTACCGGATGTGCTGGACATCGTAGTCCACCGAGGGCTACACTGTCAGGCCACACAGCAAGTGATAGACGACGAGCTACAGTCAGACCACCAGCCCGTGCTCGTCGTCTTATCGGGTATGACGACCCGACTGAAGCCCACAGCGCCACGTCGATTAACGGACTGGACTGTGTTTGAAGAGAAATTAGAGACCACCACGCCGACTCGGCCTATTACTACCGCCGCGGACGTGGACCAGACGGCGGAGGATGTCACTGCTTGCATCCAAAGCGCCTTAGAAGCGGCGACGACGACGCAGCCGCAGGGGAGAGTGCTGTTGCCGCCCCTGCCGGCGCATATTAGGTCAATGATCGCCGTGAAGAGGCGCCTTCGCAAGCAGTGGCAACAACTGAGATGCCCCACCATCAAAAGGCAGCTAAACCGTCTCGCGGAAATGGTAAAGGCCGAGCTTCAGGCTCACACCGCCGCGGGCTGGGAGGAACGCATTGACGCCGCGACAGGCAGCTGGCCGTCAGTGCATCGACTTTGCCGCCAGCTGACGAGCACCCCAGCCACCGGTGCGACCGCTGCTAAACAGCGACGGGGCGCTAAAGTATGTAGCGGAGGACCGGGCGGAGGTCTTCGCCGAACACCTGGAGCGTCAGTTCTGCCCGAACCCGACCAGCGACACCGAGCATGTCGCAGCGGTCGAGAAACACCTTGGGGACTACTTCGCCACGCCGATAGCTCCCGAAGAGGACGCCATCTTTTTCTCGCCTGGGGCAGTCAGACGCGCCATCCTAAGGACGAAGCCGAAGAAGGCCCCCGGTGCCGACGGTATCACCAACACAGTGCTGCGCCACCTGCCGTTCCGTACGGTAGCGGCGCTGGCGCGCCTGTTCACGGGGATACTGCGCACGGGGACCTTTCCTGCTTCGTGGAAGGAGGGGCGCGTCATTATGCTGCCCAAGGCGGGGAAAAACATCCTGAAGCCGGAGAGCTATCGGCCAATCACGCTGCTGCCGACTATCTCCAAGGTGTTCGAAGCACTCCTGCTGCGACGTCTCGAGCCACATATCTCGCCACGGCCGGAACAGTTCGGGTTTCGGGCGGAACATAGCACGACGCTTCAGCTGTCGAGGGTACTGCACCACCTCTCGGCGGCCATGAATAAGAAGGAATACGCGGTTGCAGTATTCCTCGACATGGAGAAGGCCTTCGACCGTGTGTGGCACGACGGCCTCGTGTACAAGCTGGCCACCTCGGACGCGCCCCGTCGCGTTGTTATGGTGGTCTCTAACTTTCTCTCCAACAGAACTTTCAGGGTGGTGGTCGACGGAGCGCTGTCAAGCGCCCGCCCGGTGCTCGCCGGTGTGCCGCAGGGAAGCTGCGTGTCGCCGGCGTGTTACTCACGTTACACCGACGACATCCCCACCACTCCGGACGCGATGCTCGCGCTGTACGCCGACGACGCCGCGTACATTACCACCTCGCTTAATGCGAAGTACGCGGCGGTCAAGATGCAGCGCGCGCTCAACCTGCTTCCCGAGTGGCTGTCCAAGTGGCGGCTGTCGGTCAACGTGGGTAAGACGCAGGCGATGGTGACCGGGTCCGCGCCTCTCCCACCACCCTTGAAGCTGCAGGGAGCTGACGTCGAGTGGTCGCCCCGGGTCAAGTACCTGGGCGTCACCATCGACCGTCGGCTCACAATGGGGTCACACGTCCGCAATGTTGTCGCACAAGGTAGGGTCGCCCGCAACCTCCTTCGACCAGTGCTCTCGTCCCGCATCCCGGCGCGCGTCAAGTTGGGCGTGTACAAGTTGTACGTGCGCCCAATACTGACGTACGCCGCCCCTGCATGGTTCGCCCTCACGAGCGAGACGAACCGCAAGCTCCTCCGCACGCAGCAACACCTTGCGTTGCGGACCATAGTGGACGCTCCTCGCTTCGTGAGGAACGACATCATCCAGAGGGACCTCCGGATTGAGAGCCTGGATGAGTTTGTGCGGCGCCTCGCGAAGGGGATGTTCGCGCGTGCCGACGCATCCGCTTGGCCCCATGTCAAGCAGATAGCGCCCTGGCATACGCGCCCCCCAGACGCGAGGAGGCCCTTGCCCCGCGACCTAGTTGCGGACGACTGACCCCATCACCGGACTGGACTTCCGAGTGAGTCGCTCTCAGTCTACACGCGGCTCACTTGTGACACTGACTCCAAACAAATACATGCATCTGTTGCGTGGCGCGTGCTAGGTTAATATAGGCGTGTCACGTAGCAAACAACAGACATTCACCTCTATACAGGCACCCAACTCACACGCGATGTCGCGGCTCTTTTTATGCGGGCGGGCGACTCGCGTATACACCGGGCGGTGTTACACAGTACAATACCGCCCACACACTCAGAACACGGTCCCTTCTCACCACCCGGGCTCGGCTCGACCTGAAAACGGGGAGGTGAGGGGGGCCATACACCCCTTCTGTAGGAACGTCGAGTCCGTAAATCTGTCGCTGGATGGCCATCTGCTGGGCTTCCCCCATGTAGGTGGGGGTCTCACTCGGTAGTGGTTGTCCGCCGATTTACGGTGAAGCAAGCGGCGTTGGGCATCAACGTCGTGGCGTGCCTACAGACACAAATTTTCAGACACATCTCTACATGGGCGTGTATGCCGGACGCCCAAACATCCTTTCGCCAGCGGCGATCACAATGAGGGGCCCGTGGTTACGGGCCACCGTATGGCTTTCGCGGTCGGGGGGCCATGCCCCGACGCCGCACGCCGCGCCCCCTTACGGGGGCGTAGCGACACCCCGCCCGAGGCAACGTCACAATATTGTTATTAGTTTGTAGCGTATCTACATACACTACACCGTTGAATAGTGTTATCAACCGAACTAATTCTGGTTATACTACCGTCATTAAGAGATATGAAGCCATTGTCTAATGCGGAATCATACATTTGTAGTCCTCTTGCATCAGACTTACACGACCAGGTAGCATGATGTCCATTGAAATCTCCTGCTAAAATACACTTATTCGGGAACAGTGAAAATACTTGTTCCCAGTCTGATAGACTTGTACGTACCGATGACGGACAGTATATTAGTATGATATTTTCAATTTTATTGCAATTTGAAAGTTTTACTGAGAGTATTTCTATTCTGGATTACCAGGAGACGGAGGACTTACTCAAGTTTATCACGTAAGGTTTAATTATAACATCCGCATATCGTCCCCGCCCTGCATAAGGTGCTTACCCAACCATTTTCTCAAACACGTTCCCACACTTACATGCACACACATATTCACACACTATCAATCTACCTAACACACACTCATCCAATCATACCACCACACAACATACCCTGAAACCGTCTATTATTATGATATTATTTTATATTCACTTTTTATTTTTTCTTTTAAATAGTTACTGCATTGTCTTTTTTGTACCACTCCACGTGGCACTTACCTTCATTCCTGTATAGCGTGTCTATTATGTGGCGACACTCCTATCTGAAAAATGCTGTCTTGCTTTCAATGAGTCCCATGACTGAACACTGATCCCCAAAATACAGGCCTAGGCCTAGTTTGGGAGTTAGGAACAATATTCTGTGTAATACATTTCTTGTAAGATTGTGCCTCTGAGTGTCTATCCTAATGTTTTTTAATGTATATTTCTTTTAGTGACAAATAAACGTTTTTATTATTATTTTATTATTATTCCCGAATTATTAATATTAACAAAATTTTGTTGTACTTTAATCGACTTGTGAATAATTATAACTATTCCTCCATATCTGTCCAACCTATCATTTCTAAAGATATTATAGCCACTAATATTTAACTGGCATTCCGGTTGCAACCAAGTTTCGGACATTAACGCGATGTGTATTTTATCCTGTAGCAATAGAAGTTCTAATTCATTGCGTTTAGGTCGCAAGCTCCGTGCGTTCCACTGTATTATATTGAGTAAAACCATGTTATTAGTGTCGTTAGCCATCATTTAACATAGATACAAAATTTTTCATATCATATTCTCCACTCAGAACCTTAAAAACCACTGACCACATATTTCGATAAATAATTGACCAAGCTGTTGAAATTTTGTGAACCAACTACCGTCAGATATACATACTTCTCTTATTCCTTTCCAAATACCGTACATACTAAAAGTTTTTTTGAATTTATCTGAACCCGGGTTCTTTTCCTTCTCCACATTAGCCGTTTCTAGGTGACTTTTGTTACTTTCTTCTGCCTTTTTCTTTCCCGATATTTTTTGATTCTCTGTATTTTTCTTTTGAGGCATATTTGCTTGTTGTTTCTTTTGAGCGACATTTTTTTGTTGATTGTATTTTTTCGGATAATTTTCTACCTCCATCTGATTTATTGCCTTTTCATTATGCACGAGAGCTTCAGTAATAATTATGTCCCTACATGATGTCTCATAGTTATCTTGTATTGTCTCAACTTGAGAGTTGCTTATCGTTTGTTGAGTGTATTCTTCGATCAATACGTGATCACTTTTGTTTGTTTGTTGTAATTCTTTATCTTTTAAAAATATTTCCAGCCCTTTCCGATAATTGCAGCTATTTGCGGTCATAATGCTTCTAAGTTCCTTTTCTTTTAAGAAAGCAGGACACTTTTTGTATAAGGCTATATGTGGTCCTTTACAGTTCACACATGTATATTTTTCGATGTCACAATTTGGATGATCTTTACCACATTTGGGACATATTTGTTTCTTAACTGGACACGACTTTGACAGATGACCAACTCTCCAACATACTGAACATTAAGACACTGGAAAAGTATAAGGTTCCACTTTGAACCAGCAACCGTACCCATATACGTACGGTGGTAAAATGGTGGCCTTGAAACATATTCTGATTGTTTCGGAATCTATCCACTGTCCATTATTAGACTGTCTTCTTAGTCTTCTTATTGATATGACGTCATACTCACATGTAACTGTGATATATTTGTAATAGTGGGTATTTAGAATTAAGTCTTCGTACGTTACGAGCCGCGCGCCAGTTGCCAAATATACGTCTATCAGTGAAGTCCGTGTTTCATTGTGTTCCCGATAGTTCCAGCAGGTTCCATATTCTTCAGTGGCGACGAGGATGGGATGGTTCACCGGCGGTACGGTGAGCGTGTGCGTGCGTGAGGGGGCGCGGCCGGTGTTCATGCGCGCGCGCCCGCTGGCGTACGCGCTGCGTGAGCCGGTGGAGCGCGCGCTGGACCAGCTGCAGCGGGACGGCATTCTCTCTCCTGTGGAGCGTTCCGACTGGGCAACACCCATCGTGCCCGTCGTCAAGAAGGACGGTAACATTAGAATTTGCGCAGATTACAAATTAACTTTAAACAAAGTTATAGAAGTTGACTTTTAACTTTAAACAGAGTTATAGGGCTCGCGGCGGAAGGGTATGGCGGCGGTGGCTACTGGTGACCTCCGCGGAGCGACAACACCGTACGATACTACGACGTCTAGCGGAAGGGGGCGCGGCGCGCGCGCATCGTCAGTGCCCGTACCCATGAAGCGGGGTGAGCGTGCGCAGCAACAGCAGTGTCGAGTGTGCGGCGCGCGTACTCACGACACAAGCAAGTGCAAGTTCAGGCGTTATGTTTGCCGAGTTTGTAACCAAGTAGGACATTTGCGACGTATGTGTCCGAATTTATCAGAACACTACAACGTGGATATGGACGCGGTTCAAATAAGAAAGTCCAATGAAAGTGATGGCGCGGAGAGCGATGAGGTAATTTTTGTAGATGTTTGTAAATTATCAGCGACGCAGTGTAGCCCTATTTATGTTGAACTGAATGTAAATGGTATTGACATTAAAATGGAATGTGACACCGGCAGTGCGGTGTCATGCATAAGCTGGGAGTGTTATAGTAGATTGTTTAATTATTTAAAACTTAAGCCTAGTCATTTAATACTAAAGTATTATACCGGCGAGTTAGTAAAACCCCTTGGAGTTATACAACCATTAGTGAAATATGAAAATAGACATAAGCAATTAGATTTATATGTTGTTGAGAATGGCAAAACACTTTTATTAGGCCGTCAGTGGATGGCAGAACTGGAAATACAATTACCTACAGTCACCTATGATTGTAATAGTAATGATATTGTAATGTACAAAAATAATGTATTTGATGTGGCTGCTTTCAGTACCAAATACTGTGATGTGTTCGCGGACGGGCTGGGACGGTTCACCGGCGGTACGGTGAGCGTGTGCGTGCGTGAGGGGGCGCGGCTGGTGTTCATGCGCGCGCGCCCGCTGGCGTACGCGCTGCGTGAGCCGGTGGAGCGCGCGCTGGACCAGCTGCAGCGGGACGGCATTCTCTCTCCTGTGGAGCGTTCCGACTGGGCAACACCCATCGTGCCCGTCGTCAAGAAGGACGGTAACATTAGAATTTGCGCAGATTACAAATTAACTTTAAACAAAGTTATAGAAGTTGACCGTTACCCGTTACCTAGAGTAGAGGAAGTACTACTTCGTTTGAAAGGTGGCCAGCATTTCAGTAAAATTGACCTTTCACAGGCATACGCTCAATTTGAGCTGGATGAAACGAAAAAGTACACAGTGATTAACACGCATAAAGGATTATTTATGTATAATAGGCTAGTATACGGGTTAGCATCTAGTCCGGGCATTTTTCAAAGACATTTGGAGCAATTGTTTGCAGATTTACCACATGTGGGGGTGTTTTTAGATGACATTATAATAACGGGAGCCACAAACGAAGCACACATGCGTAACTTATGCAAAGTTTTTGATCGCTTGAACAAATACGGCCTCAGAGTAAAAAAAGATAAATGTGTATTTTTTGCGGAATCAGTAAATTATCTAGGTCACACGATTAGTAAAGAAGGGGTTCACACGTGCCCAGACAAAGTACAAGCTATAGTTAAAACTCCAGCTCCCACGAATATTTCTGAATTAAGAGCATTTATTGGTATGGTGATGTACTATGGAAAATTTATAAGAAATGTTAGTACAATTCTAGCGCCTTTGTATAAGTTGCTTAAAGCTGGAGCTCCGTATAGCTGGAATAAAGAATGTGAAGATGCGTTCAGTAAAGTGAAGCATTTATTAACGTGTAGTGAAGTGCTAATGCACTACACACCGGAGTTACCTATAATTTTAACAACAGACGCGAGCAGTGTAGGCGTAGGAGCTGTGATATCTCACACAACACCACGGGGCGAGCGTCCCGTGGCGTACGCATCGCGCGCGCTCACGCAAGCCGAGCAAGTTTACTCGCAAATAGATCGAGAGGCACTCGCTATCGTGTTCGGAGTTCGTAAATTTCATCAATATCTGTATGGTCGTAAATTTATATTAAGAACCGATCACAAGCCTCTCACTTATATTTTTGGTGATAAAGTCGGTATTCCGGTGATGGCCGCGTCTAGGTTACAGCGTTGGGCGGTGTTGTTGGCTGGGTACACTTATGACATTGAATATGTTCCTTCGAGTAAGAATTGTGCCGACGCATTATCACGACTGCCGTACAAAGGTTGTAAAGAAAATGTAATATTACAAAAAGAAAATACTTATGTTAATTTCGTTGAAAATTTTTTACCAATTACGAGCCAGGACGTTAGGAAAGCGACTGCTGCGGATAAAGTGCTAAGTAGGGTTTTAGTTTACATACAATCCGGGTGGCCTTCAACCTGTGTAGATACAGAAAGTATCAAACCATACTTTATGAGACGTAATGAGTTATATACGGAGTGTGGGTGCATTATGTGGGGTTATCGTATGGTTATACCATTTCCGTTGCAGAATAATGTTTTAAAACAGCTTCATAGCAGTCACATGGGGATTGTAAAAACAAAAAGCTTGGCACGTAGCTATGTATGGTGGCCTAATATCGACGCGGCCGTGGAAGCAGTGTGTAAGCAATGTGAGACTTGTGCAGCGGAGGCGGCCGCACCGCCGCGGGCCCCGATACAGCCGTGGCAGTATCACGCGCGCCCCTGGACAAGGGTTCACATCGATTTTCTAGGGCCATATAAAGGTCTCACCTTCTTAGTTATTATTGATTCTTCTTCAAAATGGTTAGAAGTGTTTGAGATGGCACGAACTAATGCATCAAATGTTATAAAGGTGTTAAGAGTTACATTTGCAAGGTTTGGGTTGCCGGAGGAATTAGTATCTGATCAGGGCCCACCATTCACTAGTATAGAGTTCAAAACTTTCTTAAAAAACAACGGCATTAAACAGTTTTTTTCACCAGTCTACCACCCATCATCAAACGGGGCTGCGGAGAATGCAGTCAAGCTTTGCAAGCGGGCTATTAAGAAAGCACATAGGGATTGTGTAGATGTCGACACCGCACTACAAACGTTTCTGTTAGCGTACCGGAACACTGTGCACAGCACCACCGGGGAAACCCCGGCTATGCTGTTGCAGAGACGTCCATTACGCTCCAGACTTGATTTACTGCGTACGATTCAGGTCACTAAAGACAGAGTTCACCAAGCCCAGAGACGGCAAATGGAATTCGCGGGGGGCACAAACCGCAGTTTCAGGGAGGGTGATTCAGTTTGGGCTCGGGAGTATGGTGTTAGTGATAGGTGGGTGAAAGGTACAGTGGAACGGGTAGACAGTGCCCGTAGATACTCAGTGGTAAAGGATAATGGTCAATCACTAAAAAGACATGTAGATCAAATGCGCCGCAGGTCACGCTTATCTGATGTTACCTGTCCAGAGACTGAGAACAATACAGATCATGGGGGAGAGAGTGTGGTCGAGCCACTTAGCGAGGGGTTAGAACGGGTAGTAAAGGTATCTTCACCAGAGGCGACTACCAGGAATAAGGGGGAAAGTTCAAATCCGGACATAAATACTCCTGAAGATTCTCTGGTTAATGTACAACCACAACCTCCGCCGCCGGTGAATCGGTATTCTAAGCGAACACGTAAACCAGTAGATAGATTTAAAATTGTTTAACTAGTTAAGAATTATTATCAGTTTACATCAGGTTTATATAGTTGTTTTGTTGAGATTATATTCGTTGTGTTATTATTGTGTTATTGTAGTTTAGAGATGTACTGTTGTATTGTGGTGGAGGTGTGATATATTTGTAATAGTGGGTATTTAGAATTAAGTCTTCGTACGTTACGAGCCGCGCGCCAGTTGCCAAATATACGTCTATCAGTGAAGTCCGTGTTTCATTGTGTTCCCGATAGTTCCAGCAGGTTCCATATTCTTCAGTAACATTTTCTAAAATTTCTTTTTCTTCCATTTCTAAATCTACCTGCTTAATGACACCGTAACATAGATTAGCTTCGTCAGTCATCTGTACTCTGTATCCTAGATCCGTTAACTTTTCACATAACAGTAACTGCGATGCATCTTCTCTGTTATTGAAATGAATCAGGACTCTAAAAGCATTTTTATATACCATTTTCGTAATGTTTTGAATATTTAGTGAGCGTAAAAGTTTTGCCATCCCAAATTGTTTCGGTAAAATTTATTTTCCTGTGACTGATAGGATTACATTAGACTTTTCGGCACCTGCCTTATCGTTACTCTCATTAATTTTATTATTTGTTGAGTTTTTTCGCTTAGCCCTTTTAAACCCCCTTATTACTGTCACAAATCCATCTTCTTCCAGTATTGGTTCATCATCCTGTCTACCTCTCTTCTCTGGAACTCGTTGCTCGCTGTCTGTATTCATCTCCTCAACTGAAGTTGAATTAAGTCGTCCCCGTCTTGTTAGCTAAAATGCTATTAAGTTGTTGTTCACATTCAATGACTGATTCCTGCTTCATTATTTCACCACCACTAAAGGCTCGCAGATCTAAATTACTATCTACTTCACCCATTTTTAATTACCAAAATAATCATAATAACTTTAAAATATAGAAACAACGCGATGATAAAATGCGATCAGAGCGTACGTGTATTCGCCTCGACTGCTCACGCGTCACTGGTGCCCTTCCGTATTAAATGCGTTAATTAAAGAAAATAAATAAATAAGGATGAATTTGTAGCACGTAACGCTCATACCATCCGTAGCTAGATGAAAATCTCTACAAGCAGCTTCGACTGCTACGAACGCTACGACTGCTACGAGCTACGAGAGACGCGTGCTAAGAGCTACGAATGCTACGAGCTACGAGTGTTTCGAGCTACGAGCTACGAGTGCTATCAGCTATGAATTCCCCTGTGTGATGCTTGTGTGTTGTATACAAGGTGTAACTTAAATAACGCATAACCTCTTAAGGGGTCATTGAACTCATCATTATGAACAACTTTTACTATAGGACCAAATCTAAAATCGCGAAAAAAAAACCAGCTGTTCAGGCATTTTCGACACTGAGATATGCAGTCATATATTGGGGCAACGCCACTAATAGGGATTTACTGTTTCAAGCGCAAGAAAGGTGTGTACGTGCTATTGCTGGTATCCGTGTTCCTGATTCATGTGAACCATATTTCAAAGAGTTTAAAATATTGACCTTCCTGCAATTTACATTTTTGAAGTAGCCGTATTTATAAAAACAAATGAAAATCTATTTGACAAACTCAAATCGAAAAGATATATGTTAAAAATTTCTAATGTACCACATAAAACGGCTCTATTTTGCATTGCATCAAAAATATACAACAAAATACCTATTGACATTCTGAGCACTAAGGAACTTCCAGTATTTAAAAATAAATTACGAAACTTTTTAATTGATAAAGCATACTACACGATCCTAGATTTCTTGAATTATTGATTGAATTGTTAACCATTAATTATTATTATTATTCATTTCACCGTATTTTGATATTTTGACACTTTTAATAACTAAATTTGCCATGTAAAATAATTTTAACTTAAATGCTAATTCATAATTATTGTACGCCTATTAGGTAGGACATATTGGAACTTTAATTTATTGTTAACACGTGTAACTAACATATGCCCACAATAAAGATATTTTGAATTTGAATTTTGACGAATTATACGAACATAAATCCTGCAGCTGTAGATACAGCTGACGCTGATATCTACAGCTGCAGGATCCAGCAGCTGTAGATGTCAGCGTCAGGTATATTTCCCTGACACAGCTGAGCTGGACTCCCATTAGGTGCAACCTTGAGACGCACACCGCACTGAGTACGTACGCTCGTTAATTCATTTAAAGTAGGTCATAGTCATAATAGTGTCTTCAAAATATTTTATATTATATTAACATATTTTTAAATATTCCAAATATGTGTTTCTTTTTTTTTGTATATTTTTTTGTGTATTTTCGTAATATTCATGCAATGTGTTGTGTAATAACGATGTCAATGTATCTGTGTGTCAGCGCGGTGTGTCTGTGTGCGCCAGTGTGTGTGTCGCGGAGGATCGATGAGCGGCGCCACTCCGGCGCCTGCCGCGGCCCGGGGCACACCGGGCACACGCGGGATGACTGCGCAGTGAAAGTCTATTAAAAAAAAATAAGGAGGTTATGCATTCGGCAAGTTTTATTTTTCATTTATTTTCACCGCTTCCTCCGTGACGCCGCCGTGTGTTGCCGCACGGTACCGCCATATTGTATTAATTTTCCTTTTGTAGTTTTAGAGTTAGCTTTAATGACACGTGTTGAATCTAGTTCGTGAATGTTGCCGGCGCAGTTATCTTCACACAATAACTATTATTAGATGTTGTGTGTGGTAAGTAGGTAATACAACTGAAAAGTTTATTTTTTTATTTTTACTATATAACTTTGGAGTCACTTTTTTTTTTAAGTCGGTTGTTATGTTTTGTAAAAAGTTGTGTTACAAATATTATTTGCTGGAACTACTTTACAAGAATTTGGCTGCCTCGTTGGTGTAGTGCAAGCGCTACTTGTGACCACGAGGTCGTCGATTCGATTCCCATCCTGAGGGGAGTACAGGTGTGATGTTGTGTTACAAATCACAAGAAGAATGGTGATGTCACAGGGGGATAATGATATTCTATAACTGCGTGAGTGTACATAAGTTTTTCACCTGAAAGGCGTACGAGTATGTCGACGTTGTGGTCGGCTAACCGAACTAACAATTCGATTCACGCGTCGTGAGATTTGACAGAAAATTAAATTTAGTAAGAGGCTTTCATTACCCACGTCGATGTTCCGGTTTGTTCGCAATACCTAACCTCTTATGTTACAAAACAAGGTCTAGCTGTGGTCCAGGCTTAACGCCCTCAGCGCCAGACACGAAGTGGCTGTTCATTCGATGTTGATTCTTCAAATGTGTAATAGTAATAGCCCTACCGCCGTATCTCTACGTGGACGTGGTGGTGGGGCGCGCGCTCGCGACCAGACCAAGAGAGATGCATAAACCCGCAAAGCGGCATGTGGCGAGCTGTTGGGCAGGAGCAACCACACGGACCCTATGTCCCGGGAGAAGTCTTATTATTCACCTCAGGCTTGCTTTTATTGTCCGGTTGGAGTGAACACTGACGAGGAACAGAGCTCCCACCTCTTTCTTGCCTTTATTGGTTGCTTGAGTGGAGATTCGCAAGAGCAAACGTGCTCAGAGGAAGAAAGTATTCCAGTAAGGTGCTGGTAGGGATCTTGACCGTACTTCTGGGATTGTCCTGATAGCCGTGAAATAGCTCTCCACTCCTCAAGCACCTCAGGAAGTGTTGTCCCCTTGTCGCTACGTCACTATGTGCTAGCGGCCGTTTCCGGGGGCCCATTATTGAGTGTGCAAATTACCCCCTGCCATTTTATCCATGTTTAATATATAACATTGGTCAGACAGATGACATAGTTCCTCCATAGTTCTAGTTACCCAATCCACTTAAGCCACCCAAACCCATAGCCCAATATATTTTGTTTCCACGTTCTGCAATAGTCCTGCACCAACCGGGGGTTGTCTTTGGGTGCACTTGCATAGTGCATATAGGGATAATCGTCGGTTGGTGCCTCATCGTTTAAAATTGTCTAAGGGGCCTCTGTGAGTTGGCTTCGGCCCCTCGTACGCCTTCCAAAGGTCCGGGACCCCAGGGTCCCGAGATATGTCAAAAAAATAGTAATAATAATAGTAATTAATTTTCTCTGAAAATGGTACAATGTTGGTACATAGTATCTAAGTTACAGGCAGAATCAAACCTTTGTGTGAGTTTGTGATGCGTATACAAATATCTAATATTTTTCTTTGCCAACCACCCTGTTGTTCAACCTCCCTGTTGTCATCGTATTCACTAGATGTTCATCCGTATGACATATAGATATATAGTTCACTTATGATTGTCACAAAATGTTTGTTGATTTTCAAGTTCAATTATAATTATTTTTATTATTTTGTAATTTCCTGCAGTGCCATTTATATAAAGATATAATGAAAACACTAATATATTTTATTGATTACTTGCCTATGTATCCGGGAAATATCACCCACAAATTCAAAAGACTTGTAATACGAGTAAGACCAATAGAATCGAAAATAACCAATTATTTGTTTCCACAGAACGTTTTGGAAAAAAAGTTGTTCTACATGAAGTACATAAATTCCAACTAAATAAATGTTCCCCCAACATCCCATAAGAATATCTCGGTGTGTCCCTACCGTACAGTTTTACTCTCATTTGTGAGAGTTTGGCAGATCGGGCGCGCAGTGCTGCTGTAAACAACACCCTGTACCATTCGCAGCCATCTTACCCCGTCAGCGCATCATCACTAGAAACAAAGTAATTCAAAATCAAGGGAATATTGTCGAAACAAGTGAACGTTGGAGAAACTTGTGGTTTTCCTCGTAATTATTCTGGCTATATGTGATATTACATGTCGTCGTAATTAAAGTCGGCCGATCGGGAAGTGATGACAAGATGCAGTAAATTATGAAAAAAGTTTTAAATTGATTCTTAGTTCTACTTCTGCGGATAATAAGGTATGTGCCCAGACCCATTATCTAATAAAATAAACTATATTTTAATAATATTAGGTTGGGGAAAAAGTCTTTTCGCATTATAGTATGTATGAACTTGTAATAAAATCTCTTTGGCTATACTATTTGTATCTGGCTGGTTTTGGTATCATTGAAAGTTTGAATTTTAAAGAACATAATTCCAAATTCAAATTAGGAAAATGTGTGATTTTCATTTGTTTTTCGTACCGTCAAGATGAGTGAATCTAATGAAGAAATTCGATACATTTTAAAATATTACTACAAAAAAGGTAAAAATGCAACGCAAGCCGCGAAAAAAATTTGCGATGTTTATGGACCTAGTGTAGTGTCTGTGAGGGTAGCACAAATTTGGTTTAAGCGTTTTCAATCTGGAAATTTTGATGTCAAAGATGCACGTCGCTTTCTTATTACGGATAAAATGGATGCCATTTTTGAAAAAGTGGAGCAAGATCGGCATATCAGTAATTACGACGTAGCTGAAGAACTGGAAATTGACCACAAAACAGTTTTGGCGCATTTGAACAAAACTGGGTACACAAAAAAGCTCGACATTTGGGTACCTCACGAGCTCACTGAAAGAAACCTAATGAACCGTGTACTCATTTGTGATTCTTTATTACGACGTAATGAAACCGAACCATTTTTGAAGAAGCTGATAACTGGTGATGAAAAGTGGATCACGTATGACAAGAACGTGCGAAAAAGGTCGTGGTCAAAGGCCGGTCAGGCTTCACAGACTGTAGCAAAACCCGGGTTAACTCGCAACAAGGTGATGCTGTGTGTGTGGTGGGATTGGAAGGGCATTATTCATTATGAGCTGTTACCACCAGGCAGGACCATCGATTCTGAACTCTACTGCGAACAACTGATGAGATTAAAGCAAGAAGTTGAGAGAAAGCGGCCGGAATTAATCAACGGTGTTAGGTTGGAGTCCGTGTGGAGGTGTTAATGCATCCGCCGTATAGTCCTGACCTTGCACCTTCAGATTCCTGTTTCGGTCTCTTCAGAATTCTTTAGGCAGTGTCAGGTTAACATCACGAGAGGACTGCCAAAACCACTTGTCGCGGTATTTTGACCAGAAGTCCCAAAATTTCTATAGCAATGGGATCATGTTCCTACCTACAAGATGGCAAAAAGTTATCGAACAAAATGGTACCTACATACTTTAGTTAAATGTAAATAAACTATATTAAAAAATGTTTTGAATTTTCTAAAAAAATGCGAAGAAACTTTTTCCCCAACCTATTATTTACAAAGCAACTGCATACAGCAGAACTACGAACAATATGCATTGAATTTAAATTTTATTACAACGCACTGTAATAATCTCATTTCATCGTTTCCCTTTGTTAATTCCTACAATTTGCATTTGGTAATAAGGTAATCAATTAACTATCACCTGCTGAATATAAAATATAAGTCCATTCGGCTGAAAAGGAATCCTAAATTCGTGACCTCGTTTGAAAACGACATGGAATATTGAATGGACAGGCCAAAACCGATATGATGTACACTCATGGAAATGTAGCAGTAACCGCAGTGTTGCTCTAGATACAGCAATATACTGACAAATTAAGTTGCAGTCAGTTGCAGTCAGTTGCAGTCAGTGTGCTGTACTTATATATAATCATGTTTGTAAGCAGTTTTATCCTAAGGAGACTGAAAAAACAGCATTCAGTGTTACAATAGTTGTCTACTCCCATGACCTTGAATCTCATAAATCCCTTGAAGCTTCAAGCTGTATTCTCTTCAGAGAGTCAAGCATGAAACTACAGCCCGATCAATGCGAATGTTTGCAACAAGAAGTTGCTCACCTAGGACAAGTTATCAACAAGAGGTTGCTCACCTAGGACATGTTATCAACAAGAGGTTGCTCACCTAGGACATGTTATCAACAAGAAGTTGCTCACCTAGGACATGTTATCAACAAGAAGTTGCTCACCTAGGACATGTTATCAACAAGAGGTTGCTCACCTAGGACATGTTATCAACAAGAGGTTGCTCACCTAGGACATGTTATCAACAAGAGGTTGCTCACCTAGGACATGTTATCAACAAGAGGTTGCTCACCTAGGACATGTTATCAACAAGAAGTTGCTCACCTAGGACATGTTATCAACAAGAAGTTGCTCACCTAGGACATGTTATCAACAAGAGGTTGCTCACCTAGGACATGTTATCAACAAGAGGTTGCTCACCTAGGACATGTTATCAACAAGAGGTTGCTCACCTAGGACATGTTATCAACAAGAGGTTGCTCACCTAGGACATGTTATCAACAAGAGGTTGCTCACCTAGGACATGTTATCAACAAGAGGTTGCTCACCTAGGACATGTTATCAACAAGAGGTTGCTCACCTAGGACATGTTATCAACAAGAGGTTGCTCACCTAGGACATGTTACCAACAAGAGGTTGCTCACCTAGGACATGTTATCAACAAGAGGTTGCTCACCTAGGACATGTTATCAACAAGAGGTTGCTCACCTAGGACATGTTATCAACAAGAGGTTGCTCACCTAGGACATGTTATCAACAAGAAGTTGCTCACCTAGGACATGTTATCAAAAAGAAGTTGTTCACCTAGGACATGTATCGCAGTCAACCCACAAAATGATATCCGATATACAATTATTTTCCGACTCATTGTATAGCAAGCAGTAAAAAAGGCAATTTTGAAAAGGCACTTATGAATGCCAAAATTTAACACAAGAAAATAGAATTGATGCTAGTTTAATGAATTGGTGCTCAGCTCAGATATTTATATAATATTTTAACCGTAGACGATTTTGCCAAAAATCAAATATATAAATAAATAAAATAAATAAATAATATTGTAATTAATAATAATAAATGCCGCATTACCATTTAAAATTATCTAAGGGGCCTCTGCAAGTTGGCTTCGGCTCCTTGTACGCCTTCCAAAGGTCCGGGACCCCAGGGTCCCGAGAAATACCAAAAATAATAATAATAACCTGGGACATTATTCACACACGGTCATCTGATCCAAAACTAAGCAGAGCTTGTACTATGGAAACCAGATAACTGATATACTACATACACTACTTTTTTTGTAAATACATACTTATATAGATAATTACACCTACACTTGTTAAAAAACAGACATGTTCATGACCACAAATGTTTGTCCTGGATGGGAATCGAACCCACGACCTGCGATAGATACCTACTGCGCAGTGAGCATGGTGCTCAGCTCACATATTTATATAATATTGTAATTGTGTGATAGATATCTACTGCGCAGTGAGCATGGTGCTCAGCTCACATATTTGTATAATATTGTAACCGTAGACGATTTTGCCAAAAATAGATCGATTAGATCGTATAGGCTATATAGTCATTGGACCGTATATTGTTTGTTGTGATGCAGGTGCGCGTGCGATGGGCGGCGCGGGCGCGGGGGGGTGCGCGGGGTCGGTGGCGGGGGGGCTGCTCGCGGTGGAGATGTGCGCGCCGCTGCTGCTGCTGTGCTGGCTCTGCTGCTGGCCGGATGACGCCTCGGGTACTGATGTCAGATATCCCAAGAAAAGTATGCGGTTTAGGAATCATCGTCTATGACTGATGATGAGATTTGATATAGAAGCTAGAACTGTTGTAACCATGGAAGTAGTTGCCTATTTTGCATTACCGTGATTACAAAGTAGAACAACTTTATGTAATTCTAAAAAACTTTTCAAAACTTTTGAGAGATAGATGACCATTTGCGAACAGCGGCGCGACAGAGTAGGCAGCGCGACAAAGTAGGCAGCGCGACAGAGTAGGCAGCGCGACAGAGTAGGCAGCGCGACAGAGTAGGCAGCGCGACAAAGTAGGCAGCGCGACAGAGTAGGCAGCGCGACAGAGTAGGCAGCGCGACAGAGTAGGCAGCGCGACAAAGTAGGCAGCGCGACAGAGTAGGCAGCGCGACAAAGTAGGCAGCGCGACAGAGTAGGCAGCGCGACAGAGTAGGCAGCGCGACAAAGTAGGCAGCGCGACAGAGTAGGCAGCGCGACAGAGTAGGCAGCGCGACAGAGTAGGCAGCGCGACAGAGTAGGCAGCGCGACAGAGTAGGCAGCGCGACAAAGTAGGCAGCGCGACAGAGTAGGCAGCGCGACAGAGTAGGCAGCGCGACAGAGTAGGCAGCGCGACAGAGTAGGCAGCGCGACAGAGTAGGCAGCGCGACAGAGTAGGCAGCGCGACAGAGTAGGCAGCGCGACAAAGTAGGCAGCGCGACAGAGTAGGCAGCGCGACAAAGTAGGCAGCGCGACAGAGTAGGCAGCGCGACAGAGTAGGCAGCGCGACAGAGTAGGCAGCGCGACAGAGTAGGCAGCGCGACAGAGTAGGCAGCGCGACAGAGTAGGCAGCGCGACAGAGTAGGCAGCGCGACAAAGTAGGCAGCGCGACAGAGTAGGCAGCGCGACAAAGTAGGCAGCGCGACAGAGTAGGCAGCGCGACAGAGTAGGCAGCGCGACAGAGTAGGCAGCGCGACAGAGTAGGCAGCGCGACAGAGTAGGCAGCGCGACAAAGTAGGCAGCGCGACAGAGTAGGCAGCGCGACAAAGTAGGCAGCGCGACAGAGTAGGCAGCGCGACAGAGTAGGCAGCGCGACAGAGTAGGCAGCGCGACAGAGTAGGCAGCGCGACAGAGTAGGCAGCGCGACAGAGTAGGCAGCGCGACAGAGTAGGCAGCGCGACAGAGTAGGCAGCGCGACAGAGTAGGCAGCGCGACAGAGTAGGCAGCGCGACAGAGTAGGCAGCGCGACAGAGTAGGCAGCGCGACAGAGTAGGCAGCGCGACAGAGTAGGCAGCGCGACAGAGTAGGCAGCGCGACAGAGTAGGCAGCGCGACAGAGTAGGCAGCGCGACAGAGTAGGCAGCGCGACAGAGTAGGCAGCGCGACAGAGTAGGCAGCGCGACAGAGTAGGCAGCGCGACAGAGTAGGCAGCGCGACAGAGTAGGCAGCGCGACAGAGTAGGCAGCGCGACAGAGTAGGCAGCGCGACAGAGTAGGCAGCGCGACAGAGTAGGCAGCGCGACAGAGAGAAATCTTCATACAAACGCACTACTATAAAGTGCGGCAGTACAAAACAGAAGATTCGCCTCTGTGGGGGGCGACGACGTGTAGGCGCAACGTTCGTACTAATTCGTAAACATGAAGATTACTGTAGCGCATACCTTTTCTGGTTTAGCTGTATGTACAGTTGGTCTACAAAACCTTCACCATGCTCAGAACCTTGTCAACCAATATTGACAGTCTCGTCACCTCTTGTTCTTCTCAGTTTCGGTAAAGTGTTATTGAATTCGTCCCTTAAGAGCGCGCAGGTTGAACTGTGCCCAGCGTGCCCGGCTGATGACGTCACACCGCCGCCGGACACCTGACTGCGTATAACGTTATGTATAATATTATTAAATGCTCATAATATTTGTTTCCAGACAGCACAGTGTCCGGCAAGCACCCGCAGAGGCCGGTGCTGGCCCATGTTCACGGTGAGTTCAGTAGCTGTTCTTAAATTATTGGATTAATATATTGACAGCCAAATACGTAACTACCAAATGGCGCCCAACGTGGGACCAAGACAGATGAAGTTTTAAATTCGGATTGCATTTGCTTCAGAGTCGGGCTCCCGCCGTCGCTCGAGTGATTTGTTCGGCAGACGCATTGGCAGCAGCGTCGTGTCTCTACACCTGCCCAGCACCTCGGGTAACGTATTGACTAGGATAACTTGCGCACACATCGGCAGCAGCGTCGTGTCTCTACACCTGCCCAGCACCTCGGGTAACGTATTGACTAGGATAACTTGCGCAAACATCGGCAGCAGCGTCGTGTCTCTACACCTGCCCAGCACCTCGGGTAACGTATTGACTAGGATAACTTGCGCAAACATCGGCAGCAGCGTCGTGTCTCTACAGCTGCCCAGCACCTCGGGTAACGTATTGACTAGGATAACTTGCGCAAACATCGGCAGCAGCGTCGTGTCTCTACACCTGCCCAGCACCTCGGGTAACGTATTGACTAGGATAACGTGCGCAAACATCGGCAGCAGCGTCGTGTCTCTACACCTGCCCAGCACCTCGGGTAACGTATTGACTAGGATAACGTGAGCAAACATCGGCAACAGCGTCGTGTCACTACACCTGCCCAGCACCTCGGGTAACATATTGACTAGTATAACTTGCGCAAACATCGGCAGCAGCGTCGTGTCTCTACACCTGCCCAGCACCTCGGGTAACATATTGACTAGTATAACTTGCGCAAACATCGGCAGCAGCGTCGTGTCTCTACACCTGCCCAGCACCTCGGGTAACGTATTGACTAGGATAACGTGCGCAAACATCGGCAACAGCGTCGTGTCACTACACCTGCCGAGCACCTCGGGTAACATATTGACTAGTATAACTTGCGCAAACATCGGCAGCAGCGTCGTGTCTCTACACCTGCCCAGCACCTCGGGTAACATATTGACTAGTATAACTTGCGCAAACATCGGCAGCAACGTCGTGTCTCTACACCTGCCCAGCACCTCGGGTAACGTATTGACTAGGATAACTTGCGCCAACATCGGCAGCAGCGTCGTGTCTCTACACCTGCCCAGCACCTCAAGTAACGTATTGACTAGGATAACGTGCGCAAACATCGGCAACAGCGTCGTGTCACTACACCTGCCCAGCACCTCGGGTAACATATTGACTAGTATAACTTGCGCAAACATCGGCAGCAGCGTCGTGTCTCTACACCTGCCCAGCACCTCGGGTAACATATTGACTAGTATAACTTGCGCAAACATCGGCAGCAGCGTCGTGTCTCTACACCTGCCCAGCACTTCGGGTAACTTATTGACTAGGATAACGTGCGCAAACATCGGCAGCAGCGTCGTGTCTCTACACCTGCCCAGCACCTCGGGTAACATATTGACTAGTATAACTTGCGCAAACATCGGCAGCAGCGTCGTGTCTCTATACCTGCCCAGCACCTCGGGTAACGTATTGACTAGTATAACTTGCGCAAACATCGGCAGCAGCGTCGTGTCTCTACACCTGCCCAGCACTTCGGGTAACTTATTGACTAGGATAACGTGCGCAAACATCGGCAGCAGCGTCGTGTCTCTACACCTGCCCAGCACCTCGGGTAACATATTGACTAGTATAACTTGCGCAAACATCGGCAGCAGCGTCGTGTCTCTACACCTGCCCAGCACCTCGGGTAACATATTGACTAGTATAACTTGCGTAAACACCGCACACTCATTATTAGTCATTATGAATGTCTAAAGCATTTGGCCGGAATAAATATATTGAAGTAAATAGCTTATTTCGTCTTTAGTTAGGCAGAAACACGCATGCGACAAGCGTGGAACACGTGTATCAAAAACGCCTTGTGCATTGGACCTAAATTAAAGTCATAGGAAGTGAGGTCACGATACAATGTAAACCTTCGTACATTGGCTTTATGAATTTGGCAAAGTCATCGAGGTCAATGATCCCTTAATATAGAGGGCGAAATAAAAACCAACGCCTTGACCCACTTACGACATAGTTTTGAAACTCAGCCAAAAGTTGATGGTACAAAAACGATGAGCAGCGAAGTCGACTTTCTTTTCTTCTAATTTCCCTCGACTCTATAAAAATTAGAACCTCGATACAATTAGTTATATGAAATACTTACAGAGCCAACATCTTCCCACAACCTACCTATCAGATAACAAAGTAACGACTTCCTATCTACAACTTTCAGGATACAAAAAGACCCTATCAGCGCACCGAAGCCACGAAGAGATAGGAAGGCATCGCAAGCTATCCGTCCACGAGGTCACTGACCCCGAGACGCGCTACCACTCGGCACCGAGCGTCATCGACGAAGTACTGCACCGTCGCGACTGGGAGCGGTCTTCTAAAGACCTGTACATCCCCCTCAAACCTGACCGAGAGGTTCATTCCAACACTAGTTCTAGTGAAAGTCCTGAGGCGCCACACGCGACTCCTGAGTCCTCTTCCATTGAAGCCAAGAGTGAAGAGCAACTCGCCAAGCCCTGCAAGAAACACCACACCAACATCAAGTCTTCTAATAGAAAGAAAGAGAAACAGTCCACTGACATCAAAGACGATGACGCTACTGAAGCTGAAGCTTCAAACTTCTACATCGGAGAGCATGTGGATGAAGGGTCTCCCATCAACAAGAATGTTGATGAGAGATGCGAGGATGTGCACACCAAGGTTTGTCATTTGAGTTATTCGTGACTTCGAGATAGTCAACGTTATATTACCTAATTAAACAGCAGAAGGCAATTCTCGTAAGGTTTAAATTCAAGTCGCAATCTCATCTCAGCGACATACAAGCAATATCAAAAACTTATCAATAATGTAGGTAAATTAGAGGTCTTTTTTAAATTTTTGACTGGTATTAGAATGCGAACGGTCTTCTAGACACGGGAATTGCCCCTCTACTGTATTGCTGGCGAGTATGTTGCGCCACTTCATCTCCCCAGTTCAACACCAGAACTGCCCCTCTACTGTGTTGCTGGCGAGTATGTTGCGCCACTTCCTCTCCCCAGTTCAACACTTGAAAGTGGTGAAAAGCGGGCGTTTTAGGTCTGTCTTATTTTAATTTTTGATTTTCAATAAAATCCTGATTCTCAGCCTAACTAATTTGTAAAACGAATTTTGATACTTATGGTTTATTTTATTAGTCCATATACAAGGCTAAAGACGACAAGCAGTCGTTCAACGAGTCGATCAGAAGTAAGGATCGTCCGCGACAGATGGTGGTGGTGGACGAGCTGCACCCCATGACCCTGGGCTTCTGTCTGGATGACGTCATCGAACAGCTGGACCAGTTGGAGTCGCTGGACCGGTCGGGGGCCACGCACCACTCCATCGAGTCGCGGATCAGTCTCTCTAACCGACATGTGTTCCCTCCTCCTTCAGTGGGTGAGTTGATGTCATTCGCAAAGCTTGTGTATTTATCTCTATTGTGACTTTGTAATGGACGCATGTGTTTTTTGTCAACATTATTTTCAATGATAATAAAATATGTTTCTGTGCATCAAGGAAAAACATTCATGCATACACGCCATATTTAACCTCCTAATTTAGGCGTATGAAAACATCACTAGTGCCCAAATTTTTCATTGTAAAGCATTTGGGAGTATCAGCTTCCTTTGTTTATATACAAAGGAAGCTGACGCTGCCAAGAAGCATTCTCCAGACGTTTTCAACCAAAGCATGTCGGAAATATTATATCGCTTACTGCATCTTGTCTACTATTATATCCCCATATCTCCATATTATTGTATCCCCAGATCTCCATATTATTATATTCCCATATCTCCATATTATTATATCCCCACATTATTGAAGCTTACCTATAAAACAGGTTTTCCCAACTATTGAATGTTTGCTCTCGGACGGGCCAGCATAAAATGGTCCGCGGCCGAAATTTAAATACATCAGATGCCTTAAAGGAACTATTTACTTATTTTTTATTTTCTGATACATCTCTCAAATAAGGTTGGCAACCTCTGCTATAAAAGCTTGTGATGACTGCTTCCTGTGTATATATGCGTGCATGCGTGCGTGTAGAGCCGGTGGGCTACGACGGCGGCGCGTGCTATCTCGCGGAGACGGGCGAGCTGGCCGAACTGCGGCCCAGCGGGGGCCGGGGCCCCGGCCGTACCGGCCCAGGGGCCATGCGTGCGCGCCATGCCAGTGATGGAGACATATTGGCCCCGCCGAACAGACCTGAGTCTGGGGCCTTCTCAGGTAACAGTGCATGACACGCCATCATATAAGACTCTCCTATTTCCGTCAAGAAATCTTCAACAAGTGTCTGGAAAAGACAGAGGGATTCTTACCTCACTTTACCATCTTAACGAACAGCATCAGCACACGGAGGGAGGGAGGGAGGGATGGACGGAGGGAACCCGAGTCCTTTTAACAACTTACTGGCCTGAGGTCATATCATAATCTAGCAGTGTGCGTCGACAACATTTACAATTAGAATACGGTCGAGGTAATGTTTCGCATCACATTCGGTAGGGGATACATATGTACAGGTGTGGGCTTTGACTACAAATGATAGCGATGGGGAAATGTTGGACCTAATAGTAAAGGAATTTCATAATTTGTTGCAGTGCCTTGTCAGCATTGGTATAGTATTCATCAAGATCAATGCGTATCCCATCAGGAGTTCCTCAAGGATCTTTATTACGGCCGCTCTTATTCAATTTATTCGTCCACGATATTGATTCCTGCTTCCTTCACTCTAAAATACTTCTATATGACATGAAAATTATGTCAAAGATATCGTCCTTATCAGATGCTATATCACTGCAGGAGGATCTAGATAGGTTCCAGTACTACTGCAACACTAATAAGCTCCATTTAAACGTCTCCAAATGTTACGTGTGCTCCTTCACTCGGAAGCCCGTACCTATCATATTTGACTATAAACTTTTAGACAGATCCCTAGCTAGGGTTAACACAGTAAAAGACTTAGGAGTTGTATTTGATTCCAAACTTTTATTTGATCAACACGTAGATAAAATCATTAATAAAGCATCAAAATCACTAGGGTTTATTTTGAGAGTCTCATCTGAGTTCAGGAGCATCAAAACCATTAAAATTCTCTACTGTACTTTTGTTCGCAGTCATCTCGAGTATGCCTCTCAAGTTTGGAATCCCAATTACAACATATACATCAATCGTTTGGAATCCCAATTACAACATATACATCAATCGTTTGGAAGGCATACAAAGAAAATTTTTGAGGTATATTCAATTCCGGTCTAAAACTTATTCTCCCACTTATCTCCTACGCTGTAAAAGATTCCATCTACTTCCTCTTTCTGAACGTAGAAGAATTGCAGACTTAGCGTTTTTAATTAGAATTGCTAATGGTTCTACCGGGCTTCCCGAATTGCTGAACAAAATCGGACTGCGGGTTCCTTCTGCTTTTCTGCGCAATCCTTACCTATTGCATACTCCTGTGGTACGAACGAATTACAGACAAAATTCATACTTAATTAGAGCGAGTCATACGTGTAAAATAAAATAAAATAATAAAATAGCATTGGCTCCAATCTACTCCATCTATTACCAGGGCTGTGTCATCAGCATACGTAAATATTTTGCAATGTTGAATAGGTATTTTACACAGCTCATTTATATAGATGAAGAATAATGTGGGACCTAACACGCTGCCTTGGGGCACGCCGTATGCTATAGTTAAAACCCCACTCTCATATTGACCCATTTTAACATATTAAGTTCGTCCCTTCAGGTAATCTGAAAAAATATCCAGGACTGGACCACGAATTCCAATGTTCTCCATCTTCCCCAGCAAGTCAGGCAAAGAAACAGTATCAAAGGCCTTCGATAGATCAATAAAGATACCCAGACATTTTAACCTCGTATCAAGACTCTTAGTTTCATGCTCAGACAGGCCCATAACCGTATCTTCAGAGCTCATGCTTCTTCTAAAACCGAATTGGTTATGAGCTAGGATATTATTCGCTTGCAGGAAGCTGATGAGGCTATTATTCAGAATACGTTCCAGGATCTTTGATAATGCAGTAAGTATCGAGATTGGCCGGTAATTATTTATATCATCTCTGCTTCCAGAGTTGTGAACCGGATGAACAACAGCCTTGCACAACCGGATGAACAACAAAACCTTCCCTAGTGTTTGCTTAGCAATACATTCCCCTGACTGTGCATCACCTCTCTGTGGTTATAGCTGGATACTGTCTGTTGCAGAGAGCGACCTTGACTTGGAGCTTGAGGGCGCGGAGGAGCGCCCCCCTCCCTACGAGGAGCTGCAGCACTACGCGCAGTCGGATCGTAAGGAGACTGCCATATAGAGTGTTTTCAGATAATCCCAACTACAAACGCTACAAGGTTATTACGGCGCGTGCTGCGGCCAACATCGGAACTAATGCCGCCATCTTGTTTGGTCAATACAATTTCTGACACAATTTCACCTATGTTTACCAACGACGCCTCTCTATTAATATCACTCACTCGCCAAAATATCCTTGTAGCACACTGCGTGTATTTTTACTTTAAGCCTTTAAAAACGAGAGGTAATGTGACAAAATGTTTGTAAAACTTTTAACTTTGTTAAATGTTACATCCAATGAATATATGATGCTTCAAAAGTTCAGAATACATAATTGTTTAAGCTTCGCGTCTTTTAAATGTGAAGCTTTCGAAATTAATATTTTTAGAAGTAAATAGATAAATAAATGTTCTAAACACAACGTGCAATTAATATTTAATCGATATTCTTAGCTGTGAGCAAGAGAGGGTTATATATTACCTCTTAAAACGTTCCACGAGTACGAAAATGAGATGGTGATATTTGTCCAATATAGCTCCATCTTTCTCTCACATTGGAGTAAGATATCTGATCTATAATTAAGAGATGTTAGTTAGTACTTCAAATCCTCATGAATGTCGCTTTACAAAGTAACGCAGAGTTCAAAATAATATTATACGAGAAAACTATATTTGATATGTGAATGACACGTAGTGAGAGTAATTTATAAGAATGTAGCATTGTTACTGCTACCGTCAGCACTTGTGTTGTGTCATTGTTACCGTCAGCACTTGTGTGCGTGCACACGGTGACAACCAGGCATTCACACGCCACGAATAAAAGGGGAGGTTAGAGTTACATTGTGTATGGTAAACGCAAATAAAGGGGATAGTAGGGTACAATCATTGCTGGCAGGAAAACGGATTGCACAGCTAAATGATTAACAACTGCAACTGTTCACATATTGCCATCACAACTATCACTCAATGTAATCGGTCGCAGGAAGTGGCTGTAACAGTGGCTATGTACTGTAGCAATCTGTATAACAGTGGCTACGTAGTGTGGCAATTTGTATAACAGTGACTACGTAGTGTGGCAATTTGTATAACAGTGGCTACGTAGTGTGGCAATCTGTGTAACAGTGGCTACGTAGCGTGGCAATCTGTGTAACAGTGGCTACGTAGTGTGGCAATCTGTGTAACAGTGGCTACGTAGCGTGGCAATCTGTGTAACAGTGGCTACGTAGCGTGGCAATCTGTGTAACAGTGGCTACGTAGCGTGGCAATCTGTGTAACAGTGGCTACGTAGCGTGGCAATTTGTATAACAGTGGCTACGTAGCGTGGCAATCTGTGTAACAGTGGCTACGTAGTGTGGCAATCTGTATAACAGTGACTACGTAGTGTGGCAATCTGTGTAACAGTGGCTACGTAGCGTGGCAATTTGTATAACAGTGACTACGTAGTGTGGCAATCTGTATAACAGTGGCTACGTAGCGTTTCAATCTGTGTAACAGTGGCTACGTAGCGTGGCAATTTGTATAACAGTGACTACGTAGCGTGGCAATCTGTGTAACAGTGGCTACGCAGCGTGGCAATCTGTGTAACAGTGGCTACGTAGCGTGGCAATTTGTATAACAGTGACTACGTAGTGTGGCAATCTATATAACAGTGGCTACGTAGTGTGGCCAAACATAGCGCCCTAACTAATTTTTATGATCTTGTATGTAATTATTACCTATGTTATACAAATAAATGATTCTGATTCTGATTCTGAGTGTAGTAATCTGTATAACAGTGCATCTCCCTGACTGTACATTATGTTACTATATTCTGCGTTCAAATGAATAACTATTCAAGAATAAGTATAAGAATAAGAATTATTTATTGCGTAACTGTGTACAATTAGATCTTATAATACTTATAGCATAACAGTTTTAGGATCAACAGTCTACCCATGTCGGATATGCAATACATAACAAAGGAAACAAATCAAAAGTATTAGTTACTTACATACCTATATCATTTATAGCCAAAATTATAATAAACATTATTAAGTAACATTTTTTTTAATGTGTTTTTAAACATGTTTCCATTTAGTTGCTTAATAGCTGGTGGTAAATTATTGTATAGGTACACGAATAGCAGTTATGTAAGTACTTTTATAGTACATCATATTTTTTACTCTGGGTAAAATTATATCATATTTATATTCAATCTGAATTATTATATTAAAATTCAAATGAATGTACCTTCCGGGAATTGTGGTCTATTTATATATTTTTTTTTATGCCGGCGTAGCAATATAAACCGATTATCATTACTTTTGGATCAGCCCTTGTACAATGCTTACCTAAATATCGGATCAAAGTCCTTAAGAAAGAGGATTATTTCGATCTGTCACCCTGCTTTGTCACCTTACAGGGACAGATCGGAAAAAAAAATTAATCTGTGAATCCGTAAAAGATTACCTCAGCTAGATGCTGATACTGTCAATTAGATTTATTTTTAAACAAATTGTCTATCAACTTAAAAATTGTCCTCATGTTCAAATCACAACTGTCACTCTTGATCAGTCGTATGAAATGGCTATAACATGCCAAAGTTGTGAGCTCACCTGGTAAACTAAATACTGCCCTGAGTGTACTATGTGACGTGTTAGTTCAGTAGACAGACCAGTTGGCGTGGTTGGTTAAGATACCGCCTATCATGCCGCAGGTCGTGGGTTCGATTCCCATCCAGGACAAACATTTGTGTGCATGAACATGTCTGTTTGTTCTGAGTCTGGGTGTAAATATCTATATAAGTATGTATTTACAAAAAAAAAGTAGTATATGTAGTATATAAGTTATCTGGTTTCCATAGTACAAGCTCTGCTTAGTTTGGGATCAGATGACCGTGTGTGAATAATGTCCCCGGATATTATTATTATTAATCTCTAGTCAATCATTTCGTGTTAATAAAATGTATGTTATGAAAACGTCTGTTTGTTTGTTTTACCGAACTGTTATCATTCTTTAACGATTCGAAAGAATTAAAATTAAAACTAGTTGAGTTTCACGTTATTATTTTATTAATTTATGAACAACATACAAACTGGTAAAGACACGAAGCTCGAATCAAAAGCGATGTCAAACATTCATTTGTTGTAAACGATCACGATACATTCATTATTAATAAATACTTAGCATTATAAACGTACAAGAAGTTGTAGACAACATTGAAACTTAACTGATTATATTTACTTAGCTTAATTATTGGCTATAAACAACTTGACACATTTTATTTGGCAATACATACGTAATTAATATAATATACACTTGTACAGATAAAATAGCTAAAATACGTCAAAGTAGCAAATTCTTCGTGCGTAGGGCGACTGACTCCCATCAAGGTGGCAAGTAAGTAGGACGACTGATTGCCATCAAGGTGGCAAGTCATTTCATGCCATCTATTAAATATATAAATAGGTCCAAAAGTATTTAAAATATGATAATACTTCTTGAGCATTATTTGGCTAGGTTTTATTTAAACAACATTTAGAAATTTTTTAATACATACATTTTTAATTGTTTATTCTACTAGGTTCTCCCACTACACTACTGCCTCCCCATTGATATTCAGTACTAGGTATAACCATCGAAATATATTATTATTTATTTAATTATAAATGTGTCTATCTAAAAATAACAAACAAATAATTTGGTCACAAGAGTACTGTCAACCGCACCACTGTGGTACGACGACCATGACTTAAATACTAACACTGTCAATGTCTATTATTGTTACCATGGACTGCGTGCGGTTGACTGTACCTACATCGAACTGGACGTGGACGGGCAGTCGGTCGGAGGGAAGCATTTTGAGCACAATACAACGAATTCAACAATTTGAATACAACGAAACTCGAATTTCTTATGAAAGTAAATAACTATTTCTTAATAAGCATTGTTGTAAAGGTACTGTAGCAGAAGTCTGATCAAGTTCAGAAGCTCCTGAAATTACTATAACAATATACTGAAGTTACTATAACATAGTACTGAAGTTACTATAACAATATACTGAAGTCACTATAACATAGTACTGAAGTTACTATAACAATATACTGAAGTTACTATAACATAGTACTGAAGTTACTATAACAATATACTGACGTTACTTTAACATAATACTGAAGTTACTATAACAATATACTGAAGTTACTATAACATAATACTGAAGTTACTATAACAATAAACTGAAGTTACTATAACATAATACTGAAGTTACTATAACAATATACTGAAGTTACTATAATAATATACTGAAGTTACTATAACAATATACTAGTAAAATGACGGAAACATTTATTGATGAAACGATTTCTCAGAGATAACATTTGAAAAAGGGCGTTAGAAAATGACTATAATATAATAGTGTAAGTTTCTGAGGTAGTTATAGACGTAGATATTATTACTGAAGCACTTGGAACTAGAATTGATATTATTATCTATTAAAACACCGACATTTTAACATTATATTGTTCAAGAGTCGCAGAAACGTATCCCACTGTGTCCCACTGGCTGTTGTCAACACGGCTCTGGCCACATGTAGCTACATTAACATGGGTGCTGTGGCATGATCCGTCGATCTCGCCGTACTTACGTGAAGTGAGCTGTCAATCCCTAGCATAGAGCCCTACAAGCCGCCTGAATGACATTGGCATGGGGGCGTTGTTGGATATTTGGACGAATGTTTAATTTGTCCTATGATTTGTGAAATTCTAGACAAAAGAAGTTGGCGGCGTTAGTTCCGACTTTAGCCGCAACACGCGCCAAAAGGTGATCGTAGCCTTGTGAGTTGGAATGACAGGTCACTTCACGTAAGTTTTCATGGTGAGATTGTCACAGAATAGACGGCTGTCTTAGTTTACCGCGCGGCGACGTCGGCCGCGACACTCACCGACACCACCGGTACGTGCGGCGGCTTCTCGAGCTGCGGCTCGGCTTCGCTCCTATCGGGCCGCTCGTCGGTCGCGTCGGGCGCGTCACTCACCGGAGCGCCCTCGCCGGTGCTAGCTCGCAACGCGGCCGGCGACGTGGACGTCGGGAACACGGTGTCTCCCTTGCCGGCGGCAGGGACTTGCTTGCAGAGCTTAGCCATTGCGCGAGCACCCTCACGCACCACTCAATAACACATTCAATAATATCGTTAGTTGTCGTTTAATATTGGGTTGGCACAAAAGTAATGAGACACTCTACAAAACATTATACATTTCGTTTTTCAAGTTAATTTTTTTCGATAATATTCTAGAATGTTGTAGAACATTCTAGGTACTTGTTATGTGGGGTATATAAAGCCGCCCTCGCGATCGGTTTAGTCAGTTTGAAGAAAAATGGACGAGCGACAAGTTCGAACACTATACTTATACGAGTACCTGTTAGGCCACAGTGCGCGGGCTGCGGCTGACAATATCAACACTGTATTGGGCGCTGGAAGTACAAGCCATGCGACGGTGTCCCGATGGTTTGACCGTTTTAAATCAGGAGACAGGAGCCTTGAAAGTCAGCCGCGCTCTGGACGACCACCCGCAGTGAATGATGACGATTTACGCCGCGAACTCCAGTCAACACCGGATTCTTCCACTCATGAATTAGCGGAAGCGCTTAACTGCAGTCACCACGCCGTGGTTTTCCACGGTATAAGTATAGTGTTCGAACTTATGAGCTTGGGTATCCAACAGTTTTGGCTCGATGGGTACCGCACATCCTTACAGACGCTAGTCGTGGAGTCCGTGTCCCTATCTGTCGATCACTTTTGCTGCGACCCCGACGTAAAGAGTTTTTGTCTGAACTGGTTACTGGAGATGAATCCTGGATTCACTACGAGAATGATACACGTCGTGCTTTTTGGTTGCCTCCAGAAGAAACGCCACCAACTCAACCGTAGTTGAGTCAAAAGAACCGCTTAAAAGTTCTGCTTTGCTGTTTCTGGGGCGCGCACGGCATGCTGTTTTATGAACACAATGCAATTATAAACACTGACAAATATTAAATTTCTTGATATCAATCAAGAAAAAACGACGAAGACGAGTCAATGTAGTTTTACTTCACGATAACGCTCGACTTCATGTCGCATCTGCCATTCATCTACAGTTGGAAAACTTGGGCTGGGAGACGATACCCCACCCACCTTGTTCCCCAGACCTCGCCCCATCAGAATATCATTTATTTAGAGCCCTGAATCAACATTTGCGGGGTAAACAATTTAATGATTTTTCTGATGTATACGTAGAGGCGGAGTTGAACAACTTTTTCGAGGCACAGCCATCAGAGTTCTGGGCGAAAGGCATCCAAACTTTGCCCAATCGTGAGCAAGAACTCTTAGATGCTAATGGTGATTACATAATTGACTAAGCTTTTGTAGTTATTGTAATAATAATAATAAAAAATATAAAACGTAAACCAAGTGTCTCATTACTTTTGTGCCAACCTGATAGTATGTTATTGAATAAGGGCATAAAGCTGCGTCTATACTGCCGTCGTAAGCAAAAAGGGCACAACTAACATTTAAAAAAAAATTGAGTTACATGGGTGAATATTCGAGGTTTTAACCGCCGTCATTACCTTCCGCCAAAAGTTGATGAAGGAGAATATCGTTAATGAAATATTTCATCAATTCCCAGAATCTGCTTAAGGACCAGACTCAGGAATTGCTGAAATATTTCATTAAATATATTCTCTTTCATCAACTTTTGGCGGAAGGTAATGACGGCGGTTAAAACGCTCGAATATTCACCCACATACATATTTAGAATCAGAAAAAAAAGGCTAATCTGCTCAATTTTTTGTAGATTTTTAAAAAAAATGTTAGTTGTGCCCTTTTTTCTTACGACGGCAGTATATGTCACGGGCGCTGTTTTGATTCCTAAGCTTAATGAACGTTCAGAGTTAATTCCTGTGCGAAGCATGGACTAGAATCCTGAGAGCAGTGAGAGATTCAAGCTCGCTCAAGACGAAAACACTTTATCTCAGAGGAGAATACTTTTCACATGTTCTGCGAGATAATAATAAAAAGAAAAAAGTCTTTTTTTTTTTTTGTAAAAATGTACATGTATGAGTTTTGCTTGTGTTTGAGTTGGGTTTGCTCTTGACTCTAGTCTAGGTCGGTGGTGACCGAGACGAAGTCGACGTTGGAGTGAGCTTACCCAGAACAAGCCTGTTCACTTTTTTTTAGTTGCATGCGGTTCCAAATTCGAATCACATTATTGACCAGCGGGTTATAATAAAATTCATTACAATATTACTGCCTGGCTAGACTTTAGGGCACAGAACACTATTAGGAGTAATAGTTAGGTTTTCATGACATATGTATAACAGGTGGTGTGCTAAATATTATGAGACTATACACAGAGATAGCAGTCTGGTGAGCTGTACTACGTGTTCACCTGGTTGGATGGGATAGGTGACGGCGGGCGGCGGGCGGCACGACGCCGGCGGCAGGCACGGCGCGTCCGACGCACTCAGCTCTGCGGGTAACATAACATTACATCATAACATCAAAACGATTAAATCATTAAATTATATATATTATGTAAGTAGGTACTAAGTAGGTAACGTTCTACCTACTTCTGCCCGGGCGTGGTGAGCAACGAGCTGCTGTGTGCACCTTTTTTTTGTGGATGGGAAATCATCAAATAACTTCTCCCGCTCTGGGTGGAGCGGGAGGGCGTGTCAGACTTCTACTGACTAAAACCCAACCGTGTGCCTTCTATTGACTGTGCCAGGGCCACGGTAACTCTTTCGAACAACCCGCAACCCTGGCGGGCATCGGCCCGAGCGGACCCCTTCAGCTTGTGCTGACATCTCTTTGAGGCGCGCGTAGAACACAACGCGCCGTCGACCCGGGCCTGGTCCTTACCGGACGGCGAGCTACCCGTTGCTCGCCATCCGCAAGCCCGCGCCTACGGTGGCCGGGAATCGGCTATCGATTTCCAACGCCCAGGGCGTCTCCTCCGGCGACTAGGGGCGCGAGGGCGCAAAGATTGCTTCTCCCTCACGCGTTTAGCCTCCTCCTTCGCGAGCATTACAGCTTCGCAGAAGAAGGTGACGGCTTCCCATGCACTCTCGCTCCGTACCATGGCCTGTACCAGGGCCGGACGCGAGAGATCGCGGCCGCCAATCGCCTCGGCGAGGACGCGGCGGTGCTCTGCCCAAGCCGGGCAGACCTCTACCGTGCTGTGTGCACCTGGGTTACAGTCGATCGGAAACACCATTCGTTCCTGATAGTTCCATTAATAAATAAATAATTAATTAATTACAAATACGTACCTTTGACCTTCCTGATGAAGTAGTAGAAGAAGTACAGGCAAAGCATGATGAGCAGCGACAGTATGCCGACGAGCGCCACGTAGTAGGCCACGTGGCTGGGCCGCCGCGCGCCCTTCGGCAGCGGGGCCGGCACGCCCATCGCACTGGGGGCCAGGGAGACCATCACTAGTATAACAGCAAATAGACACAGCGACAGTATGCCGACGAGCGCCACGTAGTAGGCCACGTGGCTGGGCCGCCGCGCGCCCTTCGGCAGCGGGGCCGGCACGCCCATCGCACTGGGGGCCAGGGAGACCATCACTAGTATAACAGCAAATAGACACAGCGACAGTATGCCGACGAGCGCCACGTAGTAGGCCACGTGGCTGGGCCGCCACGCGCCCTTCGGCAGCGGGGCCGGCACGCCCATCGCACTGGGGGCCAGGGAGACCATCACTAGTATAACAGCAAATAGACACAGCGACAGTATGCCGACGAGCGCCACGTAGTAGGCCACGTGGCTGGGCCGCCGCGCGCCCTTCGGCAGCGGGGCCGGCACGCCCATCGCACTGGGGGCCAGGGAGACCATCACTAGTATAACAGCAAATAGACACAGCGACAGTATGCCGACGAGCGCCACGTAGTAGGCCACGTGGCTGGGCCGCCGCGCGCCTTTCAGCGGCATAAAATGCTTCAAATCTTGCAACTCACAAAAACTAAAGTCGAGTCTTGTATGACTAAATGGTTGATGAGGTTAAATTATGAAGAAATTGAGAAACTTCTTAAGTCACCTTATGCCTTCAATATACACATACATGTTCCAAATCACAGAGCCTCGCGCATATATTTAAACTAAACGCCTTACATCACACACCCTTGGGGACTTGCCGAATACAGAACAGAATACTCATTACCTACATCATACACAAGCACACGTCACACCCACTCATAACACCACATAACACCAATCTCGCGTAACATCCACCACACAGATTAATAACAAGACAATACTACACTTTACACTTTAGTCGTAGTTCATAATTATACCTGCTTTTAGCTTTTTTTGTTAATTTAGAAAAATTAATAAAAAAAGCTAAAAGCAGGTATAATTATAAGGTATAATAACAGAAGAATCTGTTAATATTTTTTATTTTGCCTTCTGCATGCATCCCTTCCTTACATTTTACTCAATTTATGCTTAATGAATGGGAGCGCGCCTTGACTTCCATAATACAAGTGTTACTTAGTTTGGAAGTCAAGAGTTCCTTTTTTTGTACATTCATAATAATGCAATAAACTTTTATATTTTTAATTTTTTTAGTATGCCAACGGGGGCAAGACGAGTCTTGGCCCCCGTCACAGGCAAGCCAAGTGTTTAAATAAAGATTACTGAAGCCATAGCTCGGTCAAATAAGATCAACGATAAAGGTAAACCTCAAAATCAAAAGCAATAAGCTGCAGTCACATGACTTTGACTTGTGACTTTTAAAACATTGTATAGATTGTTATAGCCACAGCCACAGAGTAATTACTGTTACCGCTGTACCTACGTGTATAAGCTTGTTATGGCGCGCTCCCGCAATCGGAACTAACGCCACCATCTTGTTTTTTATATAAATTACTGTTACCGCTGTGCGCACCTACGTGTATAAGCGGGTGTTAGTGACCCTAAAGAAATCGCTAACTTATTTAGTAGATCCTTTAGGGTTGAATCTCCCCTGGGTTCGACATCTGGTGGGTCAGAGGGAGTGGGGCGGTCCGGAGGCATGCCTACTAGGTTTGCGGCTAAGGATATAGCTACTGTCATAAAAAGCTAAAAAAAGGGGTGAGTCACCGGGCATGATAGCATGAGCATAGAGCATTTGCAATATGCAGGCAAGCACTTACCGCGGGTCTTAGCAATACTATTTAGTTTTTGTACGAGTCACTCATATCTACCAGCCGACTTAGTTAAAACTATAGTAGCACCTATAATAAAGAACAAGACTGGGGACTTCGAGTGACACAAACAACTACAGACCTATTTCCTTGGCGACTATAATTGCAAAAGTGTTGGACGGTCTGATTGATCGGCAGCTGGATACGCGTTTAAGAAAACATGACGCCCAATTTGGGTTTAAGCAACATTTATCAACAGAAACAGCTACCCTCTGTCTCAACCATACTGTCCAATACTATGCAAGTAGGAAAACACCGGTGTATGCATATTTTCTGGACCTTTCCAAGGCCTTTGACCTCGTGTCCTACGACTGCCTATGGAGGAAACTATCGCATGACACCAACCTCCCAAGAGATCTGGTTGATATTATGAAGTACTGGTATAACAAGCAGTACAACTATGTAAAATGGGCGGGTGTCCAGTCAGATGCATACAGGTTGGAATGCGGGGTGAGGCAGGGGGGACTCAGCTCACCCAAACTTTTCAACCTGCATGTAAACCAACTGATATGTGAGATCAGCAACACCAATATCGGATGCTCCATTGATGGACACAGTATTAATAGTATCAGCTACGCGGACGATATGGTGTTGCTGAGCCCATCGATTAGTGCCCTGAGGAGGCTTCTCCGTATCTGTGAGGACTATGCGGTGGCCCATGGTCTCAGGTACAATGCAACCTAGAATGAGCTCTTGGTCTTTAAGGCGGATAACAAATGTTATGACACAGTTGCACCAGTCACCTTAGGGGGCGTCCCGCTTACCAGAGTGACGTGGTTCCAGGTACACTGGGTGACCGACAGTTTGTCCGAGATTTGGAGAGGGAACGCAGAGCATTGGCAGTTAGATGTAATATGCTGGCCCGTAGGTTTGCACGATGTACAGAAGAGGTAAAAATTACACTCTTTAGGGCATATTGTCAGTCTCTGTACACGTGCGCCCTATGGGTCAGTTATACAAAAAACTCGTACTCTGCGAGTCCAATATTATTATTTATTAGACTGGCCTGTTGGTCTAGTGGTTAGCGGCCCTGACTGCTATGCCGGAGGTCGTGGGTTCGATTCCCACCCAGGACAAATGTTTGTGTGATGAGCATGATCATTTGTTCTGTGTCTGGGTGTAATTTATCTATATATGTATGTATTTAGAAATATATAAGTATGTTTATCAGTTGTCTAGTACTCATAACACAAGCTCTGCTTAGCTTGAGGCTAGACGGCGTTGTGTGATAGTTGTGGAATATTATTATTATTATTATAATATAACAATGCCTTCAGGGTGATGTTGGGACTGCCGCGCTGTTGCAGTGCGTCGGGGATGTTCGCGGAAACCGGCGTACCGGATTTTGACGCGCTCATGCGTTTGCGTATAGCGTCCCTGATGCGGCGCGTGCGCGACAGTTCCAACAGTCTGTTGGCTACTGTGGCCAGCAGGATGGACAGTTCCATAATGTGGCATTGGATGACGACTCACAGAGCGTCATTCCAATGCCTTAAATAAATTTTAGATATTAATTATTATTATATATTTTAATTTTGATTGATTGAGTTGATTTGATTTAACGTGTATGTCTATTTTATTTAATGTAAATTGTATTTTAATTTTATTTTGTTTGGATTTTTGTAGCATATAATATGTTATGGAGTATTTGTTACTGACAATAAAGTTTCTTTGCAAGTTGTAAGAAGAGCCGAAGCCAACTCGCAGAGGCCCCTTAGATAATTTTAAATGATGAGGAGGCACCAACCGACGATTATCCCTGTATGCGCTATGCCAGTGCACCCAAGGACAACCCCCGGTTGGTGCAGGACTATTGCTGAACATGATAAATGATAAATGATTTTATTTCTGTAAGTAGGTTTGTACAAACACTTTTACAAGTCAATCATGTTTTCTTTTTTTTTTAACTAGATGAGGTCGGCGTTTCCTATCTGACTCCTCTGAGAAGAAAGGCCGAAACAAACTCAGAGGTCACAGTCTCTTATAAAGTCCAGACATAATCTTGGTCACTTCATGTGAAGACCATGTAGATTGGTGTCTGAAATGGTCTTTTGAGGAAAGAACCACACAGATTGAGAGGACCTGTCCAGTCTGAGCACGCTTTGTCAGTAATCGCGCAGCTCAACTCAGAACTTAAGGAGCTCAACGATTTGACGAACAATACCAAATAAAGGACATTTGGGTAGGCCGCATAGATTACTCAAACTGCTAGATCATGATTAAAAATAACTGACAGAAAAAATAAAACAAAAAAAAGCAATGACCTACATATAATACATAGACTTTACATTCACAATAACGTAGTATTGTAATATCTGTGACAATAATTAAAATAATATAATACTTTGCAAAGTAAATATTCATGTCAACATTCAGTATGCAAAAATATAAAGAGAAAAAAGAAAATTTGGAGCAGTTCAATTCCAAACCTTTTTGTCCTCAATATAATCTCTAACGGTACAAAAAGCTTTCTGATACAACTTGCGTTTAATGAATGATTTGAATTTATTAAGGCGTGAAAACAAAACATATTGGGCTATGGGTTTGGATGGCTAAAGTGGATTGGGTAACTTAAACTATGGAAGAACTATGTCCCCTGCCTGACCAATGTTATATATTATACACGGATAAAATGGCAGGGGGTGACTTGCACACTTAATAATGGGCCCACGGAGACGGCCGCTAGCACACATAGTGACGTAGCGAAAAGGGGGCAACACTTCCTGAGGTGCTTGAGGAGTGGAGATGTATCCCACGGCTATCAGGACAATCCCAGAAGTACGGTCAAGATCCCTACCAGTACCTTACTGGAATACTTCGTTCCTCCGAGCACGTTTGCTCTTGCGAATCTCCACTCAAGCCGGCCAATAAAGGCAAGAAAGAGGTGGGAGCTCTGTTCCTCGTCAGTGTTCACTCCAGCCGGCCAATAAAGACAATCCAGGGGTGAAGAACAAGACTTCTCCCGGGAGATAGGGTCCGTGGGGTCGCTACTGCCCAACAACTCGCCACATGCTGCCCTGCGGGTTTCTGTAACTCTCTTGGCCTGGCTCCTCATCCTAGAAACGTTCCGGCAAAGTAAATTCTACCGGCACAGTCCTAAAGTTCGGAGCGCGCAAGCCCCACCACGACATCAACGTAGAGATACAGCGGTGGGGTTACTATTATTATTATTATAAGCTTGTTATGGCGCGCTCCTGCAACCGGAACTAACGCCGCCATCTTGTTTTTTCTATACATTTTACAAAACATTTGCAAAAAATTGTTTACCAACAGCGTCTTCCTGTCAACGTCATTCAAGCGCCAAAAGATCCTTGTATCATTGTACAACCGCGGACATTTGCGATAATTAAGATAATGGATCACACCTACTTTTTCCGTCACTCTGTGTCGCAATACTGGGAACAGAGAGCTACACAGCGTGCTACGCGCCTATACACGTACATGCCAATTAAAAAAAAAAAATATTGTGAATGTGGCGATGACGTGCCGTCAAACAATCCTAGCTTAGCGACTACTGGAAAAAAAATATAGAATGTCTATCTATTTATACGATAGAGGATAGAAGGTCTATCTATTTTCACGAAATCTCTTAAGGAGTCATTGTACTCAACATTATGAACAACTTTTACTATGGGACCAAACCTGAATTTTGTCATCAAAGAGAGAATATTTGCCCAAAATAAAAGAGTCATCATATTTAGTACAAAAGAATGTGTGTGAATGTGTGCCAAGCAAATGATTAGTTGATGGATGGAACGTTCAAGATCGTCCCAATAATATTCCAGCAACTACATACGACACACGGCTTTATTGTTTGTCTATATACGCACAAAGATAAGGCATCATATGACGTCATGTTTGATCTTATAATCGAATACTGTACAGAACAGGGAATAGCATTGAGTCCATCATTTGTAATTATGGATTTCGAAAAGGCCGCAGCTTTAAGTATTAGTCAAAACTTTGAGACAGTCACCTTGAAAGGTTGTTTTTTTCATCTGCGACAAATGTTATGTCGTAAAATACAAAAACAGGGATTATCTACTAAATACAACAGTGATAAACAATTTAATACGGAAGTCAATGTTGGATGGCATCATGCTACGTTCATCCGGATAACGTGTTGATGTACTTCAATGGTTTATTGGAAACATTGTCTGATGACAGCCTCAAAATTGCTAACTGGTTTGGAGAAAATTACATCCAGGGAAAAAATAATCAGGCACCAAAGTATAATCCCAGCTTTTGGTGTCTTAATTATCTAGCTACGATTCCACGCACACAGAACAGTGCAGAATCATTTCACCACCACATAAATCAAATTTGTTCTAAAAGACATGTCGGATATTATTGTTTGGCATCTCAATTGATCAAGGAAACGAAGGTGAATTTAAATGAAATTCACCTAAAAAACGGATTAAAAGGGAATGCCCCTTTTAATCCGTTTTTTAGGTGATAGCTAACAACATATTGCAAAATATTCCTGAATACAAAAATGTCGATCTGTTGAGAGCTATTGCAGCAAATCTGTAATAAATAAAACGTGTAAAATTGTTATTTCTACTTGTGAACAATTTGATTATTTTTGTAAAATTATTTGTTTTTTTTTTTGGTTAACTTAATTAAGAAATTAAAAATATGATTAACATTGATTATGACTTAGTATAGGGATTATAATTATTTGATTACTAGTGGGTATTATTCTTTACAATTATTGTATTCATATATGATTAAAAATTTAAAATAATAATTGTGTTTTCATTTGGATTTTGAACTTTAGATCGGAATTTTTCATTTTGGTCAATTAACGGTGAGGTAAACCAATTTACTTAGGAACTTTGTACATAGGAATTTCAAGTTTTAGCTTTATGAACTTCAGTAACATTATCCATTTGACATTTTAACTTTACATTAGTTCTTTTAATTTTAGATATTGCAATACGTACCCTAAAAAGGAAATCACTCCTTCGCTATAATCAGAGGTCATTGACTCACCTTCGATGAGATCCGTTCAAGTAACTACCACAGTTGGTTTCCCCTTCAACTCTTAACTCTTCTCTCTTCGTCTCATACTTGAGAAGTCACACTCACTCTCTTACCGATAAACTTCACATATCAACTGACACGGGAGTGACTCAAAAAGTGTAAAAGAATAAAAAAGTTGAATGTTAGATGTTTTGAGGAGATCATGTCCGGCGCGGCGATATCATTGTAATGGGGTGTCTCCGGCGAGCCAGCGACACAGAGAACACTGTGCAAGACACACAGACACACTGTGCTCGACACACAGAGACACTATGCTCGACACTGTGTCACTATAAGATAGGGAAAACAGAAGGGCAACTTTTACGGCGGATTAAAATTCTAGCAATAGTAGAGCTCTTTGCGAATTAACTCGTCTAGGTACGTCTGGGGACGTACTAGACCAGACTACGAACAAATCAAGTTTTAAGTTTCTGACCGACCGACTCCTTGACAGTTCAAAAGTGCCTGTAAATGATTTAATTAAAATCAAAGAAATAAATTGTTACTGTTTGAGTTAGACCATAATTATTTGTACCCTTCATAGGTAATTAAAATCATGTGTAAATTAAACTAGTTTGTGTATAAGTAATGACGACAATCTGTTAAGATCTTGGTACTACTACTACGTATTTATAAATTAGTAAATGTATTACGAGTACTTTGTAAAAGAACCTAAATAAATTATTATATTATTACTATTTGTACCACCAAGCAGCGTGGCTACATGTGTTCCGCAGCGAAGGGCATGTGATTACAGGTAGGTACAGTCCTTTCAGTTATTCTACCTCTAATTTGGATCACTGTAAGGGTGACAGTGATCTTTATTCCCGTCACAATAAGGTCATTGTTGGATTGCCGCTGTCAGGGGTAACGTAACTTTGAAAGACACCTCACAGCACGGACGGACGATCTACGAAGTCAAGTGGACCTTCTATGCCTTTCTGTTTAGTTGTCACTGTACACCTCGCAGCACGGACGGACGGTCTACGAAGTCAAGAGGCGCTTCTACGCCTTTCTATTTAGTTGCCATTGGTCACCTCGCAGGGGGACAGATCAAACTTTTTTCCGATCTGTCCCCAAAAAAAAAAAATTAAAATTCATTTATTTCAGGTAAAGACCTATATTCAATACAAGGAAAGCACATACAAGTACAATGGGACAAAGCAGGGTGACAGGTCGGAATAATCCCACCTCGTACCACGGACGGACGGTCTAAGAAGTCAAGTGGACCTTCTGCGCCTTTCTGTTTAGTTGCCACATCCCTATAGTTAACACTGATAGTAATGCTAAGGGGATGTTGTGTGTCTCAGACACGCTATGCCTCCGTGTTTCTGTAGGTGGAATACACAGTGGTGTGGCGCAGAAGAGCGGCGCGACATCGCAACAAGTGTTGGCGACACTCTGGCGCCTGAGAAACTGTGCTCAGGGGTGACACATCCGCTTTCATTTCATATGAGAGATACTATTGATCTTGGTCAGCGTTAAATCATAACTGATGTAGAGAAATGTATATCAAGATTAGATTTGTTTTATCGGCATTGTGTCTACGTAGTGTGTAGGTCTACTGGAGTACGTGAGTTGTGCCTGTGACGAAGCCATGACGCGCGTATAGTTCAGAAGTGGGCATTGTGTCTACGTAGTGTGTAGGTCTACTGGAGTACGTGAGTTGTGCCTGTGACGAAGCCATGACGCGCGTATAGTTCAGAAGTCGGCATTGTGTCTACGTAGTGTGTAGGTCTACTGGAGTACGTATAGTTGTGCCTGTGACGAAGCCATGACGCGCGTATAGTTCAGAAGTCGGCATTGTGTCTACGTAGTGTGTAGGTCTACTGGAGTACGTATAGTTGTGCCTGTGACGAAGCCATGACGCGCGTATAGTTCAGAAGTCGGAATTGTGTCTACGTAGTGTGTAGGTCTACTGGAGTACGTGAGTTGTGCCTGTGACGAAGCCATGACGCGCGTATAGTTCAGAAGTGGGCATTGTGTCTACGTAGTGTGTAGGTCTACTGGAGTACGTGAGTTGTGCCTGTGACGAAGCCATGACGCGCGTATAGTTCAGAAGTCGGCATTGTGTCTACGTAGTGTGTAGGTCTACTGGAGTACGTATAGTTGTGCCTGTGACGAAGCCATGACGCGCGTATAGTTCAGAAGTCGGCATTGTGTCTACGTAGTGTGTAGGTCTACTGGAGTACGTATAGTTGTGCCTGTGACGAAGCCATGACGCGCGTATAGTTCAGAAGTGGGCATTGTGTCTACGTAGTGTGTAGGTCTACTGGAGTACGTATAGTTGTGCCTGTGACGAAGCCATGACGCGCGTATAGTTCAGAAGTCGGCATTGTGTCTACGTAGTGTGTAGGTCTACTGGAGTACGTGAGTTGTGCCTGTGACGAAGCCATGACGCGCGTATAATTCAGAAGTCGGCATTGTGTCTACGTAGTGTGTAGGTCTACTGGAGTACGTATAGTTGTGCCTGTGACGAAGCCATGACGCGCGTATAGTTCAGAAGTCGGCATTGTGTCTACGTAGTGTGTAGGTCTACTGGAGTGTGTATAGTTGTGCCTGTGACGAAGCCATGACGCGCGTATAGTTCAGAAGTCGGCATTGTGTCTACGTAGTGTGTAGGTCTACTGGAGTACGTATAGTTGTGCCTGTGACGAAGCCATGACGCGCGTATAGTTCAGAAGTCGGCATTGTGTCTACGTAGTGTGTAGGTCTACTGGAGTACGTATAGTTGTGCCTGTGTCGAAGCCATGACGCGCGTATAGTTCAGAAGTGGGTATTGTGTCTACGTAGTGTGTAGGTCTACTGGAGTACGTATAGTTGTGCCTGTGACGAAGCCATGACGTGCGTATAGTTCAGAAGTCGGCATTGTGTCTACGTAGTGTGTAGGTCTACTGGAGTACGTATAGTTGTGCCTGTGTCGAAGCCATGACGCGCGTATAGTTCAGAAGTGGGCATTGTGTCTACGTAGTGTGTAGGTCTACTGGAGTACGTATAGTTGTGCCTGTGACGAAGCCATGACGCGCGTATAGTTCAGAAGTCGGTATTGTGTCTACGTAGTGTGTAGGTCTACTGGAGTACGTAAGTTGTGCCTGTGACGAAGCCATGACGTGCGTATAGTTCAGAAGTCGGCATTGTGTCTACGTAGTGTGTAGGTCTACTGGAGTACGTATAGTTGTGCCTGTGACGAAGCCATGACGCGCGTATAGTTCAGAAGTCGGCATTGTGTCTACGTAGTGTGTAGGTCTACTGGAGTACGTATAGTTGTGCCTGTGACGAAGCCATGACGCGCGTATAGTTCAGAAGTGGGCATTGTGTCTACGTAGTGTGTAGGTCTACTGAAGTACGTGAGTTGTGCCTGTGACCAAGCCATGACGTGCGTATAGTTCAGAAGTCGGCATTGTGTCTACGTAGTGTGTAGGTCTACTGGAGTACGTATAGTTGTGCCTGTGACGAAGCCATGACGCGCGTATAGTTCAGAAGTCGGCATTGTGTCTACGTAGTGTGTAGGTCTACTGGAGTACGTGAGTTGTGCCTGTGACGAAGACATGACGCGCGTATAGTTCAGAAGTCGGCATTGTGTCTACGTAGTGTGTAGGTCTACTGGAGTACGTATAGTTGTGCCTGTGACGAAGCCATGACGCGCGTATAGTTCAGAAGTCATGATTGGTGGCGATTCTCTTGTCAAAATGTCTCTAAACTAGAACTAAAAATCACCAAAATATTGTTTATTCCTGTCAAACGACATTTCCTATTCTGAATTTCAAATTCAAATATTTATTGCTCAACACAGTACATAATCATACATTTCTAGATGTCAAGTGAATGCGCGGTCCACTGTGTTGCACCAACTGAGGCATGCAAAGTTATCATAATAAATCAATAAGTAATGTCATAAAAAAAATATTTAGGAAATCATGTCAGAGCATATAATGTCATAATAATTAAGTTATGAATACAAATAAAATATATTTAATAAAATAAAATAAAATAAATTGGACTCAAGTATTCACCATAATTATAATCTTCTATCTGACACAAACTTCTATCTGACAGGTATTCATTAATTGTGTAGTATGTCTTACTTATCAGTAGATTATTGAGTTGCTTCATATCTTCAATACTTAACAAATCATTAGGTAATTTATTATAAATATGTGGTGCCATTCCTAGAACTTTTTTATGAAATACTGTTTTTTTGTGTTGCCTACCGCTTATTTTATTTCGATGTCGTGAACTGTGTTGATTTTCAAATAGGTGGAAGATTGTTTTAACAAATACGGCCACCTCACATATGTATAGGCAGGGTACCGGTAATATACGTAAATTCACAAAGAACGGTTTGCAGCTTTCCGTGCTTTGAATACCTACCGCATATCGCCCTAACACACCTCGTTTGCGCTCTAAATACTGTCTCCATGTTGGTCTGAATTGACTAAATACTGTCTCCATGTTGGTCTGAATTGACTAAATACTGTCTCCATGTTGGTCTGAATTGACTAAATACTGTCTCCATGTTGGTCTGAATTGACTAAATACTGTCTCCATGTTGGTCTGAATTGACTAAATACTGTCTCCATGTTGGTCTGAATTCACTAAATACTGTCTCCATGTTGGTCTGAATTGACTAAATATTGTCTCCATGTTGGTCTGAATTGACTAAATACTGTCTCCATGTTGGTCTGAATTGACTAAAGTGACACAACTTAACTACATAATAGTTTGACATCACTAAGATGGCACTAAGCTATTTAATGGCAATTTTGCTATCTATTCTGAATTTCACGTTTTTCACCAAAACTTTTGATTACCTGTCAAACTAAATCAGACTATTTTTAATCGCGATTAAAAAGGTGTGAAATTAAATTCGTTGTCATGAACTAAAATTTCGTAAAACAGTACCTAGGTACTGTATCATGTTTTCTTTTCTTTTGCTTATAGCTATCTCACAAGCGGTGTCCTATCGCAACAATAATGAAAATTTGGCCCCCTGTGAAACCCTTAACCCCTGAAACTCCACGTAGGAATAATCAATAATAGAAAATTTGAAATTTTTCATATCTTCCATACAAAAAGTGAAAAATTCCATATAAAACACACAGTTAGCGGTGGCTGCCCTCCCTGCGCGCCGTCGTCTCTAAGAAATACTCTCGGGTGTAGGCAAAAAGTACCAAATGATGCCAAAAAAAAAGTACTACGTAGAGTCGCGTATGACTCAATTTTAGTTGTGTCAAAATTGTTTTTTTTTAAGATTTTTTTTACAGAATTAAGATTCTCATAGCCAAAAGTATGAAATTTCAGTGATAGTTAAGTTAGTTTAGTTCGGTGTACAAGAGAATCGGCTCCATTGTCGTTTTCAATTTCAGGCGTTCCATTATTTTAATTATGTTCAACTTCAACCGAAGTTAACTGAAATCTGAAGAGACTGCCTCGCTGGTCTAGCGGTTGCAAGCGCTGTACAGTGTAAACAGATGAGGACAGGGTGAAGGCTCCTGGGTTCGATTAACCAGGTCAGCCGGTAGTGTATGTAATTAAGTAGGTATCATTAGTATTATTATGTATGTGTGTGTAACCATACCTTATTAGGATTAGCCAAGTAAGCAATATAATATTAAGATCATGTACGCTCAATCTATGTGAAGACACAATAAAGCGAGGCATTATCCAGAGCAGATCTTTCATTTACCACGACACTTCACCGATGTCATCGCGTTTTTCCATCTGCATTCAGTAGTAGCCTGGAGTCTGGATTTATTTATGGCAACAGGCTCACTCCCCCTTTTTCTGTTTTTTTTTTTCGTGGAGAAATGCTCATGCAATACCACGGGAAGGTACTGCAGTTATGTGGGACTCCAACCCACTAAAACTCCACGGTGTCCTCCTCTGTCGCTAGTGCCAGGAACACGGGCACGCGTTAGCACTCACCGCGAACCCGCCCCGGCTGTCCGTCACCGGACCCTCCTCTGGGGAGCACCCCCCGTCACCGGCGCACAAGAATACATTGTGCGCGGTGACCACCCCATGGACCAAACCAGCACACGGGCGCTAGACGACCCCGTGTCTAGGCACCCTTGGTCCCTCTGCGACCAGTCAGGTCAGTGGCCCGGCCGCCTACCACTTTCAGCCGCAGAGGATAGGGAGACCGGCCAACGAAATACCGACACTCTTCCTCCCCTGCGGCCTCACCGCGTCCGCCATCAGACGGTGGCGACCCCGTCAAGGCCCGTCAAGGAAGGTAGGGAGAGCGACGCACCGCAATACCGGCACTCCTCTCCCGTCCGGCCTCCAACCCTCAGCCACGATACCTCCCATACGACATCGCGGCTCGCCTCAGTTGCGATGTCGCCCAAGCGGCATCGCAACCTATCTGTTGGCCGCTACACCGTCGACTTCCTGGGAAAAGCCCTGACGAGCCGCCCATCCTCGGGTTCCTCTTCGCTTCACCGTGGGTGACCAAGCCACGGCTACTTAACCCCCCCGCCTCGACAATGCGGGAACCCACCGGGGTGGAAGCTGACCCCCCTGTGGGACTTTAAAAATGGTAGATATTCTAGTGACGAGAATGTTTCCTTACATTGCAGTAAAAATAAGACGAGTATTTTGTGTGTCAGCCCTGCAGAGCGTGATCAAGTCGCGTCAGAGCGGCGCCGCCACCCGCGCGTGCGCTCTGTCGCGACACGACACGTCACAACATCTCAACTAGTGACGTGACACATCACTGCACGCCGTACATAGAGTATGGTATAGATTACAGACCGTTCAGTTATTTTTTCTCTGACAGCTCTGACAGCAGTGACCCAATAGCAACTTTATTGCAACGAATATAAAGATCACTGTGATTATGACAGACTTGTCAATGGTAGCAACGCAAACGCAACCTTATCACATTGACAATAAAGATCACTGTGATTTTGAAAACGATGCAAATTCAGAGGTAAAATAACTGTGAACGGTCCGTAGCTATCAGCGTAGTATGTATACGTATACGCCCTGCGAGGTAGCGATAGCACTCAACAACTCACTAGGGAACCTACTATCTGTTAGCGCCTGCCACCTTTGTGTTCGCATCACGCACTTCATGTAACAGATTGCCAAACGTATTTTTCAGGCGCTTCCAACTGACGGTGCTTCACACCCAGAAATTAAAGGAAAAACTACATCCTGATATTGTTGAAAGAAGTAAAATCAGGATCAGAAACATTGTTCAGCATCAACAATCCCTTCGATTCTGCGTGTTATTTAGCAACAAACTCCAGAATAGACAACTATCTATAATCTATGATAGACATAAGGAAGTATGGGAGTACACGGGTGCAAGCACCTCTATCCTGCATATTTAATCTTACTAGCCTGCCTCTTCTCACACATAACAAGCCATACACTACTCACCACGCTTGCCTACGAGATTTGACAGTAGACTCACACACAGATTGTCTTGTCCCTTAGGTTGGTTTTGGCTTGGAATGGAACAAGTCATTCTATTTTACAATGAGGCAGATGTGTTGAACAGTAGTAATATAAGTCTCTTCAGTAACTCGTGAGCGACGTTACCTAACACTTGCCAGAAACTCACTGACTGGGTTTATCCGATAAATAAAATGAGATCAAATGCTTTAGATATTATGTCCTTATACCTAAAGCAACGTCAGCAACATTTTTATAAATTATTTTTCCTGTTTTCTTTATCTCCATATACCTACCTACAGCAACATTTTTATAAATTGCTAGATTTTGCCCGCGTTGATGTCGGAAAATATCCCACGGGAACGTACCTACATGTGGAGAACATAGGGCCGTCCGATATAACTGTGCAAACTCAAATCGCTACAATATATCGTTGCCTTGTACTCGTATGGTGGGCTTAAAGCTCCCAGTCGGCATGATTTTTCTGTCATCTTCAACAATCATCATCATCGCCAATTTTCACAAAACCTTCATTAATTAATTCATTAGGTGCGGCCGACGCGCATGCGCGTTTTCGGACGTTCACCATGTGCTTGCGGCGAGTACCTATGCGCGTTTTACATAACTTTCTTGGAGTGCGGCGCGCTGCACCTGTGCGTTCGTTGTGCATCTCTATTGTTTCGAAAACATCCTGCATCGTAAAATAAGGGTCAGTAAGGGTGTCTATTATACAAGTTATTTTGTTGCACACGCCCGAGCGTTTGCCACAGGCATAAAGTAGCGTTTGCATAATTTTCGCTAATAATTAAGCAGATAATGTGACTGAAACCTTCCTCATGAATCACACCGTCCATTGGTGAAAACAGCATGAGAATTTTGTTCGGTACTTTTTGAGTTTATCGCGTTCAAACAAACAGACAGACGTGGCGGGGGGACTTTGTTTAGGCCTGACTTCCTACTGCGCTGATGTCGGTCGCGTACGTCAGCGAGAAATAAATAATAAAATACCGTACTTGCGATACCGACCGCTCTACGGTACGATATTCATAGCGACTGTCACGCACGCGTGGCATTCAGCATCGATAATAGACTGAGCATAGATTATACAGTATATGTATTGAGACTGAGGGCGCTCGCCAGTCGACCGACGTACGCGGCGCGGACGAGCGAGACCGACGCGCGCGACACGCGGCGCGTAGCAAACTAGTAGTAGGAAGGGTAATCAAAATGAACAGTATTACAAGTGGTAGTAACTAGGGCAACCAAGTGTCAAGATACGAACTATGACTACATTTCCAATCCCATATAAAAGAGGTACAGACGCCAGCAGGTCAAGCTACCCGAAACTGTTAAATTTTCCTAATCAACCTTGAACCTAATGCTTTAGCGATAAAGTTGAAAATCTATTAAAGAAATTTGACAGATTGTAGTAGCTTGATGTGCTGGCGTCTGTACTGTACATAAAAAAAAATAATATTATTATTTGTGAATTTTAAAATCAACCCCTCTGTGTTACCCCTTACGGAAAGATTTTTCAAAAACGTTGAACCACATATTTCTCTATTTTCTACCAAAAGTATAAACTTGAATTTTCATAATTATCACTAACTTAAGAAATGCTGGGTTTCCCATACAAATTCTCACCCCTATATTACCCCCTGTAGGATTATTTTATAAAACAAAAAGTAGCCATGTCTTTCCCCAGGATGCTATCTAAATTTTATCGAAATCCGTGCGGTTTTGTGAATTTTAAAATCGACCCCTATTTTACCCCATTACGGCATGATTTTTCAAAAACAGCCTGTATTTGTTTATTTTTTTTTTTTACCAAAAGCAATAAATTTTAAGTTTTATAGAGGTTTCATCACCTATATCACTCCCGTAGGATTATATTTGAAACAAAAGTAGCCTATGTCCTACCCCATGATATCTCTATATCACTCCCGTAGGATTATATTTGAAACAAAAGTAGCTTATGTCCTACCCCATGATATCTCTATATCACTCCCGTAGGATTATATTTGAAACAAAAGTAGCCTATGTCCTACCCCATGATATCTCTATATCACTCCCGTAGGATTATATTTGAAACAAAAGTAGCCTATGTCCTACCCCATGATATCTCTATATCACTCCCGTAGGATTATATTTGAAACAAAAGTAGCCTATGTCCTACCCCATGATATCTCTATATCACTCCCGTAGGATTATATTTGAAACAAAAGTAGCTTATGTCCTACCCCATGATATCTCTATATCACTCCCGTAGGATTATATTTGAAACAAAAGTAGCCTATGTCCTACCCCATGATATCTCTATATCACTCCCGTAGGATTATATTTGAAACAAAAGTAGCCTATGTCCTACCCCATGATATCTCTATATCACTCCCGTAGGATTATATTTGAAACAAAAGTAGCCTATGTCCTACCCCATGATATCTCTATATCACTCCCGTAGGATTATATTTGAAACAAAAGTAGCCTATGTCCTACCCCATGATATCTCTATATCACTCCCGTAGGATTATATTTGAAACAAAAGTAGCCTATGTCCTACCCCATGATATCTCTATATCACTCCCGTAGGATTATATTTGAAACAAAAGTAGCCTATGTCCTACCCCATGATATCTCTATAACCTTGACAAATTTTATCGAAATCCGTTCAGCGGTTTATGCGTGAAAAGGTAACATACAGACAGAGTTACTTTCGAATTTATAATAGTTTTTCCTGTTTGATTGTTATAGGTAGGCGTGTTCAAATAAAACCCCCAAGGTCATGCGTTACGCACTTTATTTATTTTAATATATTTTGTATGAAAATTAAAATACACTTGGTGACGACTTACAAAACTAAACTGAAAATATTTTTATCATAACAAAATGCACCTTAATAATTACGAAATAAAGCTCAAATTTATATTTGGAAAAAATACAGTATTCTTATCATCTAGGGTAAATAATAGTAATCTGATACAATCTCGCTGCAGATACATAACAACTACTTATGTACTCCGCTCACATATCACAATGTATACTTAACACAGCTCCGAGTACGCTCGAGAGCACATGTCTTTATATAGTTACTATACAAGTGAGCACTCTACTGAATCTTGGAAGATCTCACAATGTCTTGCATTGCAAGTTGGAAGATCTCACAATGTCTTGCATTGCAAGTTGGAAGATCTCACAATGTCGTGCATGCAAGTTACTTACATTTTGTATAGGTTACGTAGCCTCCGTAGTATTTGAATTAATAAAGACGCGGTAGAAACAAGGTTTATTCTTGACGAGTAGTGAGAGGAACACTGTTTGTGACGTCATAACAAGTGTACAGTATTGTACTAACTTTACATATTACACAACATTCAGATTGGCATTACAGGTACAAGAGGTATTATCTTCTAGTATTTGTTACCGGTGCACACGACACAATAAAAAAGGCACAACGAGTTTTAGAAAAAGTTCGCCCTTGTAGAGCACCGTCTCTGTTACTCATACAGTCATACGTGTGAAGGCTCTTTCTGAAGCTCGCTGTGTCACAGTCGAGTCAACGGTCAGGGGTCGGCTACCGCTGTACCGCACCGGTGTTTACCGCCGCGCGCCGGTTGCTCGCTAGCAGAGGTAGGTAAATATGTACCAGTGCACGATTCTATATCACTTTAATACTTAGACTACTGTACAATGGATATAAACTTCTATAAAATTTAAACTATCGAATATTTAAAAATCGATTACAGACATTTAAATTGAATATTTTTGACTGCAATTCATTATCAAAAGTAACACTTTGATCTGAAGAGAGGGTTTTATTAGATTCTTTCATCACTTAGAAATAATCATACATTATGTCACACAGCAGGTATCTATGAATAATAATTAAGTACTTGTCAAGACGACTGTACAGGTGCGCATGCTATGGTAAACATGTGTACATACAACACATTCAATATTTGTAAAGGATTCTACTGAAAACTGAGCATTTACAGAACAACCGAATGTTACATGACACTGTGATGGCAATACATTGAGAGTATAAAGCAGCCGGAGTGCGGCCGCCCAGCGCGCCACCATCAGTGACGTCATCCGACGAGCTCTTGTCACCGGCGGCGTTCCAGCTGTACTAGAGCCCGATGGCTTGGCACGCGACGATGGCAAGAGACCGGACGGCATGTCTTTATTTCCGTGGAAGATCGTCGATGTGATGTGCCTTGCGCCATCATAATCATAATCATAATCGTTTATTCGCCAAGAAAGTAGGTACATAAAATAAGATGTTTACAAAGTTTTGCGATCCCTGTACAATCTACATCCCATTTTCCTAGCTCAGCGTGCTGTGCTGGCGCCCCTGCTGCGGCTGCGGAAAACCTCAAGCGGCGTAAATATAATAACTTTATTGGTAATTATATTTTCGAGCCGTTTGGGGTTGAAACCCTCGGGCCGTGGGGTCCGAGTGCTCATGGCCTCTTTAAGGAAAACTCGAAACGACTGGTTGACACTTCCCGTGACCCAAGGGCTGGCTTTTACCTTGGCCAGAGGCTAAGCATTGCCATACAACGTGGCAATGCCGCCAGTATCTTGGGTACATTACCAGTCGATAGCGATGCGGATGAATTTTTCGACGCCATATTTTACTTTGTGAATAGTTTAATTTAAGATAGGATATAATTTTATTATTTTTACTATTGTTAATTTAAGGGACATATTTATTGTATAGGACGTAAGGTCGTTTTTCGTTTAACATTTATTTTCTCATTTCACAGAAAGTAGGGAATTGAAAATATTTTATTAAGCACATATTGAGACAGGCTCTTCGAATTTAATGCAGAGCTCGACTTTAGCAACAGTCATTATTTTGTATCGATATCTAAAACATCATGTTTATTCGTTTGTTTACAAAGTGTAATATGAATCTATGATAACACTTTGACAGACATCGATAAGATAAATTATTACTTTCAAATATTAAACACTGATATTAAAAAATCCTTTACATTTCGCCGCTTATTACGTCGGCAATCCATGTTATTGATTCTGAACCTAATGTGCACCATCATAAGACATAGAACGCCATGCACACATGCCCGCATATCTGTTTACGTACACTGCACTACTGTAATCTCAGTCAACAACAGATCTTTCAACAGACTATTTATTTTATTCAAAACATACTACTTATAGTCAACCAGGGTCATTCTACATAAAATTATTCTGTACACAATGATCCCGGTTAACCCCAATTTAAAATATGTACTGCAATAATTGAATTACATATACACAATTAACTATATTATTTATTAATAATCTACAGATGCACCGACAACATTCGATTATCGACTAAATTCTTGCCTAAAATTCTATTCGGGCGATTGGTCGATTTAAAGCCGATTTTTCAATCATTAGATAATTTTACCTGAAGAATAATAAATGTGACGTTTTGACAGATGGTTCATACAAAATGTCAAAATGACCAACTTATTCGTCGGATAAAAGTTAACTGGCGATTGAAAAACCGGCCCCTAGTCGAATACAAGATGTAATGTCGATGCATCTTTAACAATTGTAAAATTTGCAATATTTAAAAAACTTTAATTACTAAATTATGTACTACGTATGTAGGTAGTTATCGTGAACCTGATAACACGTCTTTTTACAATTAGAGATCTGTATCACTTCTAATATTCATTATTTAAAATAAAACTATTCAAGGAAATATAAATCTGTAATTGTATGTTTTTTAAACAAAAATAATCAATCATCCCTGTCAAAAATAATTCGGAAAATATACTTGATAAACCATCTCATAAGAAAATAATCATAATAATATCTTATTACTTATGAATAAATACAATGGCGAGTTACTGTAGCATACTTACAACGTACTGCACGTACCCTGCTTCACTAAGTAATTATATTTTACTATAGTTTGACCAAGACCGCTGTACCGCCCCTTAGGAATGCGTGGCGAGGCGGGGTGCAGCGCTGGCGAATGAGCGGTGGGACGCCGTGAGCGTTGACGAATGAGCGGCCTGCACTGCCCCCCGTCTCGCCGCGCACATACCTACGGCGCGGTACAGCGGTTATGGTCAAACTATAAACTAAAGAATATATTAATTGTAGCAAGGGACCTAAACTACGGAGCCAATATACCACGGCAGAAAGAGACGGACAAATATAACTTAATTGGAAAAGAGAAAGATAGATACTAAAACTTTTCTAAATATAGACGGACTGCAAATTCACACTCGGCCATATAATATAGTCAATCCAAGACGTTCAACATAGGATTTTTGTTGTTATTTATAACGTAACGGAAATATTGGATAATAACGGTCATCGGCTCCATAGTTTGTTTCCCTCTGAGCACAATGTGCTAGTTACGTCGAGTCGAGTATCGTTATATCGCAGTCGACCGACTACTCGATTATGTTCGCACTCGATTGTACTGGAGACGCAAGGCTGGCCACACACCACGCGATCTGCCGCAGACTATTACTTGTGAGCACCATTCAAATGGATCAAGGTGTTAGAATTACACTATCTTTGTTTTAGAGATTGCTGCGTCGCGTCAGTTGCATTCTTATAATCTCTAGGTAACTTAAGTTGTGACATTGTCCTCAGAATATAAAGCTACATAATCTCCCAGGGAACTATTTGAGAAAAGACTTTTTTCTTAACGGATTCTGTTGTTTGTTATTTTTTGTATTTACCTCGTAGAAAAGTTTCGCCCACATTACCGCCGATGTGACATCGACACACCCTACTACATCGTGGGTGTAGTGTGTGTAGAGGGTGTGTGTGTATCTAGTGCGGCGCGTGTGGGTTGTAGGGCGGCTGCTTGGGCTCTCCGGAGCCCATCACCTGCTCATACGACGGCGGACTTGCTGTAACACAATATATTACACTCTTTAGTACTTATATCGCACTGCTTACTTTTATACGTAACACATAAACTACGGACACTGATGCCAGCTGAGGGGATATACATATTCTAAATAATTTCAATTAGCGTAATCAGTAGATTCTAATGCATATGAATTTAGGAAACGTAACTGTATAGCCGAGAGCCACAGTATACAAGTGGATTGTTGACCTTATCCATTGTAGCAGTAAAATAAAAAAAATCTCAAAATGTTAAGGACAGGGTCCTAGTATTGCATTAGTATACTCGTATAAAGCTGTTAAGGATTTTTAATAAAAAATGACTGCGCCGATCAAATCAATTTATTGGGCAAGAGGACTCCGGCTACAATTGGAGCAAGCTTTTCCAACCAAGTTCACAACGAAACAATCTTCATGCACACATTCCAACAGCTATAATATCTATGTTTTTACAACTTGCAATAACAACTTAAAATATATTTAACTAAAGTCGATATCAGACGCCTCACTTTTTGTTCATTATTTCCTTTAATTTTTTACTCGAAGTGAAATGACTGAACACTAAATGAATGAAGTTAATTAAAAATAAATTCATTACTGAACCGATCCAACGATGTTGGATGTCGGCATCTTTCACTCGTCTACCGGATGATCGAAAAAAAAAACGGTCAAGAGCGAGACGGCCTCGCGCACCGAGGGTTCCGTATCATCATATAAAAAAACTGTGCTATTTAGAGACATCGTTTTATTTTTTCTATAATCTTTACATAACTTCTATTACACAGAATAATTTCAGATTTATTCTCTATGCAAACTTTGGAGATAAAGGGATGGGAGAGGGGGGGGAGTAATTCTTTTTTACATTTTTCATCAAAAGTTGAAAACTATACGGCCTAAAAAAGAAAAATGTGTGAGAATGTGCAAACAGCGCTCTTTCATATGATACTACACATGCCCTAGTAGCCCCACTTCGAATTTTTAAGACCTCTTTTCAGTCCCTGTTGCAAAATATATATATTGTCGTATTCCCAATCTCTATCTCGCGAGTTAGCCCGGTCGGAGCCAAAAGAATACCAGGACGTGGGCTGCTGTCACCAAGGCACCTTTTAGGATAAGTCCGAATCCTGTTTGAGGTACGTAATTCTTCTGGAGTTCTCCAAGTAACGCTGGCTCATCGGTCGGAGTACGCCCTTAAAGTGCTTGAAGTTTCTTGATAAAAATTAGTAATTGAATCTTGATGATTGTGTGTATATGGTAACTTCGTGATTAAAAATATTCTTGATAAACTTTGACATTTATTAAAAGGAAACTTTTACACTTTAATTATTACCTCTAACTACTCTGGATTCTGAATTATGATTCCCTACAATAGGGGCGTTTAGATCGGCTTTTATAGTCCGAGCTTATCTTAATGTATCATTACTAAGGCGCCGTCCTATAGTCATCGCTCGTGCGATGATGCGATGCGATTTCATCGTGCGATGAAACCGCTCGCGCGATAATAAATTTTGTGTCCTGTTTTGGAGCGATGCGATCACACTCGTAATGGCTCTGATCAGAGATGCACAGTTTTTGCATGATCGCGCGATCTTCAATAGGACATTTAGTAGATATCAGCATGTTTGAACGCACGGTCGCACGATCATTTTCGTCGGACGCACGCATCATCGTACGAGCGATGGCAATAGGACGACGCCTAAGTTTAGAAAAACATTGTGCAATAGAACATTGTGGAACTTTCTATTGAAGCAATTACTAAACATTATTAATTATCTTAATGGGAGTAGGAATATACAGTATGATGCAATTATAAAATATTATTGTGCAATCTTAATACGGGTTGGATACAACAATATATACAGGGTTATTGGTAAAACACCAGCAACCTCTTAAGGGGGTCATTGTACCCATCATTATGAACAACTTTTGCTATGGGACCAAACCTGAAATCGCGAAAAGATTTCAGGTTTGGTCCCATAGTAAAAGTTGTTCATAATGATGAGTACAATGACCCCATAAGAGGTTGCTGGTATTTTACCAATAACCCTGTATATTTTTATTTCTTTCTTATTTGCAAAATAGTTGGGCAAATGTCATCTAAAACTATTCCAAATTTCAAGATGATAGCATTAGTGGTTCTTGAGGTATCCAGCTGTGACAGACGACAGACAGACAGTAGACTGAGTCGCACCATAAGTCCTTTTTACCACTTTGGTACGGAACCCTAATTAAATGAAAGGGGCAGATGAACTTCATTCCTTCAGTTTTATACAACGTGTCCCAGAAATCAACGTCAAGCCGAAAACGGGCAATAGGCCAAGTCGTGACAGTTATTAGAAAAATATTAAAAAAAAATCTTGGTCATGTACTTTTCAAATTTTATGGATTCAAAAATAAATCTCAAAAAGTGACACCCTGTGATGATCTTTCAAGTCCTGTGACTACAAATATTAACTTTTCGACAGTTTTTTTTCTGTGACGTAACCATGAATAACCTCTCTGTAAATTACAGTTATAAGTTAAAACATAACTACCTCAGTTTTAAATAAAATGTTAGATTTTTGCCCAACATTGAATTCAAAATTATTACATCACCCAACTTTAACCGTGTCTAGTGTAAAAAAAATGTACTACACTATTTTGGCAAGTAACTTTAAAAGATGGCGCGTTTAGTCTGGATTCCAAAATGGTATGCCACATTTATTTTTGAATCCATAAAATTTGAAAAGTACATGACCAAGATTTTTTTTGCCCGTTTTCGGGTTGACGTTGATTTCTGGGACACGTATAAATTTTTCCGTGTGAGAGAGTAAAATGAAACAAAAATGAATTCTGTGTAAAGTGGCGTCCGATATCTTAACTAATACTACAGTGTTGTTATACAGATACAACGCCAGCCCGAATGTGTACGTAAACCAACTTAGTACGGACGAATGCGGACTTCGTAAACTTGGCACATGGGAGTGTTACGCAGATTGGCTAATATAGCGGACCTCGTAAACTTGGCACATGGGAGTGTTACGCAGATTGGCTAATATAGCGGACCTCGTAAACTTGGCACATGGGAGTGTTACGCAGATTGGCTAATATAGCGGACCTCGTAAACTTGGCACATGGGAGTGTTACGCAGATTGGCTAATATAGCGGACCTCGTAAACTTGGCACATGGGAGTTTTACGCAGATTGGCTATTATAGCGGACCTCGTAAACTTGGCACATGGGAGTGTTACGCAGATTGGCTAATATAGCGGACCTCGTAAACTTGGCACATGGGAGTGTTACGCAGATTGGCTAATATAGCGGACCTCGTAAACTTGGCACATGGGAGTGTTACGCAGATTGGCTAATATAGCGGACCTCGTAAACTTGGCACATGGGAGTGTTACGCAGATTGGCTAATATAGCGGACCTCGTAAACTTGGCACATGGGAGTGTTACGCAGATTGGCTAATATAGCGGACCTCGTAAACTTGGCACATGGGAGTTTTACGCAGATTGGCTATTATAGCGGACCTCGTAAACTTGGCACATGGGAGTGTTACGCAGATTGGCTAATATAGCGGACCTCGTAAACTTGGCACATGGGAGTGTTACGCAGATTGGCTAATATAGCGGACCTCGTAAACTTGGCACATGGGAGTGTTACGCAGATTGGCTAATATAGCGGACCTCGTAAACTTGGCACATGGGAGTGTTACGCAGATTGGCTAATATAGCGGACCTCGTAAACTTGGCACATGGGAGTTTTACGCAGATTGGCTAATATAGTGGACCTCGTAAACTTGACACACGGGAGTGTTACGCAGATTGGCTAATATAGTGGACCTCGTAAACTTGGCACATGGGAGTGTTACGCAGATTGGCTAATATAGCGGACCTCGTAAACTTGGCACATGGGAGTTTTACGCAGATTGGCTAATTTAGTGTACCTCGTAAACTTGGCACATGGGAGTGTTACGCAGATTGGCTAATATAGCGGACCTCGGTAAACTTGGCACATGGGAGTGTTACGCAGATTGGCTAATATAGCGGACCTCGTAAACTTGGCACATGGGAGTGTTACGCAGATTGGCTAATATAGCGGACCTCGTAAACTTGGCACATGGGAGTGTTACGCAGATTGGCTAATATAGCGGACCTCGTAAACTTGGCACATGGGAGTGTTACGCAGATTGGCTAATATAGCGGACCTCGTAAACTTGGCACATGGGAGTTTTACGCAGATTGGCTAATTTAGTGTACCTCGTAAACTTGGCACATGGGAGTGTTACGCAGATTGGCTAATATAGCGGACCTCGGTAAACTTGGCACATGGGAGTGTTACGCAGATTGGCTAATATAGCGGACCTCGTAAACTTCGCACATGTATGGGAGTTTTACGCAGATTGGCTAATATAGTGGACCTCGTAAACTTGGCACATGGGAGTGTTACGCAGATTGGCTAACATAGCGGACCTCGTAAACTTGGCACATGGGAGTGTTACGCAGATTGGCTAATATAGCGGACCTCGTAAACTTGGCACATGGGAGTTTTACGCAGATTGGCTAATTTAGTGTACCTCGTAAACTTGGCACATGGGAGTGTTACGCAGATTGGCTAATATAGCGGACCTCGGTAAACTTGGCACATGGGAGTGTTACGCAGATTGGCTAATATAGCGGACCTCGTAAACTTGGCACATGGGAGTGTTACGCAGATTGGCTAATACAGCGGACCTCGTAAACTTGGCACATGGGAGTGTTACGCAGATTGGCTAATATAGCGGACCTCGTAAACTTCGCACATGAGAGTTTTACGCAGATTGGCTAATATAGTGGACCTCGTAAACTTGGCACATGGGAGTGTTACGCAGATTGGCTAATATAGTGGACCTCGTAAACTTGGCACATGGGAGTGTTACGCAGATTGGCTAATATAGTGGACCTCGTAAACTTGGCACATGGGAGTGTTACGCAGATTGGCTAATATAGTGGATCTCGTAAACTTGGCACATGGGAGTGTTACGCAATTGGCTAATTTAGTGTACCTCGTGAACTTGGCACATGGTTTTACGCAGATTGGCTACGAATAGTAGACCTCGTAATTGATTTACCACTTTAGACATAAACTTCCAATAAATTGAAATTTACTAACATTGAAACTATCTAACTGTCACTTTGGTCTTTTTAGGGTGGTAAGCAACCATGAGGTCGACATAGAGTGACACAGGATTCTGTTGGCGCCTGAGTAACATTGGCAGGGAGGCGTTATTGGTAAACATTTGTGAAACTGTCACAGAAACTGTTTTAACAAAACAAGATTGCAGAAATAGATCCGATGTTGGCCGCATCACGCGCCGCAATGACCTATGTACAAAACATGATTAGTTCCCAGCCGACATTTCACAACAAGCTAGACTCACGCCGAATACGAGCAGTACAAGTACAACCCACCTTGCGCGCTCCAGCCCGGCGGTGCGACTCCATAGAAAGCTTCACATAGAGCGAACACGTATTAGTTATATTATACACTTAAGCAGCGCATTCACGATCAAATTTGAATGATGCAAAACCATTAGTAACTCATTGCAATATGACACATCTCATTGTAATTAAGTATAAATTAGAGGCAATCATTCTAATTTATAACCTTACCTTACCGAGATAGGAGTTACATTGCAACACAGACTATATTACTCGACTAGGCTATATTTATTCATTTGTTTACTTTAGTTTTCATGCATACTATTACAAAATATAAACCCAAGGCGTTGTACAGAGCCATTTACAAACCAAACAGCACCGGACAAATCGCAAGCCTCTTGGAAAATAATAAATGGTGTAATCAGGCTAAAGATCCTATTAGGTTGGGGAAAAAGTCTTTTCGCATTATAGCATGTATGAACTTGTAATAAAATCTCTTTGGCTATCCTATTTGTATCTGGCTGGTTTTGGTATCATTGAAAGTTTAAATTTTAAAGAACATAATTCCAAATTCAAATTAGGAAAATGTGTGATTTTCATTTGTTTTTCGTGCCGTCAAGATGAGTGAATCTAATGAAGAAATTCGATACATTTTAAAATTTTACTACAAAAAAAGGTAAAAATGCAACGCAAGCCGCGAAAAAAATTTGCGATGTTTTGATGATGCGAGAGTAGCACAAATTTGGTTTAAGCGTTTTCAATCCGGAAATTTTGATATCAAAGATGCACGTCGCTCTGGTCGCCCTATTACGGATAAAATGGATGCCATTTTTGAAAAAGTGGAGCAAGATCGGCATATCAGTAGTTACGACGTAGCTGAAGAACTGACTAATTGACCACAAAACAGTTTTGGCGCATTTGAAAAAAACTGGGTACACAAAAAAGCTCGACATTTGGGTACCTCACGAGCTCACTGAAAGAAACCTAATGAACCGTGTACTCATTTGTGATTCTTTATTACGACGTAATGAAACCGAACCATTTTTGAAGAAGCTGATAACTGGTGATGAAAAGTGGATCACGTATGACAAGAACGTGCGAAAAAGGTCGTGGTCAAAGGCCGGTCAGGCTTCACAGACTGTGGCGAAACCCGGGTTAACTCGCAACAAGGTGATGCTGTGTGTGTGGTGGGATTGGAAGGGCATTATTCATTATGAGCTGTTACCACCAGGCAGGACCATCGATTCTGAACTCTACTGCGAACAACTGATGAGATTAAAGCAAGAAGTTGAGAGAAAGCGGCCGGAATTAATCAACAGAAGGGGTGTGGTTTTTCATCATGATAACGCTAGACCTCACACATCTTTAGCCACTCAGCAAAAATTAAGAGAGTTTGGCTGGGAGGTGTTAATGCATCCGCCGTATAGTCCTGACCTTGCACCTTCAGATTTCCACCTGTTTCGGTCTCGAAACAGGTGGAAATCTGAACGAGAGGACGAGAGGACTGCCAAAACCACTTGTCGCGGTATTTTGACCAGAAGTCCCAAAATTTCTATAGCAATGGGATCATGTCCCTACCTACAAGATGGCAAAAAGTTATCGAACAAACTGGTACCTACATACTTTAGTTAAATGTAAATAAACTATATTAAAAAATGTTTTGAATTTTCTTAAAAAAATGCGAAGAAACTTTTTCCCCAACCTATTATATTATTATAAAGGTATTTTTTTAAAGCTTGTTAAGCTTAATGTGTTAAAAAAAGTGTACGTAATAAAACACATTTTATTCTCTTCTTTGGTGTATATGTGTAATCATTATATTATAATTTACCTGATTGGATCGATCACTAATAAAGAACTAGATACACAATCAGCGCAAAAAAAGTCCTTACCGAATGAATGCCCACTTGGACGGGTACGTTTGAATTACATTAGCGTATATTTATTTCAACTACAATTACGTAAACACAATTGGCGACGAGAACTTTTGCATGGGATTGTGTTACTATAATATTTATAGAAACAGTAAACAAGTCTCATTAAACAAAAAAAAAAAAAAAAAATCATAAGTAACTTTAATAATAATAAAAAAAAAAGAAACAATAGCGTCTCTACAAATGGAACAGAATCAACGCACATAACCCGAACAATTTAAGCGGGCATGCGATAGTATGATTACTACGTTTACTGAGAGTCTTTACAATTGAGATGCTTTATAACTCCTCCTGTTTATTACGACTTAATTAAAAAAATGTTTTTACGACGATTTCCTGAGAAAATATTAGTATTTACAATACAGTGATAACAATTATATATTGATAATATTAATAGTTACCGAAAATATGAAACTCCATCTTTTTTTTTGCGTCCTGGAAGTGTGATTTTCGCACTTTTTAAACGAGCACTGTGTCATGCTTACTGTCGGATCGTTCAAATGCTACTAGAGTAAAAGTAAACCAAAATGTTAAATTTGGTGGACTTTCGGTGAGGACATTTTTTGCCGCTGATTGTGTATCTAGTTGTTTATTAGAGATCGATGATCACAAGACTTTCAGAACACCGTACGTACGTACTCACGCGATGAATATTTATCTATAACAATCAGTCAACGTGGTGAGCGCTGTATCGCCAGTACATCGCGACACATTGCCACGTGTTGTGCAGTACATGCGCACATCGCACAGGTTCCTTAGGCACGAGCATATTAACCAGGCTATAATGTTGCCAGTGCTGGGACGCAGCCCGAGGCCTCCTCGTTGCGAGAGGGAATGAGTCATAGGCCACAATCCACCACGAGTTTGTCTCTACAGGACCATAGAATACTAGCTCACTTTGTAATGGGCAAAACTTCACTGATTGTTAGGGTATTAATAACTTGATGACACAGAGTACCTGCGCAGGTAAGTACAGAGAACTCAGTCAAGTTACCGCGTGGCAACTGGCAAGTGGCGACAGGAATCTGGTTCACTATCACCCCTTATTAATGACGTCTGTAATAATGAATGACGAATTAAATTCCGCGAGCATGCGTCATCTGCACGCACTTCATTACCTACGTGTTCGTTTGACGCTCGATACATCGAAACAGTTACAATCTCATCAAATTAAGAGTTGCGTCGCGATGACGTCACGATTTGTCATATAGGTAACATTCTTGTTTTATGTCAACATCGCGGGGTTACTTCTGTCCCCGTGTGTACTCTGTATGCAGACGATGATAAAACGTTTATTTTAGGCATTTGAGATAATTGTGTACGACCGTTCCAAAAGTATCCCAACTCCCAATCATGTCATGAGCGCTACACTTAGTTATACTTTTTTAAACACGCAACCTTCTCTAATGAAACGTTGAACAAACCACATAGATGCGATCTGCACATCATTGTTTATGAACTAATCGAAATTTGTCAATTGTGAAGAAATTATTACAGTAGCCGTGTTCTGTGTCACACTCACATGGAAGCTAAGCTGGGGCTATAGACTAGAGAGTTACCATGTCAGTTACGGTACGTTACGTTACAGTGGCCGTGTTCTATGTGTCACACTCACATGGAAGCTAAGCTGGGGCTATAGACTAGAGAGTTACCATGTCAGTTACGGTACGTTACGTTACAGTGGCCGTGTTCTATGTGTCACACTCACATGGAAGCTAAGCTGGGGCTATAGACTAGAGAGTTACCATGTCAGTTACGGTACGTTACGTTACAGTGGCCGTGTTCTATGTGTCACACTCACATGGAAGCTAAGCTGGGGCTATAGACTAGAGAGTTACCATGTCAGTTACGGTACGTTACGTTACAGTGGCCGTGTTCTATGTGTCACACTCACATGGAAGCTAAGCTGGGGCTATAGACTAGAGAGTTACCATGTAAGTTACGGTACGTTACGTTACAGTGGCCGTGTTCTATGTGTCACACTCACATGGAAGCTAAGCTGGGGCTATAGACTAGAGAGTTACCATGTCAGTTACGGTACGTTACGTTACAGTGGCCGTGTTCTATGTGTCACACTCACATGGAAGCTAAGCTGGGGCTATAGACAAGAGAGTTACCATGTCAGTTACGGTACGTTACGTTACAGTGGCCGTGTTCTATGTGTCACACTCACATGGAAGCTAAGCTGGGGCTATAGACTAGAGAGTTACCATGTCAGTTACGGTACGTTACGTTACAGTGGCCGTGTTCTATGTGTCACACTCACATGGAAGCTAAGCTGGGGCTATAGACTAGAGAGTTACCATGTCAGTTACGGTACGTTACGTTACAGTGGCCGTGTTCTATGTGTCACACTCACATGGAAGCTAAGCTGGGGCTATAGACTAGAGAGTTACCATGTCAGTTACGGTACGTTACGTTACAGTGGCCGTGTTCTATGTGTCACACTCACATGGAAGCTAAGCTGGGGCTATAGACTAGAGAGTTACCATGTCAGTTACGGTACGTTACGTTACAGTGGCCGTGTTCTATGTGTCACACTCACATGGAAGCTAAGCTGGGGCTATAGACTAGAGAGTTACCATGTCAGTTACGGTACGTTACGTTACAGTGGCCGTGTTCTATGTGTCACACTCACATGGAAGCTAAGCTGGGGCTATAGACTAGAGAGTTACCATGTCAGTTACGGTACGTTACGTTACAGTGGCCGTGTTCTATGTGTCACACTCACATGGAAGCTAAGCTGGGGCTATAGACTAGAGTTACCATGTCAGTTACGGTACGTTACGTTACAGTGGCCGTGTTCTATGTGTCACACTCACATGGAAGCTAAGCTGGGGCTATAGACTAGAGAGTTACCATGTCAGTTACGGTACGTTACGTTACAGTGGCCGTGTTCTATGTGTCACACTCACATGGAAGCTAAGCTGGGGCTATAGACTAGAGAGTTACCATGTCAGTTACGGTACGTTACGTTACAGTGGCCGTGTTCTATGTGTCACACTCACATGGAAGCTAAGCTGGGGCTATAGACTAGAGAGTTACCATGTCAGTTACGGTACGTTACGTTACAGTGGCCGTGTTCTATGTGTCACACTCACATGGAAGCTAAGCTGGGGCTATAGACTAGAGAGTTACCATGTCAGTTACGGTACGTTACGTTACAGTGGCCGTGTTCTATGTGTCACACTCACATGGAAGCTAAGCTGGGGCTATAGACTAGAGAGTTACCATGTCAGTTACGGTACGTTACGTTACAGTGGCCGTGTTCTATGTGTCACACTCACATGGAAGCTAAGCTGGGGCTATAGACTAGAGAGTTACCATGTCAGTTACGGTACGTTACGTTACAGTGGCCGTGTTCTATGTGTCACACTCACATGGAAGCTAAGCTGGGGCTATAGACTAGAGAGTTACCATGTCAGTTACGGTACGTTACGTTACAGTGGCCGTGTTCTATGTGTCACACTCACATGGAAGCTAAGCTGGGGCTATAGACTAGAGAGTTACCATGTCAGTTACGGTACGTTACATTACAGTGGCCGTGTTCTATGTGTCACACTCACATGGAAGCTAAGCTGGGGCTATAGACTAGAGAGTTACCATGTCAGTTACGGTACGTTACGTTACAGTGGCCGTGTTCTATGTGTCACACTCACATGGAAGCTAAGCTGGGGCTATAGACTAGAGAGTTACCATGTCAGTTACGGTACGTTACATTACAGTGGCCGTGTTCTATGTGTCACACTCACATGGAAGCTAAGCTGGGGCTATAGACTAGAGTGTTACCATGTCAGTTACGGTACGTTACATTACAGTGGCCGTGTTCTATGTGTCACACTCACATGGAAGCTAAGCTGGGGCTATAGACTAGAGTGTTACCATGTCAGTTACGGTACGTTACATTACAGTGGCCGTGTTCTATGTGTCACACTCACATGGAAGCTAAGCTGGGGCTATAGACTAGAGAGTTACCATGTCAGTTACGGTACGTTACGTTACAGTGGCCGTGTTCTATGTGTCACACTCACATGGAAGCTAAGCTGGGGCTATAGACTAGAGAGTTACCATGTCAGTTACGGTACGTTACGTTACAGTGGCCGTGTTCTATGTGTCACACTCACATGGAAGCTAAGCTGGGGCTATAGACTAGAGAGTTACCATGTCAGTTACGGTACGTTACGTTACAGTGGCCGTGTTCTATGTGTCACACTCACATGGAAGCTAAGCTGGGGCTATAGACTAGAGAGTTACCATGTCAGTTACGGTACGTTACATTACAGTGGCCGTGTTCTATGTGTCACACTCACATGGAAGCTAAGCTGGGGCTATAGACTAGAGAGTTACCATGTCAGTTACGGTACGTTACGTTACAGTGGCCGTGTTCTATGTGTCACACTCACATGGAAGCTAAGCTGGGGCTATAGACTAGAGAGTTACCATGTCAGTTACGGTACGTTACATTACAGTGGCCGTGTTCTATGTGTCACACTCACATGGAAGCTAAGCTGGGGCTATAGACTAGAGTGTTACCATGTCAGTTACGGTACGTTACATTACAGTGGCCGTGTTCTATGTGTCACACTCACATGGAAGCTAAGCTGGGGCTATAGACTAGAGTGTTACCATGTCAGTTACGGTACGTTACATTACAGTGGCCGTGTTCTATGTGTCACACTCACATGGAAGCTAAGCTGGGGCTATAGACTAGAGTGTTACCATGTCAGTTACGGTACGTTACATTACAGTGGCCGTGTTCTATGTGTCACACTCACATGGAAGCTAAGCTGGGGCTATGAGTGTTACCATGTCAGTTACGGTACGTACGGAATCCTCACACCTTACACATCCACAGGCTCCTTACGTACGGAATTACAATTGCGTAACTCCCTCACAGTTACAATCCATTGGTCCATATTTAAAAAATTTGATTGCTCCACAACGTAAAATAACGCAATGAATATTGTTGTATTTACAAAATAAAAAGGATTGTGATTTACACAATTACGCTATTTTTTTTTTCTTTCAAACGATTCAGGGGTTTGTTTATAAACGTTGCTTAAAGTGATTGATATGATTCGCGACTCTTAGCCATACATTGAAATAATAAGGTGTAAGTAGAGTGACGTACCAGTAGCATCAGGCGCTGTAGGTGCGTGCGGGTAGGGCGCCACGCCGGTCCCGTGCGGGTAGGCCGGCCCCGTGGGGTAGGGCGCCGGCGTAGGGTAGGGGACGCCCGTCGGGTAGGGGGTGCCCGTCGGGTAGGGGGCGCCCGTCGGGTAGGGGGCGCTCGTCGGGTAGGGGGCGCCCGTCGGGTAGGGGGCGCCCGTCGGGTACGGCGTCGCCGTCGGGTACCCTGCAGCGCCCACCGGATACACCGTCACTGTTTGCGCTGTTGGCGACAATGTCAGCGGTTATTACCTTCCGTCAGATAACCTTGAAATAAAAGTTATTAACCCCACTTGTAAAAACTCGAAAAGGTCTCGATTCTTATATGCAAACAAAAAATATATACTACGTACACGCGTCATAATAGATTGGGGAAAACGTTTCTTCGCATTTTTTAAGAAAATTCAAAACATTTTTTAATATAGTTTATTTACATTTAACTAAAGTATGTAGGTATCATTTTGTTCGATAACTTTTTGCCATCTTGTAGGTAGGGACATGATCCCATTGCTATAGAAATTTTGGGACTTCTGGTCAAAATACCGCGACAAGTGGTTTTGGCAGTCCTCTCGTGATGTTAACCTGACACTGCCTAAAGAATTCTGAAGAGACCGAAACAGGTGGAAATCTGAAGGTGCAAGGTCAGGACTATACGGCGGATGCATTAACACCTCCCAGCCAAACTCTCTTAATTTTTGCTGAGTGGCTAAATATGTGTGAGGTCTAGCGTTATCATGATGAAAAACCACACCCCTTCTGTTGATTAATTCCGGCCGCTTTCTCTCAACTTCTTGCTTTAATCTCATCAGTTGTTCGCAGTAGAGTTCAGAATCGATGGTCCTGCCTGGTGGTAACAGCTCATAATGAATAATGCCCTTCCAATCCCACCACACACACAGCATCACCTTGTTGCGAGTTAACCCGGGTTTCGCCACAGTCTCTGAAGCCTGACCGGCCTTTGACCACGACCTTTTTCGCACGTTCTTGTCATACGTGATCCACTTTTCATCACCAGTTATCAGCTTCTTCAAAAATGGTTCGGTTTCATTACGTCGTAATAAAGAATCACAAATGAGTACACGGTTCATTAGGTTTCTTTCAGTGAGCTCGTGAGGTACCCAAATGTCGAGCTTTTTTGTGTACCCAGTTTTTTTCAAATGCGCCAAAACTGTTTTGTGGTCAATTTCCAGTTCTTCAGCTACGTCGTAACTACTGATATGCCGATCTTGCTCCACTTTTTCAAAAATGGCATCCATTTTATCCGTAATAGGGCGACCAGAGCGACGTGCATCTTTGACATCAAAATTTCCGGATTGAAAACCCTTAAACCAAATTTGTACTACTCTCACAGACACTACACTAGGTCCATAAACATCGCAAATGATTTCGCGGCTTGCGTTGCATTTTTACCTTTTTTGTAGTAAAATTTTAAAATGTATCGAATTTCTTCATTAGATTCACTCATCTTGACGGTACGAAAAACAAATGAAAATCACACATTTTCCTAATTTGGATTTGGAATTATGTTCGTTAAAATTTAAAGTTTCAATGATACCAAAACCAGCCAGATACAAATAGTATAGCCAAAGAGATTTTATGACAAGTTCATACATACTATAATGCGAAAAGACTTTTTCCCCAACCTAATAGATGCCGCCGATCGTGTTAGCGACACTGCACTAACATTCATTATCATATTGAAATATTGGAATACTTTGGTAGAGGGCGTCAACGACTTTTATTGCGCGGTTATCTGGAGGAAGCTATAGTATCGCAAGCACGCAGCTGACGACAGTTTAGATTGACATTGACAATGGCATGCAATACGAGAACTCTGCACAACATAAGCACGAATAAAAAGAACTAAACATAACGAATGGTTATGAGTAAAATGCTTCAGCTAGTCATGTTACAAGACGGCCACATACATACTTCTTCGGATTCTGAAAGCCTAGCAGATTAATAAATGTTGCTAAATATCACGAGCAAGCCATCGATTGCTGTTGTTATATTTGTTACTAAGGTTTCAGAAGCCAGGAATGATTTGATGACAATGTGAACAAACGAGTCGGAACTCGTCCCGGTGGATCCGATGCTGGGCTAAAATGTGTGTGATGTGATGACCTTAACGGCCGCAAAAAATTAGTAGACGCAATTCGAGTTCGCGCCGTTTGTTTTCATTCGGTTCCCGTTACTGCCGCAGCCATTGTATTTGCTCGACACTAGACTTAGTAGGCTCATTGCGTTCGTGAGGTGAGACATCGTAATTTTTTTGCTATTTGCAATAAATTTGCTTAGGGTTTCTGACACTGCCGTAGCTATTTATTTCCATTTGATGCTAGCTTTCTTTGATTGGGTTTTTTTTTCATTTCTGAGCAGATTTACGGCCGATATGAGACAACATCTGACATTATTTGCTATTATCAACTTCATATTAATTTTGAACCCTATTTTGCAAAATATTTCTGTTGTGTCTCTCATTAGGTGTTGGCAGTGTTTTGTCTAGCCTTGACGAAGACACCGAGACAGCTGTGCTATTCTGTACAAATCACACGTGAAAACTTAGGTGGAATGAGCGTGGAGTGAGTTGTCAGTAGTGTCAAATAAGTAAATAAATAAATCAGGTGGGATGTCAGCTCACTTCACCTAAGTTTCCACGGTGAGATTTTTACCGAATAGATCGGCAGGATAACAGATCTACAGAGATCGGAGTGGGTAGATTGAATTGGGGTCTTGATCCAAAACTTATATATTAGACATTCCTGCGGAATTCGGATTTGGTTGATTATTATTAGATGACCAGGGTGCTAACATTGTAGTCGATGAAGAGTAAAAATATATGAATTTTATTTTTGATAAAAACTTGATGTAAAATGTACTATAACAGTCAGAAGTGGACTAGCAATCTCAGAAAACTATGGCATAGCAATATTAGTTGTACTTATGACCTTCTTCTATAAGAACGTTTGACAATACTACACATTGGCAACTTTGGCAGCCCGTATAGCGCAGGCGATAATGGTCATTGCGGTGTAAGTGGACTTCTAGACGTTGACTGTACATATTTAACAATAAACACTGGTGATTTTTTTAGCCTTATTGTTATTTATCCTACCCTTAATGTCAATGATCATGGCTACTATGAAAATATTGAAATTTAAGTGCAACAATTTATAAATAGTTGTGGCCATAATTAAAGGCTAAAAATAAATTATTAAAGATGTATTAATGCCTCGATCGGAATTCGATTGTTTTTATTAGTCAACAGATAAATAATAAACTAATTTAGTTTTGGTAAGTACCTACCTATATTTTGAATTGAGTAGTAATAATATCACTACCAACATTAACAATATTTAATTGAATCCGAAAATACCGGAATTATTTTCCGGGAAAAAGGTTTATCCATGTTATTCTTTCTGTGGGCATTTATTATACAAGTACCAATCAATCTACCTACTTGTATCACTGCTGATCTATTATACAAGTACCAATCAATCTACCTACTTGTATCACTGCTGATCTGTTATACAAGTACCAATCAATCTACCTACTTGTATCACTGCTGATCTATTATACAAGTACCAATCAATCTACCTACTTGTATCACTGCTGATCTATTATACAAGTACCAATCAATCTACCTACTTGTATCACTGCTGATCTATTATACAAGTACCAATCAATCTACCTACTTGTATCACTGCTGATCTATTATACAAGTACCAATCAATCTACCTACTTGTATCACTGCTGATCTATTATACAAGTACCAATCAATCTACCTACTTGTATCACTGCTGATCTGTTATACAAGTACCAATCAATCTACCTACTTGTATCACTGCTGATCTATTATACAAGTACCAATCAATCTACCTACTTGTATCACTGCTGATCTATTATACAAGTACCAATCAATCTACCTACTTGTATCACTGCTGATCTATTATACAAGTACCAATCAATCTACCTACTTGTATCACTGCTGATCTATTATACAAGTACCAATCAATCTACCTACTTGTATCACTGCTGATCTATTATACAAGTACCAATCAATCTACCTACTTGTATCACTGCTGATCTATTATACAAGTACCAATCAAACTACCTACTTGTATCACTGCTGATCTAGCTAAACTCGTTTTTGCGCTATACGAATTGACATTTCGACACAGTGAAAAGTAGAAGGTCGCGCGCATGCGCGTGCACTCACAGTGTTTCTAGGTTTAATTGAAACATTCATTAATTTGTCCACACAAAACTAGAGTAATAGGCACTTAATTGGTAATTGAATATACAAATCAATTATTCTTTAAAAGATGACAACCCTAACGTGGTCAGAAGGTATGAGTTTCGCGATAGAAAGAGAGGCAACTTGTAGGTGAATATAACTTTGTAATAAGCGTTGTGCGAGCTGAATTGCACTTTATTGTGTCGCAGCAAGAATCGCTTTTTATTTAAATGATTTTGCGGAGTGTCCCATCTGTATTAATCTGTGTATGTATGTATGTATGTATGTAGATATGTACTTATATTATTTTATAGTTAAGTTTTAGCATAATAATTTTAAAAATTGTAATATTTGTAATACATTGCTAGACGAGAACAACTGCCTACAAACTGTTAATGTACGGCCCGAGTGAAAAAGCGTCCAGCGGGGCGTTCAGCGTTGCGCACAAGCGGCGAAGAACTTCACCGAGCGCTGCTCGGACGTCACTCACGAAGTCAAGACACTCGCGAGTGTTTGCATGTGTTCGCACGCCCCGCCCCGCCGGACGCTCGAGTCGAGCGTGCACTCAGGCCGTACACTTATTCGGTTTAGCAGACTTTATGTACGTTATTATTTTCACTTGACAATAATGATTGGGAAGCACTGTACTTTATAAGCCAGCTTTATTTTATACTAGCTACAGAGAAAAAAACAAATTCGTAGTTTTTTTATGGTAGCATTTTTTTTTTTAGAATAGATCCTTTTTAGTGTATACCTGAAAAACCCAAAAGCACAAAAACACAGGCGTTGGGAAAAAATAATTTGCGATTCTCTTATGGTCGCTAGAAAGTTGAGAATCGCATCTTCTCCGGCGCTACGGCTACGGGAAGTGCAGCATCTCCGCCCTTGCGTAATAAGGCGTAAACGCCCTAATTATATTATTTTCTTCATAATCGAGTTCATTACGGTAGCAGCTTTATAAAAATGAATTAATGTTAAAAACTTACAATACTTCAATTTCAAATTCAAAACGTTTATTTCGGACAATAACGATCCATATGTTGTTAGTAGATAGAGTATTTTAAACTATGTTATTCTTATTACACATAAAATCAAATCAATATCAAATTAAACCAAAAACCATTAAAATCCGCTGTCACTTTGTCTGAACGTAAAACGAAACAACCTAAAATTCGTACAACTGTGGTAAAATGACAATTGTAATTTGTATGTTGAACTTTTTGAACCTTTAGGAATTTTTTTTTTCTCGAAAACTATGAGTTTGCTGTGTGTGTCATTTTGCAAAAGTGTTCTACATGAAGATATACTCGTATGTACACAAAAAATATGAAGCTTCTCACGAGTGGGTTATATATACAGTACAGTGGAGTTTACAATATCCTCAATTTTCGTCGAGCATATTTCAATTACTTACAGATTGACAATTTTTGTTGGAAAAAGTGGTGATAGAAAGGTGAAACATTTGAAATACAGATGAACGTGTTGTTAATTCCCTTTAATACATGATTGCGTGAGAATGTAATCTGGACAGGTTTGTTCACATTTTCATCAAAAAGTTTAGGTACAGGTTATAGCAGCATTTGTTAACGCTATGATCATCTTCTAAGCTCCAGTTTCGGCGATCAATAGCCGTCTTGTTTACTCACGTGAGGGTAACCACGGGTAGTTATGGATAATTTCACCTTATCCACCATGACATAGGTGACATGAGCACCCGGGTGCGTAACGTGGAATTATCCGAGTTAGTAGGAGAATGGAACATGAAGCTACGCTACGTCACCTTCTGCTGTACTCTCACCGGGGTACGTCTGTGCGGCGTACTGCTGCTGCGGGTAGGGCGCCGGGACGGACTCGTCGCGGGGGGGCGCTGGAATGGATTCATACGAACACGTTAAGGTGACGACACATTTGTCACATTTCACCGTAAACGTGTCATTGCTTAGCAAAAACAGTGACAATAATTTTATTGTACCTACATCACTGTTTATGCTTCGCATATCTATCTATACGTTCACGAAGTACGCTAGGGTGGAATGTCACAAATGTTTATGTCGTGTATCTATACGTTCACGAAGTACACTAGGGTGGAATGTCACAAATGTTTATGTCGCGTATCTATACGTTCACGAAGTACACTAGGGTGGAATGTCACAAATGTTTATGTCGCGTATCTATACGTTCACGAAGTACGCTAGGGTGGAATGTCACAAATGTTTATGTCGCGTATCTATACGTTCACGAAGTACACTAGGGTGGAATGTCACAAATGTTTATGTCGCGTATCTATACGTTCACGAAGTACACTAGGGTGGAATGTCACAAATGTTTATGTCGCGTATCTATACGTCCACGAAGTACACTAGGGTGGAATGTCACAAATGTTTGTCGCGTATCTATACGTTCACGAAGTACACTAGGGTGGAATGTCACAAATGTTTATGTCGCGTATCTATACGTTCACGAAGTACACTAGGGTGGAATGTCACAAATGTTTATGTCGCGTATCTATACGTTCACGAAGTACACTAGGGTGGAATGTCACAAATGTTTATGTCGCGTATCTATACGTTCACGAAGTACACTAGGGTGGAATGTCACAAATGTTTATGTCGCGTATCTATACGTTCACGAAGTACACTAGGGTGGAATGTCACAAATGTTTATGTCGCGTATCTATACGTCCACGAAGTACACTAGGGTGGAATGTCACAAATGTTTGTCGCGTATCTATACGTTCACGAAGTACACTAGGGTGGAATGTCACAAATGTTTATGTCGCGTATCTATACGTTCACGAAGTACACTAGGGTGGAATGTCACAAATGTTTATGTCGCGTATCTATACGTTCACGAAGTACACTAGGGTGGAATGTCACAAATGTTTATGTCGCGTATCTATACGTTCACGAAGTACGCTAGGGTGGAATGTCACAAATGTTTATGTCGCGTATCTATACGTTCACGAAGTACGCTAGGGTGGAATGTCACAAATGTTTATGTCGCGTATCTATACGTTCACGAAGTACACTAGGGTGGAATGTCACAAATGTTTATGTCGCGTATCTATACGTTCACGAAGTACGCTAGGGTGGACTGTCACAAATGTTTATGTCGCGTATCTATACGTTCACGAAGTACACTAGGGTGGAATGTCACAAATGTTTATGTCGCGTATCTATACGTTCACGAAGTACGCTAGGGTGGAATGTCACAAATGTTTATGTCGCGTATCTATACGTTCACGAAGTACACTAGGGTGGAATGTCACAAATGTTTATGTCGCGTATCTATACGTTCACGAAGTACGCTAGGGTGGAATGTCACAAATGTTTATGTCGCGTATCTATACGTTCACGAAGTACACTAGGGTGGAATGTCACAAATGTTTATGTCGTGTATCTATACGTTCACGAAGTACACTAGGGTGGAATGTCACAAATGTTTATGTCGCGTATCTATACGTCCACGAAGTACACTAGGGTGGAATGTCACAAATGTTTGTCGCGTATCTATACGTTCACGAAGTACACTAGGGTGGAATGTCACAAATGTTTATGTCGCGTATCTATACGTTCACGAAGTACACTAGGGTGGAATGTCACAAATGTTTATGTCGCGTATCTATACGTTCACGAAGTACACTAGGGTGGAATGTCACAAATGTTTATGTCGCGTATCTATACGTTCACGAAGTACGCTAGGGTGGAATGTCACAAATGTGGACACAGCTTTAAACGTCTAATGAACAGACGCCTGAGATTGGGATGTTACCAAAATTAACATAGGTATGTACGGATTCCTCTCGAGGAACGAGAGGACAGGCCTGTCCCAGCGGTGGGAATGAGAACAGTATATGTAGGCTGATCATGCTTATGCATACAGGTACGTACGGATGGTGTGTTCATTTGCGGCATTAATTAAACACAAGGAGAAGGTATTGTAGGTAATTTGTAATGCCCACTAAATTTTTAAAGATTAAAGTACAGACGCCAGCAGGTCAACCTACCCGAAACTGTCAGATTTTCCCAATCAACCTTGAACCTAATGCTTTAGCAATAAAGTCGAAATTCTATTAAAGAAATCTGACAGATTGTAGTAGCTTGATGTGCTGGCGTCTGTACAAGAATGGAATATGGAACAAAAGACCAAAACAAAATGTTACGATAGGAGAGCCTGTTGTTATTGAGGTTATTGAGGTGAACGGTGCAATCGACACCTCAGACGGTGATGGCGCAGTCACCAACCGGGATTGTTGAGCCACTAGCTTATCATCTAACTTGGTTTTGTTATACGAATGCCAAATATTCATTAATCTACTGTTAAATAAGACTTTCCACAAACGTTATCCACGTAAAACGTTATCGTAACGTTGTTTATCTTTGTATTGTTATGTTTTCCATTTAACTTCTTCATGAAGTTAGCCCTGCTACAGTTAACGTTTGCTAGCAGCTTGTACTCGTATTATATAACATAATAATCTGTGGAGAATGTTGTGGCTAGTCAGTTACATTTTAAGACAATACTGTTTATGCTTAGTATACTACTGTTTGTTTTCCCAAATGTAATAAATAAACGTACAGATGTTTGAGAAAAGTCTGATTTAACGGCAACGTTTAAGTTTTACGTAAATACAGAAAGCCCTCGTCACCACAGGATGACACGAGGCGTGGCGCGTGGGCCGTTAGCGCGGAGAAACCCAAACGCGGCCGAAATTGATATTACCGACAGAAACTCGTATCGATAAACTCCGGTGAGGTCGCTCCGTCGCGTCGCTCGGGCCCGCTCACAGATCTACATACGTCTGTGCTCCCGCTGCACACGGTAGAGGAAAACCTCGCGAAATACCGACACGTGAATCATGTGTAGGTACGTATTTTGAGTGCTTGAGATTGCATGATCGATAACCAGATTACGTGAATTATATTGTACAGAACGCAGTCAGCTTCAAAAAATATAGGGACCAACAGACTTCTAAACGACTCGAATAACTGACACTCGTAACATCTCTTGTACTAATCTGCGTCTTGTATCTACAACATTTTATGCGAATAAAATAATGCTTTTTATCTTGCTTTTTTCTAAAGAAATTAAATTTTATCCGTGTGTGACGATCGAACACTTTGTTACTAAGTTGCGGGAATCCTTAAATACAAAATCATAACTGATTAGGCCTTAAGGGCCTATTACATTACACAATTTCTCGGGCCCTGCCCGCATGAGAGTAGTGCAATAAGAAACAGGGAGTCAGCTCCCTGAACAGGCCGACCGAGTGCTCCCGACCTCCTGCTTCACTTCCTGGTGGCCAGGCACACGATAGACAGGCCTGAGAAATCGTGTAATGTAATACGCCAGTTTGTACTTCGTGTTGTGTTGTGTGAGTCGGTGTATGTTTATTACGAGTAAAATGTAATGTATGTGTATGTAGTATGTTCGTAATTATATCCGCGTCTAGTTATGGCTTGCCGGGAGGTACTCACGGGCAATCACTCTGCCACGCGACTTGCCGCAGCAGCAGCGGCAGATGATGGCCAGCAGGATGGACGCGAACACGGCCGCCGCCAGCCACAGCACCAGCTCCATGCTTCGGCCGCGCGGGCTGAACTCTGTGTGCACGCCCGGGTGCACGCCGCCCTAGCACACAACACACGCTCAGTCACATGCTCACAAATATATAAGTACACAATACACACTCATCACATATTGCTCATTGGGTGCAACAGTCGAGAGAGACATCGACAGAATTGAATTTGTGGTGATTTGCCGCGGGCTGGCGCGGTCGTAATAAGTCTCTTCAAAATGCCATACCTTTGAAACTTTGATTGCATCTCCTGTAAAATTCCTAAAAGTGTAATTACGTCATTAATCGTTACGTCATCAACTAGGTACTAGAAAACAATGTGGGGGGGGCTGTTTCGCACCAGAGACACTTAACGGGGTACTTGAAGTGGTGTGGCTGTTCTACCACTTCACACGTAAGCGGATAACTGAAGTTTCTTGCCCATACTTCGCATTAAGGAGGAAGCGTCAGGGTAGCCCGCGAAATTCAAATTTTCTTACGTTTTTTGCAATTTGCAAGTCAGTATGTTAAATAAATTATGATTTGCGGCCGTAACAAATATGTTTTACAGAATTATATACAATAGAACCTGAAATACAACTCCTTAAGTTAGTATAATCCTACAATGTCAAGATTTCATGAAATAGTCATTTTTGGGATTACCTGGTCTTAAACGAGTTGTATTGATCACTTTAATGATTCTAATTATGTAAATAGATACGTGTTAGGACCGCAAATTATAATTTGATCAACATACAATATAATGCTGACTTGTAAATTGCAAAAAACGTAAGAAAATTTGAATTTCGCGGGCTACCCTGACGCTTCCCCCTTAAAAAACTACCTTATTGAAGGGCGAACTACAATTAATTATATATTATTGTTCATGTTGAAAGTGCCTTTTATGTATGTACCTATTTGAAAAAAAAAAATCTTTGATGACTAGTTACAGGCTTACAGCACAATATAAATATTGATAGTGCTTACACAGTGTGCTTGGTGAGAACCTTCTGCACAAAAGGGAGGGAGAGAGAACAAGGCTGCCATTCTGCCAATGGTGATGATGATGGTGAATCACATATCTGACTTATTACAAGACGGATGCTGTGCAAGTATTCAATAGGGGATAAAAATGTCCCGCAACACTTGTCTACAGAGAGGCTGCACGCCGGCAAGCGTCCTGTCTGACTACCGTTTTCGATGTCGCCAGACACAATGCACATTTGCACAATGTCTTTGGTACCCTAAGAATGATACCTTGAATGAGAACTCAGTTGAAGGTGGCAGCTACTTCACATTACACGCAACTGTATTCAGAAGGCTGATCTCCTAACACAATGACATTGACGGGTTGTTCCTATCTCTATTACAGCCACGTCAGATCCCGTGCAGCCGGAACGTGTGGGTGCCCGTTGGCCCCGGCCAGAGATAACATGTCATACAGTTACCAATTGTCTGTACTATCATAGCACTATGTTTGCTTGTAAAATAATAATAATTTACTAAACACATTAAGTATTTATTTAATACTATTCCAAACAAAAACTGCTTTTACAATATCAAGTGTAGATAACAGGCGAGTAGCAACAACAAGGCAGCAGGTCATGAGGAATGAAACATTATTTAAATATTATTATTATTATTTGCATGTCCTGCAAATATTTACTGTTGTTGAGCGGTGTATGTTACTGTACTCTGAAGGAAACTGAATCAAAACAATGTACTTGTCACAATGTACTCAGTGTACGGGAGCTGTGAGCGGAAACACATAGAATAATTATCAAATTACAAGTTGACACAATACTCTTTGTTGCCTGCTTAGCTTTGCGTCACCTACCTAGTATTTGAGTCGGCCATTTCTAAGAGTTAACTTTGCTAACCTGTTCATGTTTAGGATATCAATAATATAACAAGAATGGTATACCAAATGTACAGCTTATCCCACTAAAGTTATAAATGCCAAAGTTTGGATCACGCCAGAACGGCTCAACGGATCTGGATGAAATTTGGCACAGAGATAGATTATAGTCTGGAATAGCACATAGGATACTTTTTATAACAGTAGTACGTTCCTGTGGGTTAATTTCACAACTCCATGCGGGCGAAGCCCCTGGCCAAAGCTAGTCCTTCATGTATCGACAGAGATTATAAAAGATAATAATGTAAACTTTCAAAATTAGAAAATGCAATGCAACACAACACTTGGTTGGCATAGGCACTGGTGATCACATCTACATTTATATTACTGATAGCAAGATATTCTGAAAGTGCACTGATGTAACTTGTTATCACTGACAGACAAACTAAACTTATTATAAATACCCTTGGAACTGCCCAACTGAGGACTGCTTGATAACAACACATTTGAATGTTATGAAAACTCTGGATACAGCGCACATAGCATTCACTTTGTACACACTGATGTAAGAATAACATCACGGCCACACTCATCCACTGAGCCCTATTACCTGCACATTACATGAAAGTTAACTAGCAGTTATCTATACACAATACCTGCAACACTGCAGTAGTCAGGCACAATGTGGCACCGAGATCAACTGAGCATCAACACCACGGATGCACAATGTGGCACCGAGATCAACTGAGCATCAACACCACGGATGCACAATGTGGCACCGAGATCAACTGAGCATCAACACCACGGATGCACAATGATCTCTGTACTGTTCAGCACACGCAACACTACACTCAATACACCAGGAACATGCACACTGCCACTATCACACCTGTACCGTCACCTATACTGATTACACACTTTTAATTGAATTTTAACTAGTAGCATATCTTTCTCAGCAGAATAAAGATATGCGACTGAGATAAGAAATCAGTCGTGCGGAGCGGTCGCGTGTGACCACCACAGAACATACAATACTCTAGGGAGGCTCCCACCTACCATGAAAGAGGCGTCGTCATCAAACTCATTGGACTCGAACATCACTTACAATTATAAAACAATGACACTGCGCTCCACTGAACCGCCACCACGCTACTGACTGTGTCACAGACAGAGCCTGAGTGAGACAGTCACGCAAAAACCATTATCGCAACGACGAACAATGAATGAGTCACCTCAGTGCACGGGACTTTCCGGATTTTTAACGCGGATGAGATAAGATTACGATCGACGCGATCTTAGAAAGAATATCTTTAAAAGTATAGGTAATCGCGAAATAAAATTAATTGCGCTTACAAATAAGGACTAAGAAAGCGCTTTTCATATCTTATCGAACGGAAATTCATTGTTTTTTGGGTCAGTGGGTAGCCTTAGGGAAGTTCTTCTAATATAAACACAGATACTAGATATTGATTTAGCTTGTAAATATCTTTTAAGATATTTGCTAAATCAAAAACATTATGATGACTTTTGCCTACCTCGTCTGTCGGGGGCGGTTGCACTCGCAGCGATAGTATTCGCGTCGCGACGATAGTGAGGCGATACCGAATTACCGACTGTGATACCGATAAACAGATAGCGATTGGTGCTGTATAACTGAATTCTCTGGTTTAACACACTCGACAAACGTCGAAAGACTTCAATTTATTATTGTTTACGTATAAAAAACCTTTTGCAAAAAACACAGCCGACTTCCAAAATAACACTTCAAAGTAAGGATGTAAAAAAATTATCGATTAAAGGAAAAATCGATTATTTTTCAATAAAAATCGATTTTTATAATCGGTTTACGTATTACAAAAAATCGATTAATATAAAATCGATTTATTTTTTACTCCCGATTTTTTTTTTTCACCTGGAACGACCGCCACAGAGCTACAGCGCCAAGGCCCAAAGTGCGCGAACCACTAACTACTGACAATACTATTTTTTTTTTTTTTTATCTGAACAGACAGCTGTGCTACTGGAGAGTTTATGCGCCACCACTTTTTCTGCCCAGCTAAAGCACTAGGAAGCGGTGAAGGGTGGGCGTTTTGGGGGACTGTCTTATGTAATGTCGACGTTCGAAAATGCTGATTCTCAGCCTAAAGCATTGGCACAGTTCCTTCAACTGGAAAGGAAAATGCTAAAAAACAAAGAACTCAGTTTCGTAACTGGTACTGGGGCTGTACTCGTGTACAAGCAGTTTATGAACGAATACATCGCTATGGGACACATGAAACCTGAAGTCTACCTACTTCACCATAGCGTGTGGAGAGCTGAGTCCACTACAACAAAACTAAGAGTAGTGTTCAACACGTCGTACAAGACAAAAGCAGACAGCAGTCTCAATGATCAATGTACTGCGGTACGAACTTACAAAAGGATATACTGACTACTAATTAATTGGAGAACCTACAAATACGTCTTTACGGCAGATGTAGAAAACTTTATCGGTTTGCAGATGTTGTTGTTTTCGTTCAGCCAGATGGCTGAACGAAAACAACAACATCTGCAAACTATAATCTGGAGATCTTCCCCTAACGAACCTCTACAAGATTGACAGTTGGGCACAGTAACTTACGGACCGAAAACTACACCTTATCTGGCAATGCGCACTCTACATAAACTCGCAGAAGATGACAAAAAAAATATCTATCCGGAAGCTGGAAACGTCCTGAAAAACTACTTTTACATGGAAGATATGGTTTACGGGCAGGATACGGACGACGCATTGAAAACACTTGCGAGATTATCGAAAGAGCCGCAATACGAATATCGACTTTAGCCCAGAACGAAAAGAAACCCACTAAAAACTTGTTTACAAAAAAAAAACAACCGACTTCCAAAAAAACATTGCAAGTGAAAAATAACTTAAACCCTAAGGTTTAAGTTATTTTTCAAAAACGGGTACCTCCAGGAAAATATCAAGGCTTAGATAAATAATAGGTCTTGCAGCGGTCGAGCGCAGTGAGACTATTAATTTATCTAATTATCAACGATTATTGTAGGAAAACCCCACAACAAAAATGATGCCGTCACTCGTTTCGGCTTAGGCGCCATCCTATTGTCATCGCTCGGACGATGATGCGATCCGATTTCATCGTGCGATGAAACCACTTGCACGATAAGAAATCGTGTGTCCTGTTTTGGAAAGATGAGATCACATTCGAAATGGCTCTTAACAGTTTTGCCGTCAGACAATATATCTTTAATCATAAATAGCATTAAAAAAGAAAACGTGGATCACATAAAAAACTCTATATAAAGAGAAATCAGCGCGGTTAATTACACAATCAATATTTCGACGTACGGAAAAAAGATTTTTACGAATATTTATATTGTCAATAAAAACATTTTTATTACATATGACGGCGGCGTAGTCGTACGTCATTTCTCTAAGCTGTAAACAACACGTGCACCGAACACGCCATCGACAAGTACGTCACTCGACCACTCCTACCACCCCACTACTCGACCTGTATAAAAAAGCGCGCAAGCGGTTTAACAAGGCTGCCCCCAGCGACGCACTAAGCCGAGGCCCGTTCCCCACAGGGGGAGCCCTTAGCGTGTAGTCGCTTAGTCTGTAAGTTTTATGCCCCTGGCTGGAGGCTTTGAGTTCACTTAAGGCAGCCACAGGATAGTCTGGTTAAGTAGTCACGGCCTCTCTAGGCCAACTACGAGATGCCATATATAAAAAAAAAAATGTAACAAGGCAGTCTTGGCTCTGGCGTGGGACGGTGCACAAGTTGTACTTAGCTGATCCTTGACTCTAGATAATTAATTTGCGGATTCGAATTAATTATCACTTTAATTACCAAATTGTCATCGTATGATTTATGATCAATTAATGATGATTATTTGTAATTACAAAATAAGTTAGTGCAATATTGGTAATTGCCACAATTAGTGACTTGGCTATAAAAATTGTAATTATTATAATAATAAAAGGAATAGTTTAATCTATCTTCAGCCTATCATTTAATTGAGTCTGACCTACTTCCTACACATACATTTGTATTATTGTGGAACAAAGATTTGTGTCAACATTAAGGTAAGTTTGTTAAATAGTTTTAAATAGTTTGGTCGCGCGGCGATAACAAGACAAGTTGGTCCCATCGCATGATCGCGAGACCTTTAATAGGACATTCAGTAGATATCAGTATAGTATTGTGTAGAAAGCACGGTCGCACGATCATTTTCGTTGGACGCACGTATCCTCGCACGAGCGATGGCAATAAGATGGCGCCTTAGTGTTTAAAAAGTTACTTAACAAAAATGCAATGAACTGGCACATAAATCAAATCACCCTGTCTGACCCCACACTGCAAACTATATTCATCAGAATTGGCCTCTGCCCAACGTTATGATGAGTTCAGCTGGTAGCCATACCAGTACTAAAAGATATTTATAAAAACTTAGTCACTTTGTGTAACTTACCCCATAACTTATCATAATTCACCTTAACAAATGCCTTTGACATAAGTATCAAGAAAGCAAGAAAAGACAGGACTCTGATTAACTACATAAGAAGTAGCTTACTGCCTTTTTTGGACACAATATAGTAGTCTCTGTTGAGAGCCCTGGCGAAAACCGTTCTGAGCATCATGTAAAGTAATATTCTTCAGTACGAAGGTGTTCTAGAGACCATCAAAAACTTTTGCAACAATCGTTGCATGAGAGATCGGTCTATAGTTCGACTTGTCCGACATGTCACCAGTTTTATTTTTAATAATAGGCACCACAACGGTTTTCATCTTATCACTGGGCAGATAGAAATGGGTGATACAGAACTTATAGGTACAGCAACGCTAAGACTCGCGGCAATTCTTATCAACGTGTGTTAAATGCTCAACACTGAGCCCGTCGTGTCCGGGTGACCTTACCACGTTTCATCTGACTAATTGCATTTTTTACCTCTTTAGCTGTAAACCTTAAGGTAAGATTTTTCGGTATTGACGGCGCAATACTAAGTTCGGTCCCAGCGGTGAATCAATTACAAAAGCATCTTTGAACATGTTAGATACGTTAGTCCTGAGATAGATTGTGTGTCAATGTATCACAGGTCACAAATTAAACCATCATGAGTTACCTATATTTGTTTTTCCATTAGGTAGGTACTTTAACATGAAAATAGTGGGCTGTGGAGGTCAGATAGGCAGTAGCTCCATGAAAAATAGTGGTATTCATCATTCGGTTAGATTTGGAAGCCAACCAAAACATAGTTAGGAAAAGACTAGGCAGATTGATTTTTATTTTTAACATAAAATAGGTTGAGTTAATCGATTAAACTCGGTTCTGAGTGATCACGTCAAGACATCACTATAAGACATTTGGTTTGACATTGGCTATTGTCTGTTTTATAATCTCGGAGACTAATTTGGCAGGTGCAAATGTCAAACTATGAACTCATTTCAAATGTCAATTTAGTCTCCGAGATTATAAAACACAGACTTTAGATAATCATTTTTTATCCATGATTCTGAGTTTCTGAATGCATGATGTTTTGTAATTGTAACCAATCAATCAATCAATTATTTTTATTTCGGAAATCATCCATATTGTATTAGTACTAGAACTTACAAGCTATGTTAGTGTTAAAATCAAAATCAACATTAAAATTACAAATAAAATTAAAATTTTAATCAGAACCACAGTAAAAATTCAATCAAATTTAAATTAAAAATTAAAATCTAATCAAAATTAAATAAATTAAAACAAAATTAAATTAAAAACAAAAAGTAAACGTTTTAGCCAAAGCCGTTAAACCGAATAAAAACAATAAAAATGTAAAACTACATTTGCGCCCGTAAGTGATTTATTTTTAAACATTATTTTGTTGGGATAAAAGACTAGAACAAAAGAATAACTTTATGTAATAAACAATTTTCTATTTCTTTGTGAAATAAAGGTAGTCCCAAAACGCAAATGTCACTGTCACTTCTTTCCAAAATATAACCTCAACTCAAATCTCAATTACAAAACAATCAAAAAGTCCTTGTAGTACGGACTCACTGAATATAATTATTATTTCAAAGTTGTACACAATGTATCCTGGATTCTTGAGGACATTATTACCATTGCGACAGGTGTTTGTCGTGCAGTCGTCACACTTGCACAGTACAGCTGCTGATTATGCTGCCGTCAAGAAAACTACATCCGCCGCTGGAGGTTATTAATATTTATTTTTATCTAACAAACTTTTGAATGCGGCGAGGATCGTTTTCGTAGTCAGTTCCGACAACAATTCCAAACGTACAGCTTTGGTCACCATGCATATGAAAATTGCTATGTAAGCCTTGCTAGTTGTAACTCCTCTTATTTTGTTGATTTTCACATCAACATGTCCGGTATAGTCGACGCCCGTGTTTGTGAACGGTCTTGATGGAGTTACACGCTCCTTTGGCAAGTCTGCCATCAGTTGGACATTTCGGTTTGGTTTGAAACAATGACATCGGATGCATTGTCGAAGGTCCTTCTTGACTCCAATGACCCAACATTTTTGACGTAAATGGGCCAAAGTGATTCAGACGCCTCCGTGGGTCTCGCTATGAGCCTCTTGAATAATAAGCTCCGTTAATCTTCCTGTAGCCAGAAGAATAATAGGATGTTTAGCTTCGGGAGATAGTTGAGTAGCTTAGTTGCCCCTTCACACGCAGTATCCCACTGTCATCAAGAAATGGGGTTAACTTCAGCAAGTTGCTTTTTGTTGATATTGCTTGATTTTTAGGTTTCCGTACTTCAAAAGGAAGAAACGGAATTATTATAGGATCACTTGTGTGTCTGTTTGTCTGTCAGTCTGTCACAGCCAATTTGCTTCTAATCTAATGGACAGGTTAAGTTGAAATTTGGTACACATATGAATTTGTGTGACATATAACGTAAATAAATTAATTTTGAATATGCAGGTCAATTTTGGTGGGCAAATAAGAATCCTTAATCCTTTTTATTTAACAGTAAGCCCTTTAATTTGATATGTCACACACAGTGGCGTGCGTTTCATAAAGACAGAAAGACACTGCCTACCCTACCTAATTCAGTATAATCTTGTTCTGATATCTATTATTATTTTATCTACGAGTCCGACGAGTACCTACTTACTAACAATAAACAAAAAAATTAAAAACAGTCGCTCCAAGCAAGCTCGTTCAGTATTGTATTGTGGCATTGCGCGCGGCACTAGCGCCGCGACGACCTGAGTACCAGGAGTGCCTCGGGAAAGACACTAACTATTTGGGTCTAAATGTTTATATGTGTGCTCTCGTGGTCATGCGGATTGAATGGGTGTGCGTTCCTATAAATACGTAGCACACAATGTCACAATAACGCACACAACCGTAAAGAATAGGCAGTGTCTTTTTCACAACACGACAAATTACGAAATTATCCGATGTTTTCCGAACCGAAATTAGCTATACAACTATTTTAAAAAGTGGCATTGTTTCATTTATATTGCATCCTAGCTTACACTATTTCTTTTTTGTCGTATTATTTTTTGCACTGTCTCCGAGTTTGTGACTATACTGGCCATGACATGGCCATAATTGTTTCTTTGATTCGTTTTGTGTTGTGAGCCATAACAATTGGTATTTAAAGAGTTTAACGTCGATAATAGTGTGAAAAATGGATAATATTCACTGTGAAAGTTGTTGAGGTGGTGTGTGTATAGAGAAAATAAAAAATGATGCGTTTTCAAAACTATCATTCGGTGATAAAAAACAAGTGATTGTAAAAGGTTGTTGTACACCGGATTTGCAATTAGTACAAACTAAAGGATTGATATGTCTATAAAATCAGTCAATGTATGGATATTTGAGGTGGCTATTACCTACGTCATTATTTAATCGACAAGACGACGAACCAAAACCAACATGCAGTAAGTATTTTGGCTTTTAAAATTTTCTGCCTACCCTGTCTAAAAACTCTGTGCACGCCACTGGTCACACAGTGAATGTGTGACATATCAAATTAAAGGGCTTACTGTGAGGGTCTCAAATGTATTTTTTTTATAATAAAAAAAAAACTGTTTTAAAGTTATTTAAGAAAATAGATCAAAATTGACCATTACCCCCTTATCTCCGAAACTACAGAGCCTAAAATTTTGAAAAAATACAGAAAACAGTTCTTTACCTATAGATTACAGGAAAACTTATAAGAAGTCTATGGTCTTAAAATATCATGGTAAAGACAAAGATAAAGATGCATTTATTTGTATAAACATGTGTAACATGATACGTAGATATGCACATATGGGTGGAAACGAATTTAATAGTGATGGTTCAACATGTTTTGCCATATTCGGCGTACAAAATACTTCATATTTAATGAATTAGTTAATTGGAATTAATTTTATAGTCAAAATTAAATCAATTTAAATATATAATAACAGTCAATACATAAATATAGTCAAAAACAATATAATTAACACAATAAAAATACATAGGTATTAAAATATCTAAATTCAAAATTTGTCCTTCAAAAATTCCATAACATTATAGTATTCCTTACTAATTAGCAATTCTTTAAATTCTCTCTTGACTGAATTTATATTAATTTCTTTGAAGGAATTAGGAATTTTATTGTATACCAATGGGGCCATGCATATTACCTACACTTTTTTTTAGAAATGTTGTTTTGGCAGGGAGTGATTGCACCCAAAGTCTGTACTTCTCACGTCTATTTCTATCTTTATTATTAGTCAAAAGGGGAAACAAATGAGGATTGGTTTTTACAAATAACAATATTTTTAATATATAAAGTGAAGTATTACAATTTTGTGCTATATAGAGGGTTATTGGTAAAACACCAGCAACCTCTTAAGGGGTCATTGTACTCATCATTATGAACAACTTTTACTATGGGACCAAATCTGAAATCGCAAAAAAAAAAATCAGCTGTTCAATACATTTTGACGAATTATGCGAATATAAATGTACTGAACAGCTGATTTTTTTTTCGCGATTTCAGGTTTGGTCCCATAATAATAATAATAATAAAGTATTAATAGTATCCCGTCTTTCATTATGTACCGGAAGTATGAAAGACGGGACGATCGACATATGTCGGGCATGCCATTGCCTCGGTGAGTCTATCAGACATATTACTTCTGGGTGTTCTCGTTTAGCTAACGGCGAGTATTTGCACAGGCAGAACCAAGTGGCCAGGATTATCCATCAGCAACTTGCTCTGAAATACGACCTTGTGGACTCTTAGGTACCGTATTACAGGTATGTGCCCGACCCAGTTCTCGAGAATGACCATGTCACGTTATACTGGGATCGATCTATTATCACTGACAGGACTATTGTAGCCAATAAGCCTGATATAGTGGTAATAGATCGATCTATATCATATCATAATCGATGTCACTATCCCGCATGACGAGAACCTCGTGAAGGCTGAGAAAAAGAAACAATTGAAGTATCTCGACTTAGCCCACGAGGTTGTCGCCATGTGGAATGTGGACTCGGCAATCATTGTGCCGATAGTCGTTACGGTCAATGGCCTTATCGCTAAGAGCCTCGACCAACATCTCAAGAGGCTCTCGTTGGGTGGCTGGGTGAAGGGCCTGATTCAGAAGGCAGTCCTCCTTGATACGGCGCGTATTGTGAGGAGGTTCCTGTCTCTGGGGTCCTAACCACCGGTAGCTTGGACCCTGTTCCCCATGCCGGTGTAATTCTATTTTTTATATTTTTAAATGTTTTTTTTAATTCTAATATTTAAAAATATAACTTATATGTAAAAAAATTGAATAAAGGAATAATAATAATAATATTCATTTATTTGCTCAGAATGTAGGTATTACAATAAGGTGGTTACAGAATAGTAAAAGTTGTTCATAATGACCCCTTAAGAGGTTGCTGGTGTTTTATCAATAACCCTGTATACACTGGTTTCTAACTGTCAATAGTTTGCAACCCAAACATAGCCCGAATACAACGCTTTGAATGCAGTTTCCTTTTGAGTTGATTTGCCTCAGAAAATTATTCCATATCGACGGTTAAGAATCAATAGTGTCTATCTCAATAAAGTTAACTTTACAGGAGATAAAAAATAAATTTCTCTGCTTTGAATAGAAATATACTTGAAATGTTTATATCTTTGGCCAAGCCAAATTAAATATGAGATAGACACTATTGATTCTTAACCGTCGATATCTTAATACTGATTCAACAAGGCCGTAATATGTGTACGTAAAGTGTCTGTGTTGATAGTCAGTGCCAAGTTATATAGAGCATATGACGAAGAACTATTTTTTTTACAAAGTTCGTTAATTTGACTGTTCCAATTTAATTGCTTGTTAATGATTAATCCTAAAAATCGGGCTGTTTCAGCTTCTTGTAATGTGTACTAAACTAAACCTAACTTAACCTTTGTGTATTAAACTAAATTCTGATGTATTACGTAGCTTTTCTCGCTGTGTTATGTTTGTTTTACTAAGATTAATTTTCAAATTATTGTTATTAAGCCAGGTAATTATAGAATTCAATGAATCATTACAATCAGAAACCATATTTTTAGGTGCTATGGTTACAGTACTGTCGTCAGCGAACAATGACATGGATTCCTTAATAGCTTTTGGTAGATCATTAATGTAGGTATAGTAGGAACAAAGGAGGGCTAATTACACTTCCCTGGAGAACACCATATCTGATGTAACGCTTATGTGACGAGAAAATCTGTTCCCTTTTAGTTTTAGTACTAAATTTTGATATTTGGGTTATTTGTTGGCGGTCTGATAAATATGATTTTATCAATTCTAGGACATTTCTTCTTATACCATAAGCCTCAAGTTTATTCGGCAGAATATTGTGGATCAAATCAAACGCTTGTGACATGTCACAATAAATAGAAGAAACAGGTAAAGATTTATTTGTCAACTTGTGAAGAAACTACGTATAGAAAGACCGCAATTACTAAATGTTTCAATTCTCCAATTGTAGATATTATTGTGGTCTCTAAGTTTAAAAGTAGGAACACAGATTATAACATTAGTCGAATATCCCGAACGTATACAATAGTATTGCAATAGTTGCTAGTAATTTTAACTCTTCTCCAATTAATAATATACTAAAGTCATTCATGGTATAGTCACATAATTTAGTTTGAATTCCGCTATGAAGTTGCTGCAATGTTCCATTTGTTGTAATATAATGACATATGTCGTACTTGTCAGAAAGTAAATCTTGAGCTATCGACAAGACATTATGTTTATTATTTGAACTCAGTATACACATCTTGTTTTTACTGGAAGGTACTGGGTACAGACTTAGACCCTGTTGTTTAATAGACACAGTAGTACTGTTAGTAATAATTTGTCAAGATTGGTTTAAATGGGAGGCTGTTGATGGCTTGCTGTATTCCTGTTCTTTACTCTTAGTGTGTTTTTTTTTAATGTGTTTGTTTTAAATCTCTCAATATTATGCGTACAACCTTACATTTGCAGTCGGAATGTATGGGGGGGAGTACATGTTTTTCAACTACAATCTTAAGTTTGTTCTTGGGATAAGTTCATCCCAACTACGGAACCCTTCAATGTGCGTATTCCGACACGCACTTGGCGGGTTTTTTTTTTAACATTCAATTTCGTCGCCATAGTTTTCATTGTGGTGACAAACACATAACCACCTTTTTGTTACCGCAATCGGTTAAGTTATTGGCTGAGTTTAGTGTGCGCTTTTGCTTACGAATGTTTCTCAGTCGTAAAATCCATCCAAGCACTGATGTAATACGCGTTTATAATGACTGTTTTTAGGGTTCCGTACCAATATGGTAAAAAGGAACCCTTATGGTGCGACTCAGTCTGTTTGTCTGTCACAGCTAGATATCTCAAGAACGACTAATGCTATCAACTTGAATTTTGAAATAGTTTTAGATGACGTTTGCCCAACTATTTTGCAAATAAGAAAGGAATATATATATTTTTTTGCAACAGGGACTGAAAGGGGATCTTAAAAATTCGAAGTGGGACTACTAGGGCATGTGGAGAAGAGCGCCGTTTGCACATACTGAAACATTTTTTCTTTTTTTTAGGCCGCATAGTTTTCGACATTTGAAGAAAAACGTAAAAAAATACCGTTCCCCCCCTTATCTCCGAAGTTTGCATAGAGAAAAATCTGAAATTATTCTATGTGATAGAAGTTTATGCAAAGATTACAGGAAAAATAAAACGATGTCTCTAAATAGCACATTTATTTTTTTAAATATGACTGGCAGCTCCCCGCGGTTTCACCCGCGTAAGTCTCGAACCCGTAGGAATATCGGGATAAAAAGTTCTATTATTCCAGGTTATAAACTATCTGTGTGCCAAATTTCATGAATATCCTTTCAGTAGGTACGGAACCCTCGGTGCTCGAGTCCGACTCGCTCTTGACGGGTTATTATTCAGTAATGTATCAATTATTTCACAATTCTCGTACCTATGTGACTGCGCAGCAGTTTATTTCTTGCAACTCGGTGTTTGTTGTGTAGTTCAGGCGGTTGTCTTGATGGACATTTGCCATGTTTTTTTTAACCAGTCTGGTCCATTCCACCACAATTTAAAATGTAGGAGTTGAAAAGGTGTAAATTACAAACTGACCCACTAATAAAAAGTGAAAAATAAAATATTTTTACGAAAAATAAAACCGACTTCCAAGAAACACTACAAAGTGAAAAATAACTTTAATTTCGGAAGTTGGTGGCAAAAAGTACAGACACTTTTGGAAGTCGGTTGTTTTTTTTTTTTTTTTTGTAAAAAAGTTTTTAGTGGGTTTGTTTTCGTTCTGGGCTAAAGTCGATATTCGTATTGCGGCTCTTTTGATAATCTCGCAAGTGTTTTCAATGCGTCGACCGTATCCTGCCCGTAAACCATATCTTCAATGTAGAAGTAGTTTTTCAGGACGTTTCCAGCTTCCGGATAGATATTTTTTTTTGTCATCTTCTGCGAGTTTATGTAGAGTGCGCATTGCCAGATAAGGTGTAGTTTTTCGGTCCGTAAGTTACTGTGCCCAACTGTCAATCTTGTAGAGGTTCGTTAGGGGAAGATCTCCAGATTATAGTTTGCAGATGTTGTTGTTTTCGTTCAGCCATCTGGCTGAACGAAAACAACAACATCTGCAAACCGATAAAGTTTTCTACATCTGCCGTAAAGACGTATTTGTAGGTTCTCCAATTAATTAGTAGTCAGGATATCCTTTTGTAAGTTCGTACCGCAGTACATTTGATCATTGAGACTGCTGTCTGCTTTTGTCTTGTACGACGTGTTGAACACTACTCTTAGTTTTGTTGTAGACTTGTAGTGAACTCAGCTCTCAACCGTTGACCTGACGTGAGCTGACTTGGCGTGGCTGAGCTGGCGTGTTGACCTGCCTAGGTAGACTTCAGGTTTCATGTGTCCCATACCGATGTATTCGTTCATAAACTGCTTGTACTCGTAACTGAGTTCTTTGTTTTTTAGCATTTTCCTTTCCAGTTGAAGGAACTGTGCCAATGCTTGTGACCTTGCATTTTTTAAGTTTGTTTCGAAGTTAGGCTTCATCGGCATTTGTACCACATATTGTCCGTTCGCCAATCTTGTGGTAGTTGCGTTGTAATATTCCTCACAGTGTTGTTCCTCACTAGTTGATGTTGATTTGTCTGGAATTTCCTCGGTTTCCCAAAATCTTGCCATGTTGTTCCTCACTAGTTGGTGTTGATTTGTCTGGAATTTCCTCGGTTTCCCAAAATCTTGCCATGTTGTTCCTCACTAGTTGATGTTGATTTGTCTGGAATTTCCTCGGTTTCCCAAAATCTTGCCATGTTGTTCCTCACTAGTTGATGTTGATTTGTCTGGAATTTCCTCGGTTTCCCAAAATCTTGCCATGTTGTTCCTCACTAGTTGGTGTTGATTTGTCTGGAATTTCCTCGGTTTCCCAAAATCTTGCCATGTTGTTCCTCACTAGTTGATGTTGACTTGTCTGGAATTTCCTCGGTTTCCCAAAATCTTGCTATGTTGTTTCTCACTAGTTGATGTTGACTTGTCTGGAATTTCCTCGGTTTCCCAAAATCTTGCCATGTTGTTCCTCACTAGTTGATGTTGACTTGTCTGGAATTTCCTCGGTTTCCCAAAATCTTGCTATGTTGTTTCTCACTAGTTGATGTTGACTTGTCTGGAATTTCCTCGGTTTCCCAAAATCTTGCCATGTTGTTCCTCACTAGTTGATGTTGACTTGTCTGGAATTTCCTCGGTTTCCCAAAATCTTGCTATGTTGTTTCTCACTAGTTGATGTTGACTTGTCTGGAATTTCCTCGGTTTCCCAAAATCTTGCCATGTTGTTCCGCACTAGTTGATGTTGACTTGTCTGGAATTTCCTCGGTTTCCCAAAATCTTGCTATGTTGTTTCTCACTAGTTGATGTTGACTTGTCTGGAATTTCCTCGGTTTCCCAAAATCTTGCCATGTTGTTCCTCACTAGTTGATGTTGACTTGTCTGGAATTTCCCCGGTTTCCCAAAATCTTGCCATGTTGTTCCTCACTAGTTGATGTTGACTTGTCTGGAATTTCCTCGGTTTCCCAAAATCTTGCTATGTTGTTTCTCACTAGTTGATGTTGACTTGTCTGGAATTTCCTCGGTTTCCCAAAATCTTGCCATGTTGTTCCTCACTAGTTGATGTTGACTTGTCTGGAATTTCCTCGGTTTCCCAAAATCTTGCTATGTTGTTTCTCACTAGTTGATGTTGACTTGTCTGGAATTTCCTCTGTTTCCCAAAATCTTGCCATGTTGTTCCTCACTAGTTGATGTTGACTTGTCTGGAATTTCCTCGGTTTCCCAAAATCTTGCTATGTTGTTTCTCACTAGTTGATGTTGACTTGTCTGGAATTTCCTCGGTTTCCCAAAATCTTGCCATGTTGTTCCGCACTAGTTGATGTTGACTTGTCTGGAATTTCCTCGGTTTCCCAAAATCTTGCTATGTTGTTTCTCACTAGTTGATGTTGACTTGTCTGGAATTTCCTCGGTTTCCCAAAATCTTGCTATGTTGTTCCGCACTAGTTGATGTTGACTTGTCTGGAATTTCCTCGGTTTCCCAAAATCTTGCCATGTTGTTTCTCACTAGTTGATGTTGACTTGTCTGGAATTTCCTCGGTTTCCCAAAATCTTGCCATGTTTTCGAAATCGTTAAGTGTCACCATGCAGTTGAATGTGTTTACATTCCCGCATAGAATCCAGCCCACTTTGGTTTCTTGACTCTTGATGACGCCGTTTAGGATAAGTTCCGAGTAGGTGTCTGCACCAAGAGCATATCGATCGGGCCTGACAAGTTGAACTGTGGATCCGCTAATTTTAAGTTTTCCAAATAGTCCAGTTGCTGATTGAAAACGATGCGGTAGTTAAGTTGCTTATGAGTTTTTTCATAATTAATGCTTCAATGTTGAATTTGTAGCTTGAATGTATTGACTGGCATTCTAAGTTCATTGCCCCTTTGCAGTTGGCGCTAAGGGTTTCAAGAACCCATACAACAGCGCTCACTTTACGTCGCTGTAATCGGAGGCGCTTTTCCGTTATTACACTCACTTGGGAGCCTTGATCAAGTAGACGTCCCAAGTTGATGAAGTTTCAATCAATTGTTTTGACTTTCAGAAGTACATTTGTCAACAACAATTCCTTTTCTACGTTCGGTATGTTGTTGACCCCGTAGGAAGACGAAAGGGTCGACGATGGGTTTTCCTCCCTTCTTGCTTTTTTGTTGCTAAATAGTTCAGTTTAAGCTTCATGCATACGTGTATGGTGTGCTTTATGACGCAATTCACACGTCTTTAGTGATTTGCATTGTTTTTCTCTAACACCTATTGATGTATAAACTACCCATATTTGCAAAAATAAAATGATTCTTATTCTTATTGTCCGTGGCTGAACAGACAGTTTTTACAAATATAAAAGTTGCGAACTGCGTCATTCCGTTTGTGTTCATAGCCAAGAATTGTTCGCAATTTATCAAAACGTGATTAGTTTTGCTTATTGGGCATATTTTTGCTGTCGTGAAGAAGGCTTTTGGTGAGTTTTGTAACTTGTTAAAGTACGATGGCCCCTGCGTTTTATTCTTGTAGTTATTTCGGTTTTCTGATCCCTTATGAGTCTGCTTTTCCGAATTCCATGGTTTGTTTGATGACGATAATTTTTGGCTACTTCCCTGCAGAGCTTCCAGTCACATGAATTTTGATTCTTAAAACTCGGCGAACTCTTCCAGGTCGGGAAATTCCTTGGGATGTTTGATCTTCTTTTTATATTCGTTATACTTAACGCTATCTAGTTTTTAAATCAATAGGTGAACCATGATCGGATCCCAATTGGTGGTATTTTTTTTTTTGTTGGGAAATTATCAATTAACTTCTCCCGCTTTGGGTGGAGCGGGAGGGCGTGTCAGACTTTTACTGACTAAAATCCATCCGTGTTCCTTCACTTGCCCGTGCCAGGGCCACGGTCACTCTTTCAAGTAACCTGCGACCCTGACAGGCATCGGCCCATCAGTTAGTGCTGACATCTCTTTGAGGCGCTCGTGGAACAACATACTGTCGACCCGGGCCTGGTCCTTACCGGACGGCGAGCTACCCATTGCTCGCCGTCCGCAACCTCGCGCCTACGGTGGCCGGGAATCGGTTCTCAAGTTGGTGCAAATAAGCTTTAAGAAGATAGTTTCTTGATGGCTTATCAGTCCCGTTACACTCTGAACCATTGTTATTAGTTGTTGTTTGACCGTTGGTGGAGTTGAGTTGTATCACCGCAGTTACTAGTTCACCAAAGTGGCGAAGTTTCCGCAAGTTTTGGATATTAAGTGCTTCGGCACCCCACTGACGCGATCTGCTCTTCTGGGACACCAGCTAGACCGATTCGCTAACGTTAACAGAAACAATACTCACCTGTTACATCCGGCTCGAAGGACCACTTTTATGTATGGCTCAGAAGTAGCCAGTTACTTACTTACAGTTGACTTCACGTAAATTTAGTTTTTTCGTAAAAGTTACATGAAAGTTCTTATGGATCCTAATCCGCGGTTATAGCGCTACGGCAGCTATTGGTCAACTAATTAATTATAATTATAAAAGTAAATCAAACGAATAGCGAAAAGTAGGTCGCGGCGTTAGCAATTTAACTGTACGTGAACCGTACAATGTCAGAAAAGACTCGCTCGGTATTCACTGAATTGCTGAAGTGACAAGAATTCAATTCAAAGTCAGAGCCAATATTATAAATAGAGTATTTTAGTGTACTCTATTGCTTTTGTAGATTATAAAAGATGCTTATGCGAAATAGAGTACAATTCATTATTTCAGAGTATGGTTGGCAATCCGAGCACTAGGTCTGTGTCACATAGTGTAAGTAGAATGCGTCTGCTTCCAGGTGTGATGGGCTTGGGCAAGGGCAAGAAGAAGGGTGGCAAGATGGGCGCTATGGAGAAGAAGGAGATGCCAGTGGAGACAGACCCGCAGAAGCTAGTCAGCTACGTGTGCGGCTCTAATATATACACCACCGGCGAGGATGTCAAGGTAACTTGTTATCATGATCCTATAAGAAGGAGATGCCAGTGGAAAGCGACCCGCAGAAGCTCGTCAGCCACGTGTGCGGCTCCAATATATACACCACCGGCGAGGATATCAAGGTAACTGTTATCATATGTTACATGTACATGATCCTATAAGTATTTTTTAGGGTTCCGTACCTCAAAAGGAAAAAATGGAACCCTTATAGGATCACACTTGTGTCTCTCTGTCCGTCTGTCACAGCCAATTTACTCCGAATCTAATGGACCGCTTAAGTTGAAATTTGGTACACGAATATCTGTGACCAAAACACGGTCGTATAACGTAAATAAATGAATTTTGAATATAGAGGTCAATTTTGGGGGGCAAATAAGAAAATTAAAAAAAGTTTTGCAAACTGTACCGTGTGGCATATCAAATAAAAGGGCTCAAATATATTTTACTTTTAAAATAAATTGGTTTAAAGTTATTTAAGAAAATAAACGAATAATGACCATTCCCCCTTATCTCCGAAACTACTGAGCCTAAAATTAAAAAAAAAATAATAATAAAGAAGTCTATAGTCTTATACCTTGATGATGATGTGTTATAACATGGTAAATCTCTCAGTATTGTGCATACAAACTTACATTTGCAGTTGGTATGTATGGGAGAACATGTTTTTCAACTACAGTGTTAAGTTAGTTCTCGGAATAAATTCATTCCAACTACGGAACCCTTCATTGTGCGTAGTCCGACACGCACTTGGATGGTTTTTTTCTTTCATCTGTGCCATAATAAGATGGAGTCTTCGTGTGCCCAAACTTGAAATGTTCACAAATGTCAATGTGTATCTGGTCCAAGTCCAGGATTTGCCGTCTCTTTAGGCAGATTATATCCTCTAGTCTGTTTAGAAAGTTCTAGGTTAAGTTAAGACATTGCTATGCTTGCTCACTATTTGTATGTTTAGCATTTCTCGCATAGTTCTTGTTTCACTGTTGGTATCTTGAGGTGGTCGTGTTTCTGACATACGAAGATCACTTGAGATTGTTTTTGCGGCACAATTTTGGAACCGTTGTAAAATTTCAATATTGGAGTTGCTAGCCGACTCCCAGAGTTTTATTCCGTAAGTCCAGATTGGTTTAATATTAGTTGTGATTGTCTTCCTAAGAGCCAGGATAGACGTTTCATTTCAGTCGTAGCTGCCTTTTTTGGCTTTAATGTGGTCGACCCAGGTAAGCCTAGTTGTAGCCCGAGGTATAATACTGTTACTGTTTACAAGTGGTTTACTTAATGTGGTCGACCCAGGTAAGCCTAGTTGTAGCCCGAGGTATAATACTGTTACTGTTTACAAGTGGTTTACTTAAGTGGTCGACCCAGGTAAGCCTAGTTGTAGCCCGAGGTATAATACTGTTACTGTTTACAAGTTTACTTAAGTGGTTTCCTATTGATGTAGACTGGGGCCTTGCAAGACGAATTGATCAGTAACAACAAGTTGACGTTTTTAACAAACTTCAAAAAGTAGCCCCACACCCCCTTATCATAGTTAGCATTAGTTCCTGAGATATTTAGCTGTGACAGACAAACAGACTGAGTCGCACCATAAGGGTTCCTGTTCACACACTCACAAGCAAGCATAGGACCCGGCTACGAGCAGGGTGCGAGCGGCGCGGGGCGAGGCAGGTTCGGTCGGAGCGACACCGCCCGGCCCAGGGGTGCACCAAGCGACGACGCGCGAATCATACCTACGTGTTTCAACAAGTACCAATCTACATTGTAACCGCACCTAATTTGATTATACGTCACTTTAATACAGTCTGGTCGACTTTTATTTAAATATTAGTACCTGGCCTCAACAGTTCCTTTTTACCATTTTGGTACGGAACCCTAAAAATAGAGAAATTAAATTAAATGATGAAATATGAATAAAATTAACATAAACATTTTGTACATTCCCCCCCTAGCTGCAAGACGACAGCGCATACCCCGCGTGGCTGTGGAGCCTCAACACCGGGCCGGCGCCGCGCCTGGAGGAACTCGACCCGAGCAGCAAGCGCTACTGGCTGCGCGTGCGCGCCGCCGGCATGCGCCGCAACAACAAGCTGCGCTCCATGAGGAAGTTCTAGCAAGTGTCGGTGGCGGGTTTTGTGAAAACGACGATTCATAATAGTGACAATAAATTGTATTATAGGTAGTGCTAATATACTTAGGTCACTTCACTTACACAGGCATTTAAATCTTCAGCAAATGTGGTTCAGAGAGGGTGTTCCATACGTTATCTATAGACAGTGGCAGTGCGGTTCTTATTTATAGTGATGCAATCATTTTATGTTGTATTAGCTACTAATTGTTAAACAATAAACTAATTATGCAAAATATAGATTTATTTAATTCACAAACACTTCATATCAAAACTGTTCACAGTACGATTTACAGATAGTTGGCTGTCGAATGTGCTTTATATTTCCACATATAAACAAAATACACTACTAAAAAAGTCTAGGGAATAAGGCATTAGCTCAGACCAAATAAAAAGGGCAATTATATCGAAAATCGGAAAGCACGTCACGTTGGTCCCGGCTGTCATTCGTGGATCTTTGGCAGTCGTTACGGGTCGTCAGAAGCCTGAAAGACTGAAACCAGTCTTACCAAGGGGTATCGTATTACCCAATAACTGGGTTGTGGAGGTCAGATAGGCAGTCGCTCCATGTAAAATAGGTACTGGTATTCAGCTGCATCTGGTTAGACTGGAAGCCGACCCCAACATAGTTGGAAAAAGGCTAGGCAGATTGAATTAAATCGAACTTATTCAAGGGCGGACGAGGTTTTCTGAAGTAAACGAAAAACAATTGCCGCTAATTTTTCCTGCCATATACAATGATATAAAGTAAAAAGAGGTAGACAGGATATACGAGTACACGCTCCGCAAGTGGCTCGTCAAAATCTGGCTAATAGCCACATTTTTGTCGTCTTGTCTCTTGTCGCTCCCGATAATTACCGACATGCCGTCCTACTTCCACGTGTCATCTGATAGTTCGACATTGTGCCGTTTTTGAAAATTGAATGTTGTTTAGGTAAACTATCTAAACTCGCCACAAAATAATAGCTCCGTTTTGACAGCCCATATCGTTTCATATGCCAAAGAGAGACAAACATAGCGGGACAAAGAGGGACACCCTCATGTGAAAACGGACCTGTTATGTTGTGGCGAGTTTACGTATTGTTACTTGTAATATCATTCGTCATATAACGTCGCAAATTGAGAGCGCTTGTGACAATGTAATGCCAAACACCCGCCGTCATTTTCATGACTGCCGACATTTTGCGGCCGCTTATTGACAGCACCGATATCTTAGAAATCCCAAACTTATCGCACATTTGCCCTGGACCGAAAATCAGTGGTCCCGTATTCTGTTTCCGTTTTGATTGCATCCCAATTCCAGGGGATACGTAGTTGTATAGTTCCTGGTCGTCGGGATCGACTCCAGAAGGCTGAATGAAACATGTCATCTGTTCTACACGAGGTAAATGTGCGACAATACCGCGACGAGGTTGTGCAATCATAGTCGTCCCTCCTCGACGTCAGCTCGCTCATGATTTCATGTTTATTGACGAATTTGACAAATGTCTAGCATACTTTTGTCCCCTACACATTTTTGAGTAGTGACGTAGTAGACGATTTAAACTCGACGAAATTACATAACCATGGATTCGATTCCACTCGGTCCACAAATATAATCAACACTAGCACAGACACTGCGGACATGTACGCGATGTGCACCTACAATACTATCACAAGCCAACGTTAATAATTCGCGATCTTTGCCTAAAATACTTCACAATGTTCTAACTGAATATTTCCACAAATTATTTGATTTCTAACACAAGTCTATAATTACTTCACTGGACTGTACGATTTTTTTATCGTTTACTTTAACTCACACATGGACATCACACACGTTATATGCATTAGAAACCTATGAATGTCCTCTTCAATGATGTTCGGATAACCGAACACCACTATGCAATAGGTGCCAGTGCCTTGCTATAACCAGAGCTCTATACTAGGTACGCTTACCTAGAACGCGTCCAAACCCAAGGGAGCGACAATCGTCAGTGGCGAGTACTATTAAGCTATTGCATGTGCACTAGGAACGCTATCGTAATCCGTGGCATGTCCGCAAGTGATGGACATGGCCAGACATGGCCCACTCGTCGCCGGCCATTGTGCAAGCGCTTGGACCATCGCTATAAACAGTCCATGGTGTCCTCCTTGACGACGAGTGGCGGCGCGTAGTCTCCGTGCTTCGTACCGAACGAGTACGAGTAAGGGTTCTGAAATGTTACAATATACACATTGTAGCACCAGGGCTGGGGTCTCTCGTGCGATGTGTCGTCGACGGCTAACCAGAAAGGTCAGTTTCGCCATACTCTGTTAGAGGTTAGTTGGTTAAAACCAACTGCAACGGTTACCTACTTCGGGTTTTAGCCGGCTAAAGCTAGGTGTAGCTGCACTTCGGGTTTTAGCCGTAACATGTATAATTCATACAAATGATCGCGTCAATCGCGTACTCGTGCGACGATCGCTTTTGGTTAGGACACGGGGTAACAGAGTTTGGTGAAATTGGCCTTATTGATACCTAATTTGAGATGGGGTACGTTATGCCTTTGGAGCACGAGGAAGACGTTCCGAGAAATCTATCTTAGATTAGACTGGTCAGAGTTGTTGAGATGATTACCTTCTTCACGTTGTAGAGGTTGGGAGGGTAGGCAGCCGGGCCGGGCGTCCGCGTGGCCTTGCCTGCGCCCTCCAGCCGTGCGCCCAGCGAGTAGATCGGCTGTCTGCATACACACAAACACATTAGGTACAGCACGCCCTCACCACGTGCTCGACCGCACGTCACTAGCATAATTTTAACAGGTAGGTACAGACGCCAGCACATCAAGCTACTACAATCTGTCAGATTTCTTTAATAGATTTTCGACTTTATTGCTAAAATATTAGGTTCAAGATTGATTGGGAAAATCTGACAGTTTCGGGTAGGTTGACCTGCTGGCGTCTGTACCTACCTACAAAAAAAAAACATTTTACAAAATAAAAAAACAACAGACTTCCAAAAAATACTACCAAGTGAAAAAATAATTTAAATTTCTGAAGCCAATTTTAATTTAAATAGCCTCCCTCATGACGGACAATGTGGCTTTACAAAAGGTCGTTCGACTACAGATGCGGGTGTTGCTCTGCTGAAACATATATTTAATGCATGGGAGAACTCGCAAAATGTTATTGAAGTTTTCTGTGATCTCTCCAAAACCTTCGAATGCGTGCGCCATGACACGCTTTTGCTTAAACTAAATCATTACGGTGAGTAATAAATTCATATTTGCAGAATAGGTATCAATGTGTAAAATGTGTGTATTAATGGTATGAAATCTTCCGGGCTACCAGTTCAGTTAGGTGTAGAGGGCTTTCTTATTCTTAGTGTATATCAATGACTTACCATTATTTTGAAAGGGTATCTGTGACGTTGTACTGTTTGCAGATGACACTTTTCTTATTTTTAAAGTAGACAGGAATGGACAAGATTGTGACGACATAGACAGTGCACTCTTAATGGTTACGGATTGGTTTACGACAAATAATTTAGTTCTCAATAATAATAATAATAATAATAAAACATTTATTATCAGGCTACAATGGCCCATAAATACATACCTTACAAACTAACATATATAAAGTATAAAACAAAACGTGAGTTAATAAATATAGCTTAAAACTATGTTAGTAGCTTCACTTCACTCGCTTGTCCTTGAGCTGTCCTGTGGCACTTGTCCGCGGAAGCGACGGAACACCACGTCCTGCGGCCAGAAGTCTTCTTCCATGACAACGGGCAGGTAACAGTTCGGTACTCGCACCACGAACGCCTTGAAATTGACGTTGCGGCGCGACTCCAGTAACTGCACCCTGGGCATGTACCTTGTCTTCTGGCGCACGTACTCCACGATGTCCTCCGCCTTAGTGCTGTAGTGCAGGCGGGAGATGTACACCGGTGTGTTCGGCTTAGCGGCACGCAGGCTCACTTCTGGCTTCGAAGGAGCTTTGCCGCAGCGGTTCTTGTTGGCTCGCGACCGGCGCTTCCTCCTTTGAACTGTCACGAAACCTTCCTCATCAGCCCTATTCGGCGCCTTTTCTGGTATAGGCTTCATACTTGGAGCGCCTGGGGCACTCGCGGGGACGCTAGCGAAGTCCTTTCGTAAGGGTTTCGCCAGCGCTGCAGATACTGGCAGCGGGACGGGGTGATGAACTCGGACGGCGCTGTGCGGAGGAGCTGCGGTGACGAGCGCAGGGCTGCGGGGCACGGGGGCGGTGCGCTCTGCAACCTCAGCAAACGACGGATGCACTGGCGACGAAACTGCTGACGCGGAATTTGACGACGAAATATCGAGGCCGGCTCCGCGACACATGTTTACATTAGATGCATCGGCTGATGACCTAGTTACGGCCACACTGTTACGCAACTCGCTTACTTCTTTGCGCAATTCGGTGACAGAGTTTTGGGATGCATCTAATTTCGCCAGAACATCCGCGAGGCGCCAAGAAAACGAAATGTATAAAGTTTGCCTTACCGAATGTACCACACACCCTATCTGTAAGAACGTCGAATCCATATCTGTCGCTAGTCGCCACTTGCTGGGCTTCCCTCATGGTAGGTGAGGGTCTCACCCGGTAAGGCCTATCCGCCGAGATACGGTGAAACAAGCGGCATTGGGCATCAACGTCGTGGCGTGCCTACAGACACAAATTACAGAAACTTTTTACATGGACATGCGTAAAATGCCGCATGCCCAATCATTCATCCGCCAGTGGCGAACAGGATGCGAGGCCCGTCGTTACGTACAGCCTCCGCAGGGGGCCACGCCCCGAGACAAAAAGCGCAAAGGCACATGCAACGGTAACAGTGATGCTATCGCTACTGCCCTCGCATGGCGACGGCAGGGCGCCGCGCGGGGTAGTGGGGAGTATCAAAAGCGCAAAGACACACGCAACGGTAACCGTGATGTTATCGCTACTACCCTCGCATGGCGACGGCAGGGCGCCGCGCGGGGTAGTGGGGGAGTATCAAAAGCGCAAAGACACACGCAACGGTAACCGTGATGTTATCGCTACTACCCTCGCATGGCGCCGGCAGGGCGCCGCGCGGGGTAGTGGGGGAGTATCAAAAGCGCAAAGACACACGCAACGGTAACCGTGATGTTATCGCTACTACCCTCGCATGGCGACGGCAGGGCGCCGCGCGGGGTAGTGGGGGAGTATCAAAAGCGCAAAGACACACGCAACGGTAACCGTGATGTTATCGCTACTACCCTCGCATGGCGCCGGCAGGGCGCCGCGCGGGGTAGTGGGGGAGTATCAAAAGCGCAAAGACACACGCAACGGTAACCGTGATGTTATCGCTACTACCCTCGCATGGCGACGGCAGGGCGCCGCGCGGGGTAGTGGGGGAGTATCAAAAGCGCAAAGACACACGCAACGGTAACCGTGATGTTATCGCTACTACCCTCGCATGGCGCCGGCAGGGCGCCGCGCGGGGTAGTGGGGGAGTATCAAAAGCGCAAAGACACACGCAACGGTAACCGTGATGTTATCGCTACTACCCTCGCATGGCGCCGGCAGGGCGCCGCGCGGGGTAGTGGGGGAGTATCAAAAGCGCAAAGACACACGCAACGGTAACCGTGATGTTATCGCTACTACCCTCGCATGGCGACGGCAGGGCGCCGCGCGGGGTAGTGGGGGAGTATCAAAAGCGCAAAGACACACGCAACGGTAACCGTGATGTTATCGCTACTACCCTCGCATGGCGCCGGCAGGGCGCCGCGCGGGGTAGTGGGGGAGTATCAAAAGCGCAAAGACACACGCAACGGTAACCGTGATGTTATCGCTACTACCCTCGCATGGCGACGGCAGGGCGCCGCGCGGGGTAGTGGGGGAGTATCAAAAGCGCAAAGACACATGCAACGGTAACTGTGCCTTATTTTTCTGACTATAGTCCCTAACTTCACTGGTTTGCCTGTACTGAGAGAAAGCTGGGGTGACGTCACCAGCTAACACACACTAAACGGCTCATATTAACGAAGTGTTTGTAGCAGCTAAATTAATAATGGGAACTTTGATTGCAGCTATTGTGCCATAACTATTAAGAATTCTATGTTTCTGTTCCACTATAAGATTAATTCCAATAAAAATATTTTGCTCCAAAAAAACCAGATATTTAAAATTGGAAATACAACCTAATATTAAGGCTGCCGCAGACAGGCGCAACGTGACAGTACGACGCAACTCTAGTAGAACAATTTCCAGAATCGCGTCGCACCGTCGCGTCGCGCCTGTCTGCGGCAGCCTCAGTCTACAGTTCAGATAAAATAAAATTATTCGTCACAGGACTCACAGCATTAAACAAAATGAAGGACACTACTCAACGGGATTATTCCACGGCCACACGGCTGCCATGATGGTTTGTGACGACATGACTGTTTAAACAAGAAAGTAGTACGCGCTTTATTGTGTGGGAGAAAGTGAGTGCTAGATTCAAAATGGGTCGGATTAGTTAATTTTTTAGGTCATGGGAGTTATTGGATGTGTGTGAAAGGATGGGCAGTACGTAGTTATGAAGTGATAGTGATCTAGTACTTTTAACCGACATAAAAAAGGAGGTTCTGTATTTGACCCGTCTGTACTGTATGTTTGTATTATTTTTATGTCCGCAATTTTCTCAGAAACTAATGAACCAATTTTGATGATTCTTTCACTAACGTGACCGACATACTTTCAGGAAGGTTTTAGTATATTATTACATTCAGATATATATATTATAGATGTATACAACGTGTTAATGAAATAACCCAAAACCTGAAACTAGTTTGTTTGGAATCGGCAGCTAAATCGAATACAATAATTTTTAATATATGTTACTTTTTTCAAAAAAAAAAATTATTTGTCATGCCGTATCTAATATTTTTTAACGACGCTGTACACTACTGTCCAACGCGATGTAAACAAACAGCGCGGGCGAGGGTGAGGAGAGGGGGTGCTAGAGCTGGCGGCGCCAAGGCCGGTAGACGCGCCGCCGGCGCTCGCGCCACCCCGGCCACCCTCCGCCCGTAGTGTAGGTAGTCTCCCTAGCGCAGCGGCGCGTGCGCTACGTGTCAACACAGGTTAAGACGAGCGCGTGCGATCTACGTCTCCCGGCGGCAAAATGGCGTTTCGCTTCACAAATGTACAATATTGTGAAATGGTACGAATGTTTATGACGATGGAAATGGACCAACAAACATTAGTGGCCTAAGAAATAAAATAGTTTCGGCATTTGAAGTAGTGAGAAGTGACACTACAGTGCTAAGTTCTTTGAAAAGTAATTTACGAAAACGTGCTTTAAAGTGTATTCAACAAGGTGGTAGACATTTCGAGGCATTGCTGTGACAAACAATGAACGAACTTTCAGTAAGTGCTTTACTGTACCTATTATTGTTGTAAATAGGTACGTTGATTTATTTGAAATAATTATTGTAAATATGGTGATTCAAATCTTTTAAACACGCCAAGTTTTGTTTACCACCACCGGATTTTTGATTTTTCTTTCAACTAGCCTTCGCTTATTTTTAAGCGTGGTAGGTTTACATGCAGCCAGTCCAAAGCCTGGAAAAAGTGTGATGGAAAAATTTGAGTCATTTTTCTATTCCAAATCAAAACATACGCATTATTTAATAAAAGGAGGGGATTAACCTCAAACGATAGTGCTCCCGTGTCAACGAACGTTTGACAGCGGCGCGGCGATAGAGCTACGAATCTGTAAGAAGTAGCGCGACAACAACATTTACAAATATCTTTTATTATAATTTATGAAAATAAATAATTATACGTCATATCAATTTATTAATATAAAAATCAGTTGGGGTGTCCGAGGTTTTGGGTTATTTCATAAACACGTTGTATATTACATACAAGCTACAAGATATTTATTTTGCTAAAACATGAGTATACACATAAATGCAAGATGTTACATAAAAGGTAGATTGAGTCACTGTCATGTTTTGCCTTAATGGCGTACAAAATATAACTGTTTAAATAAATCTAAATCATCACAATGCTATTTACTCATACATGCATTACTAAACAACTATAATTAACGGGCAAAGAAAAAGTTCTGAACTGCATTAATGTCAGAATAGGCTTGTTACATAGTCAAGTCAATTAAAATATGAATTACTACATAAAAAAAAAATCAATTCCAAATTACATTTATTAAAAAAAAAAAACCAATATTCTTATGTTACATACGAAGTTATAAATATAGTGTATTTCTAAGCCGATTTTGATAATTCTTCTTTTCGCCCGTCATGGGCATATGTAATTGTAGGTCTGTACTTATATTTATTCAACTAAAAATGGGAAAATAAATTGACTTATTGGAAAAGTAAAAATCGACTTCAAAAACCTAAAGCGAATAAAATAACTTTCATAAAAAACTTAACAGCTTCTGAATTCGGTGTCTTCAATTCTTCAATGCACCTTAGCTTGGCACCGTCTTCAGCTGTTAAGTTATTTTATTCTTTTTAGGTTTTTGAAGTCGGTTTTTAATTTTTTAATAAGTAAATTTTTAATTAATATGTATTTTAATTCTTATTAATGTTTGCTATGTTTAGGTATGAAATTGGCAATGTTGAATCAACAATGTGCGTGGTGGGGAAACCCAAACCCATTTTCTGTGGACTTTTAAATATTGGCATAATTATGTCGAATTATAATATCACCTATGAGGAAGCTGGAGTTATGCACATCAAAATATTACCGAACCGAAAAAACGACCGAGCATTGAAAAGGTACCATCAGCATCAGGTAGGTACGTGTATGATGGCAGGACTAGGTAATCAGTTAGACTCACTTGCACTTGTACACGTTGGTGTCGTGCTGGAAGTACACGGCGGGCCCGGGCGACTTGGCCTTCGCATTGAAGCCCACGCGCGCCCCCATCGTGTAAGCCGGCGTGCCCGACCCCAAGCGCAGCGCGTACGCGTTGGGCGCGGGACCCGGCCGCTTCAGGGCGAAGCCTAACCGCGCGCCCATGGAATAAACAGGGGCCCGCGGCTCGCGCATAGGTGGGCACCGCTCTGGTGCGTGGGCCCCTGGCCCCGGCGTGCGTAGTGTGGAGCGCGTCGCAAAGCGGGCCCCGAAGCTCCAGGCCGGCGACGACATGAGGCCGTCGCGTGTCACGCGCTCGATGCGGTAGGCGGGCCCCGGGCCCAGTCCCTATCAGATTAAAATCGTTTCAGTATATTATATACTTACCTATACCTATTATTAGATGATGAATGCTCTAACACGAGCCTTCAGCCAAAATAATGTCAGTCACATAAACACCGGTAACTGAATTGAGAATTACGAACTTACCAAACTCAACTTGAGGTAGGACGTAAGTTTGAATAAAACTATAAATAAGGACCATCAATAATTACATGCAAATTGATAAAACGCAAGAAAATTAGAATTTCGCGGGCTACCACTGCGGATCCACCATAATTAAGAGGAAGCGCTGTGGTAGCCCGGTAGCGGCAGCGCTGTGGTAGGTGTATGACATGTCGCCCGGTAGCGGCAGCACTGTGGTAGGTGTATGACATGTCGCCCGGTAGCGGCAGCGCTGTGGTAGGTGTATGACATGTCGCCCGGTAGCGGCAGCGCTGTGTTAGGTGTATGACATGTCGCCCGGTAGCGGCAGCGCTGTGGTAGGTGTATGACATGTCGCCCGGTAGCGGCAGCGCTGTGGTAGGTGTATGACATGTCGCCCGGTAGCGGCAGCACTGTGGTAGGTGTATGACATGTCGCCAGGTAGCGGCAGCACTGTGGTAGGTGTATGACATGTCGCCCGGTAGCGGCAGCGCTGTGGTAGGTGTATGACATGTCGCCCGGTAGCGGCAGCGCTGTGTTAGGTGTATGACATGTCGCCCGGTAGCGGCAGCGCTGTGGTAGGTGTATGACATGTCGCCCGGTAGCGGCAGCGCTGTGGTAGGTGTATGACATGTCGCCCGGTAGCGGCAGCGCTGTGGTAGGTGTATGACATGTCGCCCGGTAGCGGCAGCGCTGTGGTAGGTGTATGACATGTCGCCCGGTAGCGGCAGCGTTGTGGTAGGTGTATGACATGTCGCCCGGTAGCGGCAGCGCTGTGGTAGGTGTATGACATGTCGCCCGGTAGCGGCAGCGCTGTGGTAGGTGTATGACATGTCGCCCGGTAGCGGCAGTGCTGTGGTAGGTGTATGACATGTCGCCCGGTAGCGGCAGCGCTGTGGTAGGTGTATGACATGTCGCCCGGTAGCGGCAGCGCTGTGGTAGGTGTATGACATGTCGCCCGGTAGCGGCAGCGTTGTGGTAGGTGTATGACATGTCGCCCGGTAGCGGCAGTGCTGTGGTAGGTGTATGACATGTCGCCCGGTAGCGGCAGCGCTGTGTTAGGTGTATGACATGTCGCCCGGTAGCGGCAGCGCTGTGGTAGGTGTATGACATGTCGCCCGGTAGCGGCAGCGCTGTGGTAGGTGTATGACATGTCGCCCGGTAGCGGCAGCGCTGTGGTAGGTGTATGACATGTCGCCCGGTAGCGGCAGCGCTGTGGTAGGTGTATGACATGTCGCCCGGTAGCGGCAGCGTTGTGGTAGGTGTATGACATGTCGCCCGGTAGCGGCAGCGCTGTGGTAGGTGTATGACATGTCGCCCGGTAGCGGCAGCGCTGTGGTAGGTGTATGACATGTCGCCCGGTAGCGGCAGCGCTGTGGTAGGTGTATGACATGTCGCCCGGTAGCGGCAGCGCTGTGGTAGGTGTATGACATGTCGCCCGGTAGCGGCAGCGCTGTGGTAGGTGTATGACATGTCGCCCGGTAGCGGCAGCGTTGTGGTAGGTGTATGACATGTCGCCCGGTAGCGGCAGCGCTGTGGTAGGTGTATGACATGTCGCCCGGTAGCGGCAGCGCTGTGGTAGGTGTATGACATGTCGCCCGGTAGCGGCAGCGTTGTGGTAGGTGTATGACATGTCGACCGGTAGCGGTAGCGCTGTGGTAGGTGTATGACATGTCGCCCGGTAGCGGCAGCGCTGTGGTAGGTGTATGACATGTCGCCCGGTAGCGGCAGCGCTGTGTTAGGTGTATGACATGTCGCCCGGTAGCGGCAGCGCTGTGGTAGGTGTATGACATGTCGCCCGGTTAGTCCAATCAACGAGGATATTTGTTGTATGGAGACTTCCGAACCATTCCGTTACACAAGCAAGTGCCGTTTCGGCGTTACGGTAGCATTGAGCCCAGTCTCCTCCATCAACCAACAAGAAAGTATCATCGGCATATTATGAAATAATTTTACAGTTTTTGATCGGCAACTGACACAACTCATTGATGTATATCAGAAAGAGGGTAGGGCCCAAAATACTACCTTGTGGTACACCGTATTCGATCCGGATCTCATCACTAACATTTTGCCCAATTTTGACCATTTGTGTACGATTCCGCAAGAAGCTGTTTCACTGGATGTGGAGGATATTGGTCTTATTTTGGATGCGAGACTTTTACCAAAACTTTACAAAATATATAAACGTAACATTACACTATTTAACTAAGAACGCAACACCTAAACTGTCAAAGCGTCTAGTTTTAGATCGTTTAGTTTTAGGATGACCCAGCTTTCAACATTTATTGAGCACGGGTGCTACTACACGATACTTTCTGAAGGTCTGATGATGACCAGGTAAGTGCTTATCGGTTCTCAATAACGGAAATAGCTAGGATGACCCAGCTTTCAATATTTATCTAATTGAGCACGGATGCTACTACTTGGTACTTTCTGAAGGTCTGATGATGACCAGGTAAGTGCTTATTAGTCCTCAGTAATGGAAATAGTTAGGATGACCTAGCTTTCAACATTTATGATACTTTCTGAAGGTCTGATGATGATGACCAGGTAAGTGCTTATCGGTTCTCAATAACGGAAAGAGTTAGGATGACCCAGCTTTCAATATTTATCTAATTGAGCACGGATGCTACTACATGGTACTTTCTGAAGGTTCAGACTTCAGACCTCAGACCAAATAGTGATGTTAAGTGGTGTGATAAAAAAAAATATCGATGAAAGTTACCCATATTATCTGCTCTTTTCCTAGAGATTTTATTGACTGTGAAAATAAAATGATACAGGAGTTTCCCTCGAATATACCTACTAACATAATCTATTAGGTAATTTAAATAGTCCTCCATATAGATACTTTCAAACAAATAAAAGCACAAAGCGCTAATATTAGATAGATTTTGTTTTGTGTAGATTATATTGTCGTGTACTATCGCCAAGTTACTCTTATTTATTAAAGAAATAAGGAAATGTAATATTGATGTGGATACTATAAAATGTTGTTGGCTAACTAACAAGGATTGTTCATAAATAACCTTATTGTAATAACTTTTATTGTCATCGACTTGTTGACATTTGGTTATGACTGACGTTTGACATCGACTGATTTGTCAAAATTCCCACTTGACGTTTAACATCATCCTGGACACTTAGCTTTTCAGCCTTTTCGTTATTTTTATCATAATCATAATCATAAATCATTTATTTGCCTGAAATATGGTGGATACACAAGATGTTAAATTAAATTATAGCACAGGACATATTTCACCCTCATTACGGGCATGCAAAATTATAGCTAATTTACAGCAATTATTTGAATGAAATTACAATTCTTAGAATTATTTGACTTATTTATTTATTTATTTAATTAATTAACACATACATGTTACAATTTATAAGAAAATTTGAATTACAATTATTAGAATTACAGTGATTTCCATTACATACATTATTGAAATATTATTTTTAAGGGCAAAGACACAGGAAATAAGAGGAAAGAACCAGTATCTTAGTGGACACCAAATCGACATGTGCTCTTACTTGTATTCAAAAAATCTTTAATAGTGTAGAAACTCTCCTGGACTAACCATGTTCGCAAGGCACAACATAACCTTTTATATGGCAGGTCAGTCATTCCTTTGGGCAAAGAGTTATATATTAGAGGTGGTACAGGCATTTTTAAGGGCAGGTGGTTAATTTTACGTTTAAATGTACGAGTATTGTCGTTGATGGTGAAAAGACGGCTGTGGTATTTAACAAATTTAGCTACTTCATAGATGTATATGCAGGGAACAGTTAGTAGATTCTTGGATTTAAAGATAGGTTTACATGATTCCGACCAATGCATGCCGTACAGTGCCCGAATGCATTTTTTCTGTGCTATGAACACCCTCGAGATGTCACAGGAATTTCCCCAGACAACTATGCCATACCGTATAATGGAGCATATGTAAGCGTGATATACAATAATAGAGGTATGTCTGCTCGTCACGTCTTTTACCTTTCGAAGTGCAAACACAAATTTGTTTATTTTATGCATAAACTGTTAATATGTTCTTTCCATGAGAGATGTGTATCGAGAATAATGCCTAAGAATTTTGCGCTGTTTATCTGTTGTATAAGTGAATTATTGTAACTAATATTTAGTTCGATTTTTTTACTCTTATAAGTTTTGAAGTTAATTAGTTTCGTTTTCTCTATGTTTATTTTTAATTTATTTGTGTCTAACCATTGAATAACATCTTCTAATGTTTTGTATATTTCCGTTTCATATGTATCAATATTTTTGCAGTCTATAATAATAGTTGTGTCATCTGCGAACAAGACACAATCATGTGTGAGTGCACTTGGAAGGTCATTGACGTAAATAAGAAATAACACGATGCTACCCTGTGGCACCCCAGAACAATTAATCCTTCGTTTCGAGTCAAACTTAACTATATTATTTGTTCCAGTATCAAATTTAGAAATCCTAGTGCATTGTTTCCTGTTTTGCAAATAAGACTGAAACCATAACAAAGACGATCCCCTTATTCCACATTTGTCAAGTTTTGAGATGAGTATCGAATGATCAACGTAATCGAATGCTTTACTGAGATCTAATAGTAGAGCGGATGTTGGGATTTTATGGTTGATATTATTAATGATGCGATTTATTAAGGTGAAGATAGCTAATTGTGTTGACCGATATTTCCTGAAACCAAATTGTTCCGGTGCCAAAATGTTATATTTATCCAGAAAGTTAACTATTCTTTTAAGCATTATTTTTTCAAAGATCTTAGATAGGACCGGAGTCAAAGCAATAGGTCTAAAATTATTTTTATCTGATTTTGACCCTTTCTTATGTAGTGGCTTTAGTATCGACAACTTAAGTTTGTCTTTGAAAACATCCTTGTTCCAGAGATAGATTTATAATGTGAGCCAAAGGTTCCGATATAAATAGGGCAATGCGTTTCAATATTTCGGAATTAATTTCGTCATACCCTGCCGACTTAGAATTTTTCAATGAGATTGATGTGTTGAAAACTTCATCTGCATCCGTAGGTTTTAAAAAAATACTAGTATTGTTACTTTTTAAATTTGATGTGAGATGCTCAGACTCATTATTGACCTACTAGAATTTTGAACTACATCAATGAAAAAAATATTAAATGTGTTTGCTATGTCAGTTCCCGATGTAACTGTACTTCCGTTGCCGACAATATTATCAATGAATGTACTATTCCTAGGTACAGTACCATCAACATAGCGTTTAACTACGTCCCAAGTTGTTTTACCTTTATTGCGAGAGTTGGTTATGTACCTTTATTTTTAACTTTTAAAATTATTCTTTGGATTTTTTTTTTAAATTAAAGGACTTTGAACGTCTTCAAGTTTAAATAATCTTCTGACTTTCTAATTTACTTACTTGACTTAGTGTTTGGACTTTGTTTATCTTACTTAATATGTATATGTTCCAGCAATCAATGACAAACTTAAATTTTAGTTTCTGATTATAACCTAAGTTCAATATTGACTCAATACCCTACAACCTAACACCTAAGTTCCCTACCTAACCCCTTTGGAGATTCACTTGCTTTATCTCGCTGTTTTTCCTACTGGCTTTCTTGAGTTAAACTACTCTATAATTAGTTTACCTCTATGTGTATATGATAGTAAGTCACTGACTTATGACTAAATTCAAGTCAGTGACGGACTTCGATTGATTGATGGATGTTTGATTAATGGTATGGAAGCAAGCAAATGAGATGTATGAACGTATAGGTAGTCAGTATAGGTGGTTTAGGCCTTCTAGCGGATTTCCCTTAGGGAAAATCCTTTCTTTGCAAGCGGGGTACTGTAGCATATCAATGTACTGTACCATTACTTAGTCGACTAATTAGAAAATAAATACCTGTGGAATTTGCCAATTAGTCATGACATTACTAATGTCACCTCCCTATAGAACTTGCTAGAAACACAAAGTCTATAAATAGACTGGACGAGAGGAACTAGTTTTTTTTTTTCTACGATAGTCACTGAAGCCTGTATAGTTCCCCGAAATTGGGGATCACCGCTTCGGGTAGATCACTGCTTCGGTTCGATCACAGCTACGGCTACATCACCGCTTCACTACCGGCCATAACCTACTACACCGACTAGCTACCGTCCTGAACCCTCATCTCCACCTACTTACTGACTGCAGCGGCGGCCGCTGAGCTTCGCACCAGCAACTACGGCTGACGGCCGCATTACCGGCCCCACTACTCCGGCAGCTTACACGCCAGACGCGGCCCTCTACCCGGCGACTACGGCTCACAGCCAGATCTAAGGCTGACCACGCCGAGCCACCGCAGCGCCAGCCAGACGGTCCTCCCAGGGCAGTACTTCCACCTTTTTATCACCTCGAAAGAATCAACTTAGACACGATAACTTCACGACCCCCTACAGTAAACTTTGTCATAACCTTAAAATAAACTCTGTTCAAGTGACACATTAGTCTCATTGCTCTACCCTTGAATCCAGCACGTCACAACGTATAATTTGTGGTCAAAATTACTGCTGTCCCGTACAAAGCTTCAATACCTACTCGACCCATATGTATGGGACATATGTATGGGACGGCTACGATGTCATGGAGAGAGTTCTGAAAAGTTCTGTGGAAATCGGTGCGCATGTGATGCGGAGGAATGAGGAAGTTCTGTGGAAATCGGTGCGCATGTGATGCGGAGGAATGAGGAAAATGTCGTAAGGTTAGTTTTGAGTACGAATGTGGATGGCTATACGAGTAGGGGAAGACCAAAGAAACGATGAATGGACTGTGTGAAAGTTAATTTGGCGAGAAAAGGGGTGACTACCGAGATGACGACTATTAGATAAGTATGGCAGAAGAAGACATATTGCGCCGACCGCAAATAAATTGGTATAAGGGCAGGAGAATGATGAGTTTTATGTGTCTCTGTCCTGAAATGATAAAATAAAACATTCCGACGAACTGAGAACCTCCTCATTTTTTTTGAAGTCTGTTAAAAAATCTGCTCAGCATATTCCCAACTATATTGGAGTCGGCTTCCAGTCTAAGCGGATGCAGGTGAATACCAGTATTTTACATGGAGTGACTGCCATCTGACCACAACCCAGTTACTGGATAATACGATACCTACCCCTTGGTAAGACTGGCTGCCAGAGTTTCGGGATTCTGACGCCCCGTAACGACTGTTAAAGATCCACGAATGTCAGCCGGGACCAACAACTTAACGTGCTTTCCCAGGCACGGAGGAGTTTTGGTATGTGAAGATGGTCCCATCCACGGACTAACCGCGGCAAATCGACTCTTGCGGCTTTTATTACTTAGCCACGAGCTCCTGACTTGATACAGGAAACATAATTTAAGAAGTGTAGAGTGTACGTTACCCTGACGCGGTAGCCGGCGTTGGTGCCGAACGAGTACATGGGGTTCCGGTAGCGCGACGGGTCGTGCGCCGGGAAGCCCACGGTGGCGGGCAGGCGGTACGCGCCCGGCCCGGGGCCTGCAACACGCATTTAACTTTTTGAGTGACAATTTGCAATAAAAACGATCTTCTAATCAATTTTAGAAATAAAACTAGAAATCGATATGTATGCTGGTTGAAATGGAATGTGAACTTGGTAAAGTTTGTTTATGATTCATTGTCAGTATACGTTGAGTTTGTGGGTCCAACACTTGATAATATTCCTGAATACACTAATCGGACATTTGGTGCAGGTGACTACAGTAGTTACTCAGTGGGACCTAATTATTTGGTGCAGGTGACTACATTAGTTACCCAGTGGGACCTACTTATTTGGTGCAGGTGACTACATACAGTAGTTACCCAGTGGGACCTACTTATTTGGTGCAGGTGACTACAGTAGTTACCGAGTGGGACCTACTTATTTGGTGCAGGTGACTACAGTAGTTACCGAGTGGGACCTACTTATTTGGTGCAGGTGACTACAGTAGTTACCGAGTGGGACCTACTTATTTGGTGCAGGTGACTACAGTAGTTACCGAGTGGGACCTACTTATTTGGTGCAGGTGACTACAGTAGTTACCCAGTGGGGCCTACTTATTTGGTGCAGGTGACTACAGTAGTTACCGAGTGGGACCTACTTATTTGGTGCAGGTGACTACAGTAGTTACCGAGTGGGACCTACTTATTTACATGATACACTACATCACGACTGATGCATCTACCGTTCACCCCTTTTCGCTAGTTACGAGTATGTGTACCCCAATAGATACAATAGTAGAGTGCGAGACCTTTGCCATTAACGAGGCACAAATCCAGACTCAAGGCTGCTAGTGCGAAATTTCTGATGGAAAATCCAACAATCACTGGCCGACCTGCGGCAGCAGGGGATCAACACCAGCAGTGCGCCATGCCCGAGGCAACGCAACTGTGCAACCAACAATCACTGGCCGACCTGCGGCAGCAGGGGATCAACACCAGCAGTGCGCCATGCCCGAGGCAACGCAACTGTGCAACCAACAATCACTGGCCGACCTGCGGGCAGCAGTGGATCAACACCAGCAGTGCGCCATGCCCGAGGCAACGCAACTGTGCAACCAACAATCACTGGCCGACCTGCGGCAGCAGTGGATCAACACCAGCAGTGCGCCATGCCCGAGGCAACGCAACTGTGCAACCAACAATCACTGGCCGACCTGCGGGCAGCAGGGGATCAACACCAGCAGTGCGCCATGCCCGAGGCAGCGCAACTGTGCAACCAACAATCACTGGCCGACCTGCGGCAGCAGGGGATCAACACCAGCAGTGCGCCATGCCCGAGGCAGCGCAACTGTGCAACCAACAATCACTGGCCGACCTGCGGCAGCAGGGGATCAACACCAGCAGTGCGCCATGCCCGAGGCAGCGCAACTGTGCAACCAACAATCACTGGCCGACCTGCGGGCAGCAGGGGATCAACACCAGCAGTGCGCCATGCCCGAGGCAACGCAACCAACAATCACTGGCCGACCTGCGGGCAGCAGTGGATCAACACCAGCAGTGCGCCATGCCCGAGGCAACGCAACTGTGCAACCAACAATCACTGGCCGACCTGCGGCAGCAGTGGATCAACACCAGCAGTGCGCCATGCCCGAGGCAGCGCAACTGTGCAACCAACAATCACTGGCCGACCTGCGGCAGCAGGGGATCAACACCAGCAGTGCGCCATGCCCGAGGCAGCGCAACTGTGCAACCAACAATCACTGGCCGACCTGCGGCAGCAGGGGATCAACACCAGCAGTGCGCCATGCCCGAGGCAGCGCAACTGTGCAACCAACAATCACTGGCCGACCTGCGGGCAGCAGGGGATCAACACCGGCAGTGCGCCATGCCCGAGGCAACGCAACCAACAATCACTGGCCGACCTGCGGCAGCAGGGGCTCAACACCAGCAGTGCGCCATGCCCGAAGCAACGCAACTGTGCAACCAACAATCACTGGCCGACCTGCGGGCAGCAGTGGATCAACACCAGCAGTGCGCCATGCCCGAGGCAACGCAACTGTGCAACCAACAATCACTGGCCGACCTGCGGGCAGCAGGGGATCAACACCAGCAGTGCGCCATGCCCGAGGCAACGCAACTGTGCAACCAACAATCACTGGCCGACCTGCGGGCAGCAGTGGATCAACACCAGCAGTGCGCCATGCCCGAGGCAACGCAACTGTGCAACCAACAATCACTGGCCGACCTGCGGGCAGCAGGGGATCAACACCAGCAGTGCGCCATGCCCGAGGCAACGCAACTGTGCAACCAACAATCACTGGCCGACCTGCGGGCAGCAGTGGATCAACACCAGCAGTGCGCCATGCCCGAGGCAACGCAACTGTGCAACCAACAATCACTGGCCGACCTGCGGGCAGCAGGGGATCAACACCAGCAGTGCGCCATGCCCGAGGCAACGCAACTGTGCAACCAACAATCACTGGCCGACCTGCGGGCAGCAGTGGATCAACACCAGCAGTGCGCCATGCCCGAGGCAACGCAACTGTGCAACCAACAATTACTGGCCGACCTGCGGCAGCAGTGGATCAACACCAGCAGTGCGCCATGCCCGAGGCAACGCAACTGTGCAACCAACAATCACTGGCCGACCTGCGGGCAGCAGTGGATCAACACCAGCAGTGCGCCATGCCCGAGGCAACGCAACTGTGCAACCAACAATCACTGGCCGACCTGCGGGCAGCAGGGGATCAACACCAGCAGTGCGCCATGCCCGAGGTAACGCAACTGTGCAACCAACAATCACTGGCCGACCTGCGGGCAGCAGTGGATCAACACCAGCAGTGCGCCATGCCCGAGGCAACGCAACTGTGCAACCAACAATCACTGGCCGACCTGCGGGCAGCAGGGGATCAACACCAGCAGTGCGCCATGCCCGAGGCAACGCAACTGTGCAACCAAAAATCACTGGCCGACCTGCGGGCAGCAGGGGATCAACACCAGCAGTGCGCCATGCCCGAGGCAACGCAACTGTGCAACCAACAATCACTGGCCGACCTGCGGGCAGCAGTGGATCAACACCAGCAGTGCGCCATGCCCGAGGCAACGCAAATGTGCAACCAACAATCACTGGCCGACCTGTGGCAGCAGTGGATCAACACCAGCAGTGCGCCATGCCCGAGGCAACGCAACTGTGCAACCAACAATCACTGGCCGACCTGCGGGCAGCAGGGGATCAACACCAGCAGTGCGCCATGCCCGAGGCAACGCAACTGTGCAACCAACAATCACTGGCCGACCTGCGGGCAGCAGGGGATCAACACCAGCAGTGCGCCATGCCCGAGGCAACGCAACTGTGCAACCAACAATCACTGGCCGACCTGCGGGCAGCAGTGGATCAACACCAGCAGTGCGCCATGCCCGAGGCAACGCAACTGTGCAACCAACAATCACTGGCCGACCTGCGGCAGCAGGGGATCAACACCAGCAGTGCGCCATGCCCGAGGCAACGCAACTGTGCAACCAACAATCACTGGCCGACCTGCGGGCAGCAGTGGATCAACACCAGCAGTGCGCCATGCCCGAGGCAACGCAACTGTGCAACCAACAATCACTGGCCGACCTGCGGGCAGCAGGGGATCAACACCAGCAGTGCGCCATGCCCGAGGCAACGCAACTGTGCAACCAACAATCACTGGCCGACCTGCGGGCAGCAGGGGCTCAACACCAGCAGTGCGCCATGCTCGAGGCAACGCAACTGTGCAACCAACAATCACTGACCGACCTGCGGGCAGCAGGGGATCAACACCAGCAGTGCGCCATGCCCGAGGCAACGCAACTGTGCAACCAACAATCACTGGCCGACCTGCGGGCAGCAGGGGATCAACACCAGCAATGCGCCATGCCCGAGGCAACGCAACTGTGCAACCAACAATCACTGGCCGACCTGCGGGCAGCAGTGGATCAACACCAGCAGTGCGCCATGCCCGAGGCAACGCAACTGTGCAACCAACAATCACTGGCCGACCTGCGGCAGCAGTGGATCAACACCAGCAGTGCGCCATGCCCGAGGCAACGCAACTGTGCAACCAACAATCACTGGCCGACCTGCGGGCAGCAGTGGATCAACACCAGCAGTGCGCCATGCCCGAGGCAACGCAACTGTGCAACCAACAATCACTGGCCGACCTGCGGGCAGCAGGGGATCAACACCAGCAGTGCGCCATGCCCGAGGCAACGCAACTGTGCAACCAACAATCACTGGCCGACCTGCGGGCAGCAGTGGATCAACACCAGCAGTGCGCCATGCCCGAGGCAACGCAACTGTGCAACCAACAATTACTGGCCGACCTGCGGCAGCAGTGGATCAACACCAGCAGTGCGCCATGCCCGAGGCAACGCAACTGTGCAACCAACAATCACTGGCCGACCTGCGGGCAGCAGTGGATCAACACCAGCAGTGCGCCATGCCCGAGGCAACGCAACTGTGCAACCAACAATCACTGGCCGACCTGCGGGCAGCAGGGGATCAACACCAGCAGTGCGCCATGCCCGAGGTAACGCAACTGTGCAACCAACAATCACTGGCCGACCTGCGGGCAGCAGTGGATCAACACCAGCAGTGCGCCATGCCCGAGGCAACGCAACTGTGCAACCAACAATCACTGGCCGACCTGCGGGCAGCAGGGGATCAACACCAGCAGTGCGCCATGCCCGAGGCAACGCAACTGTGCAACCAACAATCACTGGCCGACCTGCGGGCAGCAGGGGATCAACACCAGCAGTGCGCCATGCCCGAGGCAACGCAACTGTGCAACCAACAATCACTGGCCGACCTGCGGGCAGCAGTGGATCAACACCAGCAGTGCGCCATGCCCGAGGCAACGCAAATGTGCAACCAACAATCACTGGCCGACCTGTGGCAGCAGTGGATCAACACCAGCAGTGCGCCATGCCCGAGGCAACGCAACTGTGCAACCAACAATCACTGGCCGACCTGCGGGCAGCAGGGGATCAACACCAGCAGTGCGCCATGCCCGAGGCAACGCAACTGTGCAACCAACAATCACTGGCCGACCTGCGGGCAGCAGGGGATCAACACCAGCAGTGCGCCATGCCCGAGGCAACGCAACTGTGCAACCAACAATCACTGGCCGACCTGCGGGCAGCAGGGGATCAACACCAGCAGTGCGCCATGCCCGAGGCAACGCAACTGTGCAACCAACAATCACTGGCCGACCTGCGGCAGCAGGGGATCAACACCAGCAGTGCGCCATGCCCGAGGCAACGCAACTGTGCAACCAACAATCACTGGCCGACCTGCGGGCAGCAGTGGATCAACACCAGCAGTGCGCCATGCCCGAGGCAACGCAACTGTGCAACCAACAATCACTGGCCGACCTGCGGGCAGCAGGGGATCAACACCAGCAGTGCGCCATGCCCGAGGCAACGCAACTGTGCAACCAACAATCACTGGCCGACCTGCGGGCAGCAGTGGATCAACACCAGCAGTGCGCCATGCCCGAGGCAACGCAACTGTGCAACCAACAATCACTGACCGACCTGCGGGCAGCAGGGGATCAACACCAGCAGTGCGCCATGCCCGAGGCAACGCAACTGTGCAACCAACAATCACTGGCCGACCTGCGGGCAGCAGGGGATCAACACCAGCAATGCGCCATGCCCGAGGCAACGCAACTGTGCAACCAACAATCACTGGCCGACCTGCGGGCAGCAGTGGATCAACACCAGCAGTGCGCCATGCCCGAGGCAACGCAACTGTGCAACCAACAATCACTGGCCGACCTGCGGCAGCAGTGGATCAACACCAGCAGTGCGCCATGCCCGAGGCAACGCAACTGTGCAACCAACAATCACTGGCCGACCTGCGGGCAGCAGGGGATCAACACCAGCAGTGCGCCATGCCCGAGGCAACGCAACTGTGCAACCAACAATCACTGGCCGACCTGCGGGCAGCAGGGGATCAACACCAGCAGTGCGCCATGCCCGAGGCAACGCAACTGTGCAACCAACAATCACTGGCCGACCTGCGGCAGCAGTGGATCAACACCAGCAGTGCGCCATGCCCGAGGCAACGCAACTGTGCAACCAACAATCACTGGCCGACCTGCGGGCAGCAGTGGATCAACACCAGCAGTGCACCATGCCCGAGGCAGCGCAACCAACAATCACTTGCCGACCTGCGACAGCAGGGGCTCAACACCAGCACTGCGCCATGCCCGAGGCAGCGCAACCACCTGTTAGGCTCAGTAGGGGTTTGGAAGGACTGGCGATCTTGTTATTTAGTGGTGTTCACAAGGCTGTACCCACATAACTATCTTCTCATCCTTTGGTAACAACAAAAACAGTGAACTAAATAATAGCTTACTTGGAGCGCCATTCTTCCACCAGGTCATCATCGTCGTTGTGAATACATACTTGCTACATGTTGCTTGTTATCATTGTAATATTATGTCGCAGCTATAATATAAGGAATGCAATCTCGATCCCGCGAGATCTCGAATCTCGCGACTGTCACTGTTCCTCACATAGAGCACGGAGTCAGGGCAGCCGCACCGCGCGCCGCCGTGGCAGCGCGTGCTTCTGCTCCAAACCAACATAAGAGAATCACTCACCCAGCGGTTTCGACGTCATTTTGTGTTTCTTCTATGTAATAGGTTTATATTTCACTAAAATTTAATAACATTGAATTAATTTACGTTTTTATGTTGTGTTAAACTACGGTAATTTTGACATGGATCCGTCGGCCACGACTGTGATTATAAACAAATGAACTTTCAAACGTCGAAACGTTGCGTCAGCGGTCAGGGTGACATGTGAGGTGACGTCACGGGTCATAGCAAGGCGCAAGGAGGTGCGCGCAGTGAAGATGAATGCTTTTAGCTACTTAGCCTCGAAAAAGATGGCGCTAGTGCCACGATCAACATCAGCTCCACGTAATAAAATTGCTTAAAAATAGTAAATATACAGTTTAGAACAAAACAATCAGTGTAAGATCATAGTAATAGTGAAAATACCATGTGACATTATTATCTCTTCAAAGTTCTCAAGAAAAGTGCATAAACAACTCAAACAAAGTGCAGTGTATTCCAATAAAGTTTTTGTTTACCTATAAAAGAATAAATTTGCTACAATACTAATAAACACAGTGCAATGCACAAAACATTTTTCGTGTTAAAATAAACAATGATAAATAATAAGTTAAGTGATTTATTTAGTGGCATCAGAATAAACCGCTACGGATTTCGTTATTTTATAATAATTCAACATACACGCACTTAACAATCTTTAACACTATGGAACCAGAACCATAATTTCGACCGAAATCTTACGTTACCAGTTGGCGTTGCGGCTACGAACGCTTCATTGATCCTTGAATCGAGAGGTCCCAAGTTCGAATCCGAGTTTATACGACGTCTTTTTGTGAATGTTTTCTGGCAAGTTAGAATGAAATCATATACCAAGACGACGAAAGACGCAGTGAATATTTAATACTTTATACAAAAAGAATAACCATGAACTTTCTGGATAACATCACATTTCGTCGTAATCGAACACGTTCGGTTACAACTGACGATAGCAGTGACAGTATCTCACAAACGCTAGAAAATACGGTAAATAGTATGCCCGACATATCCGACCATGAAGATGACTAATTAATAATTCTAAATAACAAATTACTAGATTTAGAGGCACAGCTGGAGAGCGCTCATAGAGAAATTGAGTTGCTATCATCAGAAAATTGCAAACTCCGACAATCTAATGAAGAAAGTGTAGGGTGCATCCCTAACATAAGTAATGTCAATGCAAAAATGTAAAATGTCAATGTAACTTAAATGCAAGTTTTCCGACTCAAACCACGTCTAATGAACACTAAAAATGTAATATACATAAAAATGCAGAGAATAATGCAATGTGTCAGCGTCAATGCATTGCCAAATGTAGGTCGCGTCCAAGGTGCAAATACGCGAGTCTACTGGCTAACTTATTGCAATAACAATATATTAAAACCCATGTACGTGCACCGTACATATTGCCACAACAAAGAAAAAGAATAACTAAATAAAACAATTCCAAAATATCTGAAAAATAATAACATAAGAATGTAAAAAACAATGTAAAAAATGTAAAATGCAGGACTCTAATGTAAATATAATTGATCTACGACTATTATGAAGAATATAAACTAAAGTCTATAAATCGAATGTCACCATAATAATAAATTAGCACACATCACTATGTTTTTCATTGTCAAATTTCACTTCACTTGAGGTAGGGTTAACACACGACACTTTGCTCACTTTTGAGCCCCGTATGTCGACCTTGCTGTTCCTGTCCTCGATGTCATGATCTTCTACTCGTATGCTTCTGCTTCTTGCGTCTTGCGGACCCTCCCCCTGTCTTTGGGTTGCCATCTTTCGCCAAAAGTACACCGATGTTACAAACAGTGCAATGCTAATCGCAGCAAACACATAGACTGCAATGTAGTGATGTACGTCGTGAGAGGATAAGGTGTCTAGCTTAGACTGTTTTTGTATAGAGCGTAGTTGTGTGTCAATCTTCTTAAAAGTCTCTTCGTGTGTTTCAATATGCAACGATGAGTTACGAATCGAGGTATTGATTATGTTGTTGATTGTAGAGATCGTGGGCATGATCATCGCATATGGTTCATTGACTAAAATGTCACTTGTATGTTCCATATATGCGTGCAATGTGAATGAGTCGCCTTGCAAGTTGCATCCTTGTTTCAGCGTTATCAGACCCGAGTGACGTAACGTCTCCGATGTCATTTGAGTGCCGCACATTAATTGTACTTCGCACGTGTCACAACAATAATAAAACCAAGTGTTTTGTTTATGTAATTTGACCCATTTGTCGGCGCATACTTTTATTTCCGTATGGCAATAAGCGGTGTGTTCTTCGTTGTGTCGAATCAGCTGTACATCGCAAATAGATTTGTGACGATCGCCGGTGTTGTATATAGGGTGATTTAGTTTGCACAGTAGAGTTTGGTCGTGTAATTTTTGGCATTCGTTAATGTCATATTGTTCTAGGGGTATAAATGAGTATTGATTGACGTTAAATGCTATTAATGCAGAGCTGGGAATAACGTAAATTACCCGATTTATGTCAATACGTTGAGGAATGCTGATAAGTCTGTTAAGTTGGTATAGGGCATCACTCAAGATCGGTACTTTTATTTCCATCAACAGGTAGTGCTGTGTTATGCGCGCATGTATTCTGAATAGCCTGTAGATGTCTCTTATGTCATTACGAACTTCAGGTAGTGTAGAATCGCGAGGTAGTAGTCGACCTACTCTATCTAGTTCGCTTTGCAATTGGGTTGGTGATAATAGATGTACGTCCAAATGTCCTTGGTACATATTTGTCAGAGTGTTGATGAGAGATTCTTGGATATCTTTTAAGTTTTGGGCCATTCTTTCTGCAGCTATGGCCGATGTAATGATGTAGAATGCATGTGAACTCTCAAGTTTATCTTTAAGCGTTTTGTTTTCTAGGGACCTGAGGTGATCGTTGATTAAAGTGAACTGCTTCACCATTGTTGCTTCGTTACGCTGTACAATGTTGTTCTCAGTTTCCAGAACACTTGTCTGGCTTTTAAGCAGTTGGAATAGGTGATTTTCATTATGTTGGATTATGTCGATATCCTGTTCATATTTTTCTGCAAAATGTTGATCTAACACTCCGAATAACGAGTTTGCAACATATCCTACTCCGTCGATTAATCCTCTTTTGAACCTGTGTTGAATTATCCGCTGCGACCTCAGTAATTCGTTGTAATAATTTAGTTCACTCATGCTTTGTTCGAGTTGGTTAATCATAACATGAAATTGCATCATCCACTCTTCGCAACGAGCTTGCTTTATATGAGATACGAATACTTGCAGAGTGTCCACATTGCGCCAATAATTTGTCATATTGTAATAGAATACCAGTTTCCATTCATCTCTAATTTCTTGTAAATCTGCAATCTTGTCAAAGTAAATTGTTTGATTTTTTGTCAGTTGAGTAAGTTTCATATCTTGCTGGACAGTAGGTGTTATCAATGTCATAATTAGCATCAGCATATAACATACCAAGCTGTTCCAGGTGAGCTTTCTAGCTCGGTTTTGCCTGTTTTTGGGTAGTTTGTCAGTGTCAGTGTTGTTTTGTTGTTCCTCAGCCTCTACTAGTGGTACCAGTTTTGAAATAGGCCGTTTAGTTTCGCCTTTTGCAGTTCGCAACGTCACAACTCTAGTGTGGCCGTCCTTTCCAGGGTGTAACTCCGCTACACGACCCAGTGCCCATTTCCCTGCAGGTAACCTTTCATCTTTAATGCATACAATGTCATTTTTCTTTATGTCAGTTTTCTGTCGTTTCCACTTTTGTCTTGCTTGTAGTTGTTGGAGGTACTCTTGTGACCACCTCTTCCAGAAATCCTTGCTAAGTTGTTGTACAATTTGCCATCTCGTGTTTAAACGGTAAGTAGTGTCCATGTCGGGTTCTGGAATTGTCATGAGTGATGTGCCGGTTAAGAAATGTCCTGGAGTTAAACAGTTAATCTCTTCGGCGTTTTCTGTAACGGTGCATAGTGGTCGTGAGTTCAAGCAAGCTTCTATCTGACATAGCAGAGTGGTAAATTCTTCGTATGTCAGACGTTGGTCTCCAATGACCCGTTTGAGATGATATTTCATGCTCTTTACAGCGGCTTCCCACAGTCCGCCTGCGCTTGGCCAGACCGGGGCATTGAAGTGCCATTTAACTCCCATCTCTGATATTGTGCCCAATAGGATCCGATTTGCACCCACAAAATTCGTGCCATTGTCGCTGTACATGCCCCGTGGCGTACCTCGACGAGCGCAAAAGCGCTTGAAAGCCGATAAGAATGCTGTACTCGAAAGTTCTGATACCAGTTCTAGATGGATGACTTTTGTTGCTAGACAAACAAATACTGCAACGTACGCCAGCAATGTTCTGACGCCTCGGCCTTTACTTGCCTTGATCTCTACGTGTCCAGTAAAATCGACACCTGTATGTGTAAAAGGGCGAGATACTGTCACTCTCGGCTCTGGTAGATCAGCCATAATCTGGTTTGTTTGTTTAGCATTAAATCGGCGACATGTTACGCATTTATGTAGAACCTTTTTGACGGCGCGATGTCCTCCTACGATCCAAACTCTTTGTCGTAGATGTGTCAGGGTTAACTTAGGACCTCCGTGTAATGTTCTTCTGTGAGCTTGCCAAATTAATAACTCTGTCAGTTTGTTGTCATGTGGTAGTAGAATTGGATGTTTAGTGTCTTCGGGTAAGTTTGAGTTACGTAACCTTCCACCCACTCGCAGAATGTCATGCTTGTCAAGGAATGGATTTAAACTCAAAAGGTTACTTCTTGTGCTCAAACCTTTGTTTTCCTTCAATCTCATAATCTCGTCACTGAAGGCATGCAATTGAATATGTTTCATTATTAGGTTTTCAGCGCTTTGTAGTTCTGTAGATGTTAAATAAGTAGTAGTAAAATGAGTGTCGGTTTTCGAAGAGCTGTTTATGAAACGTTTTATCTGAGCAATGACCCTTGTAATACGAGTCAAATCGCTGTGTCTGTCTAATAACTCAATTACTATTGAAGACGGTTCACATTTCACAACATACGTTTGCATTTGTTTTTGTTTTGATTCGCATGTTGTCGATGTAATTGCAATTTTGCCAAAAGTATCTTCACTGTAATTTTTTATCCAGTTGGGACCTTGCCACCACAAAGGATGTTGCAATAGTTGGGAACAACTGATTCCGCGTGATGCACAGTCTGCAGCATTTTCCTCGGATTTGACATAACTCCAGTGCTGTTTTGGAATTACTTCTTGCACTTGCTGTGCTCTGTTGCTGACGAACGACTTCCATTTTGTGACGTCACCATGCAGCCAGCGTAATACAATCATAGAGTCCGTCCAGGCGTATGTACTTTTGTGCACATTGTCCCATTTGAAGGCTGTCAGGACCTTTTTCATAAGCCGTGAAAGTAGTAGCGCTCCACATAATTCGAGTCGCGGTAGTGTCAATTTTTTGTTGATTGGCGACAACCTTGATTTTGCAGCGATAAGTCTAGTCACAGGCTCGTTTTTGTCATTTAAAGGGCCTTGGTTGGATTCCCTCCATATGATCTTTTGCAAGCGTTGGTCTTCTTCATGGACAAGGATCATGCGATACATCTTCTCACAATCTGCAGTAAAGACGTACTTGTATAGCCGCCACCCTAATAATAATGTCAATAGATCTTGATGAAGCTTAGGACCACACTCCATCAAGTCGTTCAGGCTGTAACCTGTGTCGGTTTTCTGGGAGGCGTTAAAAACCACCCTCAATTTTGATGTCACTGAGTCCTGTTTTAGGACTCCATGATGAGGTAGGTAGCATGCCATGTTGCAGTCAGGTTTGCTCTCCTTCATGTGTCCCATTTTCAGGTACTCTTGCATAAATTTGATGTAACTATCTGATAATTTGTCATCCCTGCCTAATCTCCTTTCTAATTGCATAAACTGTGCTACAGCTCGTGGCTTTGACTTGCCTAGCAGCTGATTAAAATTAGGCTTCATTGGCAAACGAACTGCATATCTGCCATCAGCTAATCGCTTAGTTGTTGCAGTATAGAACTCCTCACAATATCGTTCCTCTGACGTCATAGAATTGCATGCATCTCCATTGATGTCTTCCACTTCCCAGTATTTTGTCAAGTCGTTAACTTCATTAACTACGACGTTGCAATTAAATGTTTTTGTGACATTGCCTGACAATATCCAACCCAACCGTGTTTGTTGAGCCATGGGTTCATTAACCTCCCCTTTGACTAAGCCATTCATGAGTATTTCTGAAAATACGTGTGCATCCAGAAGTATGTCAATGGGCCTAGATAAGTTGTAATCTGGGTCGGCTAGTGTGATGTCTGTCACATGAGCCCAAGGTTTCTTTGCAAATGTTACGTTAGGCAGACTGTTTACTACCCGTGTCATGATTAACGCTTCCGTTGTAAGCTGGAATTCGTTATGTAAGGACTTGCAGGATAGATGGACCTTTCCTTTACTCCTGTTGGATAAAGTACCGATCCCGCTTATGTTTGCACTCAGCTGTTGACGCTTTATGCCCAATCTTTGAGCTGCATTCTCCGTTATCAACGTAATTTGTGAGCCTTGATCAACTAGAGCCCTTAGTGTAATGTAGTCACCTCCAGCTGTGGCTACTTGCAGTAATGCTGTTGGTAATAATATTTCATCATCATTGTTCGATGCGAAGTTGTTTTGCAGATTTTTATTTGACCTAGTTGAAGTCGATGACGACGGTTTAGGTGCTGTTTGTGTTGCTGAGGGCGTTTGCGCTGACTTCACAATATCGTTGTGCAGAAGTGTGTTATGTTGTTCATTGCAATCTCTGCATCTTTTCTGTGATGCACAGTAACCCTTAGTATGCACATACAAACAATTTTTGCATATATTATTGTTTTCTATGAATGCCATTTTTTCGTGACTTAGCATGTCAGTGAATTTAGAGCATCGAAATAATGCATGATTGGTATTGCACAACGGACAAATAATCTTACTGACTTTCCCAGCGTTTGACGCATGGAAATTGCGAGAATAGTTTGATGAATCTTTATTGGGTTGTGAATTTGCTGACTTGGAATTTTTGCTGAACGGATGTGGCGTCTTAATGTGTGGTTTTGATGCAGGTTTATCACCGTGTTCTGGATTTTTCCTGTGCAATGGTTCTAATGCCATGAACTTGTTTTCGACGAAATCCATAAAATGATTGTATGTTGGTATCTCGCGCGGATCCGACCTGGACTGCATGTATTCCGAATACGTTTCGGAGTCTAATTTTTCGCATAAAACGTAAACTAGAATAGGATCCCAAGAGCTAGTATCAACGCCTAAATTGTGTATCGCGTTTATGGTTTCGTTGCTAGTGTCATATAACCGCTTGAGGTCGAATGCAGATTGTTTTTGCAAATTAGGTTGACGCATAAATACCTGGAAGTTTCTGGTGAATAACAAAAACTTATTATTGTATCTATGGCACAAAATTTCCCAACACGTGTCATAATTTTCGGGTGCGATGTGTAAATGTTGCACGAGCTTTTCCGCTTCACCTCGAAGTCTACCCTTTAAATGCTGCATTTTCTGACTTTTTGCAATCGCTGAATTATTATGAATCGCTTCTACGTAGAGATCCATAAAAGTAGGCCATAAGGTATAGTTGCCGTTAAAAGTAGGTATGTCAATTTTAGGCAATGTTTGGTGTTGATGTATAGAAGCGTTTAATTTCGTGTTCAACGCCCGTTTCATATTTGTAAATGCATTTTCGTGACGACAGAACTCGTCATAATAGTCCTGTGAATTCCCCTCTAATATGCCATCAATTTGTAAATGTAATTTGTCAACTGCAGTCCACCGAAACTCTACAGTCTTAAGCATATCCTCAATTTCCCATTTCTCCTTAACCTCGTCTAGGCTTCGATTTACTAACCTAGTGAATGCACGGAAGTTAGCTTGTTGCAACTGCTGTAACTCGAGTAGCTTGTCCTCTGCTCCTACAGATGTCTCGAACAAGGTTTTGTCAAACTCAACGTTTAACTTACTGTGGCCGGCGTTGCTGGTTCCAGCAAGAGTTTTCATCTCGAACGCTGCAATCTCCCGACGCGTTCCATAGTACCAACTTTTCATGACCTCATAAATGTTACCGGTGAAATATTGATGATCTTTCTCTTCTACTGCACTCAGCTCTCGGTTCTTCTCTTCACATTCCGCCCATAGCAGATCTAACCTATCAAGCCTTTTACGAATGTACTCGGTGTTCTTCCTGCTCGCTGAATCCTTCTTAAAATTAGAATGGATTATCTTCACTTCCTCGAGGATCTCAGCTTGGCGCACGATTAAACCCTCCATTGTAAAGCCGTAAGATAAATAATGAACGATCTTACTTGAAATTCAGGAACTCTCCCTGTATGCAACTGCAATGCAATGTGACGCTCTGGAGTCTGGACCGCTGCTACCTCCCCGAATGCTTCCTGCACGGCAACACACGTGGCACGGTATGACACGACACGACACAGATCCCGCGCGACGACTTATCGACCGATGTATCGGACTGTATGGTACTTGCAATAGTTACGAAGGACCAAAAAAACTATGTAGGGTGCATCCCTAACATAAGTAATGTCAATGCAAAAATGTAAAATGTCAATGTAACTTAAATGCAGAAAACGTCAGTGAGTGCTCAACGGGATGAATCTAAATAAAATGCAAGTTGTCCGACTCAAACCACGTCTAATTGAACACTAAAAATGTAATATACATAAAAATGCAGAGAATAATGCAATGTGTCAGCGTCAATGCATTGCCAAATGTAGGTCGCGTCCAAGGTGCAAATACGCGAGTCTACTGGCTAACTTATTGCAATAACAATATATTAAAACCCATGTACATGCACCGTACAGAAAGAATTAAAGAAAAATAACTTATATAAAAAGATAACGATTAGCCCAGTCAAGCATAAAGCCTCATTTCCGACAAAGAAGTCAAAAAAAGCTTTAAAAATAAAACAAACACAAACTAAGACTAAAGGACAGGACTACAGCAAGTCATCAACAGCCTCCCATTTAAACCAGTCTTCACAAACTATTACTAACAGTACTGAGTCTATTAAACAACAGGGTCTAAGTCTGTACCCTGTACCTTCCAGTAAAAACAAGATGTGTATACTGAGCTCAAATAATAAAGATAAAGTCTTGTCGATAGCTCAAGATTTACTTTGTGACAAGTACGACATATGTCATTATATTACAACAAACGGAACATTGCAGCAACTTCTTAGCGGAATTCAAACTAAATTATGTGACTATACCATGAATGACTTTTGTATATTATTAATTGGAGAAGATGACTTTACAATTACTAGCAACTATTGCAATACTATTGTATACGTTCGGGATATTCTTAAACAAATTACTCACACTAATGTTATAATCTGTGTCCCTACTTTTAAACTTGGAGGCCACAATAATATCTACAATTGGAGAATTGAAACATTTAATAATTTATTATACTTGGATTTATTAACTCATGAACATGCATATTCTTTTGATTCTAATTGTAATTTGACGTACGACACAATGTTTAACTCATTGACAGGCCGTATAAATAACTACGGCTTTCGTAATACTTTTGAAAATCTGCTGCATTTAATTAATGACATTACTTTAAGTTACATGACTACCTCTACAGAAAATATAAATACTGCAGAAGAAACATCTTCATTGTTTTTTCGACATTAAATATCTCAATGTTTTGCATCAAAATATAGCGGGACTACTAAACAAATCTGACCTACTTTTAGTAAACATAGAAGAGCTAAAAAGCAAAAATATAGTCATTGATGTAATATGTATCACAGAGCATTTTATGTTATCAGGTTATGAGCAATACCTAAACATACCTAATTACGCACTAGCGGCATGTTTTAGTCGTACTTGTAGTAAAAGAGGTGGAGCATGTATCCTAGTAAATAAGGTACATAAGTTCAAAGAACTTTCCCAAATCACTAAATTGTCAATAAGTAATGTAACTGAATGTTGTGCAGTCGAGTTACTTGATTTTAAAATTATAATAGTTTGTATATATACCGTGCACCGGGACAAAGCAATCTCAATTTGTTTTTTACTAGACTTGGAAATGTCCTAAATTGCATTTCTAAAATTAGGAATCATAATACTGTTGTAGCAGGTGATTATAACATAGATATCATGAAGTGCAATAATGCCACCTTGGATTTTGATGTTTATTGTTAAATTATAATCTCATATTAGCACTAAAGCAGCCTACAAGACTATCGAGTAAGACTTGTATAGAAAACTTTGCGCATGACTTTAAAAAACAGTGTAAGACTGATGTGTTAGAACATGGCTTATCAGATCACACTGCCCAACTAATTAACCTTCCAGTAAAAAAAATATTTAAATTAAAGTCTTGGCATAAAATGAAGCGTGACTACAGCTCAGAAAATATTCATAAATTAAAAAAAAAAAACATATAAAAAACCTTTCTTTTTGTGAAATATATAACACAAGTGATCCAACGGCAGCATATCATAATTTTATGGAAACACTTAAATTATTTTATGATTTGTGTTTTCCGCTAATTAAAATTAATGTGCAAGTAAATACCAAGTTAAGATGGATATCACGTGGAATTAAGACCTGTAGTAAGAATAAAAGAGAATTACTCTGGAATTTCAGACGGAACTCAACATTATCTAACAAACAAAAATATACAACATATTCAAAACTGCTAAAACGAATTATAAACCTTACTAAACGTGCTCAAAATAATTACAAAATAAAAACGTCGACTAATAAAAATACAACGGCATGGCAAATTAAAAAAAATATAAAATAAAAAATAAAAATCTTTATTGAAATAAATTAGAGTTACAAAACCTATGAAGCCTCTGAAACCCAAACTAGGTAAAAACCTGTATGTCAGATTTCAGCGCCTTCACCCAATTCATTACATTAAATTTTTGTACCAACTAAGACTTTTAATGATCATGATAATTTTGAGCATGCAGAAATTACAGTAGAGATAGTACTTGAAAAGGTATTGAAAATGTAGTGTGAAAGTAGTGTATGATTGTGGAGTGTGGATGTGTGTGTGGGTGTGTATGTGGGTGTGTGTCTGAGGGTGAGTTCATCTTACCCCGTAAAATGTTTTTCCGTTTCTTCGTAGTTAAGAGTAAGAAGCCAGTTCTTAACCTTGGACTTGCATTCATGAAAAGAGAGCGGGTAAATGTTTAAAATTTTATTAATTTTATTGTAAATGTGCACAGAAAGAAAACGCCTTTGACGTCTGGCTAATGCAGTACGTGTTCTTTCGGAGACAAATACATTAGTAATAGTACGTTTGTTTCTTAATTTCTCTGGATCATATGGGGTAGACACATGCAGTTTGATAATAACCTGATAAGCAAAAAGCTGCCTTACCGTGAGAACTTGACACAGCTCATATAGCGTTCTAGTGGGGAATCTATAGGGTTTAAATGTCATAGTTTATTATAAATAATTATAAATAATAATAAATTATAAATAAATAATTATAAATAAATAATTAAAATAATAATAAATTAAATATTGGGTGGGACATTTCCGAAAGACCTCAAATTCACAATAAATTATCAAACCTATATTTAAAAAAGGTAATAAACAGTTAATAGAGAACTACAGACCTATAGCACTAATTTCTGTATTCTCAAAAATCTTTGAGAAATATATTTACAGTCAAATCAGTACCTATCTAGAACAAAATGAAATTCTATGTGATGAGCAAAAAGGCTTCAGGAAAAATAAAAACATCAATATGGCGGTCTATGACTTTTTATACGTAGTTTCTTCACAAGTTGACAAATCTTTACCTGTTTCTTCTATCTATTGTGACATGTCGCAAGCATTTGATTGTGTAGACCACAATATTCTGCTGAATAAACTTGAGGCTTATGGTATAAGAGGAAATGTCCTAGAATTGATAAAATCATATTTATCACACCGCCAACAAATAACCCAAATATCAAAATTTAATACTAAGACTAAAAGGGAACAGTTATTCTCCTCACATAAGCGTTACATCAGATATGGTGTCCCCCAGGGAAGTGTAATTGGCCCTCCTTTGTTCCTACTATACATTAATGATCTACCAAAAGCTACTAAGGAATCCATGTCATAGTTCGCTGACGACAGTACTGTGACCATAGCTCCTAAAAATATGAATAACTACTATTCTGATTGTAATGGATCATTGAATTCTATAATTACCTGGCTTAATAACAATAATTTGAAAATTAATCTTAATAAAATAAACGTAATGCATTTTAGACAGCGAGAAAAGCTACGTAATACATCAGAATTTAGTTTAATATACAAAGATAATATAATACAAGAAGCTGAAATAGCCCGATTTTTGGGATTAATCATTGACAAGCAATTAAATTGGAAAAGTCAAATTAACGAACTTTGTAAAAAAAAAAATAGTTCTTCGTCATATGCTCTGTATAACTTGGCACCGACTGACACTTTACGTACAGCATATTACGGCCTTGTTGAATCAGTATTAAGATTTGGAATAATTTTCTGGGGGATTTCAACTCAAAAGGAGACTGCGTTCAAAGCACAAAAGCGTTGTATTCGGGCTATGTTTGGGTTGCAAACTATTGACAGTTGCAAACCAATGTTTATACAGCACAAAATTCTAACACTTCCGTCACTGTATATATTAGAAATATCGCTATTTGTAAAAACCAATCCTCATTTGTTTCCCCTTTTGACCAATAATACAGATAGAAATAGACGTGAGAAGTATAGACTTTGGGTGCAATCACTCCCCGCAAAAACAGCATTTCTGAAAAAACGTGTGATATGCATGGCCCCATTGATATACAATAAAATTCCTAATTCCTTTAAGGAAATGAATATAAATTCATTCAAGAGAGAATTTAAAAATGCCAGCAGCTCATTCGCCACAAGTTCATTGCTCATGGCGAGTAACTCACGAGCGACAGCTTGCGCCGCGCTAATTAAAACAGAATATTATACAAACACGTCCGCATCGGAACGCGGCACAAGCGGAATGCCCGAAGGTAAATAACTGGCATATCTGCGAGCAAAAAACAAGTCACCAAATTCGCTCCGGTCAGGATTGAATAGAAAAACTCATACATTCCCAGGAGATAGATGAAACGTGTCAAATCACGCCTATCTATCTGGCCAAGGAAGCCCTGCTGGAGCTGGACAGCAAGCACTACATAGTTTCTTTCCCAAAGCCCACCAAGGTGCAACTCTACTGCGGCCCTGTAAAACATAAAATTCTGGAAGGAAGTTTTCTGGCTACAATTCCGAAGTCTTGCAGAATGAAAACCCCGAAATTCACATTGGCCAACATCGATGACAAAGTCAACGGAATTTCAATTGAAATCACGGCGCTCCCACCGATGACTGATAATTCTCAGAAGATTCGGCCAAATTACCACCTGACTTCAATGGACCTCAGCACATTGCACAAGATACAGAAACAAATTACAATGGAATCGTCTGTTGAAATCGATACTGCGGATTCCTCGAGTCATTACCATACAACAATACCATTGTGCGCAATTGTACTTGCATTATTAAGTGCAGGTACACTTCTTACCATCTACTTTATTCGTCGTCATCGGGCAAAACTCATTAAAATTGAATCGAATAAAGAAGCCATCGAGTTGTCGCAGCGGAACAAGAAAGCCGTAACTTTTGCCGTAGAAATTGGCAAATAGTTGCTCATCTAAGGGGGGAGGTGTTATATCTGTGAATGCCTCCCAGATACGTCATCACCATACATTCGGTTACTGTGAATGGATTGCGCAACCCAACTTATGCATCCAATAAAACTAACCAGCAAATTCGGCGCGGGGCCTTTCGTCACATACATCGGTCGTTAGGACAACCTCTTAGTACCTATTCACCTAATATTAAGAATTAATTGTAATCACTTTATTAAATTCATTTAGTGGACATTTTGGGTTTTTTTTGGACTCCTCCGCTGCCCATCACTTAATTTGTGCAATAACAAAAACATTTTACATAAATTTGTGTGTGACACTCCAGTCGCAGTGAGTGTTGCAAATGGTGAGAAACTGATGTCATCCGGCAGAGGAAATGTGAAAATTACTTTACAGAACACTTTAAGAACTGTAAGTGAAGAGTTGTATGTACCTAATCTAGCAACAAACTTGCTTTCAGTCAGTGCAATGACACGTAAAGGTTTTAGTGTAACATTTCAGGGAAATTTGTGTAAAATTTATGATGGCAAGGAGGTAGTTCGACAATTTTTGCTAAATAAAAGCTACTACTCGGTAAACGAATATCTAAGTGATAGACTTATAAAGTCATAACTAAATACTATAACATCTCTCAACAGATACCTGTTTATATATACGTATTTTTTTTTTTATCTCAGAAAAAATAATGATGCAAGTAGGTAACTTGCATCATTATTTATAGTTTTAAGTAATATTATATAAATAACAAATGCTTCCTCTCTCCTACCTCACTTATTTTGCTGTGCCCGACAGGGTCCACATGATCTAATTATAAGTTTACCACCTAAGAATACCTACATGTGGAATGCAATAGAAGTATTGAGTATTGAGTAGTTGCCACAGCTAGGAGCTAGAATGGTATTTATATACTTAATACTAAAGTTGAAGCTTCTTTTGTGACTGAGGAGAGGCCATGTACTGTGTCTGTGTGTCGGGAAGGGAAAGGTTTTGTTTTATCAACAGAGCAGCTTGCAATGGCGGATGTGCCAGTATCTCAGGCTGCGCCCAAGGAGTCGCAGGAGGTTTGGCATAGAAGGTTTGGACATCTCAATGTGAGAAGTATGCAGCTTTTAAAAGGTATGTCTACTGGCATGGATTTTGATAACTTGACTTTCAAATCATGTGCTGCTTGCATTGAAGGTAAACAAACAAAGTTCCCTTTTCCGAAAAAGTCAAAGAATAGGGCAAAAGCCTCGTTGGAGCTTGTGCATAGTGATCTTTGTGGGCCATTTTCTAAGAATTCACTTAGTGGATCTAGATACTTTCTAACGTTTATTGATGATTTTACCAGAAAAACCTATGTATATTTTCTAAAGTCAAAAAAACAAGTTTTTGATAAATTTAAGGAGTACAAGGCTATGGTTGAAAATCAGACAGGTAACAAATTAAAAGTATTTCGCACTGACAATGGTGGTGAGTATGTAAATAAATGTTTACAGGATTTCCTGAAGAGTTGTGGGATCCGTCACCAGACCACTGTACCCCACTCGCCGCAGCAAAACGGAGTTACTGAACGAGCCAACCGCACCATAGTGGAGAAGGCCAGGTGCATGCTTCTCGATGCAGGCCTTGATCAGCGGTTCTGGGCAGAGGCGGTCAACACTGCTGTTTATCTAAAGAACAGGACACCGACCAAAGCGGTTCTGGGTACTAATCCTGAGGAAAAATGGTCAAATAAAAAGGTAGATATTACTCATCTTTGAACTTTTGGCTGTTTAGCTTATGCATTGACAGAAAAACGTAAGAAGTTTGATTCAAAATGTAAGAAATACTATTTTGTGGGCTACTGTGAAGAGACAAAAGGGTATAGATTATTAAACCCTTCACGTCCATCAGAATGCATAAAGGCAAGAAATGAAACATTCTTAGAAAGTGAATTTTATTCATCAAGATGTGAAAGTGATGACTTCACTGAGCTAGTGTTAGCATATTCTCACAATCAAAACTCTTCTTCAACCTCCCACGAAATTGAAGGTGATATTGGCAATGAATGTGCTTCAGATCAATCACTAAGGCAGACCGTTTCAGATCAGTCACCAGAGCAGTCTAGACCGGTTCAGTCCTTATTAGATTCAAATGATGAAACAGGGATACTCAATAATGCGGGATCTGATGAATCTCATGAATGGGCAAAGAACATCATCACAGTATGATTATGAAGCTATTCGTAAAGAACTGGACGACATCGACTTCAGCCCCATCCTAACTTGTACAAACACCAACCAAGCAACTAATCTGTTTATTGATAATATACAACGTGTGATTACTAATCACACCCGAATAACCAGAACTCACAAAAAATGCAGGGTTCTAAAACCGTGGATGAGCACCGGCCTGGTTCGTTGTCTAAGAAACCGAGATAGAATGCATATCGAAGTCAGGAAGAAGCCTGACGACTCCATACTTAAAATAACATACACACGGTATAGAAACTTTTGTACCTAATACCTTAATGAGAAAGTTGAAGCGAGCATTTGAAAAGGAAGAATTTCTAAAAGCCAAAAATAATCCTAAAGCAACGTGGAAAGTGATTAAATCTATCACGAATACAAATGTTCAAACCCGATCCCCTCGTGAACTTCTGAGTGATTCAGTTGACGTTAAAACATCGGCAAACAAAGTCAATGAGTTCTTTGTCAATATAGGTACAAACCTGGCGTCGAAAATTGGAGCCAGCACCATCACCGCTGCTGTAGCACCACCACCCAGTCAATTATCTAACTCTCTTGTAATCCTCCCTGTGGATGAGGAACAAGTAAGTAGAATTATCCATGACCTCCGTAATGAATGCGCTACAGGGTGGGATAATATTCCAGCTAGAGTTATCAAGAGTTCGCGTACTACCTTAACCCCCGTACTCACTCATATTTGTAACCTGTCCATAGACTCTGGAATCTTTCCTGAAGCTTTTAAGAGAGCCGTCGTGCATCCTATATATAAAAACGGGGGCAGAGACAGAGTCACAAACTATATACCTATTTCTGTTCTGAGTACGCTTTCAAAAATTCTGGAGAGAATTCTGAACAATTGTTTAGTCAGCTTTCTGGAAAAACATAAATTAATAGCTCCAAACCAGTACGGCTTTAGATCTGGAATTTGTACGGAGGATGCCGTTGCTGCCTTCACAAACAGTCTGGTAAGTCAATTAGATAATAAACTGAGCTTCTATGGCATCTTCTTAGACTTCTTTTGACACGGTCTCTGTCCCTCGACTTATTTCAAACATAGAAAGCTTAGGAGTGCGTGGAGTAATTCTAAAATTATTTAAAGACTACCTTTGTGATAGATCTCAGTGTGTTCTCATTGATTCAGTCACCAGTTCATATGAAAAACTCACCTATGGCATCCCACAAGGTAGTATATTAGGACCGACACTTTTCCTAATATACATCAATGATCTATGCAAGCTCTCCATCTCTAATTGCGAAATTTTCTCTTATGCCGACGACACGGCACTACTAGTGTTTGACAAAAACTGGGAGCAAGCCAGAGATAGAGCAGAATACTCGCTTCGGTTAATAATGGAATGGCTGTCAACTAACTTGCTGACGTTGAATTTAGATAAGACAAAACTAATCAGGTTCTACCGCCCACAATCAATAACCCCACCCTCTTTCTCTCATAAAATTAGAGCTCACACTTGTCCCCCTCAGCAGTCAGTAGGTTGTAACTGTCTTGCTCTCAGCGCGGTCCCCAATATTAAGTACCTGGGAGTGATTATTGACGAAAAACTTAACTGGCATGCGCATATAGAGGCACTCTGTACTAGAATCAGAAGACTAATATATATTTTTAAAGAACTCAGGCACTCCGCCAATTCCAAAACTCTGACTCTTGTGTACCTCAGCCTTTGTCAGTCTATCATTATGTACTGCATCCCGGTGTGGGGCGGTACTTACAAAACCGCAATGGTCCCTGCAGAACGTGCGCAACGAGCGGTTCTTAAAGTGATGCTTTTTAAACCTAGAGACTACCCTACTGATGAGTTATATTCTGAGGCCGAAGTTCTCACAGTAAGGCAACTATATGTCCTTCGTGCAGTCCTGCGGAGACACTCCCACCTTCCATTAGACAAAAATCTGCTTCTGAGACGCCACGGCTTCCCTATATGTAAAACCAACCCCTGTCGTTTTGCATTTACAAGTCGACAATTGTTGGCTCAAAGTTCACGCATGTATAATAAAATAAATAAAATAATTCCGTTGTACAGATATAACTTACATGAAATTAAAAATAAATTAAGGAAATGGCTCTTATCCTTAAATTATGTTGAAACAGAAAATATATTGGCTATAGATTCATAACTTTATCATACCTCTATTTACCTTGAAAGAAAACTTATCACACACACTACACATACACACCTCTCTACACACAAACTACACACATATACACACTCATACACAACCACATTTATTCACACCATTTGCTGTGTTAATAACCACTGTAAACTAACAGAAAAGTCACGGTTGTATTGTATTATATAAATTGAGGCCGCAAAATCTCCGACTCCTAAGATACAGGTCTGCGTACCTAGTTTAGGAGCCCGGAAAGCTGACGATAATTTTAAACTTGGTAGTACAACCCACTGTTTCCATAAGCTATGTACTGTGTTGTGATTTTGTTTTTTATGTACTAATAAACTTATTATTATTATTATCTAATTTAAGGCCTCGGAATAGTATTGTATCAGCGAGTAGCTATGAATCAGATGATTCGCGTGATGCCACTTACATTCCAGGTGACACGTCCGTGGATACTTCGGCAGAGTACAGCGAAGCTGTGAACTTGGCATCGCAGTCCTCACACTTGTCCGAAACCAGATGCTTTGATGATGAACCGGAAACGGTGGTGGAAGCTATGCAAGGAACAGAATCCAAGAAATGGAGAGATGCTATGTCAGATGAGTATAAATCATTTTTGGATAACAAATGCTGGACTATGACTGACTTGCCAGGAGGGCAGAGACCTGTAAAGTGCAAGTGGGTTTATAAAAGGAAGAGTGGATTGAATGGAGAAGTATTGAAATATAAAGCACGATTAGTAGCAAAAGGTTATACACAAAAGTATGGTGTAAACTACTACGAAACATTCTCACCAGTGGTGAGGTATTCAACTATTAGAATGCTGCTTGCTTTGGCTGCTGAGACGAACATGGAGATGCAGTTTTCACATCAAGGTGATCTACCTTGATGTGAAAACTGCATTTTTGAATGGAGACCTCAAGGAGACCGTCTACATGGAACAGCCGGAAGGCTTTGAAGACAAAAAGAACCCAGGGAAAGTCTTCCGCCTGTATAAAGCAATTTATGGGCTCAAACAAGCTTCTAAGAGTTGGTATGAGAAGATTAATACAGTTTTAATAGAGAAACTGAGCTTTAGAAAGTTTTCTTCAAAACCTTGTGTTTTTATGAAGAATCATGATAGAACTATAACTATTATAGCACTTTATGTCGATGACATAATTTTGTTTTCAAATAACAAACAGGAAAAATGAAAGATTAAAGAGAAGCTCATGACTCAGTTCGAGATGAAGGATCTAGGGCCAGCTCGTCACGTCCTTGGCATGAAACTATGCAGAAGGGATGGCAAGTTGACTTTGGATCAGTCTAGTTATACAGGGTTACTGGTAATTCGACGTATATCCGTCAGGGGCTGATAAGGGGGCAAAAATGCAACAAATTGAACCCCCCATATGTATGGCCGAAATTCAATAGTTTTCGAGAAATTTGAATTTTAAGAGTTTTTCGATATTTACCCAAAATTTGACATTTAATTCCAAATAAAAAAAAAATACATATTTGAATGGGTACCATTAAAAATGATGTTGTAGCTGGCACTTTAATTAAGCTATTGACATAATTAAAACTACTTAATTTAACAAAATAATTAAAATAATGAGCGATTTAAGAATAATATCTTATTAATATTTTCATTGTACGCTTCAAAAATGTTGTCTCGTCACAAAAATTACTATGACATTAATCGTACAAATAAGTAAAACAACTTGCCTATTCTGTAAGCTTTCCAAAAAGGTATAAAAGTCAATTTTAAAATACTCGTACATAATTCGTGGCATGGCATGTGTTTGAACAGGCGCGGCGGCGCGCGGTGCGGGGAGAGAAATCATCTCTGTTTTTAGTTTATGATCCTCGCTAAAACAACCGATTTTACTGGCGAAATTCTTCGTGATGGGGCGGGGTGTGCGGGCGGGGGAGTACACGGCATCTGCTGCGCTCGCGTCGCCTTGCTTAGTAAGTTTCGACTCTACGCCGCGCAAGCACGTGTGTTGTTATCTTGCTATTAACCAATCTCTCATCGCGTTAATTTGTTATCGATCATTATTGTTAATTCTTGTTTCTTTTGTTTATCATTGTTATTTCGGATAACATGGCTTCGTATTCTAAGAACGAATACGCAGACAATGTTTTGTTATGGTTTTGCCGAAGGAAACGCGGCTGCGGCTCGGCGAGAATACCAACGCCGCTTTCCCGATCGTCGACTTCCCCACGTTACTGTTTTCGGGAGCACCTATCGACGATTGTCTGAAACTGGCAGTGTTCAGAGAGCACAAGTTAACGGTACACGGCTGACGAAGAGGTCACCATTCTTCAGTGTTGATGACCCAAACATCTCAACGAACATTGTTGCAAGACAGCTCGGTATGTCCCAGTGGAAAGTGTGGTCGGTAGTACATCTATCAGGTAGACACCCATACCATTATCAACCTGTCCAAACACTGCACGAGGGAGATCCTGCCAGGCGACTCGAATTTTCTCGGTTTATGTTAAACGCTGACGGTGACCAGGAACATTTCCTAAGAAATATTTTGTGGACTGACGAGTCAAAGTTTGACCGGGATGGTATAACGAATTACAATAACTTACATTTTTGGGCACCTAAAGTAGGCAGGAATCCAAAAAAACTAAAAGAAACTGAACTGGATGGGTGTCCTTGATAATTATTTGATGGGCCCTCATTTCTTGGCCCAAAATTTGAACGGCGAAAATTACGAGGAGTTTTTAAGAAACATTCTAGACGATTTGTTGGCGGATGTTCCCGAAGAAATAAAAAACAACCTCATGTTTCAACATGATGGTTGCCCAGCATATTACCGGATTACTGTCCGACAGTGGCTAGACGAGAGATATCCAAACCGATGGATTGGGAGGAGAGGGCCAATTCCGTGGCCAGCACGAAGCCCTGATATCATACCACTTGATTTTTACGTTTGGGGTCATATGAAGGAATTAGTTTATGTGACCCCAATAAATTCAGTCGAAGAACTTCGACAGCGAATAATAAACGCGGCGCAACAGATGAGAACAACGTTCACATCGAGAGTGACGAAAACCGAAGTTAGGAAGAGAATTCGAACCTGCATTCGTAATCGAGGGGCTCATTTTGAACAAGATGTGTAAAATTTTTTATAAAATTTGACGTAAATTTTTTAATGCATTTTATTTCATACAATTACAAATGACCCTTTCTCTCCGCCGATTCAAACATATGCCATGCCACGAATTATGTATTTTAAAATTGACTTTTATACCTTTTTAGAAAGCTTACAGAATAGGCAAGTTGTTTTAGTTATTTGTACGATTAATGTCATAGAAATTTTGTAACGAGACAATATTTTTGAAGCGTAAAATGAAAATATTGGTAAGATATTATTCTTATATCGCTCATTATTTTAATTATTTTGTTAAATTAAGTAGTTTTAATTATGTCCATAGCTTAATTGAAGTGCCAGCTACAACATCATTTTTAATGGTACCCATTCAAATATGTATTTTTTTTATTTGGAATTAAATGTCAAATTTTGGGTAAATATCGAAAAACTCTTAAAATTCAAATATCTCGAAAACTATTGAATTTCGGCCATACATATGGGGGGTTCAATTTGTTGCATTTTGGCCCCCTTATCAGCCCCTGACGGATATACGTCGAATAGTTAACCCTGTATACAAAGAGTCTTAGACCGTTTTCAGATGTCTGATTGCAAGCCAGCGTGCACTCCTATGGAATCTGGGCTGAAGCTTGTAACACCAGATTGTGAAGAAAACAATTTTCCGTATAGAGAATTGGTTGGATGTTTGATGTACATTGCAGTCTGCACGAGACCAGACATTGCTCACGCAGTCAGCATACTCAGTCAGTTCAACGATTGCCCCCCTTTCATTTATTATACCGCACGGTACAGCTTGCAATTTTTTTTTTAATTTTCTTATTTGCCCCTCAAAATTAATCCCCATATTCAAAATTAGTTAATTTACATTATACGTCCGTGTTTGGGTTACAGAAATACATACGTCTACCAAATTTCAAGTTAATCGGTCCATTAGATTTGTAGCAAATTGGCTGTGACAGACGGACAGACAGAGAGACAGACACATGAGTGATCCTATAAGGGTTCCGTTTTTTCCTTTTGAGGTACGGAACCCTTAATATATATATATATATATATATAATAGGTTGGGGAAAAAGTTTCTTCGCATTTTTTAAGAAAATTCAAAACATTTTTTAATATAGTTTATTTACATTTAACTAAAGTATGTAGGTACCATTTTGTTCGATAACTTTTTGCCATCTTGTAGGTAGGGACATGATCCCATTGCTATAGAAATTTTGGGACTTCTGGTCAAAATACCGCGACAAGTGGTTTTGGCAGTCCTCTCGTGATGTTAACCTGACACTGCCTAAAGAATTCTGAAGAGACCGAAACAGGTGGAAATCTGAAGGTGCAAGGTCAGGACTATACGGCGGATGCAATAACACCTCCCAGCCAAACTCTCTTAATTTTTGCTGAGTGGCTAAAGATGTGTGAGGTCTAGCGTTATCATGATGAAAAACCACACCCCTTCTGTTGATTAATTCCGGCCGCTTTCTCTCAACTTCTTGCTTTAATCTCATCAGTTGTTCGCAGTAGAGTTCAGAATCGATGGTCCTGCCTGGTGGTAACAGCTCATAATGAATAATGCCCTTCCAATCCCACCACACACACAGCATCACCTTGTTGCGAGTTAACCCGGGTTTCGCCACAGTCTGTGAAGCCTGACCGGCCTTTGACCACGACCTTTTTCGCACGTTCTTGTCATACGTGATCCACTTTTCATCACCAGTTATCAGCTTCTTCAAAAATGGTTCGGTTTCATTACGTCGTAATAAAGAATCACAAATGAGTACACGGTTCATTAGGTATCTTTCAGTGAGCTCGTGAGGTACCCAAATGTCGAGCTTTTTTGTGTACCCAGTTTTTTTCAAATGCGCCAAAACTGTTTTGTGGTCAATTTCCAGTTCTTCAGCTACGTCGTAACTACTGATATGCCGATCTTGCTCCACTTTTTCAAAAATGGCATCCATTTTATCCGTAATAGGGCGACCAGAGCGACGTGCATCTTTGACATCAAAATTTCCGGATTGAAAACGCTTAAACCAAATTTGTGCTACTCTCACAGACACTACACTAGGTCCATAAACATCGCAAATTGTTTTCGCTTGCGTTGCATTTTTACCTTTTTTGTAGTAAAATTTTAAAATGTATCGAATTTCTTCATTAGATTCACTCATCTTGACGGTACGAAAAACAAATGAAAATCACACATTTTCCTAATTTGAATTTGGAATTATGTTCTTTAAAATTTAAACTTTCAATGATACCAAAACCAGCCAGATACAAATAGTATAGCCAAAGAGATTTTATTACAAGTTCATACATACTATAATGCGAAAAGACTTTTTCCCCAACCTAATATGTCGGAAAGTCAATAGTACGGGAGCTGATTTGACAACGAGACGGAAGCGCTGTGACGTCAACGTTTCGACGGAGCCTAGACTGAAGAACGCGCGGGTTGAGCGAAGAGGTCCGACCGCAAGGAGGACACTTTTCTGCTGGCAGCCGCGCGGACAACACTAGTCTAGGAACTGTCATACGACTCGTTGTGTTCAGTGTACCTACCTACCTACCTACCTTAATAAATTAGAAGTGTGATTTCAAATACTTTCTTTGTTGCTCGCTAACCTACGCATCACCCACACATTATGTTCTCTGGGGAAGATCCTCACTTTGATCGGCCTCCTTCACCGACACATTTAAACATCCGAATTGAGAACCTCCTCCTTTTTGAAAGTCGGTTGAAAAAGTACAACAACAAGTTTTCTTTGCGTCATGTTTACCGCAAATAAACGTATTTTCTTTCTTTTTGTGACGTCATTAAATGACGTCACTGATTGTTGGACTTTTTACTGAGGGTTGTAGAACAAAAGTTCAGCTTCCCGCAGTAACTGTTCAGTTTGTTTATTACATTTTCTGTGACTGACAGACGTCCTGACTCAAGTTTTGAGATGTTTCCAAAACAGAAGGTTTATCTAATCTAGTATGTTTTCTGAAAATGAAAGAAAGTAGAAGTTTAAAAAATTGTCAAGTGTTTCGCATTCAATATCTTAACGGAGTTATTACCAGGGCATGTGAGTCAAAATCAGGGGAAACATTTAAAGTAAACGACTTTAAATGTTTTTTTAAGATAAGATAAGATAAGATCATTTAATTTGTCCAAAACATGAGTATACACATGGCATGCAAGATGTTACAATAAAATTATTTCACAGTCATGTTTTGCCTTAACGGCGTACAAATATAAATAGGTAGGTTATAACATAAACATCAAATAATATAAATTATCAATTGTTCAAACAAAATTAAAATTGTACTAAGAACAGTGTCATCAACTCATTATAGAAAATAAAATTAATCAATTAAATGTCAAAGTAAATAAGAATGGCATAGAGAATAGTCATTATCTCATCATTGATAATAAAATTAGTCAGTTAAATGTCAAAGTAAATAAAAATACAAAAATTAGATTAATTTGTCTTTCAGAAATTCGTCAGTGCTGTAATAGGCTTTCTCTATCAGAAGGCTTTTTAACCTACTTCTTAATTTTTCTATGGTATATTCTCTCCAATATTTTGGCAACGTATTGTAAAGGATTGGTGCCATACAGAATATACTTTTACGCATTAAAGCAGTCTTGGATCTAGGAATGCAAAGTTTACGTTAAGTTTACTTTCGCTGACAATAGGGGAAATAGGTGTGGGTTTGATTTGACAAATATAATGGTCTCTAAAATGTACAAAGATGGAAGAGTTAATATTTTATATTTTTTGAAAAAGGATTTACAGCTCTCGGTAACCTGAAGTCCAAACATAGTTCTCAGGCACCTCTTTTGGATTTTAAAAATTACATCTTTATTTGTCGAATTACCCCAAAAAATCACTCCATATCTTAAGTTGGAGGACACTAAGCCGTGATAGGCAGTTAGCAGCGCATCAATATTTAACATCGGGGCTAATTTATACAGTGCATATGTGGACTTACTCATTTTTTTGCTTAAGGCTTCCGTATGTGCCTTCCAATCTAATTTAGAGTCTATAGTTACTCCAAGAAATTTGGTTGTGTCAACTTGATCTATGTTATGATCACAGTAGTGCACTTTAACATTTGGAATAGACGATCTTTGGGCAAAATGCATAATATTCGTTTTTTCTAGATTAATCTTAAGGTTGTTGTTTTCTAACCATTGTATCATAGATTTTATAGAATTGTTAATGTCAGCTTCGTATGTGTCTCTATTTTGACAAGCGATTGTAATGGTACTATCATCGGCAAAAAGTGTCATTGGATGGTCAATACTTTTTGGTAGGTCATTAATGTACAGTATAAAAAATAGTGGGCCTACGACAGTACCTTGCGGTACGCCAAATTTAACTATACGCTCTTTTGATTTATAGATTACTTCATGTTTATTTCTTTTATTTATTGCTGAAATTTCTGTAAATTGTTTTCTGTTGCTCAAATAAGACTGAATAAGGCTAGAAATATTACCTCTAATGCCGTATGCTTCTAATTTTTCGATAAGTATGTCGTGACGGACATGGTCGAAGGCCTGTGTCATGTCACAGAAGATGGTACAGACGCCAGCACTTCAAGCTACTACAATATGTCAGATTTCTTTAATAGATTTTCGACTTTATTGCTAAGGCATTAGGTTCAAGGTAGATTGGGAAAATCTGACAGTTTCGGGTAGGTTGACCTGCTGGCGTCTGTACATACAGGTATATTTGCATCTACTTTCGGCATAAAAACTCATATATTGCCAAGTTTATTGTTTTACCATTTCTGAATCCCTTTTGTTCATTAGCAAGTATATTTTCTTTTTCGAGATAAGTGTATAGCTGTTTATATAAATGCTTTTCGAATATTTTTGAGATTATACTTATGAGGGATATGGGCCTATAGAATTGCATTTGCTCTTTATCTTCCTTTTTAAATAGCGGTTTAACAATTGATATTTTGAGTGCATCAGGAAAAACACTAGTCTCTATGCAAAGATTAATTAGATGGCTTAGATGCGTTGATATTTCTCCCGCTACTGATTTTACAACTTTTGTTGATAGGCCATCATATCCTACACTATTCGTATTTTTTAAACTTTTTATGATTTTAAGCACATCGATAGGCAGACATGGAGGCAAAAAAAAAAAGAATTCCTTTTTAGAATGTCGATATTGAAATCCCCTGCAATGACAATATTATGATAGCATTTCTTACTTAGCTCTTTTAGGAGAATTTGTAATTTATGCATACATACGTTTAGGTTAGTTAACTTAGGAACTCTATACACACATGCTAGGACAGTGTTATAGTTAGGTAACTCTATCGCACAACATTCAAATACTCCGGGTTCTGATATGTTGGCTATCTTCTTTAATTCGATGAAGCGGTGTCCGTTCTTTACTAAGATGCATGCTCCACCTCTCTTGCTTTCTCTTCTGCAGTAAGACGCCGCTAGTTGATAATTTGGTATAGTTAAATATGATTCATATCCTGCCTTAATAAAGTGTTCGGTTACGCACAATACATATACATTCAAACCCTTTTCTAATAACTCATCTAAACATACTGTGACCATGTCGGATTTGTTTAGTATCCCGGCGATATTCTGATGCATAATACAGACATTATTAGTCTCGAAAAAATTTTGTTAACTTCTCTTTATTTAAGTCGTTCGTTTTTGCCGTGTCATAGTATTCAATGTGAAAATAGTCTTCATCATCTTGTGTACCAGTGATCATAGTTGCTTCTATTGAGTCTGCATTACATTGATTGATAAAAAGTAAAAGGGCATTTAGATCTTGAAAAATAGTTCGCATGCCTGTGTTATTGAGCTTTCCGCTACGTCTATAGAACATTGTGCGATCATAGGACAGGTTTTTATTTGAGTCGAGGAAATAAGCGTGCTCATGAGTCAATATATCGTGGTACAGTAAATCATTGAGATGTTCTACCCTCCCATTAAATATGTTCATATAACTGCCGCATTTGAAAGTCGGTGCACAGATGATAAAATTTGTGTGTTTGATTTTATTTATCGATGCTCGTATACTAAATATCAAATTAGGGTAGTCATTTGAGTTGACATCTTCTTCTCCTATGAATATGATACAGAAATCATTCATCGTAAATGACTGCACTTTAGTTTCTATATTTTGCATCATTTGGTCCATGGTACGGTGTGGCATTAGGTAGTGGCAGATCTCTGACCCGAGTTGCAGAGACCACTCTGCAACTCGGGTTTTCATTTTCATTTTCATCAGAGATTGAAAGTATTTTATTTATATTATTATTGCTGAGGATACATATCTTATTGGTTTTTGTATTAATCTGCCCGGGTCTTGTTTCCTCTGTTTTCACTGGGCGAGTATATGTCCTGGTGTTTTGGTCCTGATGTTTCATAATCTCAGCATTGTTTGTGACATCTTGTGGGGGCGCTAATGCTTCGCTGGGTTTCTGCTGCTGTTCTAATGTTTCAGTTTGTGTTTGCTTTTCTATCATGGTTTTACTCGACGTCTTCATTGGTGATGTGACTTTATACTTGGTTGGACTACTCGTTATTTTTTTGTATAAGCTATTCTTCTTTAATAATTCTTTATTGGTTAACACAAAAAGACTTGTCGAAACCCAGATTGGAACTCGAGCCACCTCGGTTCAAGATTTGATGTCACGCTCTTAGCCACAACGCCAACTGGTAACTTATAGTATAGGTTGAATTTGTTATTCTTGTTTCACGGTGATTTAGTTAGAAACGTTAGAATGCGGTAGATTGATTATTTTTTTCTTTTTTTGAAATAATGTAACAGCCAACAATTTTTTCTGAACTCACAGAATAAATCACTCAGCTTGAATATTTCATATTGCGTAAAGTAACGCGGAAATGTTTTATGCACTGCACTGTTTGTTTATTGTTATTATAAAAGTTATAGTCGTATTTACTAGACTGCACTGAACTTTTACAGTTTCATGTAATTTATGCACTTTTCTTGAGTGATCCGAGGAGATAACACTGTCACTTGGTATTTGGACTATTACTACGATATTTGACTGCTTGTTTTGCGATAATCTGTTTATTTACTATTTTTAAGCAATTAGATTACTTGGAGCCGATGTTGATCGCAACACTAGCGCCATCTTTTTTTCAAGTTCTTTTCAAGTTCGAAGCAAATTGTCTAAAATTGAAATTTGGTACACATTATGTATTTCTGTGACCCAAACACGGACGTGTAACGTAAATAAATATATTTTGAATATGGGGGTCAACTTTGGGGGGCAAATAAGAAAATAAAAAAAAAAAGTTTTGCAAACTGTATCGTGTGACATATCAAATGAAAGGGCTTACTGTTTACTGGGTTTCCCCTGATTTTCACTAATCTAAAATTTTACAGAAAGGCAACCTATGAGGATATTATACACAATTTAATTTTAACATCTGATCCTTATATATCGGAAAATAGACCTAAACTTCGTAGGAAACACTATCAACAGCTGCACAAAGCTTATTAGTAATTAATGATAATTTGGAAATGAGGCCGATACCGAGAAAGAGAATTTGGCTTTGAATATGAATCTATTGCACGATTCAGAAAGTGACTCTGACTAACCACTGTACTTAACATCGCTTCACATTCAGAAAGTGACTCTGACTAACCGCTGTACTTAACATCGCTTCACATTTACAAAGTGACTCTGACTAACCGCTGTACTTAACATCGCTTCACATTCAGAAAGTGACTCTGACTAACCGCTATACTTAACATCGCTTCACATTCAGAAAGTGACTCTGATTAACCGCTGTACTTAACATCGCTTCACATTCAGAAAGTGACTCTGATTAACCGCTGTACTTAACATCGCTTCACATTCAGAAAGTGACTCTGATTAACCGCTGTACTTAACATCGGTTCACATTCAGAAAGTGACTCTGACTAACCGCTGTACTTAACATCGCTTCACATTCAGAAAGTGACTCTGACTAACCGCTGTACTTAACATCGCTTCACATTCAGAAAGTGACTCTGATTAACCGCTGTACTTAACATCGGTTCACATTCAGAAAGTGACTCTGATTAACCGCTGTACTTAACATTGGTTCACATTCAGAAAGTGACTCTGACTAACCGCTGTACTTAACATCGCTTCACATTCAGAAAGTGACTCTGACTAACCGCTGTACTTAACATCGCTTCACATACAGAAAGTGACTTTGACTAACCGCTGTACTTAACATCGCTTCACATTCAGAAAGTGACTCTGATTAACCGCTGTACTTAACATCGCTTCACATTCAGAAAGTGACTCTGATTAACCGCTGTACTTAACATCGCTTCACATTCAGAAAGTGACTCTGATTAACCGCTGTACTTAACATCGGTTCACATTCAGAAAGTGACTCTGACTAACCGCTGTACTTAACATCGCTTCACATTCAGAAAGTGACTCTGATTAACCGCTGTACTTAACATCGGTTCACATTCAAAAAGTTACTCTGACTAACCGCTGTACTTAACATCGGTTCACATACAGAAAGTGACTCTGACTAACCGCTGTACTTAACATCGGTTCACATTCAGAAAGTGACTCTGATTAACCGCTGTACTTAACATCGCTTCACATTCAGAAAGTGACTCTGATTAACCGCTGTACTTAACATCGCTTCACATACAGAAAGTGACTCTGATTAACCGCTGTACTTAACATCGCTTCACATTCAGAAAGTGACTCTGACTAACCGCTGTACTTAACATCGCTTCACATTCAGAAAGTGACTCTGACTAACCGCTGTACTTAACATCGCTTCACATTCAGAAAGTGACTCTGATTAACCGCTGTACTTAACATCGGTTCACATTCAGAAAGTGACTCTGATTAACCGCTGTACTTAACATTGGTTCACATTCAGAAAGTGACTCTGACTAACCGCTGTACTTAACATCGCTTCACATTCAGAAAGTGACTCTGACTAACCGCTGTACTTAACATCGCTTCACATACAGAAAGTGACTCTGACTAACCGCTGTACTTAACATCGGTTCACATTAAGAAAGTGACTCTAATTAACCGCTGTACTTAACATCGCTTCACATTCAGAAAGTGACTCTGATTAACCGCTGTACTTAACATCGCTTCACATTCAGAAAGTGATTCTGACTAACCGCTGTACTTAACATCGCTTCACATTCAGAAAGTGACTCTGATTAACCGCTGTACTTAACATCGGTTCACATTCAGAAAGTGACTCTGATTAACCGCTGTACTTAACATCGCTTCACATTCAGAAAGTGACTCTGATTAACCGCTGTACTTAACATCGGTTCACATTCAAAAAGTTACTCTGACTAACCGCTGTACTTAACATCGCTTCACATACAGAAAGTGACTCTGACTAACCGCTGTACTTAACATCGGTTCACATTCAGAAAGTGACTCTGATTAACCGCTGTACTTAACATCGCTTCACATTCAGAAAGTGACTCTGATTAACCGCTGTACTTAACATCGCTTCACATACAGAAAGTGACTCTGATTAACCGCTGTACTTAACATCGCTTCACATTCAGAAAGTGACTCTGATTAACCGCTGTACTTAACATCGCTTCACATACAGAAAGTGACTCTGACTAACCGCTGTACTTAACATCGCTTCACATACAGAAAGTGACTCTGACTAACCGCTGTACTTAACATCGCTTCACATACAGAAAGTGACTCTGACTAACCGCTGTACTTAACATCGGTTCACATTCAGAAAGTGACTCTGATTAACCGCTGTACTTAACATCGCTTCACATTCAGAAAGTGACTCTGACTAACCGCTGTACTTAACATCGCTTCACATACAGAAAGTGACTCTGACTAACCGCTGTACTTTACATCGGTTCACATTCAGAAAGTGACTCTGATTAACCGCTGTACTTAACATCGCTTCACATACAGAAAGTGACTCTGACTAACCGCTGTACTTAACATCGCTTCACATTCAGAAAGTGACTCTGACTAACCGCTGTACTTTCACTTCACACTAACTTTATTTCATACAACATCTATATTTTTTTGTATTCTTCCAAGTGAATTAGGCCTCCTAGGTACACCACTATAAAAAGAAAATGCGCCTAGTTCTTCACCTCGTTAAGTGGTCTGGAAGAAAGGGCATAACATTGCATTTAGAAAAAAAAAGAAATCGCAAATAACTTATTAAATAATAAATTTATCAAAAAAAAAAAAGTTCCACGGCATAAAATATTGTTATTCAGTAAAGGAATACGCTGGCATGATTCTTTTTTCAAAATTATAAAACTTGATTTTTGAGCGACGCTAAGTCTATCGAGCTTCATTTTCAGCCCACCGTGTGCCGTGGGCGCGTAGCTACTTTAGGACAGTTGCAGGCAAATTCCTTGAGGACGAGTGCCAGCAGCCAGCTCTCACACCCAAATGAGACTGGAGGTTGTTGCTCAATTTATTTATTTTATTTATTTATTTATTATTCAGAAAGCTTACAGTCTAACATCTTTACAGGTACGTTATGTACAGTAGCGCTTACAATTGCCATTTACAAGCTTCCACAAATTAATAACTATGTACCTAAAATTAATAAAAGAAAGAAACACAAAAATGAAAATAAAATCTCCTTAAATATAACCTATCAAATATTTCTTGAAACAAAATGAAATAAAATATTATTTAAAAACAAAACATAAAAATCTTATTATTATCTCGTGACAGTTATGCTAAAAACAGTAAAAAAGAAAATATACATTTTGTTTTACATGTTATTAAATCATAATAATGTTAATCATTGCGGTCTGTTACAAAGTAATGTTTATTTATAGATCGTCTTAATGCGTTAGGGCTGGTTCTAAATAGATCAACATCTAAGTGAGAGGGAAGATTATTGAAGCTTGCTGCGCTACGTAATAAGAAGGCATTCTGTCGGTAGTTTGTTGATGCGAATAGAATATGCAGAAGTGGCCGCTGTCTGATGCCAACGTGATGGGTGTGGAGTGATATTTTGGATAGAAGTTGGGAACAGTCGATGGAACTATTGGCAATGTTTAACAGAAAAGTAATATCATTAGCATGGCGTCTGTTTTCAAGTGGTAGAAAATGGTATCTTTTGCAACGATGAGTGTAATCCGTTGAGCATTGCTTTGTCTTATAATCTAAGTATCTTAAAAACTTTTTCTGAATGCTTTCTATTCTTGACTTATACACGTCATATTTTGGGTTCCACACTTGAGATGCGTATTCAAGGTGGCTGCGTACGTATGAACAGTATAAAACTTTGAGTGGTTTTAGAGAGCTGAAGCAAGTAGAAGATCTTATTATGAAACCAAGAGACTTGGACGCTTTCTTTACGATTTCATCAATATGCATTTCGAATATGAGTTTACTGTCATGGATAACGCCCAAGTCCCTTATACTGTTCACCTTAGTGATTGTTTAGTTATCCAATGCTTACCTTGAACCAATTGTCTTCTTTTGCCGTGTATAAGTCATATGGAAGCATTTGGATACATTTAATTGAAGTTTGTTTAGTCTACAGTAATCTACAAACTTATTGAGATCCTCCTGGAGTAGTGATATGTCAGATGAAGAACGTACTGTTTTAAGTATTTTCATGTCATCGGCGTATACGAGTAATAGAATGTACGAGATAATAAAACATTTCTTAATATCTGCTATAAATAAATTAAATAGAAGAGGTCCTAAAATCGATCCCTGAGGAACTCCAGATGGAATCAGATTCCAACTGGAGGTGAAACCTTGTAGTACTACTGCTTGTGATCTGTTTTCAATGTAGGAGGAAAACCATCGATATAGGTCGCCGTGAATTCCAGCTAAGTAAAGTTTGCGTAAAAGTAACCTGTGGTCAATGCGGTCAAAACATTTACTGTAATCCGTGTAAATTACATCAACTTGTGCACGTTGGTCCATACCATTAGTGATAAATTCATTGGAAAGAATAAGGTTTGTGGTAGTGGATCGCTTACGAAGAAAACCATGCTGCTCATCACCAAAGTCACATTTTAAAGCTGAATAAACTGTGGAGTAAACAACGCGCTCGAGCACTTTGGAGAACAGGCATAGCTTCGAAATTGGGCGATAGTTATCTACGACGGACTTATCACCTTTTTTAAAAACTGGCGTAACGAATGCAGATTTCCAGATTTTAGGAACAGTGCCTTCTATTAACGATCGCTGGAATATAATACAGACAGGTTTGGCTAGACTTTTCGCACAGTTGACTATAAATATAGGCGGTATTAAGTCCGGGCCTCCTGATTTAGAAAGATCGAGCATTTGAAGTAATTTTAGTACTTTTTTGTGGCATACCTCTATGGAGCTGATGCTCGCTGTGCTCGTGGATAATGTTGTGGCTTGATCCTGGTGGGCTTTGTCTGGCTCTTGAAATGTTGACTGAAAGTATGTAGCGAACAGGTTACTGATTTCTTCTCCAGTGTCTGCAGTTGTATCTCGGTATTTAAGTATATTAGGGAAGTTACTATTACTTCTCGTGCTTTTAATATAGGACCAAAAAAATTTTGGGTTTTTGATAATTGATGACTCGACTTTATCCATATACGTTCGGTAACAAGATTTCTCTACTTGTGCAGCTCTATGACGCAATAAAGAAAAGGTTTGGTAGTCTGACATATTTCCATAAGTTTTAAATTTCCGGTGATATTTATATTTTTCTTTTAGGATCTTAATTAGTGCAGCTGTATACCAGGGAGGGTGTGATGAATTTTTAACAGACTTTTTTGGAATATACTGATCTCTAATTTCATAGAGTTTGTTATAAAAAAGATTAACAGCATTGTCTAGTGGCTCAGCACTCAGCAACTCGTCCCAGTCAACGTCATCAAGAGCGGACATGATAGAAGTGTAGTCTCCTTTATAGAACTGATATTTAGTGTTAGTTTTTTCTGATAGTGAGTGTATTTGAACAAAATCAGCCTGAATAGTAAAGGGTTTGTGATGCGTGTCAATAGGTACTTCTAATGGGTCAAGACATTCGTGTATGTCCAGGGACCTATTAGAAAATGCGAGGTCTAACAATCTGTTATTCGCGTTCCGTACATTACTAAACTGCGATAAGTTACATAAGTAGGGTAATATTGGGACTTCTGCATCACTCACCTCGCATTCGCTCGGTTCGCGATGCAGATCGCCCCAATATTACACTACTAACCTGACTAACTTGCATGATCTGCAGTACTTCGCTCGATTTGTAACAGAGATTTCATTCATTGGGTCATCGTTATACTGATACCTTCGTAACAATGAAGCTCAAATATCTTTTCTACTTGGGACGATATAATATAAACAACAAATGTCTCAAGTTCGACAGCGCGGCGTGCTCGGAGCGACTCGAGCGCATCGATGGGGTATCGATTTATTAAATCGTAAGGAATTGAATAGGTAACGAATGTTGATGACGATGAGAACAGTGCAACATGCCTCTGTTAGCACAGTCGTTTTTGTAAGGTAATAACACAGTGTGAAGTCCTTTCCTTTTACAAGTAAACATTAAATACTTATAAGTTTAACTGGGTCCGCGTTAAACATTCATGTAGACTTCATTCATGAAGATCTTGTTGGTCTAATGATTGGAGACGCAACTGCTGAGCAGAGTGAGATGAGGGTTCAGTTTTTTTAGGTTTTAGGCATTTGGTATATATTATTATAATCAACATGTTACTGCGAAACGTAGTCGAGTAGATTCGAACTCGCACCCGCTTGCATAGAAGGTGAGCGTTCAAACTACTAGGCTATCGGCGTACAAAAGTATGTACAACTTCCTTTTTAAAATGTCATCTCAGGTATCCGCGACGCTGTGGCACCGTTTCCTAAATAAGGTAAGAAAGATGGTTGTGCTGCACATTATCAAATTAATCTCTATGTATTGAGCACATAGAGTTTATTTTATAACAATCTACTTTTGCTCTATTACATGTAGCAACATGTCATTAGAGTTTTGGAACGAAGTTCCTTATTTTCCTGTATTAAGAGTGCATTAATTGAAAAGTATTCGTTCGAGATATACGCATATTTATAAAATGTCGGTGAGTATTTTTCTACGTATTTTTGTTAATAATAATTATAATATTATAATAATACGTGTTTACTTAGTTTTTGTTTTTATTTATGTTTCAGGACTCTGAAGGCCTTTTTAATTTCATTCCATATGATCCACCAGTTGCAAGTAAATCACCCAAACTCAATTTAAAGTGAAAGGGGGAAACCTCATCAACTCCACAAAAGCGCAAACGAGTTCAAGTATACTCATATGTTAAAACGAGAGCTCCAAACATGACTGCATTATCGAGGACGATCAAAATTGAAATTTATGAGGGTGATAACCAGCCTGAAAAGCCTTGCGAGTGCCGCGCGGAGAAATGTGTGCAATATGTAATAGAAAATATATGTGATGATAATACTTACTTAGCTTTAGAAAATATAATTGGTAAAATACATGAAAACATGCAATCTTAGTTTATGTCTGTAATTACTTTATTAGTAATAATATTAGAATGTAAGCTCTTGAAATAAAGGTAAAATTGTATAATAAAAAATATAAATAGGTAAAATTGTGTAATTACAACATAACATAAATATATATTTACGAACTCTAAAACAAATTAGAAATATTGAGTTACTGTAATAAGCTGTAATAAACTTATTTGATTTTTGTATGTATCACAAATTATTTAGTTTCATTTTTATTAAACTCTACCTAGGCCTGGCCCTAAAAAAAAAAAGCTTAATTTAAATATACTTACAAAGTACAACATTATGAATTGAAAAAAAAAAACACATTGCTTGATTTTGAACCCGCAACCTCATGCATGAGAGGCGGGTGCCTTAACCACTAGGCCATCATAACATTTTATTTGTATTCAACTTCCCACAATTCGTTGCCCTCCTGGCTAATTGAGACATGATGGGAAGATAAAATAAATAAAAAAAATCTTACAATAGTTTTTTTTTTTAGTTTTCTAGTTGAATTTCCAAACATATTAGAAATAATGTGTTATGATATTTTTAATATTTATTATTATTTTACAGTATATTAGAAGATTTATTATTAATATATTTAAAAATTAAAATTGTTTGTTTCATTTACCAAAGTTCAATATTCACGCAACCCAATTCTGTAATATCAAATAAGAGTAGCATAAGGGAATATCACTTTGAAATCCATTGACATCTCTTTCTATTAACATTAAAATGAACAGGATAGCTATATCTATCACAACCTTTACGACTTGAGACTTTACAGAATAAGCCAGCATTTCTGTATACATAGCAAATAACTAGCGGAGATCTCATTTTATTGGTTTTCGTATATGTTTGTTTCTATTCCACCAAAGCTATTTGACATATCATTCCTTTTAAGATTTTCGTCTCCAGTTGCGTTAAAAAACTCGAATAAGGATAAAATGCTGTGAGAGCACTTTCCTAAACGAGAGTATTCGGAAGCATTCACAGCGCGATTTCATTACGAGAAATGATTTAAATAAAATCTACTTTAAGTGCTCCGGTAATAGAGATGAAATTCTATTAACAAATAAAGTTTGAATTATATTTTTCAAGTAATTATTGTTGGAAAGTAACATTATGACTATGGCTTTAGAATTCAGGTCTATAAAAATAAGCATCTGAGATTATTCCTTACATTTTGTCATCGTTGTGCTGAAAAGCATTTCACTGAGGTATCGCGAGTGTATTTTTTGTTGGGTGTGTTGTACTACAAGTGTTGCAGAAAAAGTATGTGAGTATTATATTTTATTTAAATCATGTACTGGCGCTGTATTTTTAATTTCATATTATTAATTATTCCTACTAATATTATAAATGCGAAAGTTTGTTCGTCTGTTACTCTTTCACGCAAAAACTGCCGAACTGATTTTCACGAAATTTGGCACACACACGCACATAGAGGTTGACTCGGATTAACACATAGGTGCGGGAAGTAGTTCCTTCGGGATGCAGGTGAAACCGCAGGAAACAGCTAGTATTAATATAACTCTATCATTTGAATGCTTATTTTCATTTGATTGGTATAACAAGCAATAAATACAAGACCTTAGATCGATTTCTAAGTAATTTAAAGTATTTTTTTAGACTGTTAAAATATTATTCCCTATTCGATATTCGAAACATGTTTATTGTTTCATGTTGTTAGGAATGTATAACAAAAATATTTATTGCATTTTAATTCTGTCTTCAGGGCTCAGTCGACGAATAATCCTTTTTGGGTTGAAGAAGACGACTCCACCCCTCCAATATCTCGAGCAACTAAAGAAAAAATAAGCGACAGCTCGAAAAAAAAAAGCTGTGCAGAGAGACAAAAAAGTGTCTCAAAAAAAGAAGGCGTTGCTTTCCAAAAACCCATTCGCTTCAGAAACAGAGTCTGATAGCGACGGTCAGCAAATTGTTGCAACATCAGCTCCAAAAAGAAAGCGGAATATCACCGCTTCAGATTCTGAGGTAAGGTATTTTTTCAAACGTATTAAATCATTTCATTGATTACAAACACACACACACTAAATATGCTCATGAATGTTTTCATGAGCATATTTAGTGTTTTAGTGAGTGATTTTATCCATTAAAATTATACTTGTTTGTGGACATAAGAGTTTTATAAGCCTTCTAATAGATTATCTATAATTAAAGTAGTAATAGATTAAACGACGTAGAAGTCTAAAAAATTTCGCTCTTTATTGTTTTAATTAAAACTAGTTATTTTTTGTATTTCAGGATGAATCGTCTCGACCGTTGATTCGTGCTGCTACCCTGAAGAGCTGCTTCACTCAGCGAATAGCTACTGGCCACACCTTCCAGTCGGATCCAGGAAGAGTAGGAAAGTATTATTTTGAATTGAGAGTTTATAATACTGACGAAGTGGAAAAACTTGCTGCAAATGAGCGTTGGAAACATTCTTTTGTAACTTTAAAATTATCAACTGATAAAGATAATGCTGTGTGGAAGGCTTTAACACACCTTGTAAATACTGGAAGGGCTGAATTTAAAGATATCCAGCCTGTTCTATACAGCAAACGATCTTAGATTTAATATTAAAAAAAATTAACTTTCATACCCTCTCTATAGGTACTACTTATGCGCTCTTTTAGCGCAAGTTTTTTTTTAATTTGGAAATAACTATAATATAAATCTGTTTAATCTTTTTAATTATAAGTTTGTTTAATCACATTTATGGAAACATATACAGTCTTTATAAAAAAAATGTGAGAATATTATTTAAACAAAGTTTTCTATAATACAGCAACATACATTACAACAACATCAATAAGTATTTTTATATTTATTTATATATGTATAATTATATACATTCACGTGCAAATATATACATTTATATAAATGTTTATATCTGCTTATAATTATTTTAAGTTTATATTATTATTAAATACATAATAATTACCTAATTCATATTAGTTATTGTTTTGCCTGTATTTTTAACTCTGATTTTGTGCATTTTGTATTGCAAATTTTAAATGAATAATTATTTTATATTACACATGTACTTTTTCAGAGGTTCAAACTAAGAATTTTTTTTCTGAGGTTCAAACTAAGAAATTTAAGAACCTGAAATAAGAAATTAAAACTGAGAAATTTAAAAACCTGAAATAAGAAATTAAAACTGAGAAATTTAAAAACCTGAAATAAGAAATTAAAACTGAGAAATTTAAAAACCCGAAATAAGAAATTAAAACTGAGAAATTAAAAAACCTGAAATAAGAAATTAAAACAAAGAAATATAAAAACCCGAAATAAGAAATTCTAAAATTAAAATCTGATATTATATACATATATATATCTATATAAAGCCTGAGAAGTTATAAAATTAGTATTAACCAATTGTTAATGAACATGTTTTTTTGTAAAGACTGTAATATTTATGTTTCAAAACTAGCAGCACATAGTAGAACAAATATTCATAAATCTAATGTATTGCTCTGCTCCGAATTCGATAATATTCAAGTTATTGCTACTGCCTTTAAGAATAGAATCATAAGTTACAAAGTGAATCCAATTAAACCCAGTGACATAACAATTACTCCAGAAATATTTTTAAATCAAGTTTCAAAATCTGTATGTAAAATTATCAATCTTATGATTCAAAAACATAAAGCAATTAAAGTCAATTTTGAATTATTTGTTTCACACATTTTGCCAAAAAATAATGAAAGCTCTATGAAATCTTTCAACACCAAATATATGATAGCAGTTCCGAATACAAATATTTCTGATATCTATTTTCAATGCTCTGAAAAATTAATATCTAAATGTTTAGAATTTGAACTTGGCGAATCTGGGTGGACTATTAATTTTATAAGCCATTTGGAAATAAACATAAACAAATACAATCCTTTGAGAGCTGGCACTTATTTAGAATTGCCTACTGTTATAAAAAACACAAAGTCATGTTTGAATATACGTAACAATGACAATCATTGTTTTTTGTGGTGTATTATTGCCCAAATGTTTCCTAAAAAATTGAATGCTAATAGAATGCAATCGTACCCACACTATACGTTTCTATTAAACATAAATGATATGTCTTTTCCACCAAGTTTTGATGATATTAAAATCTTTGAGAAAAATAATCCTTCTATAAGTGTAAATGTATATGGTCTTGAAGCTAGTAATCATGTAACAGGCCCATTATATTTGACACGTGAACGAAAGCTTATACATGTCAATTTGTTGTAGTACATGTGTCTATTTATTCTACTAAGTTGATTACAATGTAATTAAATGTGTAATGTAATAAGAATATCATAAAGAGAAATGTAATTAGGACATAATCTTATAAAATGTATTTAATCAATAAATGTGTACGCTGTATTTATTTGTTTATTTTTCCCTTTCCGAAAGATTTTCCCTCTTTTAAACAATGTGTATAGATTATTATCATGAATAACGTTAGTATATATACTTTTACATAATTATATACACTGTTTGCACATTGTTTATTAATAAGAGATATTATCTAGTAACAAATTAATCAGGTAATTCAAAACACAGTTTGCAGAATCTATTTTGTTTATTGGGTCACACTAAATAATAAGATTCACAACCTCAGAAATAAGATTCACAATCAATTTCACAAATTAATTTTTTTCACTATTTTGTCAATCAAATGTTCAGTTTCATCCATTATTTCATCATAATTGTTCCTGACTAGGTACTGAACACTTACACGAGTGCTGTCATTTTCACTGCAGCTCCTTCCGGAAGCATTGTCACTCATGTCATGAATAGTTATATTTATCAAATGATGAGCTTTTCCTGGCTCTTTCCGAATAATAAAAGATGAATTATCTAATATAATAGTTTTTGAATAAAATTGAGATTTGCAACTTTTCTTCATATTTACAGACCTCCTTTTTTTCTCTTTTATTATTTCTGCTGGTTGTTTTTGTGACGCAGTTTTGATAACTGGAATATTGGAGGTATTCAGATCTTGAGTAAAATAGAATGATTTAACAGCAGTATCGTTATCCGCAAGATAAGGATCACTCAGTTTCTGTAAAGAGAATGATGAATAAACTATAGGTAAATATGACAGCGATACAATAATATTATTTTTGACACATTCCTCAATTCCTCCATTTTATGTATTTTTATTTTCTCTCTTATTCTTACACACGGTATCTACATCTCTTTTTATCCCCTGTCCTATCGCAGGTATGCTGGAAGAGATTTCTTTAGAAATAAGCATCACCTTTGTACGTAATTTTCTGTTCCTTTATTCTTGTCTGTTTATTTGTGTGTACATAAATGGTTAAATAAATAAATAAATAAACAAAAATAATAGTTGTTATTGTTGAATGTCAAAAATAATTTTATCTAAAAAGATGTAAAAATTTTTACATTTATAATTAGATACATACCTCGCGTAATCGCAACTGTTCGTGTCCTGCAGAAATCTCATTATCCCAAAAACTAGGACTGTATGATGGTGAAAGAGACATTATTCTGAAAAGAAAATAAATTTGTCTAAAGTTGTTTGGTTAATTAATTAATTATTAACTTTCAATAATAATTATATCAAAACTTACCTTTAGTAAAAAAGTGATTTAATTTGAAAATTATTGACAAGTGACTGTCTTGCACTGGCTGCAGCTATTAAATGATTCATTGTAACAAAAAATTCTTTAATATTTAAGAAAAGAATTCTAGTTTAGCGAAACTATAGCTGTTATTATAATTATCATGTATATATTGAAGGATCGAGAAAAGTGCAATTAGTAGGCAAGATGAAGTTGATCAAACAACCCATATCTCTAAATGTAAATAATATTAATTTTAATGACTCCAGTTGTCAGATCCGACACAGCGCTTTATTGCCTAATACGATTCGTTGTATTATATGTGGGCCCTCAAATTGTGGTAAAACAAACGTTATGATCAGTTTATTATTACATGAAAATGGTCTTAAATTTCAAAATCTGTATCTTTACTCAAAAACGAATTTCCAACCAAAATATCGTTTTTTAAGTGAAGTGTTAAGAAGAGTACCTCAAATTAAATTCTATGAGTTTAGCGACAATAAAGATGTTATATCTCCCAGTGAAGCATTACCAAATTCTATATTTATTTTTGACGATGTTGCAACAGAAAATCAGACTAATATTCGCAATTATTTTTGTATGGGGAGACATAAGTAAATCGATTGTTTTTATTTATCTCAGAGCTATTCAAAGATACCAAAACAATTGTTACGTGACAATGCTAATTTTCTTATAGTATTTAGACAAGATGATGTGAACTTAAAACATATTTATGAGGAACATGTCAGTCCTGATTTAAACTGGAACCAGTTCAAAGAAATCTGTAAAACAGTTTGGAGTAATCCTTTCAATTTTTTACTTATTAACAAAGAGTCTATATTAAATAATGGGAGGTACAGAAAGAATTTCGATACATTTTTTAAATTCTAATGAATGCAGATGTCTGTTTGTGGTACATCCATATAAATGAATTGTATACAGAAACATTGCTAGTCTTATTTCTCTCTTAGTTGAACACAGTTGTGATTACATAAGATGGAAAAAAATATTAAAATGGAATTAATCAAGTCGGTCGACTCCATAAAAAAGAAAATAAACGAAATGAAAAATCATGAACATGAAGTTAATTTATCCTTAGATAAAATGTTCAAACCAGTTTCAGACCCTCTAAAAACTTTTATAAATTCTCAAAGATTAATCGAAAATATTAAGCATGATAAAAACGTGTCCGATAATTCTATACCTATTGAATCAGATGCAAATTGTGAAAACACTCCTACTGAATGTGAAGATTTTCACGATGCTGATATATTTTTTTCAAGCTCTCCTAAAAAAGAAGTAAAAGATAATTTAGAACTTTCGTTGGAAAGTGAGGATATCTACGGTATTTATGATGGTGTAAATGTACCATTTGGAATAAGAACCGACAATAAAACTTTAATGATGGGTAACTCCGTAGTATCTTTTTCTAAAATTCAAAATATTGGCGGAAATAACTTAGTTTTGGTTAAAATTGGAGATAGAAGTTACGATTTCACCCCTGGACTAAAAGAACTTTTACTTCGAAAGAAACCTGACTTAAAGATTGTAACTGATGCCGATAGACTTGTCTACAAAGATATACTACAGTATACCAACGCCCATAAGAGGGATTTTAACCCTAGAGGTCAAATAAGAGGTGACAAAGGGCTCAAATATCGAGATATAATCAGACCATTATTTTCTGAGACTGTGTTGGAAAACAATAAAAAAAAAAATTGGAGGCAATTTGCCGACACTTAAAACATATAAAAAGAATGCTGACTTAGTATATTGGGACGATCCGAATGAATTGGTTCAAAGATTAAAATTATTAATAGCTTCAAGAGATGCAGGTAATACAAATCATGACAATGAAATTTTATCAATAATTGAAGAATTAAAAGAAGCTAACATAATTAAAGAATAAATACTGATGCTCAGAAAACTTTTCATTCAGTATTACGACGCCATTCATTATGAATATATAAATATACAATGTATAGGTATATACATATGAATATCTAAATAAAATATATTTAAGATATTATTTTAAAATGAGCAAAGCGGATGTGGTAAATGAAATTCATAAAAGTGCGAGGGTGAACTTTCCGCGAAGGCATGTTATTATGAAGGATATAGATGATCTATGGCAAGCAGATTGAATAGATATGCAAACAGTGTCGAGGGAAAATAATAATTATAAATATATTCTTGCCATAATTGACACATTTTCAAAATATGCTTGGGCGCTTCCTTTGAAAAGTAAAAACAAAGATGAGGTGTATAATGCTTTTGTAATTCTATTGAAAGATAATCGCATACCTAAAAATTTACAAATAGATAACGGTACAGAATTTTATAATAACAAATTTAAATATCTTATGCAGTCGTACAATATTAATCATTATTCAACATTTTCATCTAAAAAGGCTTCAATTGTGGAGAGATTTATAAGAACATTAAAATCTAAACTGTATAAAGAGTTTAGTTTAAAAGGTAATTATATTTGGATAAAAAATACGTTGGACAATGTAGTTCATAAATACAATCATACCTATCATCGAACAATTAATGAAATACCAGCAAATGTCAACAATGGAAATAAGAAAGAAATATTAAAAAGATTTAATAGTTTAGTGAAAAATAAAGAAAGTATCAAGTTTAAAGTGGGTGATTACGTTCGTATCAGTAAGTACAAAGGAACATTCGAAAAAGGTTATACTCCCATTGGTCAACAGAAATATTTAAAATTAGATACAAGCAGAATACTACTCCTATCACTTACTTAATTGAAGATACGATAAGAGGACAACCTATCCTAGGAGCATTTTATGAGCAAGAACTTCAGAAGACAAAACACCCAAATGTATATTTAGTCGAGAAAGTTCTTAGAAGAAAAGGTAGCAGGGTTTTAGTAAAATGGCTAGGTTTGTCTTCAGCTGAAAGCAGTTGGATCGATAAATCGAATGTTATATTATAAATGAAATAATATTAACAACAAACTCGAATCGCATAACTATTTATTAAAGTATTCAAACCGGAATCATCAGTTTTATAATGTGTTTTGGAGAGAGCAGTCTTCTCAATTGGCTTATTAATAATTTACCATTTGAATTACATTTACCAGGATATAATTACTGTGGTCCTGGTACTAAATTAATAAAAAGACTTGCACAAGAAGATAACGGTGTAAATAAGTTGGACGAATATTGCAGAGATCACGATATTGCATATCACAAGTCATCAAACTTGAAAGAGCGACATAAGGCTGATTTAATTTTGTTAAAAATGGCGAAACAGCGAGCGGTTGCTTCCGATGCCAGTACAGGCGAAAAACTCGCGGCACGCTTAGTAAGTAAGGCTATGTCGGCAAAAATTAAAACTGGTTCTGGTTTGAGGAAAAAGCGGTCTCCAAAAGTTACATCTGGAAAAGGATTAAAAAGTAAATTAAAAACTGTTATTACAAAAGCAAAAAGACACATAAAAAAATTAAAACCTAAGAGCAAGAAAATGGCTATAGAATTAGCTATTGCTGCTACCAGAGAATTAGCTGATGATTCATCGATTAAGCTCCCCCGTGTTATTCCTATTCCATAAACTGGGGGAGTACTACCTCTGATTCCTATTTTTGCGGGATTATCAGCGGCGGCAGCTTTAGCAGGCGGTGCAGCTGGTATTGCCAAAACCATAAATGAATACAAAATGGCTAAAAAACTGTATATGGAATCGAGGAGACGTAATGAAAAAATGGAAGCTTTATGTATTGGCAAAGGGCTACACCTTAAACCACATATGGGCGGTCTTGGAATTTTCGTATCAAAAGAAAAAAACTAAGATATCGGCTACCCAAACGGGCCTTAACTAACTTTGACATTTTAAAGTATGGAAATAATAGTAGCTCCCTAAAAAAATAAAAAAATAAAATATTTTATTTCAGACCTTGATCCATATGGTGTTAGTAATACAGTACTTAAAAACTATGTTAGTAACAAAGGTAATATTTTAATTCATATATTTTCTGTTGCGCTCATCTGACACACCGGATACACGCATATGTACATGCACCCAATGCGCCATAATGGTGCAACAAGGATTATCAGTAATTACCTTCAGAATGTCGTTGACGCTTCCACGCACCCTGTGCATCATGGAAGCAATCCTCTTTCGCAGTATGGTATTGAAACCATCAGTATGTGCTTCGGCAAACATTCCTGATGCACTGCAGTAACGTGGAAGCCCCAACAACATCCTGAAAGCATTATTATACTGAACTCTGAGGGCGTTGTATGCCCTCCGCGTATATCGAACCCACAGAGTGCACGTGTACAAGGATTGGCAAAAAGCCTTAAAAGAGTTACCTTTACTTCTGGTGTACAACGTGCAAACCTGCGGGCCAACATATTGCAACGGACAGCCAACGCCCTCCGTTCCCTCTCCATATCAGCATCATCCTTTAAGTCCTCGGTAACTATGTGCCCTAAGTACTTAAAAGCTGACACCTTTTCAAGCGCCACACCGTTTAACATAACCGGTGGGACGTGTGCTGGTTTTTTACCCTTTACCCTAAACACAAGTAGTTTGCTTTTCTTTCCATTATACACAAGCCCATGCGCTACTGCATACGTCTCACAAACCGCCAACAACTTCCTGAGTGCGCTAACCGACGGACCCAGCAGCACCATGTCGTCCGCATAACTAATACTATTTACACACAGACCGTCAATAGAACAGCCAACATTGTGCTACTGAGCGCGACAATCAGCTGGTTTACATACAGGTTGAAAAGCGCTGGCGAGGTCAATCCACCCTGCCTCACCCCGCATTCCAACCTGTACTCCTCAGACAACCTGTTGGCCCATCTAACATGATTGATTTGGTGGCCATACCAATACTGAAACATGTTTGTTATGGCGTCGGGCACACCCGCTTCGCGCAACTTACACCACAGTATGTCATACCTAACCAGGTCAAATGCCCTGGAAAGGTCTAGAAACGCTGCATATACCGGTGTATTTCTCTCCGTGTAGTACCTGACAGTATGCTTGAGGGACAGAATAGCACATTCAGTCGATAGCTGTGGCCTAAAGCCGAACTGAGCATCGTGTATTTTAAGATGTTTATGTAGTTGTCTCTCAAACACACCGTCAAGCACTTTAGCCGCAACAGTAGCTAAGGAGATCGGTCTGTAATTACTCTTGTCACTGACGTCACCAGTTTTATTTTTCAATATTGGTACAACCACCGTTCTCATCAACTCGGCGGGTAGGTAGGTGTGCCGGATACAAAACGTAAACAATAACGCTAACAGTCGTGGGAGATGTGGTCTGGCATGTACAAAATGTTCTATGCTAAGGCTGTCATGTCCCGGCGATTTGCCTCGTCTCATATTTTTAATTATTAAACTAATCTGCTTAGCCGTAATGCGAGCAGGCACCTCTAAGACAGCAGCCCCAGCAATGACACCATTAACATCCGGTTCTGAAGGTAGTTGTATCTTAAATTGTTCCTTAAACAGGTTTGCAATCTCCACGGGCGAGCTTACACCATCGACACTTACCGGAATGCTAGGCTTGGGGTTTAATTTTTTGGTATGTTTCCAAAACCCACGAAAGTCTTTCTTTTCGTGTCTAGAAGCTAATATATCCATTTTTATTTGGTCCTGTTTATTTTGACAAAGCTTAAGTTTTTGTTTGAATATTTTTCGGGACTCAACCATATCATTATAAATATGTCCTGTGTGTGGTTTCCCATGCCATACCCAACTTGTAAACATTTGCCTAGACTTCCGGTGAGCGTCCCTTACATACTTGTTCCACCCCAAAATAGGTCGACCTTTTCCAAACCCCCCTCTACAATTACTACCATAAGTGAACTCAGCGGCCTCCCTTAACGATAATACAATTTCTTGATATAAATTATCTATTACTTCCTGATGCTCTAGTTTATTACACATATTATCACAACATTGACTTAATTTACTAGGAAAATTAATTTGACTTAACTTGGAATTACATTCTTTGGTATACAATTCGACTTGATCTATATTACGTTCACCCCACGTAACTTTATTTAATTGAAACTCATGTATCGGAGTTGATTTTGGTCTGGCCCTCATCATATTACATTGCACCTCTAATGGGAAGTGGTCTGACCAATAGGTATCATAATGCACCCTAACGGCTGTTACAGACTTCAACGCAGCCTCGGTTACCAGACAATGGTCTAACCACCGACGGCTACCATGTACATCACTTACAAAGGTATAAGACCCAACCCCCAGCTTAATGAAATCAGCACAAAACCAATTTTGCTCTGAACAAAAATTTAACATTTCTTTTCCAAAAAGCTCTCCAGGGTGTGCATTAAAATCCCCTAATATATGTAAACATTTTCAGTATCACTACTTTCGACTATGGCCGCTATTTCACTTAAACAGTCCACGAATTCTAATAGATTGTCGGGTGAATCAGTTGGCATATATACATTAAAAATCAAGCTAGACCGATCAAGTACATGAACTTTAATCGCGACAACACGATCACTACTGCATGGAATAACAGTCACTGAGTCAAAAATCGTATTCCGCCACAGTAGGGCTACGCCTCCGAACGGGCGCCCTTGCAACGTTACACCTGTGTCCATCGCCGATTTGCCACAGAAACTAAAGTCTTTGTTTACTTCCCCTAAGTACGGTAATTCACTAGGTTGTAACCAAGTCTCCTGAAGGCCTATCACATCTGCATCACTGGTTAATATCTTAACACATTCAAAAGATCTTTTAAAAGACTTACAGTTGAAGCTAACTAGCTTAGTTAGGGTGTCCATGTTCTTAGTATCCACATCCATTATTTTTGTTCAGTATTAATAGCACTCCATGAGTGATTATCACCTTTATTCCAGTTATTGTTGAACGTAACATATTTGCGAAAAGATATTCCACTCGGCCACACATTTTTATCCATAAAAATTGATAGTTTATCCTTAGGAATCATTAATTTATACGCCCCGTAATCCTTTTTCAATTTCATATTTATTTTTTCTAATCGTACTTCAACCCCCGTTTTACACTTAATATACTCGGTTATATCAGTCGAGGGGCATTCTTCGCTTACATTATATATGTAAAACGGTATGCTTCTATTTGCAGCCCTAAACTTACAGTCGGTTAAGACATCAGCAGTCCCTTTCTTGCCAATGAATTTTGCTCTATTCCGCTTTTTTTGTACCAACGTCCATCCGTTATCATTATCCTGCATAGTTTTTACTAAATTTAACGATTTATTCAATTCAAATACCTTTGGATCAATAGTATTAGCACACTTCAATTTATGACTCATGCCTTTATGTTCTCCGTTACTGCGTGTCATTCCTAAAACAGCTGCTGCGGCCTCCGCGTACGAATTTTTACTGTTTTGATTTGTTAAGTCCGTCAAAACCGCAGTACCGGCCTCCACGCGCACCTCGCTTGTCTCCACCAAACCGGTTTCGCCGAGCGCCCGCGTCGCCGATAAGGACTGCGCGAGTGAGACAGTGTTACGCTGCTCCGATGTAGGTTGGCGTGAAACAGATGTATTTGTGTAGCGAGGTACCTGCGAGTTATTATTTGTTGATTCCGTTATTTCAACAAAATCAGCTGACGAAATATGCGGTAATCCAATAGGCCCACTTTCACAATCAAAACTGTCCAGAAGTCCTGCTCCTCTGCGCCTGTTATTTACAAAATCCTTGTTCTCAGGAGATGAGACTTTCAACATATCTTTTGTCACATAATTTTCTTGTATGACAGTAATATCATGCTGCAACTTTATAATATCTTTTAGCAGCCTCGTAGCATCTAAATGATCAAAAGTGACCGGTGGTAGACGCTGAAGTTCTCTCGCAACGAAGACTGGCAAGCACTCAGGGTCGGTCTCCTTTATAATGCATATAATGTCCTCCATCTCTCGTTTTTCTTTACCCTCACCTTTACGGTTTATGTTGCGACCACCGGTTTGCACGGATTCAAAAAGCAACTTTTTAGCCGTTACAACTTCCTCACTCTTGAATGCCGTATTGCACAAACGAATTAAACTGACTTCATCCATCACATCTGCCTTGTTTTGCACAAAAGCAAGCAACTCCGAAATAACAATGTTACAATTGCTACATTTAACAGTATTTAAAGCCATTATCGCCGACACTCGCGTCAAAAATATCCATATAAAAAAGAATGTGGAGTTATTAATTTAGATAGTTCTAAAAATCCTGGCTCTCATTGGGTAGCCTATGCAAAATATAATGATTATGTTGAGTATTTCGACAGTTATGGAAATCTTAAACCTCCTAAGGAATTTATAAAATATGTAGGTTCTAATATACAATATAATTATGAAAATTTACAACGTGATCACCCCTTCAACTGTGGACATCTATGTTTAAATTTCTTAAACAATTTTTGGTATAATCAAGAAATAACCCTGCACCATGGATGTCAAGAGGAATACAAATGGCAATGCGACGTAGGGACCGCGCGTTCCGTAAATTTAAAAGAGATCGAACAGACGAGAACTGGACATTATTCAAGGCTGCACGGAATAGATGCAATCAGATGATACGCAATGCTAAACGCCGCCACATTCTGGACACTATAAGCTCTTCTTCCTCTGCCGATATTTGGAAATTTCTTGGAACTCTGGGTATCGGCAAATCGCGACATTTAGACCCTCCTAATTCAGTTGACTTAGACGATCTCAACCGGCATTTCTGCACTGTTTCAACCATGGATCGTCAAACCAAGCTACAAACTCTGTCTCTTATTTCTGGTCTAACGCGTCCTCATATTAATCCTTTCAGTTTCATTCCAGTTGAACCGGGAGAGATCAGAAAGTTCATTCTCTCCATCAAATCAAAAGCGGTGGGATGTGACAATATCACCCGTGATATGATCATTACTATTCTGGATCATCTCCTGCCCGCGATTACCCATATTATAAATTATTCCCTATACACCGGAGTATTCCCTATCCTGTGGCGCAAAGCCTATGTTCGTCCACTACCTAAGGTTTCTAATCCCTCTCTTCCTACCGACTTTCGTCCAATTTCTATCCTTCCGTTCCTGTCCAAAGTGCTTGAGGCCTGTGTCCACAAACAATTCTCTAACTTCGTACATCGCAACTCACTCATTAGTCCTCTACAGTCTGGGTTCAGGCCTGGGCACAGCACTGTTTCCGCCCTCCTTAAAGTGACTGGCGATATAAGGGCAGGACTGGAAGACACCAAGGTTACTGCTCTAGTGTTGGTTGATTTCTCGAATGCCTTTAATACCGTCAGTCACGACATCCTGTTAGCCATTCTGTCATATGTTATGGTCTCTCCCGAAGCACTGGAATGGTTCTCCTCTTACCTTCAGGAACGTCAGCAGTCTATTCGTGTTGGGGATTCTTCTTCATGCTGGTGTGATTTGGAAACTGGCGTTCCTCAGGGCGGTATACTTTCTCCTCTTCTGTTCTCTATTTTTATTAATCTTCTAACTTCCGAACTTCAGTGTGCGTATCATCTGTATGCAGATGACTTGCAGTTGTACTGTCAAGGGAAGGTGGATGAATTACCTGATGTTATCGACAAATTAAATAGGGACTTGATAGCTATAAAATCCTGGGCTGATAGATTTGGTGTAGCTGTAAACCCCACGAAGTGTCAGGCGATCATCATTGGCAGTCCTCGTGGTATTAGCAAAGTGGTGGGTATAACCTTGCCGCCAGTTCTCTTCAATGGAACGATCGTTCCTTTTAGCACTGACGTGAAGGACCTTGGCTTACACATTGATAGTACCCTGAATTGGCGTACTCAAGTCGCTAGGGTAAGCCAGAAGGTTACTGGAACGCTGCGGGCTCTGTACCGGCTGAAAAATTTATTACCATCGAGTACGAAGACAATGCTTGTACAGTCCTTAATTTTTCCTATCATCGATTATTGTGATGTGTGCTATTATGACCTGAATGCAGATCTCCTCGACAAACTTGACCGTCTTCTCAATAACTGCATTCGATTCGTTTTCAATCTGCGTAAATACGATCATGTCTCCGCGCATCGGTCGCTTCTACAGTGGTTGCCCATACGCCAGCGCCGACAGCAAAGGGCGCTGACCACCTTGTTTTCATTTCTTGACTCTCCCTCTTCCCCTAGTTACCTAGCTTCCCATTTTCAATACATTTGCGCCAACCACAATAGAAATTTACGTTCATCTCACAATCGTATTCTTCAATGTCCCACCCACCGCACAGACTTCATTCACTCTTCCTTCTTCGTTCAGTCTATCTCTCTGTGGAATGCACTCCCCCAGGATATCAGGATGGCAACCGACCGATTATCCTTTAAAGTTAAAGTTCGCGACCACATTCGCAAGAAGCTGGTAGTATCATCACAACGGTAATGTTTCCCAATGGTTTGTCTTATTTGTTTTAGTATATTTATGTCTATTTATTGTGTTTATATTTATATATAGTTAGGTGTATATATTATATTTATATGTATCTATATCTTTATATTTAAATATATATCTATTCCTCATCTCTCGCTGTTGCACCTACCACTGTTTGTCTCTGCATCACCCAAAGGTCGACTGGTAGAAAATGCCTATGGCATTAAGTCCGCCTCTGTACATTTTGTGTGCTTAAAGTATTAAATAAATAAATAAATAAAATAAACAGGATCATTTTAAAGAGCTCAGTATGCAAGTATGTCTACTACGGTTACCATCTCTGGAAATAAATCAGAATTGGTTTCGTATTTTCAACCACCTCTTCATTTATCTGATCAATACGAGTGCGGTTTACTATACTTTTCAGTATTAAAAAAAAGACCGAATGTGCCCGCTAATAACAGCAGTTCAACAGCTGTAATCAGAATCGAATGTGATCTTGTTCACGGTTTATATTACAACGGATTACCGACTCATTTTATTCACGAATTCATATCTGATACTGCTTCAAGTCACGGCTACACAGAAATACCCCAGAACGTTATTTACTTCCCGGTGAACAAAAATATAATTTCATCCATATCTGTCAGGATTGTAGATCAGTTTGGTTACTGTATTGACTTTGGTGAAGAACATATTCAATTACGTCTTCATTTAAAAAAGGAAAAATGATAGTATATGATAAAAACCCTCCAGCTAAAATAAAACGTCCTATTCCATCAACAACCGTTAAGGTACACAGACGTAAGAAAAACGTGAAGAAATTGACTAAATCAAATAAAGATTTTCTTAAAGCTCTAGGGTTTACTGATTTACCACACTTTGATAGTTCAATCGAAAGTTATGAAGTCCATTCATACAATTCCTACAATAACAGCTTTAGAGAAAACGATGAAATCAGGGTCCCCATACATCAGCAAGATATATACGTGCTACCATCAGCCAGTTCAATCTACATCGAAGGTCAGGCAAAGCTGTTCGGTAAGGATGGGAATCCGATCAAGAAAACTGTTACGTTCACTAATAACCCTATTATGTATTTGTTTCAAGACATCAGATACGAAATGAATGGAATTGAAATAGATCGTATAAAAAATTCCGGAATAACGTCAACAATAAAGTCTTACATCTCATTAAATGAAGCAGAAAGTAAAGTTGCCGCATTATGGGGTTGGAATTTAAACGGGTTTCAAAGTGATGGGCATTTTAGTGTTGTAGTGCCATTAAATAAGATTTTAGGGTTTGCAGAGGATTACAATAAAATTGTGATAAATTGTAAACACGAACTTATATTGAATAAAAGTAATTCTAACTTAAATAGCATTATTCTTACTGATGAACTCGCTCAGGTTCAAATAGATATACAAAGGGTGCAATGGAGAGTACCGCACATAAAAGTTTCAGATCGAGAACGTTTAACACTTTTAAAGCATTTAGAAAGAGATAAACCTATTCAGTTGGCTTTTAGAAATTGGGATTTATATGAGTATCCTTTACTACCTAAAACCACAAAGCATTCTTGGTCAGTAAAGACTGATTCTCAATTAGAAAAGCCTCGGTATGTCATTTTTTGCTTGCAGACTAATAGAAAAAATAATAGAACTAAAGACAGTTCAGTGTTTGATCATTGTGAGGTGACAAACGTGATGCTCTTTTTAAATTCGCAATATTATCCTTATGAGACTTTATCTTTAAAGTTTTGTGAGAACAAATATATTTAGTATATTATATGAAATGTATGTGAAATTTCGTCAGTCGTATTACAACTCTCCGGTAGACCCGTTGCTTGATCTACAGGACTTCAAAGAAAAAGCCCCAGTCTTTGTCTTAGACTGCTCGAGGCAAAACGATAGTTTAAAAACTGGTCCAGTGGATGTACGATTGGAATTTGAATGTTCAACACAAATACCAGATAAGACAACTGCATATTGTTTGATTATAAATGATCGACTTGTGGAATACAAACCTCTCAGCAACATTGTGCGCAGATTATCATGATCGCTATTGTGGATATTCAAGGCTTTAAAACAGAAACAAATGAATTTATAATAAAAGAAATCGCTATATTGTATAATCAAAAATTGCAAGTATTTTTAATTAAGCCCCCATTTCCATTTAAAAAAATAACAAAACGAGAAAAAAAAACAAGTTAGTTGGATTGAAAGTAACAGAAAGATACGCTGGCACGAAGGATTTGTACCCTATTATAATTGTCAGAATTTGGTTAGTACGTTAAGAGACAAATGTATTTATGTCAAAGGTTCGGAAAAAGTGTTGTGGTTAAAGCAAATTTTAGAAAATAGTAATTTTAGTATATTCAATTTAGAAGATGAAGGTTGTCCTAGTTTGATAAGTTTATACGATCAATATAAATATTCTCAAGATTTATATAACTGTATTTATCATGACTCTGTATGTGCTTTAAAAAATGTATTGTGCTTAAATAAATGGTGTATAAATAATAAATTTTTTAAATAATTATTTTTCTTTTTTAATTTTCAAATCTTCTATCCCTACCAATCAAATGATAATCTTCATAAGTTGCTGGCTACAGTAGTACGATATCATTTCATTTTTATAATTGGCTGTATGAAGAACTACATAATGAGTGTACAGAACATGTCTCAAAATAAATGCAACCCTCGTTATGACATCTATAATACGTATAAAATGCGTGAAAATTCGTTTAGACATTATTGGGCAACGGCTAATTCAAGGAGAAGGTTGGTGATGGAAATGGCTGAAGCCGGATTTTTTTATTATGGAAATGGTGTAAATGATAAAGCAGCGTGTTTCTCATGTGGAGGTGTTATAGAAGATTGGGAGATTTACGATGATCCTTGGATGCAGCATGCTACAAATTTTCCTCAATGTTTTTATTTGAATGCTGTGAAAGGAATATATTATATTAATAACTGTCTGAAACAATTACTCTATTAGAATATGCGCTATTGCACTGTGCTCTGAGTAGGATTAAAATGAGTCAAAGTAAAAAAAAAAATAATACTTCCATACACTACAATCTGCATAAGCGGTGTAATTGGAAGTTTTTGCATCACGCAGACTGAAGATTTTGTAACAATAACAGCAAACGCATTCTATTAAAACAGCCGTTAAATATTAAGCTCACGAAACAGATCAGATCTAAAAGTCTCGATCAGATCGAAAATTTAAAATATTCATCCAGAAAACAGATCAGATCAGATCAGAATCAGTGGGGTATAATTGGGGGTCTTTGCATCACGCAGCTCGAGCGCAGCGAGAGCAAGTGATACAGAACCCCCAATTATACCCTACTTACATACATTTATAGTATCGAAGAAGTCAACAAGATATCGGTTTGAATAGTTTTGTGGTAGTAATTCAGCGCTGTTATTCGTATGACACCATTCTACGTCATTTCCAAAGTTAAAGTCACCTAGGACAATGAATTTATCTAATGGGTTGGTCAAAATTAAGTTATTTAAATTATTTGTAAAATTCTGGAGCTGAGTAGTATAAGAATTACCGGTATGTTCATTACAAAGGTAAAGGCCACAGATATGTATGTTGTATGTAACTTGAGGTCTAGATCTCTTTAAGGTTATAGTTACCCAGATATCTTCAGCGGAACTACGCCAGTTAAATTTCTCGACAACGGTCAAGTCATTCCGCACGGCAATCAACACACCGCCTTCTCGAGTTTGCGAGGTGCGGATGTAGTCGCGGTCGCGCCTCCACACCACATACCGCGAATCAAATAATTCACTGCTGAAAAAACCATCTACTAACCAAGTTTCTGTAAATACTATAACATCGTAGGATTTAAGACATACATTTCGGAATACGTTGTTTGTTTTTGTACGGAGACCACGTACGTTTTGGTAATAAATATTAAGCGGAGCCATTGATGAGTCCTTCACCAATATCTATGTTGATAAAATAACAATAAGAGCAGGTTGAATAATTATGTCTTATCGAACCCTTAACAGAATCTAACAAACACAGCAATGCCCAACGGATAGCCTTCAAACACCTTACATGAATTATTGTAAATAAAAATAGCCATCGGTAGCAACAATAACTCACAGGTGTTAGTAAAACGCATAGGACATTCATCTTTAAGTAGCTAGCAGTATGACAGCATCATCATCTTCCTGCCCTTACCTCATGTTACTTGGGGTCGGCGCAACATGTTTTCTTCTTCCATTCTCCCCCGTCAACCGTCACACTATCATTCACTCCTTTCTCTTTCATATCATTCTTTACACATTCCATCCATCTTTTCTTCGGCCTTCCTGTCCCTCTCCATCCATCAACATGTATATTCATCACTCTTTGAGTCACATGCGTTTCGTCCCTTCTCATCACATGCCCATACCAAGCCAAACGATTTCCTTTCAACTTTTCTGTCACTGGCGCCACTTTCAGTATGACAACAAACTGCAAAACCAACAAAAAATTGATCGAATGTTGACCAGTACCAGTTAGTAACAAGCAGCAGTAAAGCGCAATACAAATTAAATATTGAAAAGAACACAATAAGATCGCATTTAGCAAAATAAAAACAAATTATAAAATAAAAATAATATTCTAAAAAAATATGCAGGTGCGTCGAACACGTGCACGAGTTAGGCATTTCTCGGAATCCGAGAGTTGTAAAAAACCATTTTACCTTGCGGTTCTCAATCTTTAGTGTCATTTCAAATAAGATGTTACTTTTTGAGACAACTAGTATCACTATTTCACTTTTGAGAGATCCTTTTCGGCTTTTATCACTATAGTAGGAGAGGTGTCGGTTTTATTGGTGTGTATCTTGGCATGCTTGATCCAGACGTATCGAAAATCCATCTCTGCAGCGGCTTTTTTAGTCTTGGATAGGAGAACCTTGTTCTGTATAGTTAGGTGGTCATTCACGTAAATCTTATGGTTGCCGGGTAGTCCTAAGTGTCCAGTAGTTATGGTGGAAGATTTAGTCGCGTATCTGGCTGCTGCTATGAAGTCTTCCTTCACGTAACGATTACAGAAGCAGACTATAATGGGTTTCGTGTTTTCCTTTTCACGACTTGGTACTCTTGCGACAAAATTAACCTGATTCTTTGCGATAGGATATTGTATCTTAGATCCAATAGTAGATAATATTTGATACAGGTTCTCGTTGTTTGTTTGAGTAACACCTTTAATTTCAATGTTGTTCATTCTTGACCATTGTTCCTTAGAGATTGCTTCTTGTTCAAGTTTATCGAGCCGAGTGTGTAATAACTCTACTTGAGATTGGACTTTTTCTACTTGTGCAATACGATGTTCCAGGGTTTTGACTTTGACATTAAATTCTTTAAGCTCCTTGTTGGCCTCATTGACCGATAATTTTAAATCGGCAAATTCCTGTCTCAGTGCCATAACCTCGTCCCTAAGACATTCTAGCGGCGCTAATTTCGCAGAGAGTGCCCTGATCTCTTTTAATATAAGTGATTCTGACTCTACCTTGGGGGTGGGTGATGTAGGAGGTTGAATAGGTCCAGGCTGCTTACACTTCATGCATCGCCATGTAAGTTTTCTGTCGCCAAGCTTGCGGAATCCAGCTTCTGTCAATAGAACTGAAGAGAATGTTGATGCTGAACAATGCTTTTAATGCTGTTATATTTTAATTACTTTAAATATTAATTGTTAGGACAGAAATATATGCAGACCAATGTTTTTCCTTTTAAAGAAAGTATGTAAGACAATATAAAAAACGTGAGAGGTTTTTTTTTCATTTTGTGGTGTGTGTGGAGCACCGTCAGTTGTAAGCGCCTGAGAAATATGCTTGGCAATTTGTTGCATGAAATGCGTGATACGAAGACAAAAGTGGCAGGCGCCAACAATAAAACAACAACTATTTAGAATTTCTTTATTGTATAGCTTACGCAGGTACATAAATACTTTATATATAAAATGCTCAAGTATAGGTAGGTTACACAGTAGATTTCAACATTTTAACTTATCAAGAAAATAGCGTTTTTAACAGGAGATAGATCCTTCTCTACTTACTACTTTGTAGGTAATTTATGTACATATTCAAAAGAATATACGAATACATACACAAATACCCACAAGGATAACTGAAATAGTCGCAACATACAAATACAAAATACAAATACATCGAACATCGCCAAAGCCGTCGACACAATTTGTTTGCGCCGCCGTCATCTAAAACTGTCGCCGGAGCTGAGTCCCTAGTGTGTCGTACTTTAAGGATGCTTAACGCCCTCCTGATCACCAATCCTAAATGTGATCTGTTAGCCGATGAACGGAGTAGAATTATGCGTGTATGTCTGATGTTTTGTGAGAGAAAGTATGCTAGGGTGTCCTATATAATATGTTAATATTTGAAATATATTTGTTCTCTATACCTGTTTCAATCTCTGTGTTAATTAATGTTATTAGTGTTACCGTTTTAATTATCAATAAACAATAACATTTGAGTTCTATATCGCTACGATTTCGTCACTACTAGGTTACTAGCGTCCCGCTCTTGCTTCGCTCGGATGCAATGTCCTACTGATGTGGCGACCTACTGATGTGGCGATCTACTGATGTGGCAACCTACTGATGTGGCGACCTACTGATGTGGCAACCTACTGATGTGGCGACCTACTGATGTGGCGACCTACTGATGTGGCAACCTACTGATGTGGCGACCTACTGATGTGGCGACCTACTGATGTGGCGACCTACTGATGTGGCGATTTACTGATGTGGCAACCTACTGATGTGGCGACCTACTGAAGTGGCAACCTACTGATGTTGCGATCTACTGATGTGGCAACCTACTGATGTGGTGACCTACTGATGTGGCGACCTACTGATGTGGCGACCTACTGATGTGGCGATCTACTGATGTGGCAACCTACTGATGTGGCGATCTACTGATGTGGCAACCTACTGATGTGGCGATCTACTGATGTGGCAACCTACTGATGTGGCGACCTAATGATGTGGCGACCTACTAATGTGGCGACCTACTGATGTATCGACCTACTGATGTGGCAACCTACTGATGTGGCGACCTACTAATGTGGCGACCTACTGATGTGGCGACCTACTGATGTGGCAACCTACTGATGTGGCGACCTACTGATGTGGCGACCTACTGATGTGGCGACCTACTGATGTGGCGACCTACTGATGTGGCGACCTACTGACGTGGCGACCAACTGATGTGGCGACCTACTGAAGTGGCGACCAGTCAAATCATCGAGATTTCCGGAACAAATTCTCTGAATGATGGTGAAACACTTAAACTTTCCGGAATAAATTCTCTGAATGATGGTGAAAAAGGTTCTCAATCTCTATTGCGTAGTTTAGAAGAACGATGCGGTCACAGGAGACAATCATGAAAAGCGACTTCAATTTATAATAATTATGTATGTCGCCATCTTGTCATTACAATTTATAGTAACTATCATTATCATTATCATTATATATAATAAAACTAAGTTAATAATAATAATAATAACCCCACCGCTGTATCTCTACGTTGACGTCGTGGTGGGGCTTGCCTGCTCCAAACTTTAGGTCAGTGCCGGTAGAATTTGCCGGAACGGGTATAGGATGAGGAGCCAGACCAAGAGAGATACAAAAACCCGCAGGACAGCATGTGGCGAGCTGATGGGCAGTAGCGACCACATGGACCCTATCTCCCGGGAGAAATCTTGTCCTCATCTCTGGCTTGCCTTTATTGGCCGGCTGGAGTGAACACTGACGAGGAACAGAGCTCCCACCTCTTTCTTGCCTTTATTGGCCGGTTTGAGTGGAGATTCGCAAGAGCAAACGTGCTCGGAGGAAGGAAGTATTCCAGTAAGGTGCTGGTAGGGATCTTGACCGTACTTCCGGGATTATCCTGATAGCCGTGGAATACCTCTCCACTCCTCAAGCACCCCAGGAAGTGTTGCCCCCTTGTCACTACGTTACTATGTGCTAGCGGCCGTCTCCGGGGGCCCATTATTGAGTGTGCAAGTCACCCCCTGCCATTTTATCCGTGTATAATATATAGCATTGGTCAGGCAGGGGACATAGTTCTTCCATAGTTCAAGTTACCCAATCCACTTCAGTCACCCAAACCCATAGCCCAATATGTTTTGTTTCCACGTACAACAATAGTCCTGTACCAACCGGGGGTTGTCCTTGGGTGCACTTGCATAGTGCATACAGGGATAATCGTCGGTTGGTGCCTCCTCATCATTTAAAATTATCTAAGGGGCCTCTGCGAGTTGGCTTCGGCTCCTCGTACGCCTTCCAAAGGTCCGGGACCCCAGGGTCCCGAGAAATATCAAATAATAATAATAATAATAATCTGTGGCCCGACTGTCAAGCTGACGGTCGAAAAAATTTTTTCTCCGTGTATTTTCTATTGGATTTTAAACTTTTAATGCAATAATGTGGTGTTATGTGTTCCAACACCAATTCACTCAACCCAAAATTGGTTTTTATGCCAAAACCTACTATATCAGGATGCAAGACGAAAACTACCACCTACTAACTACTGAACACGGAGAATAGCAGACCAAACACAATGCTGACGAGAAGTCGGGCACGACGAAACACACGCCCAACATCTTCGGGTTCGTCGCTTAGCTCCGCCTCGCAGTTGCCGGAACCTGCTCCAGACGTGAGTCCAGTGATACCGGCTGCTGCAGTTGCGTCGAGCTCGAGTGACGAATACTTCTCGCCGCCGACAACACCACCACCATTACGTCGGCGCGGAAGAGGCCGACCACCGGCCAGCTTAGGACTCCGAGGCCCATCGGCCTCTGATAGGGTCCCCGCTACCGGTGGAAGTGTGCAGCGCATGAGGTGGACACAAACCATCAACGAAAATGTCATGCGCGCATACTTTGGGGCTACAGAGGGGGGAAGTAACTTGACTGCGTATCGTGGTCGGATGCTCTCTCTGTTTCAGGTGCTTGAACCAGCTGTGAACGTGTCGGCGCAACGACTGTCGGATCAGGTGCGGGTCATCCAGCGTAACCATATGCTGGATGACGTCGTACTTGATCGACTACGTCTCGAATCACGGAATAGCCATGTTACGCCTGCTTCACCACTGGTCGCGGTGCAACAACCCAGTGCCTCACCGCGACCCGACCGCGTTAGTGATGAGGATGATGACGGGGCTATGTCCGTGAGTTCCCAATGCAATGTACGATTGAGGAGCGCTCTGGAGGATGCTTTCCGGGAGTACCGTTCCACTCCGCCTGGGCTTAGACCACGTTTACCTCGTTTGCCCATGCACAAGAAAAATAAGGCGCTGGTGTGTGCTCTAGATTCGCAGCTGTCAAATTATTTTGACAGCAGCAAAGACCTCACCGATACCCACTCGATCTTGTACTGTGCTGCTGTAGCGGCATGTCGTGTAGCTCATGTTAAATTTTCTAACAGTGACAGAGCTCCACGACCAAAACCAGCTGTACCAGCTTGGCAGTGCAGGATTGAGCGTCGTATTGGTGAGGCTAGAGCACTCATCGGCAAGTTAATCTGCTTCAGGCAGGGCAATACTCGGCCTAGAGTGATGCGCTTTGTGAGACGGGCGTTCTCGGGGATGGATATTAGTTCTCGAGATTACTTGACCCGCGTCACAGAGCGTATCGACTTCCTGAAGCAGAAGATCTGTGCATGGGCAAACCGTATTCGTCGGTACAGGCGGAGAGTGGACCGGTATACTCAGAATCGCACATTCCGGAGCGATGAAAAGTGGGTCTATAGGGCTTGGGAGCGACCAGACCATGGTGTGACCGACATGCGCCTCCCGGATGATGACGCCATGTATTCGTTCTGGCGAAGCATCTGGTCGGTGCCTGTCAGTCACACCGAAGGTGATTGGACTAGGGAGATCGAGCGAACGTGCGATCAAATACCAGAAATGGAGGCACTTACCATCAGCCCCCAAGATGTAACTTGTGCAGTCCGTCCGTTACCTAACTGGAAATCCCCAGGGCCGGACGGGCTGCACAACTTCTGGATAAAATGCTTCCATAAGTCGCACGCCCGCTTGGCATCCCAGTTCCGGTCAGCCTTAGAGTCGGGGTCGCTGCGCCAGTTCCTAACGACAGGAATAACCCACCTGCTCCAGAAATCAGGTAGTACTGCGGAACCCAAAAATTATAGACCGATCACTTGTCTACCGACGGTCTATAAAGTTCTTACATCCATTTTGAGAGCTAAAATTAACAAACATATAGACAATAACTCCATCATGTCTGCCTCTCAAAATGGATGTAGGAATGGATCCCGCGGTACTAAGGAGCTGCTCCTCATAGATATGGCCATTAACCAACAGGTTCGTCGTTCCCGAAAGGATCTGTCGACATGCTGGATAGATTACAAGAAGGCCTATGACTCGGTGCCACATACATGGCTCATGAGGGTGCTGGAGTTGTATAAAGTAGATGCAACTCTGCGGACCTTCCTGATGTCGTGTATGGGGCAGTGGAGGACAGTCCTTCGCTATCCAGGATGTCTACATATCCAGAGGAATAGCGAGCCGATAAGGTTCGAGCGAGGAATATTTCAAGGCGATAGTTTGAGTCCACTTTGGTTCTGCTTAGCCTTGAATCCTCTAAGCACACTGTTGGAGGATTCAGGTCTAGGCTATCGATTGAGAAGAGGTGGTCAGGTTATATCTCACCTTCTTTACATGGATGACTTGAAGCTTTTTGCCCCCAGCAATTTTCAACTGATGGAGCTATTGAAGGTAACCAAAACTTTCAGTAGTGCCATCAGGATGGAATTTGGTGTGGACAAATGTGCGGTCATGCATGTAAAGCGGGGGAGGATTTTGGAATCCGTAGAAACCCAACTCTCGGATTCCATACACCTAAAACCCCTCTCCTCACTCGAAACTTACAAGTATTTGGGTATGTCGGAAGCGTTAGGCATCAACGCTGCTGACATGTAGCAATCCCTGAAGGAGCGCTTCTTTAACCGCCTGAACAAAGTATTTAATAGTCTTCTATCAGGCGGAAACAAGGTGCGCGCCTTCAACGGTTGGGTCATGCCGGTTTTGATGTACTCTTTCGGTATACTCAAATGGACTCAAACAGAACTTGACGCCTTGGATAGAAGGGTCCGCACACTGCTGACTGCAAATCGGATGCATCACCCACGGTCATCGGTGATGAGACTGTATATTTCGCGGAAGTGTGGTGGTCGAAGCTTCTTAAATGCTAAGACCCTGCACAACCGTGAGGTATGCAGTCTCAGGGAATACTTCCTAGAAGCCGACGTGGGGATGCACCGAGATGTGGTCTCAGTGGACAAGGGCCTCACCCCGCTCTCCTTGGCTAACGAGAACTGGCGCAAACCTATAATATTAGATACTAATGACCGCAGGGAGGTATGGCAGAGCAAAGAGCTTCATGGGCGCTTTTACCGGGTCCTACATGGGCCTGATGTAGACCTCTTGGCGTCCGTATCCTGGTTGCGATTCGGTGATCTCTTTGGTGAAACCGAAGGTTTTATCTTTGCGATTATGGACGAAGTTATAATGACGAACAACTACCGGAAATATATTGTGAAGGATGGCACGGTTGACATCTGTCGGGCATGCCACCGTCCGGGGGAATCTATCCGTCACATTATTTCTGGCTGTTCTCGTCTGGCTAACGGAGACTACTTGCATAGACACAACCTTGTAGCCAGGATTATCCATCAGCAACTTGCTCTGCAATACAATCTTATGGAATCGGAAGTACCGTACTATAGGTATGTGCCCGACCCAGTTCTCGAAAATGGCAATATCACGTTGTATTGGGATCGATCTATCATCACTGACAGGACTATTGTTGCCAATAAGCCAGATATAGTGGTGATAGATCGAAAAGAGCGTCGCACAATGATTGTTGATATAGCGGTTCCGCATGACGAGAACCTCGTGAAAGCTGAAAAAGATAAACAGATTAAGTATCTTGATTTGGCTCGCGAGGTTGTCGACATGTGGGATGTGGATACAGCAATCATTGTGCCGATAGTTGTGACAGCCAATGGCATAATATCGAAGAGTCTCGACCAACACCTGAGGAGGCTCTCGTTAGGCAGCTGGATCAAGGGCTTGATCCAGAAAGCGGTACTTCTGGACACCGCACGTATTGTTAGGAGGTTCCTCTCTCAGGAGCCCTGACCACCGGTAGCTTGGACCCTGTTCCCGATACCGGTGGGCTACTATTTTTTATATTTTTAAATGTTTTTATTTATTTTAAGTTTTTATAAAAATATTTAAAAATGTAAATCATATGTATATAATAAAAAATAAAGGAAATAATAATAATAATATTTATTCAAGTTATGAAGTAATACAGTAAATACAGTTTTGCTTAAATCTATGTCAAGTTCACCAGTGTTATTTGCCTGAACTAGGACATCCTGTGTTTCAGACGAGAGGAGGTAAAAAATTATTAGATAATCACTGTAATTATATAAAATTAAATAGTCATCTAATAGGTATGTAAGTAATATATATATATATATATATATATATATATATATATATATATATATATATATATATATATATATATATATATATATATACCTTAGTATACTAACTTAGTGAACTAATTAAAAATAATAAACCAAAATAATCTTTATTTTAATACAACTAATAACTTCTCTGTATCTTCATAGGACAAATTTTGAAGAGCTACCTTGAGAGTTTTCTTGCAATTTCCATAATTTAGGGAATAGATGTTTGCTTTTGAATTTAGTCTGTTATAGAGTAATGGTCCAAGGAAAACATAAAATTTTGCTGTGAAAGCATGTCTCGTACTGTTTGTGGGGCAAACAATGTCTTTTCGTCTCTTTTTAGTAAATTCAGTGCTGTAGTAAAGGGCTGCGTGTTGTTTTAGTACAATGCTCATTATGAATAATTGTCGAACTGTTAGTACTTCACAACATTTATAGAGCAGGTTAGTGGGAAAGAGGAAAGGGCGGCCAGTAGCCACCTTGAGAATGGCTCTTTGAGCTCTTTCGATGGGTAGTAATAATGTTTTACATACTCCACCCCATGAGGTAATGCAGTACGTCAAAATAGACTGACATAGAGCAAAGTAAACTTGCCTAATTATTATTGGGCCTGCAATATATCGTAGCTTTTTGAATATGAATATCAGCTTACGAATTCTATTATTTAAAGCTTCCATATGTTGTTTGAACGTCAGGGTGTCATCAATTATAACACCCAACTATTTAATTTTATTAGACTTATTAATATTGGGACACATAAACGTGCAATCTACAGGTACTGTACAACAATGAGCATACAACTTTGAAGGAATGTTAGAAGCTTGTTTGCGCATCGAAAACTTTATATAATTTGTCATGTCTGCATTTAGAGTTAGTGAGTTATGCTGAAGCCATTTATTTACAACACTGAAGCCGTCTTGGGCGAGCTTGTAGACATCATGTTCCGATTCAGCCGAAAAAAGAAGAGCAGTGTCATCAGCGTAAGATATTATTGTGCCATGCTTTAGCTTTATATTACAAAGGTCATTTATGTATATCAGGAACAAAGTGGGCCCTAAAATACTTCCTTGGGGAACACCAAAAGACGTGTTTTTTTGGTCTGCGCTGAGAACACTGCCAATCTTCACGCATTGAGTACGGTCTTCTAAATAACTTTTGAACAGTTTCAGCTGAATGCCTCTTATGCCCACTGTCTCAAGCTTGCGCAACAGAATAGGAATGGACACGGTGTCAAAAGCCTTGGCGAGGTCCAGGAACATTCCTATTGTATGGTTACCCTTGTCAAGTTCTTGAGCAAGATAGTCAGTCAGATGATGAACAGCATCGGCAGTTGAACGTTTAGGTCTAAATCCAAATTGTCGTTCCGACAAAATTGATTTGTCCTCCAGATATTTGAACAATCTTTTATTTATAATTTTTTCCAATATTTTAGACATAGAAGGCAGAAGAGAAATAGGTCTGTAATTTGTTACTTGCTCTTTACTGCCTGATTTATATATAGGGACAACAACTGCTTTTTTAAGGCATTCCGGAAAAATACCCAGAGATAAACACATGCGAAAAATATAAGCCAGTGGTGGTACTAAAATTTTCCTGAACTTTTTAATTATTTTATTTGATATATTATCCCAACCAACTGCACAGTCGTCTTTCAAAGTCATGATTATACTTTCTATCTCAGACTCGTCAGTATCTAGTAGTGCAAAGGATGTTAAAGTGGAGCTACCTGTAATAGACGTGCTCGTTAGATAAGGTGATTGACCCTGATTTTTTTCTGCCAACAATTTATCTTGTGGATAAATGGCCACAGAACTTACGTTTGACGGCTGGATATAGTTGTTGGTACCTTTTTTCACCATGTCAGAAAACGAAGTTCCCAGTGTAGGTTTACTTGCCTCTCCGACTTTCATCTTGAGCTCCTTTATTTGCTGCGCAAGGTCGAGTTGGCTTTCGAGTACTTTCACAGCATTGCGGGATTGTAAGGCTGTATATTTGATGGACTGGTACTGTACGGCCATCTGCGATGTTCCATGTCCAACCTTCCGGCATAAGGCATTGATGCGCATTTTCTGGTCCGAGTTCAGCTTGCCTTCTGCTGCAATAGCACATACCTCTTGAAGGCTTTGGTTGATGGTCGTCATCCAGTTCTGAATTTCCGGAGTCGATATTCCTTCGAAGTCATCGTGCCTATGGCTCGGCGCTTGAGGAGCAGGAGCAGGTACGGCTTCGCGCGCGGGTGTAGGCGGCGGGGAGCGAGCACCCCTACTTCTCGGGCTGAAGGGACTATCCTCCATTTTGTAACAGGTTATTTACTTGTTAATCAGTGATCATCTTCATAAATTCACCTTACATAACCCAAAAGTATGACTCGGTTTGCTTTACTACCGGCAATTTATAAAAACTAGGTCACGATTTCGCAAGTGATTATTTGTTTATATTAATATTGTTTGATACGTCCACTCGCTACGATCGCGTAAAATAAAACCTCAATAAAATGTGCGTGCCGATAAAACTTAAAAAGGAGTCCCGGCACGATAAAGCGACTTATATAGTGTGATAGCCCTTTATCCCCCCTCGAACAAGAAAGTTCCCGTTTTAACCTAAAAGGCGTTTTAACCTAAGGACTTTTCCAACCCTTCAACTTGGAAATTAAGTGTAGTGGCGCCATCTGTTGTCGAGTATTTGAACATCATTCAGAACAACGATTATTTGGGTTGCATTTCGAAAGGCGCTGCGAGCAATTGCAGCATGTGTAGTAATGGCGCGAAATTTAAAATTCCAATTTCAATAAAGACTTAAATTACATTTGTTACTATAATAAAGTTATAAAATTTTGTGTATTTATACAGCAGTAGCTAACTTACATTTTGGAGTTAAAGCGACATAATTTTAGTTATTCAAATTAGTTCTGAAAATATTTTAAAATTTAAGTTTTTAAATTTCGCGCTTTTACTACATAAATGCTACAGCTGCAGAACATATTGTTACGGCGGACGATAATGTCAAGAACATTCTAGAAGGTGTGAGCGAATATCCTAGAGCCTAGCTCTCTGAATATTATAAGAGCCTGGTGTCGCCCGCCGGAGTTAGTTCGATTTGAACAGCGAAACGAAAGGAAAGCGATTTCGAAACGAAAAGGAAAGAAGTTATCTGTGAGCCTTTATTTTGAAGTATCACGTGTGAGTATTTTTAATAGTGTGTTCAATTAATTCTCGATTTTGAAGCGAAGAAGAAAAAAGTTGTCTGTGAGCCTTTATTGTGAAATATCAAATGTAAGTATTTTTAATAATGTGTTTAATTAATTCTAATGGTTTTTTTTTCTTTTCTTTTAATTGTAATTTCCTTAACCTTCAAGCAGTCGCGCGACGTTGAATCGATGCCAGAAGGCATCATTGTTTACGGCCAAAAGTATATAGAAATATACTTTTGGCCGTAAACAAAATATCGCGCGACCGCTTGAAGGTTAAATATTTTTTTTCTTTGTCTCAACGTACCCCACGTTTACGTAACAATATATTTGTCTATAAAATGTTTATTTAATTTATATTTTACAGAATACAATGCCTAGACGTAAATGAGGAGGAGATCTTGCCAGTTCTGCAGCGAAACGGCGGAAACAAAAAGAATATCGACGAAATGAAACAGAAAAAGAGCACGAAGCACATTTACAAAATCAACGAACGAGAGTGAGCACCCTGAGAAGCAGAAAAGCGAAGAAAGGAAAGAAAATAAAAGTATTGAAGAATCGAGAATTTTAAAAGATAATCTAACAAAGGAAGCATTCCACTACGAACCTACGAAAAAATATTACAATCATAAATATGTTGTAATCGGAAAAATGAATAACATTTGCCAATTTTGCCACGCAAAAAAATTCAGTAAAGAAACACCAGGTCTCTGTTGCATGAATGGAAAAATTCGATTACTACCACTGGAAGCACCCCCGCAGGAATTTCTACATTACATGACCGGGGAAACACTAGAATCAAAACACTTTCTTCAAAATATAAGATCATACAACTCCTGCTTTCAAATGACTTCTATCGGTGTTACTTCGACTAACACTAATAGAAATGAATTTGAATATGTATGAAAATACTTAAGTAAATACTTAAATAATTCAAGGGCAAATTTATCACAAAATAGGATCGTTACTACCAATGCCTAACGAAGACTATAAATTTATAGTAGTATATTTCATCGGAAATGAAGAACAATAAATTGATCAACGATGCACAAATTTTAATGGATTGAGACGCGAAATAATCCAAGATGTATAGAGGATCTTACACAAATACAATCAACTGATTCACATATTCAAAACAACATTAGACCGCATGATTTCTGATGACTATAAAATTGTAGTTCGAGCCGATAAAAGACCACGTGGAGAACACGAACGTAGATTTAATGCACCTCAGATAGATGAATTCGCCATCGTAATTGTGGAAAAAGAAAATACAAGCCGTGACATAATTGTACAGCGAAGAAGAAAAGGACTACAACGCATTGCAGAGACACACCGTTCATATGATGCTCTTCAAAATCCGTTAATATTTCTGCACGGAGAGGACGGATATAATTTCAATATAAAACAAATTCATCCTGAAACAGGCATAGAAACAAACAAAAAAGTCACTTCCAAAGAGTTCTATGCTTACCGCTTAATGATCAGAGACAATGAAATATACAATCACATACTCAACACTCGCCTTTTATCCCAACAATTTCTGGTAGATATGTACGCAAAAATAGAAGCAGAACGGATGCTTTACATAAGACTGAATCAGAAGAAACTACGCACCGAAGAATACAACCTTCGAGACGCGATCATAAATGACGGCAATATTGACAATATTGGAACAATGGTAATCTTACCGTCATCATACATTCCTATGTATGATGAGGGTAAGATTACCATTGTTCCAAAGCATATGCATGCATGCATATGCTTTGACTTATGTTGCATATGTCTTGGACTTCCACTAGGAAGTCCAAGGCATATGCACGAATATACTCAAGATGCCATGACCTACGTAAGAAAATATGGACGACCTGATCTCTTCATAACATTTACATGCAACTCACCATGGCCAGACATCAAAGAACAACTAAAATACGAACAAACCTCCATGGATCGACACGACATAATAGCCCGAGTTTTTCGACAAAAAGAAATAAGATTTATTGAAGTCATCACAAAATACCACATCTTTGGAACCGTTAGATGCTGGATGTTACAATCGAGTGGTAAAAACGAGGATTACCTCACTCACACAATCTCATATGGCTACACGATAAAATTTATCCCACGGATAACGACAAAATCATCCAAGCTGAATTTCCCAATCCACAAAAAGATCCGGAACTATACAACATAGTAGTGAAAAACATGATTCACGGACCATGTGGACCATTAAACTTCAATGCGCCATGCATGAGTGATGGAAAATGTACAAAAAAATATCCAAAACCATACTTGGACGATACAAAAACTGAAGATGACGGCTATCCCAAATATAGAAGACGATCACCGAAAAACGGTGGCTTCACAGCAAAAATACGAATACAAGGCAGAGACGAACTGGAAATAGATAATCAATGGGTAACCAAAATGTTCCAAGCACACAAACGTTGAATACTGCAATTCAGTAAAATCTATTAAATATATATGTAAGTGCGTAAACAAAGGTTCAAATAGTCCAAAATAGCGAACAAAATAAGAGAAATGATGAGATCCTCATGTACCAAATGGGAAGATACATCAACAGTAACGAAGCAGCGTGGAGGATTTTTAGTTTTCCCATACACGAACGCGAACCAGCTATGCAACATCTAGCAGTACATTTGGAGAATGGACAGAGAGTTTACTTCACAAAAGACTCGGCTAGAAAAATTGCAAGCGAACCACCTCAGAACACAACATTAACAGTTTTTTTCCAACTGTGCCAAACGGATCCATTCGCAAAGACATTACTGTATGTCGATGTCCCTATTTATTATACGTGGGACAAAACAAGGAAAATTTTTCAACGACGAAAACAAGGAATGCCAGAGGAGAGTCATCCAGAAATCATGAAAACTAACGCAATAGGTCGAGTATACACTGTACATCCATACAATGCCGAATGTTTCTATCTCCGGATGTTGTTACACGAAATACGGGGACCAACAAGTTTCACAGATCTCAGAACCATTGACGGCTACCTATGCCAGACGTACAGAGAAGCATGTCAGGATTATTGGAAAACGATAACCACTGGGAATTAACACTACAAGAAGCCACACTCACAGCTTCAGCTGAACAAATTCGAGAGTTATTCACCACAATTCTAACAACATGTAACTCATCAAACCCAAAACAGTTATGGGAATCTTTCAAAAGGAGTATGAGTGATGATATATTGTACCAAATCCGACAAACTAATCCAGAACTGACTATAGAATTCAATGATGACATCTTCAATGAAACACTCATTCGCTTAGAAGATAAATGTTTAGCAATAAATAACCAGGCCTTAGTAGAACTTGGAATGCCAGCACCACAAAGAAATGCTTTCAGTCTGCTAAACTACGAAATTACAAAGGAAAAACGCTACAACGTCAATGAACTACTTGAATACATTGCTCACAACAAACCACTCCTCAATGACAATAAAAAAAAAAGTTTACAACGTTATAATGAACCGGATAAATAACAACACTGGTGGAATGATTTACTTGGACGCACCAGGAGGCACCGGTAAAACGTTTCTAATAAATCTAATACTGGCGGAAATACGCGCTAAAAAACACATCGCACTGGCACTAGTATCATCCGGCATTGCAGTCACACTTATGGAAAGAGGACGAACTGCCCATTCTGCCTTACAACTACCGTCGAATATAGCCGAACAACAATTCCCGGTATGTAAAATCTCAGGAAAATCTGGAGGGGGTCAACTTCTAACACAAGCTAAAATTATCTGCTGGGATGAATGCACCATGGCCCATAAAAAATCACTAGAAGTCATGGACAGAACATTACAAGAATTGCGAAAAAACTCTGAAATAATGGGAGGAGCTCTACTCATACTCTCAGGAGATTTTCGACAAACACTTTCAGTTATTCCCAAGTCAACACCAACAGACGAGATCAATGCATGCTTAAAAAAGTCACATCTCTGGACACAAGTACAAATACTGCAATTAACAAAAAACATGAGAGTTGAATTATCAAAAGATGAAACAACACCACATTTTGCTAAAATACTTTTAAAATTGGCGAAGGTACATATCCTACTGACCAAACGACCAAACGACCGGCCTCATTGAACTCAATAGTGATTTCTGTAACATAGCCACTACTGAAAACGAACTAATCGACAAAATTTATCCAAATATTATTCAGAACTATACCAACGTAGAGAGGTTATTTCAAAGAGCAATTTTGGCCACTAAAAATAATATTGTTGACGATATCAATTTTAATATTCTAAAAAAAATACCTGGTGAAGAGAAAATATATAAATCGATCGATACGATGGTATCCATTGAAGAAAGTGTCAACTTCCCTACTGAATTTCTAAACTCTTTACAAGTACCAGGAATGCCATTACACTGCCTTCGTCTGAAAATTGGATCAACAATCATACTCGTACTACTCAGAAATCTCAACTCCCCAAAACTATGTAATGGAACGAGGATGATCGTAACACAGCTATCGAATAATATCATTGAAGCGGAACTTATTTCTGGAAAGTACAAAGGACACACAGTAAATTTATACCTAGAATACCACTGATCTCTTCTGAATTGCCATTTCAATTTAAAAGATTGCAGTTTCCAATTAAATTAGCCTTTAGTTTTACAATTAACAAAGCGCAAGGGCAAACTTTAAAATATTGTGGCATCAACCTCAAAGAATCCTGCTTCTCTCACGGTCAGCTATATGTAGCTTGCTCAAGAGTAGGAAATTCGAAAAATTTATATATATATATATAGCCCGGACAATAAAATGAAAAATGTTGTTTATAAACAAGTACTGTAAATAATGAGAAAATGTTTTCAATATTTTTTTTTTACTTTTTACGTCATAGTTTATTTTTTTATTTCAACTACCACGTAATATCATATCAACTCCTGAGCGAAGCCGGATATCATAGCTAGTTTATAGATATAGATAAGTATCTATAACGCCTCAAGGTTATTGGCGCATGGTGTAGCTAAAATCGGAACTGACGCCGCCATCTTGTTTTGTCATTACAATTTATAGTAGGTAATTATGTATAGTTATAAATAAGTAGGTACCTATAACGCTACAAGGTTTTATGGCGCATGGTGTAGCCAAAACCGGAACTGACGCCGCCATCTTGTTTGTCATTACAATTTATAGTAGGTAATTATGTATAGTTATAAATAAGTAGGTACCTATAACGCTACAAGGTTTTATGGCGCATGGTGTAGCCAAAACCGGAACTGACGCCGCCATCTTGTTTTGTCATTACAACTTATAGTAATTATGTATAGTTATAGATAAGTACCTATAATGCTACAAGGTTTTATGGCGCATGGTGTACCCAACACCGGAACTGACGCCGCCATCTTGTTTTGTCATTACAATTTATAGTAGGTGATTATGTATAGTTATAGATAACCTATAATGCTACAAGGTTTTATGGCGCATGGTGTAGCCAAAACCGGAACTGACGCCGCCATCTTGTTTTGTCATTACAATTTATAATAATTATGTATAAAAAAAAAAAACGTTTTAGCGTTATTGGTACTTATATAAGTACCAATAACGCTAAAACGTTTTTCGGAGCGTGGAGTAGCGAAAATCGGAACTGATGACGCCATCTTGTTTTGTCATTACAATTTATAATAATTATGTATATATAAGTACCAATAACGCTAAAACATTTTTTGGAGCGTGGAGTAGCGAAAATCGGAACTGATGCCGCCATCTTGTTTTGTCATTACAATTTTTGTGAAAATTTCAGAAAGGTTAAAGGCCTATTCAAACCTAAGCGGTATTCGCTACCGTCTGCGGTAGAGAAAACCGAGTGGGTATGCGGTAATATTACTGTTCATTCATCTGTACCGCTTTTGCCGCGAAACATAATACTAAATACCTAAGCGAAACCCGCGCGGTATGTACCTCTACCCCTAGCGGCAGCGAATACCGCTTAGGTTTGAATAGGCCTTAAGTTTGAATAGGCCTTTACCATCAACGCCTCCCTGTCAATTCAAGGATCTTAACAGTACATACCAATTCCATGTGTAAATGTCATTCAGGCGCCAAAAAATCCTTGTAGCACTCTGGGTACAGCTACATAATATGCAAGATACAGGTGAAGAAAGACGTAACATACATAGTACGAGACGGCGCGACCAGCGGCTCGGCAACCTCTATACGTCGCGGCGAGATATATTGGAGAGTAATACATTCTCGTATACGTGGTAGTGCTAGTAAAGCGGCGCTGGCACCTGGGGCGCCAGGGGCGCTAGCGGCGTGACCTCCGCGCGCGCGTCGCTTTCGTCACTCTCGTCGTCCGGCGAGATGGCACCCCACTGCACACGTCACAGAAGCTCTCAGATATTCAAGTTAGTGCAGTTTACGGCCATCCAAACAGAAAAAAAAAACACCCGGAATCGATATGAAATACATATTGTAGAGAAACTTTTTCAGGATCTTTTGGCGCTCGGATGACGTTGAAAGGGGGCGCTGTTGCTAAACACTTGTGGCATTGTTTTGGAAATAACAAGATGAGCCCGCGCCAAAAGATCCTTGTACACGCTTATATTGGTGCCTGTGACGTCGTCGACAACGTATTGTTTCACTATTGAAATACGATCTTGTTTCATTATCATCATCATTGCATTCCTTCTCATATTGGCATTGAAGGTAATGAGATGGTCGACCAGTTCGCTAAAGAGGCATCCACCGACGGTGAAAAGTATTTCTGTGTCCCATATTATATAGAGCATTACTGTAGACTAAAACACCTTTGTTATGACAACTGGCAAGAATACTTCAATGAAAGGAGCCGCAGTAAAGGTACATGGTATGCCACTATACAACCGAACGTCTTTACAAGTACGTGGATAGACAGTGCCAATATGGGAAGGCAGACAATCATAACAGCTCTGTGGCTCCGCTCCGGACACATACTCTTAAATAAATTTGCATTACTAATGGAGTTAGTAGCAGTTGGGTCTCCAAATTGTGTTGAATGCAACTTAATAGAATATGTTTATCATATCATCTGGAGTGTGTCCGGAACGAGCCGGAAATACGAGATGTGTGAACAGTGTAGACTGGGGGATGTAACAGCGTCCTTGCTGCCCCTGCTTCGGAAGCAGCCAGGATGCTGTACAGTCTCGTTAAACATTGGCATTAGTCGCAGAGGTAGTGTAAGATGATTTTTAGTTGTGTAGTAGTATGTACATAAAGTGAACTTGTAACGATGAGGGTGGCATAATCTGTTCAGATTAAAACCCTCTCTAAATAAATAAAGAAAAAAATCATAATTCCAGCCGAAACACGTCCTCTGCAGGACATAATTATGCCCCCCCAAGCACCGCCACTGCGACACGTGCCGTGCTTCCTGCATCCAGCGGATTCCTGCGGCCTTCACAAGGTCATCGGTCCTCCTTCTGGGAGGCCTTCCAACGTTGTCGGTTACCTTGTTTCTCCTGCGGATATCTACATTTCTGATTCGATCACATGTGACGATGACATGTGTTTTATTGACCTAGTTTTCTTTTATTTTTTTTATTTGTGATGAGTTTGCTCTTGACTCTAGTCTAGGTCGGAGGTGACAGAGACAAAGTCGACGATGGAGTGAGCTTACCCAGAAGAAGCCTGTTCACTCTCACTTTGAAGAGATTAGGGTTGTATGCGTTCGGAAACACAGACGCAGGTAGTGAGTTCCACTCCTTTGCTGTGCGCATTATAAAAGACATTTGGAAGCGCTTAGTGCGAATTGGTGGAATAGTAACCAGGTAGGGATGGTAACTGGCAGTGCGTCTAGATGTCCGATGGTAGAAGGGGGCCGGTGGAAGATTTAAGATTTTGTATTCATAGTTACTATCATGAAATTGTGTAATCTTGAATAAATTGATTTGATTTGATTTGATCACTTAGGGAAACTCCAAACATAGCCCTCTCCATTGCCCTTTGGGCGACTTTTAGCATTTTATTAAGGCCCATTGTGAGCGACCACGTTTCAGTGCCGTAGATCATCAACACAACTCACATAGACAACACGCTCTGGTCAAAGACATTCGTCTTGAGACACTGCGGTATGTGAGACGAGAAGATATTGATTAGCTTCCCGAATGCTACCCAGCCGAGTCGGGTTCGACGATTGACCTCTCTGTCGAAGTTGGACCTACCTAACTGGACAGTTTATCCTAGGTAAACATACTCGTCCACAACTTCGAGTGTAGAGTCTCCGATCTTCATGAGAGTGGGTGCTACACAGACATTTGACATGATCTTTGTCTTGTCCATGTTGAAGACGCACTCTTTCGTAGCCACTACTGAGGTTATCGAGCGTTCTACTGAGGTCCTCCACAGTCTCAGCCACGACTACTATATCGTCGACAAACCGGAGGTGAATGACGTACTCACCATTCATGTTGATGCCGAGCCGTTTCCAGTCCAGAACCTTGAAGACATCCTCTAGTACCGCAGTAAACAATTTCGGAGAGATAACGTCTCCCTTGTGATGTTGTAAAAATTTACATAGTTGCCAGCAACGTCTGTTTGTATTGAAGCGAAGCTAATGTCATCGATTGTTGGCTTTAGTTCCATTAAGGCAGTAGAGATGGCGTTAGGTTCAATTCTTACAATATTAGTTTTTACAATATTAATTAAAATTTGATAATAATTAATTAATAGTTGTCCCAAAGATATTACCAGCATCTAATAGTGCTGCAGCTGGTTGGGAAAAATGATTATTGTGATCAATTTCGGATATCGATTACACTCTGCTTGGTGTTTGTATTGTCTGTGGTAGGGCTTCTAGAAACAGGATGTCCGAATTGATGATCGAAAGGAGGCATGTTTTCTTTCCATCCTTGCGACGCCAATTCAATTCAATTCAATTTATTTGTGAACATAGGTTACAATAGGTGTTACATTCATATTATGGTCTCTATGTCCTACCACTTGATGGTGTACAAATAATAATAAAATAATAATAATAATATCAATAATTAATCAGATTACAATAAAATTAAAATAGCAGGAAATGACAGATAAAAGTATTACATTACATAAATAACGAAAAAAGAAAGAATAATAATAATAAAAGAATATTAGTCAACATATTGACTAGGTGTTGGTGTGTTATGAAATTACCTTTAAAAGAGATTCGGTTTGACTGTATGATTGAGCTAGCAGCCATTTGCGAACAATATTTTTGACTTGGCTTGTTCTTGAGTTACTGATGCCACATATTCCCACGGCTTTGTTATATGTGACTGAGCAAAAATTCTTGCATGTGTTGTGCGAAAGTTGAATGCGTCCTAACCGAAGCACACATAAAAACGCGACGTTTGAGAAGTTGCGAGTATTCCGGGGTCTGAGTTATGATTTTATGCTGTTTCAGTACAATTTTCAAGACATACAACTGTCGGACATTGAGTAGTGAGGCTTCTTTGTACAGAATGGCTGTCGGGTACCTGAAAGGTTTTTTGAGCATGACTTTCAAAACCGATCGTTGGGCTCGTTCGCATTGGATCATGGTGGTGATTCCAACTCCACCCCATACTGTTATACAGTAGCACAGAATCGACTCACATAATGCCACATATACCATGTTTAGAGTTTTCTTGTTGGCAGAGTTACGCAAGAGTTTCATTATGTGAATCAATTTTCTGGTACGCTTGGCTACCAGGTCAATATGGGGCTTGAAAGAGAGCTTCTGATCTATTAAAACCCCCAAATATTTTATCCATTCAACATTTTTAATTTTCTGGCAGGTGCACAGAAGATGGTTACAGGTTGCACTGTGGATAGTGATGCCAAGTGGTAGTATGGGCGCTGAGGCCTGGGTTTTGTGGAAACGCAGGTAGTTAGTTTTGTCGATATTTAATGAGAGAAGATTGTAGTCGAGCCATCGTTTGATACTGGTCATACTGTTTTGAGCTTCCTTATGCACCGATTCCCAGGATTTGCCATGAAAGAGAATGACCGTGTCATCAGCATAGCATATAATATCAGCGTTATCATCTAGTGTACGATGTATATCGTTTATGTAGATGAGGAATAAAGTCGGGCCGAGAACACTACCCTGTGGAACTCCAAAAATCATATTTTTGTGACAGCTGATGGTGTCACCCACCTTCACACACTGGCGTCTATTAGTTAAATAGGTTCTGAACCATTCCAATGGCAGTCCTCTGATTCCGATGACCTCCAGTTTCTTTAGAAGTATGGGAATTGCAACGGTGTCAAACGCCTTGGTAAGATCTAAAAACACTCCCAAGCACTTTTTGTTACTGTCTAGATAAGACGTTACTAGTTTGGCCAGGAGGCTTACTGCATCTTCAGTAGATTTTCCACTCCTGAAGCCAAATTGTTTATTGGAGATCAGCTTGTTCGACTCTAAGAAAGAAACTAAGCGTTTGTTCACTACCTTTTCCAGAATTTTAGAGAAGATTGCTAATAGCGATATAGGCCTGTAGTTCGCAGGGTTTTGTTTCGTTCCATTCTTGTGTATAGGGGTGACTCTGGCTTCTTTCCATTTGTCGGGAAAAATACCTGTACTCAGACTAAGGTTTATGATGTAGGTTAGTGGAGTTAAAATTTCCCTTCTTATCTCTTTAACAATTTTTGGAGTAAGACCATCAACTCCGGCAGCACTGTCACTATTAAGGTTAACAATAAGCTTGTTGATCTCATAAACATCAGTAGGTTGCATAAAGAAAGAAATCCCTAATGGTTCTCCTAATTTTAGTTTAGAAACCACTGTCTCCTGGGTTTCATTTATGTCAGTGAGAATTTGGCTTGCCAAATGTGTGCCAACAGAGGAGAGATATTCATTGCAGTAGTCAACTGAATCTTGTGCCGTGGATTTACATTTTAGTAAGTCGCTGGGACTACTTCTGTTATTGTGATGCTCGGTGATTGTTTTAATAGTATTCCATAATCCTTTAGTATTCGATTTGTTTTCTTCTAACTTTTTACCTTCGTGTTCATATTTTAACTTGTGCACCAGATTGGTAAAAAAGTTTCTGTAACGGGTGTAAACGAGTTTTTTGTTTCGTCTTTTGGATGTTTATTTGACTCTTTATGGAGTCCCTGTGATTCATACATTTTATAAGGCCAGGTGTGATCCAGGGCTTCCATATGTATTTATATAGTCCCATTATTGTATCAAGCAAGCATATCAATCACAACCATACTAAAACTAAAATATTAAATTAGGTCATTAAGGAATTCCTCAATAGAGTAATATGTCTTCTCAATCAGAAATAGAAATAACCTCTTTTTAAAATCATTAAAATTATCTGCTAATTTGATAAACTTTGGTAGTTTTTAACAAACCTTTGGAGCCATTGCGAATATGCTTTTCTGAAACAATGCAGTTTTGTGTGGAACCGAATGTAGCATTCCGGCTCTGCACAGACTACTTACTTGTGTAAACTTAGACAGGTTGCGCCTGACAAAAAGGGCAGTTTCGTAAATGTACGGTAAAGTTAATATTTTTAAGTTTTTAAAATGTGGTTTACAACTGTCGGTCTTTTGCAGATTACAGATGGCTCGGATACACCGTTTTTGTGCGATAAATGCAGTTTATTTTCCAGTTGCATTACCCCAAAAAACATGATGCAACTAGCCCATGATACGCGGTTAGTAATGTTGATTCACCTGCAATTCCCTTAGCATGTTTAATGCATATGAATGTTGGTTCAGCTTACTACATATTTTCTCGATTTGAACGTCCCATTTCAATGTATTCTCTATATGTATTCCTAGAAATTTTGTGGTGTTTGTTTCATTGATACTTACACCATTATGATTAATATTAAGGTTCAATTTGTTATTTGTTCTTTGCCCGAATTTCATAATTACGGTTTTACTTAAATTAATTTTCAAATTATTATACTCTAACCAATTAATTATTGCTTTAATATTATTGTTTATGTCAGATTCTAGTTTATCAGGATTATTACCGTCAAAAATTACAGTACTATCATCTGCGAACATTGTCATGGGGTAATTAGTTGCTGTAGCCAAGTCGTTAATATAAATAATGAATAATAGAGGTCCAAGGACACTCCCTTGAGGCACTCCATACGTCACGCTTCTAACATTAGATTTATAATAAACTTCCTTTTTAGTTTTATCACATACTCTATTAATAATTGTAAACTGTTTTCTGTCTTCTAGGTAGGATTCGATAAATTTATAGACATTACCTCTCAGCCACGATGCTGGATGAAGATAGTTTTTTTTCCTGCACATGTAGCGGAGAAATATCACTGCCCCATTAGTATCCTGGTCGGGTTATTCCAAATTGAATTTATATTGATGATGGCGATTTAAGCTGTAAGTATTTTACAATATTTTCTGTCCCTGCGCTGAAGCCTTGAGACCGCGTGGCAAATGAGTTGGTTATTTGTTACTGGTTTAGCTGAGTGTACCTGGCCTAAACCTGGAGATACCAGGACGGACAGGAGTCTGATGTCGGACTTTTGATGGAGCAGGTTTTTGTTCTGACAGTGGATGGAGTGAGTTTTTTCCGCATGAAAGGAAAGCTTTACATGTACGGTGTGCGAGTCGGAGACGTTGAGCTTCAGGTATGACACGCGATCTTGTTCCGTCGAGGACCTAGCCCGCAGGCCGCGCAGTAACGTGAAATCTCAGGTCTATCTTGGACTGCATGCCAAAGGCTTTTGTTCCGCTAATTTAGAGTTTATAGAACTCTGTTAGTTGAGAGTTTAATTGATAGTTAATTTATAGTCTAATTGAGAGACTAGTTGAGAGGTTATAGTGACTGTTAATTGTGGTTATTCCATCTCAGGTTGCCTATATAAGAGCCCTAAGAGTCGCTTCATCCTAAATGTTTTACACTCATCTCGGGTGAGAGAGAGAGAGATTGTTTATTATAAGTTTTTATACTGAATATTTAGTTAAGGTCCTGATAGGGATTTAGGCCTTATGTAGAGAACTAGGGAATCGACCCAGTTATTATAATATTCATGTGAACAGTAGCGTCGTGGGTTAACCTTGTTAAGATTATATTTCTTTTATGAGCGCTACCAACAGTTTGTCAATTTACCTAATCTGAGCTAAAGAGTTATCAATGTTCCCTCGGGAATCCTTCACCGCGATCTTGAGAATCCTTTATTATAGTCTCCTGTAAGTATTTGCCTCAAACCAACCCGTTACGGAGACGAGTTGTGTTAGGACCAATACCTATCTTTATGTTAAGGAACAGTCCGTGTAAAAGTTAATTATCACCCACATAAAGGTGTTTGTGTGTATTTCTAGAATAAACTTGGATTGTATCTGGAGGTATTTATTTAATTGATTTCTTCCTTACAGTTTATAACTTTATGAATTTGCCGAGGCACGGTTAAGCAGTCATCACACATAGATCAACCAAATAACATGTTAGGTTTAAAACAACCATCAGTCACTACGGGCCGGGCTTCCAGTGGCGCCCAACGTGGGTGTGGCCGTGGGCGTGGGCTTCGCTTCAATACACACAGACGTCGCTGGCAACTATGCAAATTTTTGCAACGTCATACACTGTCTCACACCTCGCTGCAGAAGGATGGGTTTCGAGGTCTGGTCCTGGAGTCAGACAGACATAGTCGTGTTTTCGTACAGCCACTTCAAAACCTCAATGTACCGATAGTCGATCTGGCACCGTTGAAGAGACTGCAGTACAACCATGTCTCGATCGAATTGGAGGCTTTCTCTTAGTCCACAACCGCTCAGCAGAGAGGCAGATTATACTCTTCGGTCTTCTGTATAACCTGCCGCAGCGTATGTATGTAGTCTATGAATGTGCTAAAGCCTTTACGGAATCCGGCTTGTTCGGGAGGCTGGAAGTCGTCATACCTGCGTACGAGACGGACTGTGAAGACTCTTGAAAACAGCTTATAGACATGGCTCAGAAGTGAGATGGGCCTATCATTCTTAAGAAGGTCATTATCACCCTTCTTAAAGAAAAGTATCACCACATCTCTGTTCCATGTCTGCGGCATTTTGCCCTCGAGTATGACGGAAACAAACAGCTTCTGAAGGGCCTTAAGCACGGGTTTTACTCCGACCTTCAAGAGTTCGGCCATAATTCCGTCATCACCCGGCGCCTTGTTGCTTTCTAGCTACTTCGGAGTCATCCTAATCTCGTACAAGCTGACGTCCGAGATATCTTCGGTATAGTATCTGGTCAATCTAGCTTTTGGCTCGTTTGCCAGATTCGTAACGCGGTTACTTCATGACGTGTGTCCATAGCCCCTCAATCTCCCCTAACAACTGAGGTTTGGCGGATACGATCCTGCTATAATCGGTCTTCTGTTTCGTAAGCTGGCTCTGCTCAATAGACACATCTCTTGCAAACACCTTGGATCACTTGTTCCACTTCATCGCGTCTAAGAGAATTTATTTATTTATTCTTCAACTAATTTACATTTGTATCGAACAATGGATTTAACAATAAATGCAATGTATGTCCTTATTACTTGTTTGGCTTCTTAAAAAGACCTGTTGTGTTTCTACACAACAGGTCTTTTTAAGAAGCAAGTTTTTTGTAAAGGGCACTGAACTCTATTGCTACAAACACAAGCACAGGCACTCAGCAGACGGCGGACATTTTGACTGCGAATAGCCGCGAGAAACGTCTCGGCAAGCATTGGCGGCGCGGTCGTGTTGTCCTCCAGGTGCGTTATTGCATAGATTGCCATACGTTCTATCGTCGCGGACAAATTAATTGTCCATCGTCTGATCAGCGCCTTAGAGTGGCTGCTACATGGCACCTGTTCGGAGAGCGGGTGCCGCGCCAGCGCGCGGTACAGGCACGCCAGGTACAGCAGGTTGAGCACGGCGAGCGCACGCAGAGCCGTCTCGAAGCCCACACACCACGACACTGCGCCGCCCAGCACCGGACCTGCCACAGCCATACAAAACAAAACAACTTACCTCCAGTTACATATGGTGTAGGATTTGACTACTATCAGAATATTATATTTATTATACTTTTAAGATGTTAAAAAAAAATATTTGTAAAAAAATAAATGAAACCGATGGAATAATGGAGAAGTTACACGCTTTTGAAATTATTTTTCTGACATTTTGTCATCACTACCAGTGACGATAGGATTCTTGTCATAGTACCCACTGGTGTAAGTCTAGTAGATATGTTGGACGATCTTTAATCAAAATCAAAAGTCATTTATTCAAACTAGGATAAGAATCAGCACTTTTTGAACGTCAAAATTATATAAGAAAGTCCCCCAAAACGCCCACCCTTCACCACTTCCTAGTGCTTTAGCTGGGGAGAAGAAGTGGCGCAACAAACTCCCAAGCAGCACAGCTGTCTGTTCAGTTAAAGAAATTGCATCTATACAACACTGCGCATAATAAATTAGGTACATTACGCAACACAAAACATTAAATTAAATTATTTGCTATAAGTAAGCTAGCATACGCCAACATACCAAAACAAAAAAAAAAAACGTAAACTATACACAAGCAGAAATAAAAATACAAAACTAAAAACGTAAGAAGAACTTTATACTTAAATAAAGGCCTCCAGTGATAAAGGATGTGCCCACTTACATATATGAAGATTATATATGAAGCCGAAACTCGAAGTCACAAATGATAAAATAGGACCATCGAAGTAAAATAAACATAGTTAATTACTAATAACAAAACAAAACCAAGGACAGCAGGACGAGCAGTCACCACAAGCAGCACCCGTTCACGAGTATAACGCAGAGTTCAGCCATCACCCCCCTCGCCATATTTGAGGGAAGGAGGCAACCCAACCCCCGACGCTACCGCAAGCAGTGACATCTAAGGGAGCGTGACGAACTTGCTGCCGGTTGCTCAGGCAAGAATAATATGATCAATTGTCGAGGTCACTAGCTAACCACATATTGCAATACCACTCTTAAAAAACATTTTAATGAGTAGATTATGTCAATGATAAATAAAAATAAAATTAATAAAATTGACTTTTACAGTCAAAGAAAATAAATAATTATACAAACTCATATAACCTGTCAGAAGATAAGCTAATTCTGGAGAAAGAACATAAAAATTGTCTTGAGTTAATCACAGCGACCAACTATTCTTATCGTTTAAGTAGTCGTTGATAGAATAGTATGCCTTCGAACAAAGATTAGATTTTACTTTAGCTTTAAACGCATTGAAGGGCAAATCTAGCAAAGAAGAGGGTAACTTGTTATAAAAGGATATACCAAGCCCAACGAATGAGTTATGGACCTTATGAAGCCGGTGAAACGGAGCACGTAATTTGTCCTTATTTCTAGTGTTAACATTGTGGATATCACTGTTTCTAGCACAGAACAGGTAAAAAAGGTTAGAAAGGAAATAGTTCCTGATTTGTATTAGAACGCGTGTCGCCGGTTATCTCCCACTCTTTAACTCCACTACAAGCAAGAGACCAATACGTACGCGCATTACGCACACAAATACACCACACGCACTTAGATTGCGATTTTGCTATTGGTTGTCACACTAACGCACCCACTGCGCTTGACGCGCAAAAGCAATTTATTTCTCATACATATTACGGCGACCAAAAGGTCGATTATTTATATCGATAAAATTATTGTAATTTTGTTACTTTAACTTTTGCAATTTTTCGCTTTAATTTCTTAAGGGACGGGATACGAATAGTGCGGACTTCCTAAATACATATAAATAATAATGTCAAATTAAGGGGGAACATCCAATATAGCCGCAAAATTCAAATTTTCTTTCATTTTTAGGGTTCCGTACCACAAAAGGACAATACGGAACCCTTATAGGATCACTTATGTCATATTCATATTCATTTATTTGCATACCATAGTGTTTATAAGATGTTACTTAAGGCTTCAAGCTAAAGTACATTATGGACCCTGTTAGGCATCGATCATTAATAAACAACTAGATGCACAATGCCATACAAAAATTCTCTTAAAACGGTCGCCAATTGTCTTTACCTACTTCTAGTTGAAATAAATATACGCACATAAGTGCAATGTTTAAAGTTGTATTCACAAGCCGTTACGACCGGTGCTTGCTAGTCAACATACATCAAAACAAATTCAACCTTACTTACAATGTTTTAAAATCAGATTTACAGTGCGAAAAAAAAACAATAGATTTTACGACCGAGGCTCACCGCTAGGACAAAGGCATGAGTAGAGTCGAATTGTCGATATTTGAATTTTAGGTATTTTATAAATTACTCCGAATTTTCACACTAAACTTTTAATTTAAAAAAACAAATCATGTTGGTTGGGTTCATTTTTATTTTATTTATAGCTAACATTCTAACAAAGCTAATACAGCAGTAAAATGTCTAAAAATATCAAATAATTTCAAATTACAACAGATTATTTAAAAAAATCAAGTTTCTCAAATTCAAATATCTCTAAAAGTATTAATTTTCGGCCATACATATGGGGGGTTAAATTTGTCACATTTTAGCCCCTCTATCACCTCCTGCAAGGAAGTGGTCGAGTTTCCAGTAACCCTGTATATTATTATAAAGGTATTTTTTTAAAGCTTGTTAAGCTTAATGTATTAAAAAAAAGTGTACGTAATAAAACACATTGTATTCTCTTCTTTGGTGTATATGTGTAATCATTATATTATAATTTACCTGATTGGATCGATCACTAATAAAGAACTAGATACACAATCAGCGCAAAAAAGGTCCTTACCGAATTAATTCCCCTCTTGGACGGGTACGTTTGAATTACATTAACGTATATTTATTTCAACTACAATTACGTAAACACAATTGAGCGACGAGAACTTTTGCATGGGATTGTGTTACTATAATATTTATAGAAACAGTAAACAAGTCTCATTAAACAAAAAAAAACAAAAAAATCATAAGTAACTTTAATAATAATAAAAAAAGAAACAATAGCGTCTACACAAATGGAACAGAATCAACGCACATAACCCGAACAATTTAAGCGGGCATGCGATAGTATGATTACTACGTTTACTGAGAGTCTTTACAATTGAGATGCTTTATAACTCCTCCTGTTTATTACGACTTAATTTAAAAAATGTTTTTACGACGATTTCCTGAGAAAATATCAGTATTTACAATACAGTGATAACAATTATATATTGATAATATTAATAGTTACCGAAAATATGAAACTCCATCTTTTTTTTGCGTCCTGGAAGTGTGATTTTCGCACTTTTTAAACGAGCACTGAGTCATGCTTACTGTCGGAGCGTTCAAATGCTACTAGAGTAAAAGTACACCAAATGTTAAATTTGGTGGACTTTCGGTGAGGACATTTTTTGCCGCTGATTGTGTATCTAGTTGTTTATTAGAGATCGATGCTGTTAGGGCACAGCAATATAGGTAGTATTACTTACAATCAAACAGAAACACTAATAAAACCTCAAATCTTGTAATCATTCAATATTAGCTGTTTATCTTCCACTCGGAAATCATACTTCATTTTAACATACACCACACCCACAAGTTACAACATAATATCATCCAACCTTACACACCTATCCCATTACTCCTCTACCCTCATACATACCCCTCACACCACACCACACTTTCTAATACATCACATCCCTTAAACTCAACTCCTTCTGACACCGATGTTTGTTGGTTAAATTTTATTAATAAAACTTCTTTTGAATAAATACATTTTTTTTAGGAGAATGCCTTAATGTCTTAGATTCTACTTTTAAAACAACATTGTTTAGCATTAAATGGACGGGTTGATGCCCCCCATAACACAGGATTTTCCTAGTATGGGGGTCATTAATCTATTTCTTATTTATTGTTTTATAGTGCTCAGTATGTGTCTTCTCCGGTATGTTTGTAATGTCAAATAAAGCTTTATTATTATTATTATTATACAAATATCGAAAAAATAAATTTAAATAAAATTAAAATAACAATTCTTTTTAATTATGTAACCTTATAAATTACGTATTAGTAGTTATAATTGTAGAGATAATATCAATGTTTGTATTAAGTACTAATAATATTGTTAAATTTAAAATAACTAAAAATAGAAGTGAGTAAATAAAAAAGATAAAGTTAGAATTAAAATGGTAAAAGTCAGAATAATGTTACAATCAAATAAATTAAACATGTATATCACATATTGCAATAAAAAAAAAAATACAACATAATAATGAATTGACACACATTCCAAAGAAGAAAAGAAAAAAAAGAAGAATACAATTTATTTTATTTTATTTTATTGAGATCATGTATATAGGTAGTTATTCAACATTCATGTCAGTATGCAAAAATAAAAATAATATAAAATAAAATTGGAGCAGTTCAATCCCAAGCCTTTTTGTCCTCAATATAATCTTTAACGGTATAAAAAGCTTTCTGACACAACTTGCGTTTAATGAATAATTTGAATTTGTTAAGGCTCAGATCTTGAACGTGGCTTAGAAGTTTATTATAAAAGCATTGACACCTGAATGACCCACCTATTTTCTTGAGCCTTGTTGGAGGTACAACAAATTTGTGTTTGTTCCTAGTATTTATATTGTGGATATCACTGTATTTTTTAAACAATTTAATGTTTTTATGGGCATATAAAAGATTTTCAAAAATGTACTGAGAAGGCAAAGTCATTATATTAATCTCCTTAAATTTCTCTCTGAGAGATTGTCTCGGACTTAATTTATAAATGCATCGAACAGCTCTTTTCTGCAAAACAAAGATAGTCTGAATGTCGGCTGCATTTCCCCACAACAGAATACCGTACGACATTATACTATGAAAATAGCTAAAGTACACTAAACGGGCTGTCTCTATGTTGGTTAAATTACGAATTTTCCTAACAGCGTATGCTGCGGAGCTTAGCTTTTTTGACAATTTATCTATATGTGGGCCCCACTGAAGCTTAGCATCCAAAGTTAAGCCCAAGAATACTGTGCTATCTTCAGGATTCAACTCTTCGCCCTTTATCAACACGTTAGTTTTCACCTGCCTAACGTGAGGTAGTGTAAACTTAATGCATTTGGTTTTTTTTTTTCATTAAGGAGTAAATTATTAACACTCAACCAGTGAACTACTTTTGAGATCGCTCTGTTTACATAGTCAGTAACCAGCTGCTGACGTTTAAGTTTAAACAAAAGTGAAGTATCATCCGCAAACAAAACTATATCATGATTATCCTTAATGAGGTAGGGCAAATCGTTAATATAAATAAGAAACAAGAAAGGACCAAGAATCGAGCCCTGTGGGACCCCCATTGTTACTATAGATCCGGGCGATCTTTTTCCATTAACGTCAACGCTCTGAATCCTATTACTCAAGTATGAAGTAAGAAGATCCAGAGCGGTGTTCCGGATCCCGTAATGGCGGAGTTTCCTGATTAACGTTTCATGAAGAACGCAATCGAATGCCTTGGACAAATCACAAAAGATGCCCAAGGCATCGCATTTGTCTTCCCATGCATTATAAATATGTCCTAAAAGTTCAACACCGGCATCAGTAGTTGAACGACCCTTTGTAAAACCGAACTGCTTGTTATGTAATAATTTATGTTTATTAAAAATCTTTGCAATTGGTCTAAAATGAATTTCTCAAAAATTTTACTAAACGTAGGTAGTACTGAAATAGGTCTATAATTTGTGGGGTCTGATGTACTACCTGATTTAAACAAAGGTATTATTTTACTATATTTCATGAGGTCAGGAAACTCCCCACAGTCGATACAGTTATTAAAGATAAGAGCTAAAGTAGGTGCTACAATGTCAATAATAGACTTAGCAACTTCTATAGAATTACCCCACAGATCTGCTGTCTTTTTTACATTTAAAGTGTGAAAGGTTTTAATTATGTCTCTACAGGTAATATGTTCAAAATTAAATTCCGAATCGCAAGCATTAACATTTTCCTTAAGCAAAGACTCAGCAACAGAAGTTGATGAGTTTAGGGATTTAGTAGTTGAAACGGGAATATCTGAAAAGAAATTTTCAAAGGCCGCGGCGACTTGTGAGTCTGATTTTATTATGTTGTCATTAATAGACAGGCTGTAGTCAGCATTTCGGTTATTAGACCTTCCCGTTTCACTATTAATAATATTCCAAGTCGTTTTAATTACATTACTACTGTTTTTAATCTTCGAACTCAAATAACGCGACTTGGCCATACAACAAACTTTTTTAAATAATTTTGAATAGTTTCTTTTTAACATATAAATTAAATTCAGCAGTGTTTACAAAAGACCTTTCATTGTATAGTTCATAAAGCCGTGTTCTACTTTTATGAATACCAATGGTAGCCCAATCACTGAAAGACGCGTTACTATTAACCGAGATAGTCTTGGGAATAAAGATGAGATTAAATTGTTGACAGTACATATTAAAAAAATCATCATACAGATGGATTAGGATGAGGATTAGGATCAGTATGATTAGCCAAAACTGTTAATTTATTAATGAGTTTAACTTTAAAAGATTCCAAGCGACTTGTAGTTTTGGGGTTAACAATGATATCCTTTTTAGCCACTTTTTTGTTTTGGTTTTGGATAGTAATCCTTTGCCCGCAATGATCAGAATTTAGTAAATTTATAATTTCTTTATGGCTTGGAATAACATCTGTATAAATATTATCTAGGCATGTGGCACTAGTAGGAGTTATTCTTGTGGGCTCCAAAAATAGGTTTACAAGATTGTATGACTGAAAAAGACTTATTATTTTACTACAAGAACCTGACTTTTCTAATAAATTAACATTAAAATCACCACAATTGATAATAGATTTATTTGAGTTACATATCTTGTGTAACACTTCATCCATTACCTTTTCAAAGCAGTCATACAATCCTGAAGGGGGCCTGTACACACTTAATACAATAAATTGCTCCAATTCTATACAAGCTATTTCAACTGTCCGCTCAACAGATAGGCTCACAATATCCTTACGGTCCTTAAATTTCAGCTGGTTACTTACTAAAATTAATGTGCCACCATGTATAGCATTTACTCTGCTGAACGAACTACCAACCTGGTGATTATTAAAATTGAACATAAACTGGTGGCTTTTAAGCCAATGTTCTGTTATACAAAGAATATCAATACCGTTAAAATTCATAAATAATTCTACTTCTAAATCTTTGTTGAGAAAACCTTGAATATTTTGATGCACCAGGTTAATACTATTTACTAATTTTGAAGTTTTATTTGATTTATTCTTGCATTTCTGTACATTATTGCTAGAGGATGCCTCTATTGTCTTAATTTCTAATTTAAATTACTACCAATGTCAATTTTGGATACCAAGTTATTGGCTGAATGATATAAAATGTCATGGCATTGTTCAATAGAAGCAACTTGTTTAGCCAAATTCTTGGCTGTAATAGAAAAATAATATGATAGCGACACAGCTAACTGTCTTTTGCATTACTTTGAAAGATAGTACCTATCCATAAAAAATATATCTTTTGTCAAATATAAATGATTACCAACATAATTGTTAGTGTCAATTAAATGGAATAAATTATTATTATATGTCAAGTTATGTAATGTCATATTCATTTCATATCTAAAATTGTTTTCTTCCTGTATTTAAAGAGTTTATTAAATGTTCTTCATGTTGAATGTAAGAGTAAAAGTAAAAAGTTGTAAAAAGTTAAAAAAGTTGTTAAAAAAGTTGTTGTCTTAAAGTAAAATGTTATGTAAAGTGTTAAGAATGCACCCGCTCCGTTAGATGTCTGGTCATGCACTGATGTTAAAGTATAATGATTGTTCGGTTGCTTAGACCGAACATATTCCGGGGCGGCGTAGATGCAGTTGAGATGAGTTGATGATAGCATGTACAATTATGTTAGCTAAGATGATAGTAACCTAATGTTAGTGTTGATTCTAAAGATAATAAGAAACAATAGAGTTTAGTGAAGCATTTAAGAGATAATATCTCTAGTTTTTGTTTAAGATTGGCGAACACGCTTTATTTTGTTTTTAACCACTCAACCTCGTTTGGTCGCGCACAAGCACTAGCACTCGCGTCGTTACTTCGTAGCTCGATGTTTGGGGAGATTAGCACGCGTCGCATGCGGCGTCGTCGCCATCGCCACAGGAGCACGGCCGCGCCCGCAGCCACCACCAGCACGAGGGTGTAGCTTACCACGTAGTGATGGATGTCATGTGGTGACATCATCTCATCTAGTCCTACGTCGCTGTTTCTCATCTGTTTGATTTGTTTAGAGCAAGTTGTCTTTTAATTCGTCCTCCTCAGTTCGGTTGTCGTGGGCTTTCTCCATCGGTATGCTCATATTGATGATGTTGTTTAGTTGGTCAATCTTGGGAACGTAAATATTTGACTGAACTGTTATGTTGTTGTCAAATTTTGTGTTTGCATGCAAGGTAAAATCTTGCCCTTTGATAACACAACCATGTCCGAGGTATATTACTCCTGCTTGGTTGAGTTGTTCGACTGTGATATGCTCTCCACAAATTATTTTAATGGAATAGTTGTTGCAGCAGTGATATAAATACTCAGAAGGATCGTTCAACGGTACCCACATATTTGAACATAAAGTTTGTTAACTTTACATTGGTTAGTCTCATGATTGTGTTTGCAGTAATTGTTGTTGTCACTGCCTAGATAGTAAACAGGCTTCTTTAACAAGCACATGTACGTCTTTTGCTGAGTGAGACATGTTGCAAGCTCAGCGTTGTTTATCGGTATGTATGCGTCCTTTTTAAGATTCACTGACATGTATTCTGAGTTTGGCAGAATGCTTGTCATATCCTTACCGAATTGTTTGGGAATCGGTATCACTCGGTATAATTTGTATCGATCTCTGCTAATTAATGGGAATGTTATTTGGAATATGAAATATTTTTCAATGGTCCGTGCGTTTATTTGCAATATATGATACAGATTTCTCACATCAGTTTGATCGATAGGTAGCATTAGATCATCCGTAAGTTGGCTAGCGATGACGTTGAGTTCTTGTTGTAGTTGTTTAGGTGTTAATTATAAATGTATGTTGACCTGACCATGGCGAATGTTCGTCAAAGTATGCAGTAAAGTGTCTTGATTCCTTAATGTTTGGAGCAAAGTATTTGCAATAAATGCAGTTACAATCTGTCCTTGTACTGCACTCATGTTACTCATTGCTTGTTGTACTCCATTTGTTAATCTATCCAATGTATTTAAATGTTGATTTATAGTTTTATGTTGCTTATGGATAATCCTTTCAGTTCGTTTCAGAATGTTGTATTCTGACTCTACAACGGATGTTTGATTTTTCCATAATTTTGCCAAATGATTTTGATTTAGCTTTATGAGTTCTATGTGCTTAGTGCACTGTTTTGCGAACCGCTTATCCAATACGCCGAAGAGATAACTCGCCGCGTAACCTAACCCATTGATAAGCCCACGACGCTGTCTGGAGTGTGCGATGAATTGTTGTGTCATCAAGAGAGTGTTGTAGTATCTTAGTTCGAGGAACTCGTGCTGTAGTTGCGGCACTATCATGTTACAAACACCGCTGTTTATATTAGTACACGTGTTATCTAAATGAGTTAATAGTTTTTCTAGCGCTGTCGTGCCCTCCCAGTAGGGTGACATATCTTAATAGACAACTAAGGTCCATTTGTCACGGATGAGATTCATTTTGGCCACAGGGTCAAAATATAATATATATTTGGGTAATCCTGGACGATGTTGACTTTTTCTTTGACTGTTTTTACCTCTTCGTTGATGATAAATATTTGTTTTTCAGTTTCATTTTTCAGCCATTGAGGGCCTTGCCACCACAATGTACTCGTATGTTGTATCAACTGCGACGCTAACACCCCACGGCTGGCACAATCCGCTGGATTATCCGTTGATTTCACGTAACGCCAGCAGTCAGGAGGCATTGTTACTGTGAGTTTGGCAACCCTATTTGCGACGAACGTCTTCCAACGGTTAAGCTCACCCTGTATCCAGCTGAGTGTTACCTTCGAATCCATCCATCCAAATATTTCTAGTCTGTTTGTTATGGATCGTTGTATTTTATGTATTAGTTTAGAGAGTAGGAATGCTCCACTAAGTTTCAGTTTTGACAACGTAAGGGCTTTCTTGTGCGGCACAAGTTTAGATTTTGCGGCGATGAGTATTACGTCCGATTTATGTTTTATTCGCACATAACATACGCATGCATATGCTTTCATGGATGCGTCACAGAACCCATGAATTTCGATGATGTCATCACTGTTGTTCTTTAACCACCTTGGTACCTCGCAGCTGTGTATGTTGTGTAGGTCTACTTTTATTGTGGCCCAATCGTTGAAGATGTCATCTGACACTTCCTCATCCCATTGTAAATTGTTTTCCCATAATTTTTGGAACAGTAATTTTAGTTTAGTTGATAATGGTGTTAACCAGCCTAACGGATCGATCAATTTCGATATTTCCGATAGTAGGTTGCGTTTTGTTGGTCTTGAAGACTGTTTAGAAAAATCACAACGAAAGAATAATTTATCCGTGTTCGTGTTCCAACATAAACCTAGTGTTTTCGAGGTTGACTCGGATGTCGAGTTGAATACAATGTTTTGAGGAACCGAACTTGTTTTCTATGTTTTCCTTTAATGGTAGCCTGACTTCGTAGTGCCTGTTTTGTTTCTTAGTGTGGTATTTAAGTAAAACGTAATGCATTCCTGATCCTCGACAGATAGACTGGGCTGTTCTGTTATCTCCTCTATTTCCCAGAATTTGTGTATATCATCCAAGTTGTGCAGAACTACATTACATTGGAATGTTTTTGTTGAGCCTCCACACAATATCCACCCTAGGTGAGTTTGCTGAGCGACAGGCTGTGTTGTGTTACTCCCTTTGATGACTCCTTCCATGATAATGTTAGCGTAGACTTCGGCTCCGAGTAGCAAGTCAACTGGCCTACTAATGTAATACTCCGGATCCGCTAAGGTAATGTTTTCTGTGAATGACCATGAAGGCTTTGAAAATGTGTGGTTAGGGAGATTTTTAAGTAGATTGTTCATAATCATGGCCTCTGTTGTAAAAGCGTAATCACTGTTTACGGACTTGCATGTTATGTGAACTAACCCTTTACAGTTGCTCTCCTTTGCGTCTATACCTAGAACAACCCCATTGCATTTTTGGCGTTTTATCTTCAACAACTGAGCAGCTTTTGCGGTTATTAAAGATATCTGCGAACCCTGGTCGATAAGAGCACGCATGTTGTGATAAGTCCTGTCAGCCGCCATAACCTTCACTAGATCAGTTGTAAGCAAAATCTCTGCGTTACCGTCCTGTGATGCATTAGAGGCTTTGATCGTCGGTTCAGTTTGTTTAGAAACTTGAGAGCCCGTCGGCTTTGCAAAGGCGTCATGTAATATCGTGTTATGCGAAGCTGTACATTTGCGGCATCGTTTTCTTGAAGTATACTGGTTGCCGTTATGGCTAAATAAACAATTGATGCAACAACAACAACCTGCAGTTTTTGCGTAATTGCAAGCTTTTGTTCAGTGGGCATTTCCAAGAAAGTTTTGCAATTGTAGAGACCATGCTCGCCACTGCAATGAGAACATTTGGACTATGATACGTGTAGTGTCTTTTTCAAGATTCCATTATTCCCATTGTTGTTATGGTTCTTGAAACCTGTTGAGGAATGTTGTTGGTTGTTAGACCATTTTTGTTGCGGTTGGTCTTATTTGCGACGAGCTGACTCCAAACTGATGAATTTGGTCTCCAGGAAATCCATAAATTCTTGAAGTACTGGTAGCTCCCGCGAGTTTTTTAAAGACTCTATGTAATCGGTATACGTGTCAGAGTCTAGTTTTTGAGATAGGATGTGTACCACCATAGGATCCCACGATGTTGTATCAACGTCTAAATTGCGGATAGCATTCAGACATTCTAATGTTGTATCATGCAGTTTTTTTATTTGTTGTAAGGACTGCTGTTGCATGTTGGGCAATCCTAGAAGAATGTTCATGTGAGAAGAGAATATAGCCCTTTTGTTGTTGTAGAGATGATGCAGAATATCCCAGCATATGGAAATTGCCTAGTTTGTCCCGCGACTCTTTTTTTACCTCTATAAATTTAAGTCACAAGTCAGGTAAAAATAACCGGCCGAGTGCGTGTCGGACTACGCACAATGCAGCAGCGCGGCGACGTGCGGCGCGCGGTGCGGGTGTACTGTGTGGGTTGGTATAGGTGTGGAGTGTACTGTTACCGAGCGCGTAGGCGGCGCTGGAGGCTGCCTGCAGCAGCGCGGCGACATGCGGCGCGCGGTGCGGGTGTACTGTGTGGGTTGGTATAGGTGTGGAGTGTACTGTTACCGAGCGCGTAGGCGGCGCTGGAGGCTGCCTGCAGCAGCGCGGCGACGTGCGGCGCGCGGTGCGGGTGTACTGTGTGGGTTGGTATAGGTGTGCAGTGTACTGTTACCGAGCGCGTAGGCGGCGCTGGAGGCTGCCTGCAGCAGCGCGGCGACGTGCGGCGCGCGGTGCGGGTGTACTGTGTGGGTTGGTATAGGTGTGCAGTGTACTGTTACCGAGCGCGTAGGCGGCGCTGGAGGCTGCCTGCAGCAGCGCGGCGACGTGCGGCGCGCGGTGCGGGTGTACTGTGTGGGTTGGTATAGGTGTGCAGTGTACTGTTACCGAGCGCGTAGGCGGCGCTGGAGGCTGCCTGCAGCAGCGCGGCGACGTGCGGCGCGCGGTGCGGGTGTACTGTGTGGGTTGGTATAGGTGTGCAGTGTACTGTTACCGAGCGCGTAGGCGGCGCTGGAGGCTGCCTGCAGCAGCGCGGCGACGTGCGGCGCGCGGTGCGGGTGTACTGTGTGGGTTGGTATAGGTGTGGAGTGTACTGTTACCGAGCGCGTAGGCGGCGCTGGAGGCTGCCTGCAGCAGCGCGGCGACGTGCGGCGCGCGGTGCGGGTGTACTGTGTGGGTTGGTATAGGTGTGCAGTGTACTGTTACCGAGCGCGTAGGCGGCGCTGGAGGCTGCCTGCAGCAGCGCGGCGACGTGCGGCGCGCGGTGCGGGTGTACTGTGTGGGTTGGTATAGGTGTGGAGTGTACTGTTACCGAGCGCGTAGGCGGCGCTGGAGGCTGCCTGCAGCAGCGCGGCGACGTGCGGCGCGCGGTGCGGGTGTACTGTGTGGGTTGGTATAGGTGTGGAGTGTACTATTACCGAGCGCGTAGGCGGCGCTGGAGGCTGCCTGCAGCAGCGCGGCGACGTGCGGCGCGCGGTGCGGGTGTACTGTGTGGGTTGGTATAGGTGTGCAGTGTACTGTTACCGAGCGCGTAGGCGGCGCTGGAGGCTGCCTGCAGCAGCGCGGCGACGTGCGGCGCGCGGTGCGGGTGTACTGTGTGGGTTGGTATAGGTGTGGAGTGTACTGTTACCGAGCGCGTAGGCGGCGCTGGAGGCTGCCTGCAGCAGCGCGGCGACGTGCGGCGCGCGGTGCGGGTGTACTGTGTGGGTTGGTATAGGTGTGCAGTGTACTGTTACCGAGCGCGTAGGCGGCGCTGGAGGCTGCCTGCAGCAGCGCGGCGACGTGCGGCGCGCGGTGCGGGTGTACTGTGTGGGTTGGTATAGGTGTGGAGTGTACTGTTACCGAGCGCGTAGGCGGCGCTGGAGGCTGCCTGCAGCAGCGCGGCGACGTGCGGCGCGCGGTGCGGGTGTACTGTGTGGGTTGGTATAGGTGTGGAGTGTACTGTTACCGAGCGCGTAGGCGGCGCTGGAGGCTGCCTGCAGCAGCGCGGCGACATGCGGCGCGCGGTGCGGGTGTACTGTGTGGGTTGGTATAGGTGTGGAGTGTACTGTTACCGAGCGCGTAGGCGGCGCTGGAGGCTGCCTGCAGCAGCGCGGCGACATGCGGCGCGCGGTGCGGGTGTACTGTGTGGGTTGGTATAGGTGTGGAGTGTACTGTTACCGAGCGCGTAGGCGGCGCTGGAGGCTGCCTGCAGCAGCGCGGCGACGTGCGGCGCGCGGTGCGGGTGTACTGTGTGGGTTGGTATAGGTGTGGAGTGTACTGTTACCGAGCGCGTAGGCGGCGCTGGAGGCTGCCTGCAGCAGCGCGGCGACATGCGGCGCGCGGTGCGGGTGTACTGTGTGGGTTGGTATAGGTGTGGAGTGTACTGTTACCGAGCGCGTAGGCGGCGCTGGAGGCTGCCTGCAGCAGCGCGGCGACGTGCGGCGCGCGGTGCGGGTGTACTGTGTGGGTTGGTATAGGTGTGGAGTGTACTGTTACCGAGCGCGTAGGCGGCGCTGGAGGCTGCCTGCAGCAGCGCGGCGACGTGCGGCGCGCGGTGCGGGTGTACTGTGTGGGTTGGTATAGGTGTGGAGTGTACTGTTACCGAGCGCGTAGGCGGCGCTGGAGGCTGCCTGCAGCAGCGCGGCGACGTGCGGCGCGCGGTGCGGGTGTACTGTGTGGGTTGGTATAGGTGTGGAGTGTACTGTTACCGAGCGCGTAGGCGGCGCTGGAGGCTGCCTGCAGCAGCGCGGCGACGTGCGGCGCGCGGTGCGGGTGTACTGTGTGGGTTGGTATAGGTGTGCAGTGTACTGTTACCGAGCGCGTAGGCGGCGCTGGAGGCTGCCTGCAGCAGCGCGGCGACGTGCGGCGCGCGGTGCGGGTGTACTGTGTGGGTTGGTATAGGTGTGGAGTGTACTGTTACCGAGCGCGTAGGCGGCGCTGGAGGCTGCCTGCAGCAGCGCGGCGACATGCGGCGCGCGGTGCGGGTGTACTGTGTGGGTTGGTATAGGTGTGGAGTGTACTGTTACCGAGCGCGTAGGCGGCGCTGGAGGCTGCCTGCAGCAGCGCGGCGACGTGCGGCGCGCGGTGCGGGTGTACTGTGTGGGTTGGTATAGGTGTGCAGTGTACTGTTACCGAGCGCGTAGGCGGCGCTGGAGGCTGCCTGCAGCAGCGCGGCGACGTGCGGCGCGCGGTGCGGGTGTACTGTGTGGGTTGGTATAGGTGTGCAGTGTACTGTTACCGAGCGCGTAGGCGGCGCTGGAGGCTGCCTGCAGCAGCGCGGCGACATGCGGCGCGCGGTGCGGGTGTACTGTGTGGGTTGGTATAGGTGTGCAGTGTACTCCGGGCCGACGAGGACCACCTCTATGAGCTATACATGGAGGCAAAAATGGTCCTCGATCGGGCCATCGCCGCCGCCAGAGACTCGGCGAGAGCCGAGCTGCTGGAGGGTCTCGACAACGACCCCTACGGGCGACCATATAAGGCGGCGCGAAACAAATTGCGCCCCTTTGGTCCCCCGGTTGCCGAGACCCTGGAGCCCGCGTTTCTGGATGGGGTGGTTCAGTCCCTGTTCCCGTGCAGGGACAACAACTTCACCCCGCCAGTGATGGGCCCAGCACGAGCTATAGCCCCGCCAGACGACGAGGAAGAAGAGGAGGCCCCCCCTCCTGTCACGGAGTCGGAACTTGGCGCGGCGATTTTCCATATCCGCGCCAAGAAGACAGCTCCAGGCCCCGACGGCGTTCCCGCAAGGGTGGTGGCGATCGCTGCCACCCAAATGGAGAAGAGGTTTCGGGACCTCTTCAGCGCATGCCTTGCTTCTGGGAGGTTCCCGAAACCGTGGAAGGAGGGGCAGTTGTGCCTCCTTCGCAAGGAGGGCCGCCCCGCAGACTCCCCCTCGGCATACCGGCCCATCGTTCTGCTCGATGAGGTCGGCAAAATGTTCGAGGGGATAATCGCTGCGCGGTTAAAGGGCCATTTGCGCGGGATCGGGCCGGACTTGTCGGATGCTCAGTTCGGTTTTCGGGCTGAGCGTTCCACGGTGGACGCGCTGGCCTGCCTTAAGGGGCAGGCGAAGGAGGCGATGGAAGCAGGGGACGGATTGTTGGCTGTGTCATTCGACATAGCCAACGCCTTCAACTCCGTTCCCCACTCCACCATCCTAGAGGCGCTCCGATTCCACGGAGTGCCTCGATACCTGCGCAGTCTGCTGGCCAGCTACCTGGAGGATCGGGCGATCCTCCTGGTGAATAGGACTGGCCAAGTCCGGCGGTACGCCGTTGAGGCCGGCGTTCCGCAGGGGTCAGTCATAGGACCTCTCCTCTGGAACGTCGGCTATGATTGGCTCCTGCGGGGAACTCTCCTCCGAGGCACGAGTGTCGTTTGCTACGCGGACGACACTCTCCTCACCGCCCGGGGGGGGAGTTTCAGGGAGGCGGCCAACTTGGCCTCGGCGGGCGGATCCTTGGTCGCGGGGAGGATCCGCCGCCTAGGTTTAACGGTGGCGCTGCACAAGACCGAGGCCGTGTTCTTCCACGGACCTCGGCAGCGCCCCCCACCTGACGCCCACATCTTCGTGGAGGGCGTCAGAATCGAGGTCAAGGCCCAGATGAAATATCTGGGCCTTGTACTCGACAGCAGGTGGCGCTTCGGTCCGCATTTTAGCGGGCTGTCGTCGCGCCTGCTGAAGACCGCGGGCGCGCTGTCTTGGCTGCTTCCCAACCTGGGGGGGCCCAGCGCACGATGCCGGCAACTTTACGCCGGCATCTTAAAGAGTATGGCCCTCTACGGGGCGCCCATCTGGGAGGACTCCCTCCACAGGAGGGAGAACGCCGCCGCCCTGCGGGCGCCCCAAAGGGCCATAGGCCAGCGGGTGGCGCGGGCGTACCGGACGGTGGGCTTCGCGGCAGCATGCGCTCTGGCCGGCACCCCACCTTGGGAACTCGAGGCGTGGGTGCTCGCCAGAGTGTATGAATGGACGGCGGGGCGGAGGGCGAGAGGAGAACGCCCCGCCCCGGAAGAGCGGGAAGCCGTCCGGCGGGAGGCGAGGGACGCCATCGTCGTCCATTGGACGACGGACCTCGCCACCGCAGCCTTCGGCCGCCGAACCCTCGACGCGATTGGGCCGGTCCTGCGAGACTGGCTCGAGCGGTCGCATGGGTTCCTCTCCTTCCGCCTGGTGCAGGTGCTGTCCGGACACGGTTGTTTCGGATCGTACCTGCACCGTATCGGGCGGGAGGAGACGCCGTCGTGTCACGACTGTGGCGCGGCGGAGGACACGGCGCAGCACACTCTCGAGGTGTGCCCGTCGTGGTCCGAGCCGCGCCACAGTCTCACGGCGGCGATCGGAACGGACCTTTCACTCCCCGGCTTGATCAACGCCATGCTGGGGGATGAGGGGTCCTGGGCGGCAGTCGCCTCCTTCTGCGAATACGTCATGTCCCAGAAGGAGGCGGCGGAGCGCGCGCGGGAGGAAGACCCTCTCGCGGCGCCGCTCCGAAGGCGGAGGAGGGGTCGAAGAAGACGTCAGTATGGCAGTCATCTCCGACTCCTCCCAGGTGGAGGCCAGCAGGCAACGGGTGCGGGGGCACCCTTGCCTGTATTGCACAGGCCTCCACCAGTGTCGGACGGGAATGGCCAGGTGTTCCCGGCCATTCCCGTAGCCCCCCAGCCTGGGGGGCATGCGGGGCCCGCCAGCTAGGCGGGCATGCGCCGGGAGGGTTGTGGAAGCAAAGGTTGAGCCGGTTTCCCATGGCCCTCCCATCACGGCGATGCGGGAACACCGCTGAGTTTTAGTGGGTATACTGCCATTCTGGCAGGGAGTCCCACATACTCCGTGTCGTCCCCCGACGAGCGGAGATGCGTAATGTCATTTCTCAGCGACAAAAAAAAAAAAAAAAAAAAAAAGGTGTGCAGTGTACTGTTACCGAGCGCGTAGGCGGCGCTGGAGGCTGCCTGCAGCAGCGCGGCGACATGCGGCGCGTGGTGCGGGTGTACTGTGTGGGTTGGTATAGGTGTGGAGTGTACTGTTACCGAGCGCGTAGGCGGCGCTGGAGGCTGCCTGCAGCAGCGCGGCGACGTGCGGCGCGCGGTGCGGGTGTACTGTGTGGGTTGGTATAGGTGTGGAGTGTACTGTTACCGAGCGCGTAGGCGGCGCTGGAGGCTGCCTGCAGCAGCGCGGCGACATGCGGCGCGCGGTGCGGGTGTACTGTGTGGGTTGGTATAGGTGTGGAGTGTACTGTTACCGAGCGCGTAGGCGGCGCTGGAGGCTGCCTGCAGCAGCGCGGCGACATGCGGCGCGCGGTGCGGGTGTACTGTGTGGGTTGGTATAGGTGTGGAGTGTACTGTTACCGAGCGCGTAGGCGGCGCTGGAGGCTGCCTGCAGCAGCGCGGCGACATGCGGCGCGCGGTGCGGGTGTACTGTGTGGGTTGGTATAGGTGTGGAGTGTACTGTTACCGAGCGCGTAGGCGGCGCTGGAGGCTGCCTGCAGCAGCGCGGCGACATGCGGCGCGCGGTGCGGGTGTACTGTGTGGGTTGGTATAGGTGTGCAGTGTACTGTTACCGAGCGCGTAGGCGGCGCTGGAGGCTGCCTGCAGCAGCGCGGCGACATGCGGCGCGCGGTGCGGGTGTACTGTGTGGGTTGGTATAGGTGTGGAGTGTACTGTTACCGAGCGCGTAGGCGGCGCTGGAGGCTGCCTGCAGCAGCGCGGCGACATGCGGCGCGCGGTGCGGGTGTACTGTGTGGGTTGGTATAGGTGTGGAGTGTACTGTTACCGAGCGCGTAGGCGGCGCTGGAGGCTGCCTGCAGCAGCGCGGCGACATGCGGCGCGCGGTGCGGGTGTACTGTGTGGGTTGGTATAGGTGTGGAGTGTACTGTTACCGAGCGCGTAGGCGGCGCTGGAGGCTGCCTGCAGCAGCGCGGCGACGTGCGGCGCGCGGTGCGGGTGTACTGTGTGGGTTGGTATAGGTGTGGAGTGTACTGTTACCGAGCGCGTAGGCGGCGCTGGAGGCTGCCTGCAGCAGCGCGGCGACGTGCGGCGCGCGGTGCGGGTGTACTGTGTGGGTTGGTATAGGTGTGGAGTGTACTGTTACCGAGCGCGTAGGCGGCGCTGGAGGCTGCCTGCAGCAGCGCGGCGACATGCGGCGCGCGGTGCGGGTGTACTGTGTGGGTTGGTATAGGTGTGGAGTGTACTGTTACCGAGCGCGTAGGCGGCGCTGGAGGCTGCCTGCAGCAGCGCGGCGACGTGCGGCGCGCGGTGCGGGTGTACTGTGTGGGTTGGTATAGGTGTGGAGTGTACTGTTACCGAGCGCGTAGGCGGCGCTGGAGGCTGCCTGCAGCAGCGCGGCGACGTGCGGCGCGCGGTGCGGGTGTACTGTGTGGGTTGGTATAGGTGTGGAGTGTACTGTTACCGAGCGCGTAGGCGGCGCTGGAGGCTGCCTGCAGCAGCGCGGCGACATGCGGCGCGCGGTGCGGGTGTACTGTGTGGGTTGGTATAGGTGTGGAGTGTACTGTTACCGAGCGCGTAGGCGGCGCTGGAGGCTGCCTGCAGCAGCGCGGCGACATGCGGCGCGCGGTGCGGGTGTACTGTGTGGGTTGGTATAGGTGTGGAGTGTACTGTTACCGAGCGCGTAGGCGGCGCTGGAGGCTGCCTGCAGCAGCGCGGCGACGTGCGGCGCGCGGTGCGGGTGTACTGTGTGGGTTGGTATAGGTGTGGAGTGTACTGTTACCGAGCGCGTAGGCGGCGCTGGAGGCTGCCTGCAGCAGCGCGGCGACGTGCGGCGCGCGGTGCGGGTGTACTGTGTGGGTTGGTATAGGTGTGGAGTGTACTGTTACCGAGCGCGTAGGCGGCGCTGGAGGCTGCCTGCAGCAGCGCGGCGACGTGCGGCGCGCGGTGCGGGTGTACTGTGTGGGTTGGTATAGGTGTGGAGTGTACTGTTACCGAGCGCGTAGGCGGCGCTGGAGGCTGCCTGCAGCAGCGCGGCGACGTGCGGCGCGCGGTGCGGGTGTACTGTGTGGGTTGGTATAGGTGTGGAGTGTACTGTTACCGAGCGCGTAGGCGGCGCTGGAGGCTGCCTGCAGCAGCGCGGCGACGTGCGGCGCGCGGTGCGGGTGTACTGTGTGGGTTGGTATAGGTGTGGAGTGTACTGTTACCGAGCGCGTAGGCGGCGCTGGAGGCTGCCTGCAGCAGCGCGGCGACGTGCGGCGCGCGGTGCGGGTGTACTGTGTGGGTTGGTATAGGTGTGCAGTGTACTGTTACCGAGCGCGTAGGCGGCGCTGGAGGCTGCCTGCAGCAGCGCGGCGACATGCGGCGCGCGGTGCGGGTGTACTGTGTGGGTTGGTATAGGTGTGGAGTGTACTGTTACCGAGCGCGTAGGCGGCGCTGGAGGCTGCCTGCAGCAGCGCGGCGACATGCGGCGCGCGGTGCGGGTGTACTGTGTGGGTTGGTATAGGTGTGGAGTGTACTGTTACCGAGCGCGTAGGCGGCGCTGGAGGCTGCCTGCAGCAGCGCGGCGACATGCGGCGCGCGGTGCGGGTGTACTGTGTGGGTTGGTATAGGTGTGGAGTGTACTGTTACCGAGCGCGTAGGCGGCGCTGGAGGCTGCCTGCAGCAGCGCGGCGACATGCGGCGCGCGGTGCGGGTGTACTGTGTGGGTTGGTATAGGTGTGGAGTGTACTGTTACCGAGCGCGTAGGCGGCGCTGGAGGCTGCCTGCAGCAGCGCGGCGACGTGCGGCGCGCGGTGCGGGTGTACTGTGTGGGTTGGTATAGGTGTGGAGTGTACTGTTACCGAGCGCGTAGGCGGCGCTGGAGGCTGCCTGCAGCAGCGCGGCGACATGCGGCGCGCGGTGCGGGTGTACTGTGTGGGTTGGTATAGGTGTGGAGTGTACTGTTACCGAGCGCGTAGGCGGCGCTGGAGGCTGCCTGCAGCAGCGCGGCGACATGCGGCGCGCGGTGCGGGTGTACTGTGTGGGTTGGTATAGGTGTGGAGTGTACTGTTACCGAGCGCGTAGGCGGCGCTGGAGGCTGCCTGCAGCAGCGCGGCGACGTGCGGCGCGCGGTGCGGGTGTACTGTGTGGGTTGGTATAGGTGTGGAGTGTACTGTTACCGAGCGCGTAGGCGGCGCTGGAGGCTGCCTGCAGCAGCGCGGCGACGTGCGGCGCGCGGTGCGGGTGTACTGTGTGGGTTGGTATAGGTGTGGAGTGTACTGTTACCGAGCGCGTAGGCGGCGCTGGAGGCTGCCTGCAGCAGCGCGGCGACGTGCGGCGCGCGGTGCGGGTGTACTGTGTGGGTTGGTATAGGTGTGCAGTGTACTGTTACCGAGCGCGTAGGCGGCGCTGGAGGCTGCCTGCAGCAGCGCGGCGACGTGCGGCGCGCGGTGCGGGTGTACTGTGTGGGTTGGTATAGGTGTGGAGGCCTCTACCAGTGTCGGACGGGAATGGCCAGGTGTTCCCGGCCATTCCCGTAGCCCCCCAACCTGGGGGGCTTGCGGGGCCCGCCAGCTAGGCGGGCATGCGCCGGGAGGGTTGTGGAAGCAAAGGTTGAGCCGGTTTCCCATGGCCCTCCCTTCACGGCGATGCGGGAACACCGCTGAGTTTTAGTGGGTATACTGCCACTCTGGCAGGGAGTCCCACATACTCCGTGTCGTCCCGCGACGAGCGGAGATGCGTAATGTCATTTCTCAGCGAAAAAAAAAAAAAAAAAAAAGGTGTGGAGTGTACTGTTACCGAGCGCGTAGGCGGCGCTGGAGGCTGCCTGCAGCAGCGCGGCGACGTGCGGCGCGCGGTGCGGGTGTACTGTGTGGGTTGGTATAGGTGTGGAGTGTACTGTTACCGAGCGCGTAGGCGGCGCTGGAGGCTGCCTGCAGCAGCGCGGCGACATGCGGCGCGCGGTGCGGGTGTACTGTGTGGGTTGGTATAGGTGTGGAGTGTACTGTTACCGAGCGCGTAGGCGGCGCTGGAGGCTGCCTGCAGCAGCGCGGCGACGCGCGGCGACGTGCGGCGCGCGGTGCGGGTGTACTGTGTGGGTTGGTATAGGTGTGGAGTGTACTGTTACCGAGCGCGTAGGCGGCGCTGGAGGCTGCCTGCAGCAGCGCGGCGACATGCGGCGCGCGGTGCGGGTGTACTGTGTGGGTTGGTATAGGTGTGGAGTGTACTGTTACCGAGCGCGTAGGCGGCGCTGGAGGCTGCCTGCAGCAGCGCGGCGACGTGCGGCGCGCGGTGCGGGTGTACTGTGTGGGTTGGTATAGGTGTGGAGTGTACTGTTACCGAGCGCGTAGGCGGCGCTGGAGGCTGCCTGCAGCAGCGCGGCGACGTGCGGCGCGCGGTGCGGGTGTACTGTGTGGGTTGGTATAGGTGTGCAGTGTACTGTTACCGAGCGCGTAGGCGGCGCTGGAGGCTGCCTGCAGCAGCGCGGCGACGTGCGGCGCGCGGTGCGGGTGTACTGTGTGGGTTGGTATAGGTGTGGAGTGTACTGTTACCGAGCGCGTAGGCGGCGCTGGAGGCTGCCTGCAGCAGCGCGGCGACGTGCGGCGCGCGGTGCGGGTGTACTGTGTGGGTTGGTATAGGTGTGCAGTGTACTGTTACCGAGCGCGTAGGCGGCGCTGGAGGCTGCCTGCAGCAGCGCGGCGACGTGCGGCGCGCGGTGCGGGTGTACTGTGTGGGTTGGTATAGGTGTGCAGTGTACTGTTACCGAGCGCGTAGGCGGCGCTGGAGGCTGCCTGCAGCAGCGCGGCGACGTGCGGCGCGCGGTGCGGGTGTACTGTGTGGGTTGGTATAGGTGTGCAGTGTACTGTTACCGAGCGCGTAGGCGGCGCTGGAGGCTGCCTGCAGCAGCGCGGCGACGTGCGGCGCGCGGTGCGGGTGTACTGTGTGGGTTGGTATAGGTGTGCAGTGTACTGTTACCGAGCGCGTAGGCGGCGCTGGAGGCTGCCTGCAGCAGCGCGGCGACGTGCGGCGCGCGGTGCGGGTGTACTGTGTGGGTTGGTATAGGTGTGGAGGCCTCTACCAGTGTCGGACGGGAATGGCCAGGTGTTCCCGGCCATTCCCGTAGCCCCCCAACCTGGGGGGCTTGCGGGGCCCGCCAGCTAGGCGGGCATGCGCCGGGAGGGTTGTGGAAGCAAAGGTTGAGCCGGTTTCCCATGGCCCTCCCTTCACGGCGATGCGGGAACACCGCTGAGTTTTAGTGGGTATACTGCCACTCTGGCAGGGAGTCCCACATACTCCGTGTCGTCCCGCGACGAGCGGAGATGCGTAATGTCATTTCTCAGCGAAAAAAAAAAAAAAAAAAAAGGTGTGGAGTGTACTGTTACCGAGCGCGTAGGCGGCGCTGGAGGCTGCCTGCAGCAGCGCGGCGACGTGCGGCGCGCGGTGCGGGTGTACTGTGTGGGTTGGTATAGGTGTGGAGTGTACTGTTACCGAGCGCGTAGGCGGCGCTGGAGGCTGCCTGCAGCAGCGCGGCGACATGCGGCGCGCGGTGCGGGTGTACTGTGTGGGTTGGTATAGGTGTGGAGTGTACTGTTACCGAGCGCGTAGGCGGCGCTGGAGGCTGCCTGCAGCAGCGCGGCGACGTGCGGCGCGCGGTGCGGGTGTACTGTGTGGGTTGGTATAGGTGTGCAGTGTACTGTTACCGAGCGCGTAGGCGGCGCTGGAGGCTGCCTGCAGCAGCGCGGCGACATGCGGCGCGCGGTGCGGGTGTACTGTGTGGGTTGGTATAGGTGTGCAGTGTACTGTTACCGAGCGCGTAGGCGGCGCTGGAGGCTGCCTGCAGCAGCGCGGCGACGTGCGGCGCGCGGTGCGGGTGGCGCGCCAGCAGCGCCGGCACCAGCGCCGCGTCGGCCGCGCCCAGCCCGCAGCCCAGCAATGCGTGCGGCAGCGCCAGCGCGGACACCTGCACAAACACACCCGCCAATACTGTTTAAAGTAGTTGACAAAAAATAATAATAGTAAAATTGTACAGTCTTAAACGTAGGTATAAATATTCATACATTTCAATAAATCAGCGAGTGCGATTACTGCTACGCGGTGACTAACATTAGAGAAAGGAATCGTCAACAGTATTACGTGTAAACACTATACGCAATAAACCTAACGGGAACAAAGTGATCTTTTCTCTTCGCGCTTCAACCTGAACAACAACAACAACAACTCTGCAAGTGTACGAACCGTACATTTTATGGTCCTTCGAGCCGGATATGGTGCTATTGTGTCTCTTTACGGTAGCGGATCGGTTTAGCTGGTCTCCCAGAAGCGGGTCGCCCCAGTTAGATTGAGAAGTCGCATAATATCGTAACCGAGGCGCAAGGGTGCTGAGTTCCACTGATCATTTCAAATCAAAGAACATAACAATTTCAAGATTTGAAACGGAGAAGACTACAAGCAACGCAGTAGCCTTCGCAACACAACGCAACACTCTTCTGTCACCGTCAACGACGTGCCAGCAGCCTGGCACCCTTCTAACAAAGGAAAAGAAGCATCAATATGGACAAACTGGAACTGCAGTCAACGTGCTTCGAGAACATTAACACATTATGTGGTAACTATCGCAAGGATTCCGCATCACGAAAAACTGAGGAAAACTTGAAGAAACGGTTGTTGTCGCTAGAAAATCAATGGCAAGACTTCGAAAACAGGCATGCCCAACTGTTGCTGGAACTAGAAGATAAGAATATAGCATATTTCAAGGATGACATCTATGGGAAAACTAAAGAAATGTTCTTATCAACTAAAATGGACATCACTAACAAACTGGTGACTTCGAACAAACAAAACGTGAAGTTCGATCTAGGTGGGACTTCAGAAGATGACGACAGCAACAATATAGAACTCTTGCTTAACAAGCAAGAATGCAATTTTAACACGATGTACCGTGCTAAGTCCAAAATTGACGTAGTCACTATCTCGGAAAGATGGGAACTGCAAGACCACTTCGCAACGCTGAAATCGAAATGGGAACCCATCGATAAACTCCACTGGGAATAGATCTCCAACTGAAAGGATCCAACGAGCATTACAACCAAATGTTCATGGACATCGAACAGATACGGTGAGCTGAAGAGGAAAATCAATACTAAAATCTGGTCCACCGTCCATTATCAGAAATCGACACCTAAGATCGAAAACCCCGAGTTCTCAGGAAATTACAGTCAGTGGAACTCCTTCAAAGACCTGTTTCTGGAAGCAAAACATAAAAACCCTAAAGACGAAACTGCGAGGTGAAGCTGAACGCTAGTGCAGCATCTGACCATTAGCACTGGCAATTGTAGCGCCGCTGACATACCTACATACAGCGCGTCTCACGTCCGACTACCGCCGCACGCTGAGTGCGCGCGCGCTGAGCGCCGCCGCGGAGCAAGGCCGACGCGGCCAGCGAGACGGTTTCTAGAACAACGATCCGTGTCGCCACATCTTCTCGAAGAACGCCGCGCGCCGCTGAATATTCTAGATGGAAGACCAGCTACTCCGCGTTTTCTCGAAGCGCCGCGCACGCGAGAACAATATATAAGGAGATGTTTGTTGTTAAATAAAAAGTCAGTTCATCTTAAGCAGTTCACTATGAAGGACACGTCTTTTATTTCAAAGTACCTCATAGCTTGCATAGCTGCTACAATTGGTGACCCCGACGTGGTCCGCCTACTCGAAGCTTACGACAAATTGGATGTTAAGAATTTCTAAAAACTTATCAGCGGACTAGAGCTGGGAGATCAGAAGCCCTCCCAGCTGTTAAGGAAGATGCGACAACTCGCAAGCGGCATGAATACAGAAGAAGGTCTCAGAATAGAATGGCTAAATCACCTACCCGCACAAGTTCGAGTCGTATTGTCCGTAAACAAGGAGTCATCTTTAGACACCTTAGCTGCGATGGCAGACAAGATGGTGGAGTATGCCGAGAGTCCCAGTGTCGCTGCAGTCACAGCACCAGCACCATCCTCGTCGTCTACTGCATCCACGACACAACTAGAAACTCTGGTAAAGCAGATGGAGAAGCTGCTAGAGATCGCTGAGCTACGTCGAGGACGGCCACCACACGGACACCGTCGCCGCTCGTATAATCCTCGTTTTCGATCCCGTTCGCGCTCGCAGTCAATGCAACGTGGATCTGCACCAAAACCTGGAGACGCCAACTAGGAATGCCGCTACCATTACCGTTTCGGTGACAAGGCAAAGCGCTGTGAATTGCCATGTTGCAGAAGGAAGAAGACGTCGGAAAACTAGAGCCGACACCGACCGTGGCGGACGTCGGTGTCCCGTACACCAGTAATCGCCTTTGTGTACACGACCGCAACACTTACGAACGTTTCCTCGTGGACACAGGCGCAGACATCTCCGTTTTGGCCGCCAATCACAAAAATAAAAAATTTGCAAGTACCTACAATTTATACGCGGCAAACAATACGCCGATCAAGACCTACGGACAGAAAACTATCAGGCGCAATTTAGGATTACGACGAGACTTTGTTTGGTCGTTCGTGGTTGCGGACGTCAAAACCTCTATATTGGGAGCAGATTTTCTCCGTCACTTTAAACTGCTGGTGGACCTGGACAAGAGAAAGTTAGTTGTCAAGGTTACCGAACTATCTGTCGACGCATTAGAAGTTTCAACAAACACCGAATCAGTTCACATCATAAGCAACAATCAAGTATACTACGACATTTTGAAGCAATATCCTGATGTCCTACGTACCATGTCGCTGAAGCGACCACCAAGACATGACGTTGTCCACCATATCGAAACTACCGGCCCCCCACTCTACGCTCGCCCCCGCCTGCTGCCCCCGGACAAGTATAAGGCAGCCAAGGAAGAGTTTGACCGCATGTTGGAAATGGGAATCTGCAAGCCATCAAAAAGCCCATGGGCCAGCCCTCTTCATGTGGTGAAGAAAAAAGACGGAGGACTACGCGTGTGTGGCGACTATAGACGTCTAAGCTCAGTTACTCAACCAGATCGCTATCCCGTACCGCGCATTCAAGATTCCACGTACCACCTACATAACAAGAAAATATTCTCAAAACTTGATTTAAAAATGGCGTACTATTGGATACCGATCGCCAAGGACGACGCACAGAAAACAGCGATCACAACCCCTTTTGGAATGTTCGAATTCAATTGTATGACTTTTGGACTACGCAACGGCAGTCAAACATTTCAGAGGTTCATGCACGAAGTACTGAGAGGCATAGACGGCTGCTTCTGTTTAATCGACGATGTCTTACTCTTCGAAGAAAACGAAGAAAAACACAAGCAGCTTCTTCATCAAATTCTGCAACGGTTGGACAAATATGGTCTGACGCTGAACATAGGAAAATGCGAGTTCGGTAAAGAAACAATAGATTTTCTCGGCTATGAAGTATCGGTGACCGGCATAAAACCTACAACGGAACGAGTTCAAGCTATATCTACCTACGCGAAACCAAAACCATTCTCGAACTTCGACCTTTCCTAGGTATGATCAACTTTTACCGAGACTGTCTCCCTCGACAAGCACAACGACAGAACGAACTTAACAAGTACCTACATAACAGAAAGCGAAAAGACAACACGCCAATCGAGTGGACAACGGACGCAGAGCAAGCCTTTGAGAAGTGCTGCCAAAGCATCACAGAGGCCACCATGCTCTCACATCCAATTCAAGGATGTACCCTCGCCATCATGACAGACGCTTCAGATCACAGCCTTGGTGCTGTTCTCCAACAAAAAGTGGATACAGTTTGGAAACCACTAGCATTTTATTCAAAAGCAATGAGCGTAACACAACACACAACACACGTACAGTGTCTACGATCGCGAACTGTTAGCCATATATACAGCTGTTAAACACTTTCGCGGGTTAATGGAGTGTTGCGACGTCGAAGTATATACAGACCACAAACCGCTTACTTACGCTCTTACGAGAACAGCGAGTACCACCGACACACCGAGACGAGAGAGACAACTGCATTTTGTAAGTCAATTTTGTATGGGCATAAAGTTGTAAGATTATTCTACTTTAAGCAAGAATAAATAAATAGGTAACACACTTTGATCTCTTTTAATTTAACAACCAATCAATTTATTACAATAAGTATTTAAGTATTTGACAATAATGGACGGGATCAGTAGTTTCTACGACGAGGCGCAAGTGGAAAAGAGGGTCATTCCACCGAGCTCGGGGTTTTTAAAGACTTTGTATTCCCCCGCCGAAGTGATGTCAGCCGATGCAGCTAGTCAGTCACTCGCCAGCAACGTTCCAACGTCCGGTCCGACGCAGGTGGCAGCACTGGACCCACGGTGCGTCGCTTGACTCGTGACATTGGCGCTATGTTTGGTTGCCGGAAGCAGTAGCGCCAACAAAGTACATAAAGGGGGAACAAAATACAGTCGCCGACGCTTTATCAAGGCTCGAAGAGATTATTTGTCCATCAACTAAGCATCGATCAACAACAAGACCAAGAACTAGAAGAACTAAAAAAAACAAGGAAACCTGGTATTCAAAGAATTAACTGTACCCGGATGTAACCGACCAATCACATGTGAGCTATCAACTTCAATACCACGATCGTATCTACCCGCAAGACACCGTTACGCAGCTTTCGAAGCGCTACATGGGTTATGTCACCCGGGCGTACGGAATACAAGACAGCTGATGACAAGAAAATTATTTTGGCCATCTATGAATAAAGAGGTGGCACAGTGGACGCGAGCCTGCATAAGCTGCCAGCGAGCAAAGATACATCGGCTCGTCACTACGCCGTTAGTACAATTCCCGCCGTCACAACGCTTCGAACACGTACATATAGATATCGTTGGTCCGCTACGTCTTTCTAATGACTATCGCTACTGCATCACTATGATTGACCGATGCACCAAATGGCCCGAGGCAGTTCCAGTTGGTGACATCACCGCGGAGGTCGTCGCACAAGTACTATACGAAACGTGGATAGTAAGATTCGGCTGCCCGCTACGCATCACGACAGATCAAGGACGCCAGTTCGAATCTTCACTATTCAACGCGCTAGTGAAGAAAATGGGAATCAACAGAATTCGTACTACGGCGTATCACCCACAATCAAATGGACAAGTGGAGCGTTTCCACAAGACAATGAAGACGGCGATTATGGCTCGCGGGGCAACAACGACATGGACAGAGGAACTTCCAACCGTATTATTGGGATTACGCACTGCCCTGCGACAAGGCAACAACCTCAGTACAGCTATAATGACGTATAGTACCACACTTCGTATACCATCCGATTTCCTTGAGCCGCAAAATTCAAGAATCGACGATGCCGAGCTAGTACGCCGTCTTGCTCGTACGATGACGTCACTCACACCGGCCCCGCACAGCTCACAATCAGCTGATAAGCCTTTTGTTTACAAGGACTTCGCGACGTGTACGCATGTTTTCGTTCGCAACGATACCGCCAGAGCGCCACTCACACCACCGTACGATGGCCCCTATGAAGTACTGGAGCGTCATGGTAAGTACTACAAAATCCAGTTACCATTACGGACTACAGTTGTGTCACTTGATCGACTTAAACCTGCCTACATCGTGAGCGAAACTGAAACAGGTTTAACGAACAACCCGACGTCGTTAACAACAAACACAGCAAGCACGCCGAGCATCGTGAATCCTGTACCTTCACACCAACCATACATCACCAGGACCGGCACAGTATGCAAGCCAAACGTACGCTTCGCTTGAGGGGGAGTACTGTAGCGCCGCTGACATACCTACATACAGCGCGTCTCACGTCCGACTACCGCCGCATGCTGAGTGCGCGTGCGCAGTCAGCGTGCGGCGCTATATAACTCATGTTGGGATATATTAAATCAGCTCTACGACAATCGTCGCCTGCAGTTTACTTCATTTATGAACAACAATCTAAGTCTGCTGATCATACAACATGCAGATTCATCCAATTTCAAGAAGATGCATGACGTCATCACCGAATGCCTGAACGGCATATCTAACATTGTTATTGATACATCAACCTGGGACCCGATCATTGTGCACATCATGACACAAAAACTGGACTCCAGTACAATGAGTGACTACATGAAGGAACTCCAAGATCACAGAGAACTACAAAATCTGGACAATTTTCTCTATTTCCTCGAAACACAGTTCATGACATACGAAACGATGAAGTCAGCTAAGAAAGCGAGTCCTACAGCTCCAGAAAAATCATCCAACTGGAAAACATTCAACAAGCAAAACCAGAAGAAGAAACATAACTATAGCTTCAATCAAAACAAAACTAACAACTATCACACTTTACATGGAAAATGCACATTTTGCAATGGAAGTCACGTACTACGCCAATGTGACAAATTCCTTCAAATGGACTTTGGCAAACGAAATGACACAGTTTCTAAACTGCAGCTCTGCAAAAACTGTTTTGTTCAGCCATGGAAATAACGAGTGAAAGTCAACGAAAACGTGCAGAGAATGCAACTTGAAACACCACATACTATTGCACGATTCTAACAAACAAAACATGACGTCATCGACTAGAAAAAACAACATTGAGCAACGCTCTTCATCATCGACTCAACAACCAACATCCAACCATCTGTTTAAGGACAACATGGAAGTTCTACTGACAACGGTCCAGCTGAGAGTTAAATCCGTAGATGGGACTTATGTAACACTACGTGCGCTACTCGATCAAGGCTCACAAGTGAACTTGATAACAGAAAACGCTGCACAAATGTTACGTCTTCCTCGCAATGGGATCAACGCATCCGTATCGGGACTCGGCTCTGTTTCTAGAGAATACAGGGGAAAACTGAAATTCCCCTGTCAATCGATTCACTTCGATTATAGTTTTGAAACTCAAGCACTTATCATGACGAAGCTAACAAACAACTTGCCTACGAGAACGTTCGAGAAGGTGCATGGACGCACTTAGAAAACTTGAAACTTGCAGATACTGACGTATCTCGGCAAATCGACCTATTACTAGGAGCCGACATATACTCCGAAATTATCCTAGAAGGGGTACTGAAAGGCAAGAACAGCTCCCCAGTTGCACAACACACGCAAATTGGGTGGATTCTATGCGGCAAGATGAAACAAACGTTTGATTGTCACGCACCTTTATTTAACTTAGAGGAACTCACAAAATTTTGGGAGAGTGAAGAAATTCAAAACACGAAAGATATCTCCAAGGACGACCAGTGTGAACAATTCTATAAAGAAACTGCGAGAAGATCATCCGATGGAAAGTACATAGTCAAAATGCCTCTTGTTCCAGGCTACGAAGAGAAACTCTAGGCAAGTCTAGAACAATTGCAGTTTCGCAGTTTCTACAATTGGAAAAATGGCTGGAGAAGAATGAAAAACTTTCAGCAATGTACAAACAATTCATGGAAGAGTATGCTGATCTGGGTCACATGAAACTTGCACCTCAGATACCTACTGACATCTACTTTTTACCGCATCACGGTGTATTGAGAGAAAACTCAACAACGACAAAGTTGAGGGTCGTATTCAACGCTTCTCAACAAACTACGAGTGGCTTCAGTTATGGAAAATTATGTTATGGAAAAAGGCGCCAATTTACAAAAAGATGTTCAGGCTCTTATACTTAAATGGCGAACGTATAAATTATGTATGTATGCATTCACGACTGACATATAAAAATGTATCGCACACGTAGTAAGTGGAACAAGCCTTCTGGGAACGTCAAAGAAGGTGATGTAGTACTGGTGAAAGAAAACAATCTGCCGCCGGGAAAATGGGTCTTAGGTCGTATACTGGAGACTCATCCACGATCTGATGGATACGTTTGAGTTACTGTTATAGATTGTAGTCAAGTTACAAGTGTAATCTACTCTTTAATGTGAGATTGTATTATCTGTGGAAAGGAGATTGGTCGGCCATTTTTCCGGGAGTCAGGCTAGGAGTAAGAGCAATACTAATCAGCTAATTGTTACAATGATTAATAAACTACAAGTGATTCAATGACTCTCTTATTTAACATGGTGTCAGGTGTAAACGCCAGGAAGTATCAAAATAATATAGACGGAAGAACCACAAAAATTTCAAAGATCAAGATGTCGAGCGATGAAAAGGCTATGCCGGACTTAAGCTCTCAAACGTACAGCAATTTTAACAAAATTCCCAAGCTTCAAATCGGTATCAATCAAAACAATGCATTGGAATGGAAAAGATGGTGGCAAAGTTTCGAACTTTTCATGTTGGCCACAAACTATGAAGCAGCACCCGAGAAAAGAAAAATTGCCATCTTGTTGCACACAATTGGTGAAAAGGGCTTGGACATTTACAATTCATTCAATATGGACATGGACAAAGCTACTATAAATCAGCTAAAAGAAAGGTTTCAAAATTATTTTGAACCGCAAAAAAATTTAACGATGATTCGACACTCATTTTTCACACGTACTCAGAAAACTGATGAAAACATTGACACTTTTATGACTGATCTCCAAAATCTTAGCAATGATTGTGAATTTGGCACGCTACGCGATTCACTTGTTCGTGACATTTTCATAGCTAACATGAGTTCAAAACTTATCCATGTACGGCAAAGACTGCTACAGGAAACAGACCCTACGTTAGAAAAAACTACGACACTGGCCAAAACTGTTACCATGGCGCAAGAAAATTGACTCCATACAAAATGCAGGCTACGCACATAATACAGAGAATATACTTCATATACAAAGATCTTCGTCACAGTCAAAACAAAACTCAACAAGTAGAAGTGCATCCAGCAACAACCAACATAACCAAGCTTCCACCAGTTGGCAGCGCAGTCAAAGTTCTCATGGTCAAAATAAAGATACTAATAAATCCTGTGGAAGGTGTGGTCAAGCTCATAGATTTAAATGTCCTGCTGCTGGTGTTAAATGTTTGGTCTGTAATGCCTTTGGGCATTATGCCAAATTTTGTTTAAAAAAAAAAATTGTAAGAAATGTTGACTCGCAACAGACAGAACCTGACAACAATGATTATTTCATAGGAAGTATAGATGGCCAACAAAATAGTAAGTCCTGGAAATTAATCATCAATATTAACAACAGGAAGGTACTTGATTCAGGTGCAGATGTAAACATTATGTCTGTTTCAACCTACAAGACTCTTGAATTAGACAAAAATTTAAAGAAGTCAAAGGTTAATGTATCAGCCTTTGGAAACACTAGCATTCCTATTATTGGTCAATGTGATTTAGAATGTACTGTCAATAATATGTCAAAAAACATAGAATTCATTGTAGCAAATATTAATTGTCCTACTGTGCTAGGATTACCCACTTGTTTGCAAATAGGAGTCATAAAAAGGGTATATAAATTTAAAGACAAGTAGCATTGAACAAATAGTAAAAGATTATGATGTTATTTTTCAGGGACTGGGATGTCTTCCTTAAGTCTGTCATCTTAAATTGTCTCCGAATGCCGTCCCATGCATTGATGCACCAAGAAAAGTTCCGTTTGCCTTACATGAGAAACTTCGTGGGGAGTTAGATCGCATGGAGGATTTAAAGGTTATTGAAAAAGTTACTAAACCTACGTCATGGGTAAATTCAGTAGTCATAACAGTAAAACAGTCTGGAGATTTAAGAATATGCTTAGATCCTAGGAATTTAAATAATAACATCATGCGGGAACATTATCCTTTAAAGAATATAGATGAAATAAGGTCAACATTGACAGGTGCAACCTATTTTTCTCACTTAGATGCTTTTTCAGGATTTTGGTCATTAAAGTTAGATGAAAAAAGCTCAGAGTTATGCACATTCCAAACTCCGTTTGGAAGGTATAAGTACTTAAGGCTTCCTTTTGGTATAAATGCTGCAACTGAGATTTTCTATAGAGTGATGATAGATTTATTTGGTGATATTGAAGGTGTAATGATATTTGTCGATGAATTTCTGGTTTATGGTGAAACAGAACAAATTCACAATGAAAGGTTACTAAAAGTTTTAACCAGGGCCAAAGAAGTCAATTTAAAATTTAATAGATCAAAGTGTAAATTCTTAGTTAGAGAAGTCTGCTTTTTGGGTTATATATTTAGTCAAGAAGGTGTGAAAGTAGATCCTGAAAAAGTCAAAGCTATTCATAGTAATAAATCTCCAAACAATATAAAGTAATTACAGAGGTTTTTAGGCATGTTTACATATTTGGGTCCTTTTATAGAAAATCTGTCTGAAAAAACTAGAGTATTAAGAAATTTATTAAGGAATGATGCAGAATGGGTATGGGATACTAATTGTGAAAAATGTTTCAATGATCTTAAAGACACTGTATCCAAATCTCCTGTCTTAGCTCATTATGATCAAAACAAACCCCTTGTGTTATCAGTAGATGCTTCCAAGTCTGCTTTAGGAGCTGTCATCATGCAAAATAACCGTCCCATAGCTTATACTCGTAGTTCTCAGACATTAACTCAATCACAACAAAACTATGCTCAAATTGAAAAAGAGCTGCTTGCAATACAATTTGGATGTAACAAGTTTCATCAGTATATTTATGGTCATAGAATAACAGTGCACACTGATCACAAACATTTGGATAATTTGTTTATTAAACCATTACATGATGTACCGGCTCGATTGCAACGCATGATGCTAGCTTTACAAGCTTACGACCTAAATTTAATCTATGTACCAGGTAAAGAAATGTATATATATCTGATACATTATCCAGAGCAGCAATGCTTGAAAGCCATGAATATGATTATGAGTCTGATATGTCTTATCATGTAAACCTTTTATATTCCAATTTGGCAATTAGTGATGAATACAAAAGAAAAATCACTGCAGCTACTAATGCTGACAACAGTTTACAGTTATTAAAGGAATATATTCATAAAGGTTGGCCAAAATGTAAGGAAAATGTTCATCCAATGCTCAAAGCTTATTGGAACTTTCAAGAAGATATTCATACTATAAATGGTCTATTATTCAAAAATAGTAAATTAATAGTCCCAGAAGTCATGCGTAAAGAAATGTTAACAAAAATACATGTAGGCCATCAGGGCATCAACAAATGTTCAAATCTTGCTAAAGGAATCTTGTACTGGCCCAACATGACAGTAGACTTGAAAAATCTTATTGAACAATGTGATGTTTGTGCCAAATTTAAGCCGGCTAATAACAGAGAAAGTTTACAGAATTTTGAAACTAGTAAATATCCATGGCAGTCTGTAGGCATTGATTTAATGTATTTTGACAATTTAACTTACCTTATAGTATCAGACTATTATTCAAAATACATTGAAATAGCTTTATTAAACAATAATTCCACAGCCAAACATGTTATTACCAACTTGAAATCAATATTTGCACGCCATGGGATACCACTATCATTAGTCTCAGATGGTGGATTTTTACATGAATGGGACATAGAACATATACATAGTAACCAGCCCATACCACCCTCAATCTAATGGTCAAGCTGAAAGCTCTGTAAAAATTATAAAAAACATTCTAAAAAAATGTAAGGAATCAAACTTTGACCCTTATATGGCTCTTTTGCACTACAGGAATACTCCTAAAAATAACTTACCTTCTCCAGCTCAGTTACTAATGTCAAGGAACTTAAGAATAAATATATTCCTGTGGTGGAAAATAAACTGAAACCAAAAGTTGTGACTTATTCTAATTACAAACGGCACATGGAAAAGTCATATCAGCAAATGTCCAAGTATTATAATAGAGATAAACATAAATTATCATTGTTCACACCTGGTGACAATGTTTATTTTAAAAAGAATCCTAACAGTATATGGTTGCCTGGTATAATTAAGAAAATGTTAAAGTGTAAGAGATCATATATTGTTGAAGATGAACAAGGGGTGCAATACAGAAGGAATAGAATACATATAAGACTCAGAAGTAACAATAGTTCTTATAAACATGATACAACTGACATGCGATCTCACTGCTCTTGGGACGGTATAGGTACGGTGGATGATGGACAAGGGGAGGATGATCATGGTCCCATAGCGGATCTCAATCATAATACTGCATTGGAATCAGCCAATCCAGTTCTTGAGTGTGCTAATGAAGAATGTAATTCGACGCATTATACCACTAGAAGTGGAAGAGTTGTGAAACCAGTAGTAAGAATGGATATCTAATTTTAATTTAAGCTAATTAGTAATGTTAACTATAAAATCAGAGATGATTGTTATTAGTTATAATGATTATTGTGACTTATGCTCTACTACAAAGTAATTATTGCCATTTAAGTTTAGTAAGTAAAGTAATTATAGTGAGAACTAGTTTAAACGTTTAAATTGTGAAAATCAAAGTTTAATCCCTAAAATTAAGAAGGAGGATGTTATAGATTGTAGTCAAGTTACAAGTGTAATCTACTCTTTAATGTGAGATTGTATTATCTGTGGAAAGGAGATTCGTCGGCCATTTCTCCGGGAGTTAGAGCGAGGCGCGAGGCTAGGAGTAAGAGCAATACTAATTAGTTAATTGTTACAATGATTAATAAACTACAAGTGATTCAATGACTCTCCTATTTAACAGTTACTACCGTCAAAACTCAAGCAGGAATCATAAAGCGCCCAATAACAAAACTATCGCCATTACCATTGAGCTCTGAAATTGAGGATACCAAGGAAGACGAAAATAACAACAAGCCTCGTCAGAAAAATGAACGGCGGAAGAGGTCAAACAATCCTACTTCAACGTTACTTACGAGTATAACAATATTATCATTGTTTACATTTGTAACGGGATCTTACAGCGCTATTGAGGGCACGCGCGAAACGCACACGACTACCGCTCAGATTACAACTTTGGAACGAGACCGACTCATATACTATGACACCGTCGGCAAAATGCAAGTAGTGCACGATGAATGGATACTACTGATGTACTACATTCTAATAAATTATTGGGAAAGAACTCGGCGTACTCAAACTTACTTCGAGAATATTAAGAACTTATGCCATAACACGAATCTACAATATTGTAGGTCAACTATGTAACAATTAACTCATGAAATAGAACTTCTAAATGACTATAACTCCATACTTATAAATCCCCACAAACACCTGAGTAACAGGAAGAAACGGGGCCTAGTCGACGGAGTCGGCTACATAGCTAATAGTCTGTTCGGAATATTGGACCAACAATTTGCTAAGAAATACCAAAACGATATACAACCACTGCAAACCAACGAGAACTACTTACTTGAGTTAATCAAAAATCAAACAACTATCGCGGAGCTTGAGAATCAAGTACTGAAACAAAGTGAAAACAATATTGAGCGTCAATTCAACTCCATTGATAACTTCATCAACCAGACCAACAGGAACATAGCATCCATATTCATCATCACTTACACACTAACTCTCACCACATGCATATTTACTCTCATCTCATACACACTCATCGCATACATACTTACACTCATCAGATACACACACACATTTGGTTTGGTTAATTAATTATGCTGAAACCGTTGCATTTGTTATCTCTATTATTCACATTATCTGTCGAAAGAGACTGGATCCTGCGACACAGGGCATCCTAGTGCGGGATCCAGTGCCATACCTATAATGTAACATTTGTTTATGAATCAATAAACTTTTTATTATTATTATTTATTTTTTGATATTTCTCGGGACCCTGGGGTCCCGGACCTTTGGAAGGCGTGCGAGGAGCCGAAGCCAACTCGCAGAGGCCCCTTAGATAATTTTAAATGATGAGGAGGCACCAACCGACGATTATTCCTGTATGCACTATGCAAGTGCACCCAAGGACAACCCCCGGTTGATACAGGACTATTGTTGTACGTGGAAACAAAACATATTGGGCTATGAGTTTGGGTGGCTAAAGTGGATTGGGTAACTTAAACTATGGAAGAACTATGTCCCCTGCCTGACCAATGTTATATATTATACACGGATAAAATGGCAGGGGGTGACTTGCACACTCAATAATGGGCCCCCGGAGACGGCCGCTAGCACATAGTGACGTAACGACAAGGGGGCAACACTTCCTGAGGTGCTTGAGGAGTGGAGAGGTATTCCACGGCTATCAGGACAATCCCGGAAGTACGGTCAAGATCCCTACCAGCACCTTACTGGAATCCTTCCTTCCTCCGAGCACGTTTCCTCTTGCGAATCTCCACTCAAGCCGGCCAATAAAGGCAAGAAAGAGGTGGGAGCTCTGTTCCTCGTCAGTGTTCACTCCAGCCGGCCAATAAAGGCAAGCCAGAGATGAGGACAAGATTTCTCCCGGGAGATAGGGTCCATGGGGTCGCTACTGACCATCAGCTCGCCACATGCTGCCCTGCGGGTTTTTGTATCTCTCTTGGTCTGGCTCCTCATCCTCGACCCGTTCCGGCAAACTCTACCGGCACAGACCTAAAGTTTGAAGCGCGCAAGCCCCACCACGACGTCAACGTAGAGATACAGCGGTGGGGCTATTATTTATTATTATTATCGAAACGGAAATGGAAATACTTTCGGCCACTACCTACATCAACTCTGCTTTTTTAACCACGTACCTACTGATCAACAGCTTGAGGACGTTCCAGGAAATGCTGTTCAACACTCTAACTAACGTCTACCAAGGACATGTAGACGTTCATCTGATCCCTAGATCTAAGTGCACAAATACCATTACTAAAATAAATATGAAAAAAAAACTTGAATACGCGTTGCATCATATTGACTTTAACCCAGTTTACAATACTGATGATGGGAACATTTATCTGCCTTACTTTAGTAATAAAGTGCAATATGCTATTGTAAATAATACTTCGAACATAAAACTAAGAAAAACAATTACTTAAAACCATGGATCACACCCGGGCTAGTAAAGTAAATAAACTTCACATGCATGCAACATCCTCTTCAGACCATCATACCATTTTGCAAACATCATATAAAAGATATAGAAATTTCTGTAACAATCTGCTAAAAAAGTTGAAGAATACGTATAACAGATATTTAACTGCAGAATCAGTAACAGACAGTAAAAAGTTGTGGTGCCTTATAAAAAATCTAGCTCTTGTATCAAAACAGCATGATCGTCATCTGAATTATTACAAACGCAAATCTCGTCGCTTACATCAGCAAATCATGTCAATTCATCTCGGGACCTTGGTGTCCCAGACGTTTGGAAGGCATACGAGGGGCCGAAGCCAACTCGCAGAGGCCCCTTAGATAATTTTAAATGATGAGGAGGGTTACTTTTTATTATTTTTTTACATATCTCGGGACCCTGGGATCCCGGATCTTTGAAAGTCGTACGAGGGGCTGAAGCCAACTCGCATCGGCCCCTTAGACAATTTTAACTGATGAGGAGGCACTAGACGATTATCCCTATATGCATATTACGAGTATACTAGCTATTATTATTATAAATGTATTGAAAAACAAGATGGCTGCGATAGTTCAGATTTGAGCCGCAGGGCACAGGCCGACGCCGTGGGATCTGGAGGCGAAAGTCCTCGCGCACGTGTGGGAGTGGCGCGAGGAGGCAAAACGCCGGGGCGTAAGTCCGCTGCCGCGAGAAATCACGGTACAGCGGACAGAACTCCGGCGGGATCTCATGGCGACATGGAGAGTGCGACTGTCGCAGCCCAGCGCTGGGCACGCCACAATTGCGGCGATAAGTCCCCTCTTTGAGGAGTGGTTAGAGAGGCGCCACGGCGTCCTCACCTTCCGCCTGACGCAGGTCCTCACCGGACACGGTTGTTTCGGGAGGTTCCTGTTTCGCATAAGGCGGGAGGAAACGCCCGGGTGTCACCATTGTGTGGATCGCCCAGAGGACACGGTGGAGCATACAGTGGAGGTCTGCCCGGCTTGGGCAGAGCACCGCCGTGTTCTCACGGAGGCAATCGGCGGCGGCGATCTCTCGCGTCCGAGCCTGGTCCAGGCCATGGTGCGGAGCGAGAGTGCATGGGAGGCCGTCACCTCCTTCTGCGAAGCGGTAATGCTCGCGAAGGAGGAGGCGGAACGCGTGAGGGAGAGGCAGCCTCACGCCCTCAGTCGCCGCAGGAGACGCCCTGGGCGGCGGGAATTGATAGCCGATTCCCGGCCACCGTAGGCGCGGGCTTGCGGACGGTGAGTAGTGGGTAGCTCGCCGTCCGGTGAGGACCAGGCCCGGGTCGACGGCGCGTTGTGTTCCACGCGCGCCTCAAAGAGATGTCAGCAAAAGATGGGGTCCAATAGGGCCAATGCCGCTGGGGTCGCGGGTTGTTTGAAAAAGATACCGTGGCCCTGGCATAGGCAACTGAAGGAACACGGGTGGGTTTTAGTCAGTAAAAGTCTGACACGCCCTTCCGCTCCACCCAGAGCGGGAGAAGTTATTTGATGATTTCCCATCCACAAAAAAAAAAAAAAAAGGGCACAGGCCGAGTGATCGATGTGTAGCTACAACTGTCTGTGTAGGGACGGTCGTGGCGCCGGATGTGATGTGGACACTGACGGAGGTGGCGTGCGGCACCGCGAGCGCGGCCAGTGCGACGGCGAGCTGGCCCGCCAGCGCCACGCGCTCGGCGCCCAGCCGCCGCGCCGCGCCGCCCAGCAAGCTGGCCGCCAGCAGGTAGCCGGCGCTGTCCGGCACGAACACGGCGCCCGTCACCCAGCGCTGCAACACGACGCACGGTGACGACACAACGACACACTACACACCCACTGGCGTTACATCGCTGTACTTACCTGCGGGTGGAACTTGTGCATGATCCAGAGCGGCAGGCAGGGCTCGAGCGCGGCCATGACGCACGTAGTGAGCAGCACGGTACCGGCGCACGCGCCCGCCGCACCGCGCCGCGCCAGCGCCGCCACGCCGCGCCACGACACCGCGCCGCCCGCCATGCACGGCTACGCATGCAGGCAAATAAATTAATATACTTTATTCGTTCGAAAAGGCGTTCTCGTGCGTTGTGTACAGTACAATTAGAGAGGGAAAGCAGAAAAAAATAGCATTGGTTGCGGCAAAAACAAAGGTCGCTCCAATTCAAAAACAGCAAATACTCCCCAGACTTGAGTTATGCGGCGCTCAGCTGTTAGCTCAATTGGTGAAGAAAATAAAACATTGCCTCAATAAACCTAACATTAAAGTAACAGCATGGACGGACTCAATGATCGTACTTGGCTGGCTAAAGGGCGATGTCTCGCGATGGAAGGCCTACGTCGGACACAGAGTTCAGGAGGTAACATCTGTAGTGCCTGCCGAGAGTAGGAAGCACGTAAGATTGGAGCAAATCCCGGCCGACTGCGCGTCACGTGGACTACTACCTTCTCAGTTACACGACTTCCCTCTGTGGTTTAATGGACCCGAATGACTTAGCAGTGAAGACATCTCTGATACGTGTGTCGCGTTTAACACACCAGAGATAGAAGTTAAAAAGGTGCGTGCAGTTACGTCAAGAACTACCGAAAACAAAAACATGAACATCGTAACAGAGCTCCTTATCAAGAACCGTTATTTAACACTCGCTGATATTCGACGCGCTACTAACATAATTATAAAACAAGTACAAAATGAACATTATGGACAAGAAATCCAAGATTTAAAAACAAAAGGGAAAGTTAGCAATAGAGCACTTATGAAATTTTGCCCTTATCTAGACGAGAATAACATAATACGCGTTGGAGGGAGACTACAGAATTCAAACTTACCTGAAGAAACAAAACACCCTGTTATCGTACCAAAAAATAGCAAGCTGGCATACCTTCTAGTGTACCGTGTGACACTACACGGTGGAGCGAGATTAACTATGGCTACATTAAGACAAAAATATTGGATAACAGGAGGAAACCACACAGTTAAAAAATACCTACAAGACTGTGTAAAATGCTGTCGCTTCAAACCATCGAAACAATACCAATTAATGGCTGACTTACCCAGTGAGAGGATAACGCAATCACCACCTTTCTATCATCACACAGGGGTGGACTTCACAGGATTCGTTAGCGTTAAACTAAACAAGGGCCGAGGCGTCAGAACGAGTAAAGGTTATGTCGTGGTATTTGTATGCATGGCAACAAAGGCGGTGCATTTAGAACTCGCATTAGATTTATCAACACAAACATTTATACTGGCTCTCAACCGCATGATTGGGCGACGAGGCTGCCCGAAACATATTTATTCCGACAACGGAACAAACTTTGTTGGGGCCGAAAGGGAGTTAGCTAAACAACTGCATATATCACAAACATGCAACAACGACACGTTGTCGAGAAGGAGCACTGAACTGGGAATAGAGTGGCATTTCAACGCCCCAAGATGGCCGACTGTGGGAGGACTTTGGGAAGCTGCAGTTAAGTCTATGAAATATCACCTAAAGCATGTTCTAGGAGAGCAAAAGTTGACATACGAAGAGTTTTTAACACTGTTTACTCAAATCGAAGCCTGCATGAACTCTAGACCACTTTGCCCTTTAACAGAAGACGTGGACGATATTGATTACCTCACTCCCGCACATTTTTTAATTGGCCGACCAGTAACATTCCTACCAAAGAAAGGACATTGGGGTAGGCCGCATAAATTACTCAAACTGCCAGACGATGATTAAAAATAACTGAGAGAAAAAATAAAACAAACAAAAAAAGCAATGACCTACATAGTCTTCACATTCACAATAAATTAAAATAATATAATACTGTACAAAGTAAATATATAGTCATGTCAACATTCAGTATGCAAAAATAAAAGAATAAAATAAAATTTGGAGCAGTTCATTCCCAAGCCATTTTGCCCTCAATATAATCTTTAACGGTATAATAAGCTTTCTGACACAACTTGCGTTTAATGAATGATTTGAATTTATTAAGGCTCAGATCTTGAACGTGGCTTGGAAGTTTATTATAAAAGCGTATACATTGACACCTGAATGAGCGACCTATTTTCTTGAGCCTTGTTGGAGGTACAACAAATTTGTGTTTGTTCCTAGTATTTATATTGTGGATATCACTGTATTTTTTAAACAATTTAATGTTTTTATGGGCATATAAAAGATTTTCAAAAATGTACTGAGAAGCCAAAGTCATTATATTAATCTCCTTAAATTTCTCTCTGAGAGATTGTCTCGGACTTAATTTATAAATAGTTGTGGAACCTACCACACACTAATTCGAATACATAATTGCGCACAATAATTGTAGGTATAGCCATGTAAATAACAGTGATAGGAAGTTATTAAAACACCATCAAATCATCCACATAAAATAAGTGGGAAATATACGCATTATTGAAGCTAACTCAAAAACTTCCCAAGCAAAGTTAATAAAATTTATATGGGACCACCTCGGAAGTATACCCTATCAAACAAAAAAAGAATTTTCTAAATCGGTCCATGTGTCTTTGAGTAATCGCGTAACAAACATACAAAAAAAAAACATACAGACGAATTGAGAACCTCCTCCTTTTGGAAGTCGGTTAAAAAGGTAAAAATGCAAAGCAAGCCGCGAAAAAAATTTGCGATGTTTATGGACCTAGTATAGTGTCTGTGAGAGTAGCACAAAGGTTTAAGCGTTTTAATCCGGAAATTTTGATGTCAAAGATGCACGTCGCTCTGGTCGCCCTATTACGGATAAAATGGATGCCATTTTTGAAAAAGTGGAGCAAGATCGGCATATCAGTAATTACGACGTATCTGAAGAACTGGAAATGGACCACAAAACAGTTTTGGCGCAATTGAAAAAAACTGGGTACACAGAAAAGCTCGACATTTGGGTACCTCACGAGCTCACTGAAAGAAACCTAATGAACCGTGTACTCATTTGTGATTCTTTATTACGACGTAATGAAACCGAACCATTTTTGAAGAAGCTGATAACTGGTGATGAAAAGTGGATGACGTATGACAAGAACGTGCGAAAAAGGTCGTGGTCAAAGGCCGGTCAGGCTTCACAGACTGTGGCGAAACCCGGGTTAACTCGCAACAAGGTGATGCTGTGTGTGTGGTGGGATTGGAAGGGCATTATTCATTATGAGCTGTTACCACCAGGCAGGACCATCGATTCTGAACTCTACTGCGAACAACTGATGAGATTAAAGCAAGAAGTTGAGAGAAAGCGGCCGGAATTAATCAACAGAAGGGGTGTGGTTTTTCATCATGATAACGCTAGACCTCACACATCTTTAGCCACTCAGCAAAAATTAAGAGAGTTTGGCTGGGAGGTGTTAATGCATCCGCCGTATAGTCCTGACCTTGCACCTTCAGATTTCCACCTGTTTCGGTCTCTTCAGAATTCTTTAGGCAGTGTCAGGTTAACATCACGAGAGGACTGCCAAAACCACTTGTCGCGGTATTTTGACCAGAAGTCCCAAAATTTCTATAGCAATGGGATCATGTCCCTACCTAAAAGATGGCAAAAAGTTATCGAACAAAATGGTACCTACATACTTTAGTTAAATGTAAATAACCTATATTAAAAAATGTTTTGAATTTTCTTAAAAAATGCGAAGAAACTTTTTCCCCAACCTATTATATTGGACACCACGACAGATTTTTTAAACAACCTTCAAAATTTAAATATATAGTTAGATTCATGGGATCCTATAATTATTTTTCTGGTAGTTCAGAAATTGTACACTGAGTCGCACAGGGATTGGGAACAAACTATACGCATACAATGAAGATGTCGATGAATTACCCAAATGGAACGATCTGAAAAGGTTTCTTCAGTCCACATACTGAACACTGGAGCTTGTCACACCAGCAACACAAAATAAAGCAACAAAAGAGCGTGCTGTTCATATCTCAAGTACATCATGGTCACCGTCAGGTAACACATGTGTTCTATGCAATGAATATCACACGTTATGCCACTGTAAAGAATTCACAAAACTGCAACCTAATGAACGAGTTAACTATGCAAAAACGAACCACCTGTGTTACAACTGCTTAGTACAAGGTCATTCAGTAAGAAGATATAAACTACCAGTGTCCCGTCATATATGCAATAGCGTCACCATAGCCTTCTACATCTCAACAAAGAACCTCAGACTTCGGTACACGAGAACTCCACGTATCTGAAGACTGCTCAAAACAATGAAGAAGAACAAAGGGAAGTTACTGTCAGTACACCGGTCGCCTCACACCACACTACTAGACAAGGCATAGCACTATTAGCCACGCCAACAGTGACAGTTACTGTCAGTACACCGGTCGCCTCACACCACAGTACTAGACAAGGCATAGCACTATTAGCCACGCCAACAGTGACAGTTACTGTCAGTACACCGGTCGCCTCACACCACAGTACTAGACAAGGCATAGCACTATTAGCCACGCCAACAGTGACAGTTACTGTCAGTACACCGGTCGCCTCACACCACACTACTAGACAAGGCATAGCACTATTAGCCACGCCAACGTATTCGCTTATACTATAATAACATTTGTTTACAAGGAAAAGCTTCAATTTATTGATAAAGATGTTATATTTATTTAAATTCTTTATTATTTCGGGTAATTTATTGTAAATTTTTATGGACATGACAAATGACAAATCTCACTTCCGAAGAAATTACAATAATACTGAGCCAAATAGGAGCATGTTTTTATTCAAGACCCCAATGTCCTATTGATGACTCAGATGCAGATTCTATAGAACCCCTCACGCCTGGTCATTTCTTGATACATGAAGCCCTAATCGTCGTGCCTTCACCAGATTTTAAAGACACAAAGATTTACAACTTAACACGATGGCAACCTTCTGCTACGACTGTTACGATCTACGCGCTACGAGCCAGCTGTAACCAACCTTCTGCTACTTGCTACGATCTATGCGCTACGAGCCAGCTGTAACCAACCTTCTGCTACTTGCTACGATCTATGCGCTACGAGCCAGCTGTAACCAACCTTCTGCTACTTGCTACGATCTATGCGCTACGAGCCAGCTGTAACCAACCTTCTGCTACTTGCTACGATCTATGCGCTACGAGCCAGCTGTAACCAACCTTCTGCTACTTGCTACGATCTATGCGCTACGAGCCAGCTGTAACCAACCTTCTGCTACTTGCTACGATCTATGCGCTACGAGCCAGCTGTAACCAACCTTCTGCTACTTGCTACGATCTATGCGCTACGAGCCAGCTGTAACCAACCTTCTGCTACTTGCTACGATCTATGCGCTACGAGCCAGCTGTAACCAACCTTCTGCTACTTACTACGATCTATGCGCTACGAGCCAGCTGTAACCAACCTTCTGCTACTTGCTACGATCTATGCGCTACGAGCCAGCTGTAACCAACCTTCTGCTACTTGCTACGATCTACGCGGGCTTTCTAATCGACTTTCCTTCATTTTTTTTTCGTTATTGTCTATTTTCTGTCAAAAATACAAATACTGAGTTTCGAGCTAATCGGACCGCACTTTAACATTCTTCCATACCAACTTTACCATCCCTAAGCCCCCCTTTGAGGGGTAGTCTTGAAAACTAATAATGACAAAGGTTATTACTTACTTAGGCAAGTATTTGTGACAAGTTTCAAGATAATTAACCAAATTAATAACATTTTTCATACAAACTGTATACCCTGTTTTCAAAATCCAAACGATTTTTTTAAATTCCACCCCTGTGGGGGTGCCCACAGGGGTGGAATTTTAAAAAAAATCGTTTGGGATATATCCGTAACTTACTGAAAGATTATTTATACCAATTTATGAGTTAATCAAGCCCCGCAGTAAAATCCTCCTTGTAAAATAGATTACCCCTATTCACCCCGTTAGGGGATGATTTTCAAAAAACCGTCTTACACGTTATTTTTATGTTTGGTCTCGAGTATAAATACTGAGTTTCGAGTTAATCGGACCGTGCGTTAAAATTCCTCCGCTAAAGTTAGTACTTGGACACCCCCAATCCCCTTTAGGGGGTAGTTTAGGAAACTAAAAACTTTATAATCTACTTAGGTAAGTATTCGTGTCAAGTTTCAAGTCTAGTAACTCAAGGAATAAGAAGTTTCATACAATTTTTCTTCCCCCATTTTTTTAGGGGGTAGAATTTCAAAAACCCTTTCTTAATGGAAGCCTACTCTTCATAAAGAACACAGCCTCCAAATTTCATGTCTCTAGGACCAGCAGTTTAGGCTGTGTATCCATCATATAGACCACATAATTAGCTCCGAACTCGCAGCCTGGGCTTTATGTTACGAATTAGTAAATCGTTTAAAAAGGTTATCACTTTAAAAATTCTTTATTTCTCATTTGTGCGCTCTATTCTAGACTTTTGTAGTACTGTATGGCGCCCATGTGTTGTAGTACTGTATGGCGCTCATGTGTTGTAGTACTGTATGGAGCCCATGTGTTGTAGTACTGTATGGAGGCCATGTGTTGTAGTACTGTATGGAGCCCATGTGTTGTAGTACTGTATGGAGGCCATGTGTTGTAGTACTGTATGGAGCCCATGTGTTGTAGTACTGTATGGAGGCCATGTGTTGTAGTACTGTATGGCGCCCATGTGTTGTAGTACTGTATGGCGCCCATGTGTTGTAGTACTGTATGGCGCCCATGTGTTGTAGTACTGTATGGCGCCCATGTGTTGTAGTACTGTATGGCGCCCATGTGTTGTAGTACTGTATGGCGCCCATGTGTTGTAGTACTGTATGGCGCTCATGTGTTGTAGTACTGTATGGAGCCCATGTGTTGTAGTACTGTATGGAGCCCATGTGTTGTAGTACAGTATGGAGCCCATGTGTTGTAGTACTGTATGGAGCCCATGTGTTGTAGTACAGTATGGAGCCCATGTGTTGTAGTACTGTATGGAGCCCATGTGTTGTAGTACAGTATGGAGCCCATGTGTTGTAGTACTGTATGGAGCCCATGTTTTGTAGTAATAATACTTACGACGCTGCGTATGAAGATGCAATGCGTAGGCATAAACTGATAAGTCTACGTAACAGACGTAATATGTTCGACATTATTCAATTGTTCAAAATTTTAAACTCATTGACTGATTCACCTCTCTCTTTTCACATCATTGCTTGGTAAAAAAATAGTAAAAACACGCGCTCGCCTGCCCGTACGCTCCTCACGTACAACACCAGTTTTTGTTCCTCCTCGACTAAATAAAACATACACTCGGTAATTCATTTATATACCGTTCCACTAAATAAAGGTTTCCATAGTACAAGCTCTGCTTAGTTTTTGATCAGATGACCGTGTGTGAATAATGTCCCAGGATATTATTGTTATTATTAATTATAATAGATAATTTATGGACATACATATATTATATCTTTTTAACATCTCTCTTAATAGCCTTAATCAAAAACATAAAAGTAGATATATCACGTAACTTAAACTTCTACCTTCACTTTGTAAACTATAATATGTTGAACGCAACATTACTTCTGATACAAAAATTAATATGTATTTCTTGCGCGGCTTTCCTTGTTAAGAGTTTATTGTAATTATTTTCACCACTATATCACATTGTCGGCACTGTAGGTCTATTGTAAGGAACTAATTCTCTTAAGAGTAATATTGTTTGTAAGTATGACTGTTTGATGCCATAGTAAAAGAATAAAAAAAATAATTTAAGTCGGCAACTTCGTGAGATAACAATACTGTAGCCAAGTTTTGCTACATTATTTAAGTCGGCAACTTTGGAAAGTCAGTTCAAAACTAATACTTACGCGATTAAATTCCTCATTATCCAGAAACATGTACTGCATGGCTGAAACAAAGGACATCGGGCAATTACTGACTGAAAGGATCAAGTATACGCAAATACGAAAATACAAAAGGGTTCGTTGATTACCGAGGTTAGCTATGAGTGCGGTGGCGATGAGTAGGAAAGGAGCTCCGCGAGACCACAGCGCGTACGTGGCGCCGCCGAACGGATAGCCCACCAACACGCCTGCAACATACCAACTAAATGAAAACCTTAATATAATAAAATAGGATTCAGTTCAGAAGACAGATGAGATGAGCCAAGCTTTCCAAAGCTTCCTCTCTCCTGTCAAAATCAAAAGTCGTTTATTCCAATTAAGCTGAGAATCAGCATTCCCCCGAAACACCCGCCCTTCATCACTTCCTAGTGCTTTAGCTGAGCAGAAGAAGTGGCGCAGCAAACTCCCCAGCAGCACAGCTGTCTGTTCAGTTAAAAAAATTAGATTCTATACTACACTGCGCAAAATAATATAAGTACATTACGCAACACAAAACATTAAATTAAATTATTTGCTATAAATCAACTAGCACACGCCAATATACAAAAAAAAAAAAACAAAATCGAAAACTATACTCGAGCAGAAACAAAAATACAAAACTAAAAACGTAAACAGAACTTTAATACCTAAATAAAAGCCTCCAGTAATAAAGGGCGTGCCCACTTACATATAGCCGTACATGTAGTCGTAACTCGAAGTCACAATGATAACCTAGGACCATCAAAGTAAAATAAACAAAAGGTTAATTACTTACAACAAAAAAAAACCAAGCAGCACCGTGCAATAGCATAAGACAAAGATCCCCTCGCCATATTTGAGGGAAGGAGGCAACCCGACCCCCGACTCTACCGCAAGCAGTGACATCTAAGGGAGCTTGACGAACTTGCTGCCGGTTGCTCAGGCAAGAATAAATTGTCGAGGTCACTAGCTAACCACATTAGCAATACCACTCATAATAAAAAAACGTTTTCCAAAAAACACAACCGACTTCCAAAATAACAATTCAAAGTGAATAATAACTGTAATTTCGGAAGTCGCTGTCTTTAAAGATCCTTGCAGACTTGCATTGCAGGATACTCCTAAATCAGCCAAGTATGCGAAAACTTTCCTAGTCATGTGTATACGTATTTTTAACAAAATTCGAAAAGAAATCAAATCGTTATATAATATTAACTTATTTAAAAATAGATTATTGAAATGGCTGAAAGAACGTATGTTTTATAACATTAAAGATTTGTTTAACAATAAACTATGATTTTCTGGACTTTGTCATTGCGACAATGCTGAGATAAAACTATTATAACTGTTATATTATTGTATTGACCAACAATTTACTAATCATTATTATTTTGCATGTAATTGATACATATCCTGTATAGCTAAACATGTGGACTTTAGATAAATACCTGACTGTAACAACTTTATACCATGTTTAAAGCAAATAAATACTTATGTTATCTTATCTTTGGATCTGTATTTTAGTTTTTTGCCACCGACTTTCGAAATTAAAGTTATTATTCACTTTGAAGTGTTATTTTGGAAGTCGGTTGTGTTTTTGGAAAACGTTTTTTATTTATCACTTTTTAGTGGGTCAGTTTGTAATTTATCTAAGTTACAATATTCTAATGTCAACTGCTCATCACCTTTTACAAGATATGTATTGCTTTTCCCGATGCAGGGCCGTTAATTGTTGAGGAGTTCTCTTGGTAAGTAAGTACCAGGAGAACTCCACATCACCATAAGCACTGTGACGAGCATAAATTACTTAAAGTACCTAACCGAATCGCAACCCGTGAAATACTTATTATCGAGTAGTTCCGATGGCCATCTGTGATGAAGATCATCATCAGTTCCACTTCACCAAATTGTGCTTTCCAAGAACAAATGCATGAGTTACTATAAAAAATACCCGAATCGCTATAGGTGTGCCTATAATATTTGAAGAGTTCCGTCGATTTCTCCAGGATCCCATCATCAGATCCTGACCTGATGACAATGGGATTAACTAGAAAGTATACCCTTTCAAACAAAAAGAATTTTCCAAATCAAACAAAAAAGATTCCGACGAACTGAGAACCTCCTCCTTATTTAAAGTCGGTTAAAAAATATTGTAATGAGCAGATTACGTCAAGATAAAAAAAAAAAGACTTTTATAGTCAAAGAAAATAAATAATCTGTCATAAGATAAGCTAATTCTGGAGCAAGAATATAAACATTGTCTTCAGTTAATCACTGCGACCAAACTATTCTTATCGTTTAAGTAGTCGTTGATAGAATTGTATGCCTTTGAACAAAGGTTAGATTTTACTTTAGGGCAAATCTACCAAAGGGCATACATATTCCGATCCGTCACCCTGCTTTGTCCCCATAAAGGAACAGATCGGAAAAAAAGTTTGATCTGTCCCACTGTTAGCAACTTTATTCACTCCTATCTGTCCCAGATAGGAGTGAATAAAGTTCTCATTGCTAACAGGGCTACAAATCATTTTTTTTCCGATCTGTCCTCTAAGGGGACAAAGCAGGGTGACGGATCGGAATAATCTCAAAGAAGAGGCGTGAGAAGCGTGTTATAAAAGGATATACCAAGCCCAATAAATGAGTTATGAACCTATTGACGCCGGAGCTTTATGGAATAGGAGCACGTAATTTGTCCTTATTTCTCTGGTGTTAAGATTGTGGATCACTGTGTTTAGTGTATAAATGTATATTTTGTCTAATATTAGGTCTTCACCTAGGAAATTGCCGTTTTACATAGAAAAAATTCATTTTTTTTTTTTTTTTAAAGAAATATGTCGATGCACTTTTGCCATTTTAATGAAAGTTCGTTGATGCCTGTGCTATAGATATCGTAGGGACGGGAATCGACTAATTCTTTAAAGGCGTTTTTCACCACCTCGTTGGATTTGAAAATTTTCCCCGGGGCTCGTTGTTGAGATCAAAATTTCCAGAACGGAAGCGATCAAACCAAAAACGCACCGTGTGTTCACTTGCGGGACCTTGTATATACACGTGTCGCTAATATCGCGTGTTGTCTGTGTTGCGTTGGTGCCACAATAGAACTCGTGTTCGAAAATAGCGCGCAATTTCAATTTTTCCATGGTTACAGAAACATCGATATCAAAGAAAAATCGAACGGCGGGAAAACAAAATTTCTTTAAATGTCATGCTATATAATTTGGAATTCTAAATAGAATGAAAGATTTCATAGGTAAAGACCTATTTTATAAGAAGTTGGCGAAAATGAATTGTGATGAAACCGTCGTGAGAATACCAATGTGTTTAAAATAAAAACTTTTTCCGAAAAAATTAACCGGTTTCCAAAAACACCCCACAAAGTGAAAAATTACTTTAATTTCGGAAGTCGGCGACTTTGGATCTTAATTTTACTTTTTTTGCCACCGACTTCCGAAATTAAAGTTATTTATTTATTTATTTAACCATTTATGTACACACAAATAAACAGACAAGAATAAAGGAACAGAAAATTACGTACAAAGGTGATGCTTATTTCTAAAGAAATCTCTTCCAGCATACCTGCGATAGGACAGAGGATAAAAAGAGATGTAGACACCGTGTGTAAGAATAAGAGAGAAAATAAAAATACATAAAATCTAAAAAAAACAACTCACTAAGCTAATAAAACCTATAATAAATACTTAAATACATACATACTTCTAGAATAAATATCACTAAAATAACTATGACGAAATGGAAAGATAGTGTTCTTCCACTCTTCTTTTAAATACTGCATCAGTTTGGCAGTCCCTAATGTCAGGTAGAAGTGAATTCCACAACCGAACCGCGTGCACAGTGAAGGAGTAGGAGTAGATGTCAGTGGAATGGGAAGGAAATTTTAGGTTTCTAAGATGCGACCTGCAAAGCACATCAAAAGGACGGGCATAAGAAAAGCGTTCCCGCAAATAGGAAGGTGTTTTAGGGTTGTGAAGGATGTAAAATAGCAGACACAATATGCGAGAGTTCCTGCGAAGTCGAATAGGGATTTTTGACTTTGTGGGGTTTTTTTGGAAGTCGGTTAATTTTTTTGACAAAAAAGGTTTTATTTTTCTCTTTTTAGTGGGTCTGTTTGTAATTTATCTAAGTTGCAATATCCTAATGTCAACTGCTCATCACCTTTTACAAAATATGCAACATATCAAAACACCTGCAACATACCAACACACCTGCAACATACCAACACATCTGCAACATACCAACACACCTGCAACATACCAACACACCTGCAACATACCAACACACCTGCAACATACCAACACACGTGCAACATACCAACACACCTGCAACATACCAACACATCTGCAACATACCAACACACCTGCAACATACCAACACACGTGCAACATACCAACACACCTGCAACATACCAACACACGTGCAACATACCAACACACCTGCAACATACCAACACATCTGCAACATACCAACACACCTGCAACATACCAACACACGTGCAACATACCAACACACCTGCAACATACCAACACACGTGCAACATACCAACACACCTGCAACATACCAACACACTTGCAACATACCAACACACCTGCAACATACCAACACATCTGCAACATACCAACACACCTGCAACATACCAACACACGTGCAACATACCAACACACCTGCAACATACCAACACACGTGCAACATACCAACACACCTGCAACATACCAACACATCTGCAACATACCAACACACCTGCAACATACCAACACACGTGCAACATACCAACACACCTGCAACATACCAACACACGTGCAACATACCAACACACCTGCAACATACCAACACACTTGCAACATACCAACACACCTGCAACATACCAACACACGTGCAACATACCAACACACCTGCAACATACCAACACACGTGCAACATACCAACACACCTGCAACATACCAACACATCTGCAACATACCAACACACCTGCAACATACCAACACATTTGCAACATACCAACACACCTGCAACATACCAACACATCTGCAACATACCAACACACCTGCAACATACCAACACATCTGCAACATACCAACACATCTGCAACATACCAACACACCTGCAACATACCAACACACTTGCAACATACCAACACACCTGCAACATACCAACACACGTGCAACATACCAACACACCTGCAACATACCAACACACGTGCAACATACCAACACACCTGCAACATACCAACACATCTGCAACATACCAACACACCTGCAACATACCAACACATTTGCAACATACCAACACACCTGCAACATACCAACACATCTGCAACATACCAACACACGTGCAACATACCAACACACCTGCAACATACCAACACACGTGCAACATACCAACACACCTGCAACATACCAACACACGTGCAACATACCAACACACCTGCAACATACCAACACACGTGCAACATACCAACACACCTGCAACATACCAACACACTTGCAACATACCAACACACCTGCAACATACCAACACACCTGCAACATACCAACACACGTGCAACATACCAACACACCTGCAACATACCAACACACGTGCAACATACCAACACACCTGCAACATACCAACACATCTGCAACATACCAACACACCTGCAACATACCAACACATTTGCAACATACCAACACACCTGCAACATACTAACACATCTGCAACATACCAACATACCTCACCACCCACATATTCCTAAATGTACTGCTGACAACAAACTAAATTATCACAAAGCTAACTAAAAATAAAGCAAAATAAATACTGATATGTGACGTAGATTGGAATATCTTACTGGATAACTAACCTAATGAATCTGTTTCTACATTTTATGAAAAACTTTATGAAATTTTAAAATCACACACCACATGTCGATCAAAAAATGTTAATTTCCCCAATGGTTTTCCAAATCTCTCATACATACCTACAAAAAGAAAACTCAAGCCTGGGTTAGGTGGAAGAAGTACGGGAATTTATGTGACTATGAAGTGTTCTCGAGTAACAGAAAAAAGTTGAAAAAAGTACCTAACACTTGCTTTAGTAAATATATAAATGCATTTGAAGACAGTGTTGCTACCAATACTAAGACATTTTGGACGTACGTTGCTAGTCGTAAAACTTCAAATGAAATCCAATCCACGGTTCATTACAATCAAAATTCATCCAATGATCCTATTACTACTTGCAATTTGTTTGCTACATTTTTCCAGTCTGCATATGAGCCCTCAACATTTGACTATAACTCCTGGGAACCACCTTCTACAAATGCTGACCACGATGTCTTTCTATGCAAACTACAACTGTCTCTTGAGGAAATACATAAAGAATTAAAATCACTTGATTCAACCAAGGGTCCTGGTCTTGATGGGATTCCTTCGGTTTTTCTGAAAAACACGTGTGATACATTATGCTATCCTTTACATATAATATTTAATAAATGTTTATCATAATATGATAAACATTTATTAAATATTATATGTAAATGATAGAATAATGTATCACACTTTCCAACCATTAGGAAAAATACCATATTATGGTATTTTTCCTAATGGTTGGAAACATGCAAATATTGTACCAGTTCATAAGAGTGGTTCCAAGCATGACGTAGCGACCTATCGACCTATCTCTATACTATCTGCCTTTTCCAAATTATTTGAGAGACTGGTACACAATAAATTATATCCTGCCATTCGCAGTATTTTAATAAAACAACAACATGGCTTTGTTAAAGACAGATCTTGCATTAGCAATCTCCTCATTTTCACGTCCCAACTGTTTGATAGTCTTGATAATAGACAGCAGATTGATGCGGTTTACACAGATTTCCAGAAGGCTTTCGATAAACTTGACCATACACTACTTCTTAATAAAATTGCTTATAATGGAATCAAAGGGGACCTTCTACGGTGGTTTATATCTTACATAACTAATAGAACACAAAAGGTGGTTGTTGATGGCTTTGAATCTGGCTCTTTTCGGGTCACCTCTGGGGTACCACAAGGTTCCATTTTAGGCCCTTTATTATTTATTTTATACATTAATGACATAAAAAACTGTTTTCAAAATTTTAAATTTCTTCTCTACGCGGACGATTTAAAGGTCTACAAAATTATTTCTGATAAAGTCGATTGTTTTAACTTCCAGCAGGATCTAGATCATTTCTCTAGCTACTGCTCTTCCAATAAGCTTTACCTTAGTCTTCCAAAGTGTCATGTTATAACATTTACCATAAAGAAAAATACTACCGAGTTCGACTATCGTCTTGCCAATACGCCAATTAGTAAAGTAAGTTTGCTCCGCGATCTTGGTGTCCTGCTAGATTCGAAGCTCCATCTGGATGCTCATATAGAAAAAATTGTTAACAAAGCCTACCAAATGTTTGGTTTTGTCATGAGATCTTCCAGGGATTTTCGTCGACCTTCCACCTTTTTGCACTTATACAAATCAATAATTAGGCCACAGTTAGAGTTTGCAGTACCTATTTGGAACCCTTTTTCAAAAAGTATAGTGATAGATTAGAACTAGTACAACGACCGACCGTAACATCTAAAATTCATAGACCTTCGTGCTATGAATTTTAGATGTTATCGGAATAAAATGTCATACCACTTACTTCTTAAAAAGTATGATCTTCTGACCTTACAATCAAGACGGAAACTTCTGGAAGTTATGACTCTGTTCAATGTGTGCCGCAATCATTTTGATTGTCCAGACTTAGTTAGGAGTCTGTGTTACCTGGTTCCTCGAACAGTTCATGTACGTGAGGTACGCACTCGACGTCTATTTGCTACTAGTCTCCAACGCTGGCTCGCGTTCACCACTTCATCGTTTGGTTGAGACATATAACAATGAGTTTAATTCAATCGACATTCTTTTTCTCAGTAAAAATGCATTTAAGAAGCAAATCCAAGCAACCCTAAAGGATCAGCAAGCAATACATTTATAATAACGTAATGTCTAATAATGTACGCACACAAATTTACTTTATTATTATTATTATTATTATTATTATTGTATAAACTTAATAATAGGAATGTGTGTTCTAGGACAATGACTATAATATAGGTATTAATAATAATAATAATAAAACGTTTATTTCGGAAACTTGCTCCATAGTTTGTTAGTGATACAACTTACGTAACTATGTTAGTACCTTACATTTAAAATAAAAACCAAATAACAAAATACAACCTACAATTTTTCAATTCATGTATTTTCCTGCAGTATCAGACCCATAGCTATGCATACGGGTCCAATACTCCAGGAAAACGCCATCCAGCCTATCCCCAATCACCTTCAGGATGCCATTGGCACTCCCACGAATCCTGCGCAACAATGATGCCGTTCTTTTCCTCATGATTGCTGGAAAACTATCAGTGGTAGATTCAGCAAACATGGTTGACGCGCTACAGAATCGCGGCAGCCCCAACAGCACCCGGAAGGCGTTGTTGTACTGGACACGAAGAGCGTTGTAGGCCCTCTGCGTATGCTTGACCCACAGGCTGCATGTGTAAAATGACTGACAATAAGCCTTGAAAAGGGTGATTTTGACCGGTCTCGTACATCTTGCAAACCTACGGGCCAACATATTGCATCGGACCGACAACGCCCTCCGTTCCCGTTCTATGTCCTGGTCATCATTTAGATCCTCGACTAGTATGTGTCCAAGGTATCTAAAACTAGGCACTCTGTTTAAAGCCACACCATATAGGTACACAGGCGGCACTGCCCTGTGACCCTTGGCAGTAACCCCAAACACCATGAACACACTCTTCTTCACGTTGTACAAGAGGCCGTGAGTCAAGGCGTACCTCTCACAAACCTCAAGTAATCGTCTGAGTGCCTCAATCGAGGGACTCAGCAGCACCATGTCGTCCGCGTAAGATATGCTATTTATAATTTTACCATCTACCGAACATCCAACCCCTGTGCTGCTGAGCTCCCCGATCAACTGATCGACATATAGGCTGAACAGCGCTGGGGAGGTCAGACCACCCTGCCTCACACCACATTCCAGACCATACGTCTCCGACAAAGCACCCGACCATCTGACCTGGTTAATCTGATGATTATACCAAAATCTGAGAAGTTCAACTATCTCCTCAGGTTTTGTATCTGGTATTGGTATTGTATCTGTGTTTCTAGCTAGTTTTAAATACTCTAAATTGTAATCTGTGGAGGACGTAGTGGGTAGCATAATTTAAAAAAAAATGTAATAATTAAGATATTATGAGTATTTCTATTGTGCTACTGTTTGTTTTTCCTTAAATAAATAAATACCTGCAACATACCAACACATCTGCAACATACCATCACACCTGCAACATATCAACACATCTGCAACATACCAACACGCCTGCAACAATGCAGGGCCGTAGCGAAGGGGTGCATTGTGGGGCAATGTAGGGTCGTAGCGATGTGATGCATTGTGGGGCAATGTAGGGCCGTAGCGATGTGATGCATTGTGGGGCAATGCAGGGCCGTAGCGAAGAGGTGCATTGTGGGGCAATGCAGGGCCGTAGCGAAGAGTGCATTGTGGGGCAATGCAGGGCCGTAGCGAAGAGGTGCATTGTGGGGCAATGCAGGGCCGTAGCGAAGAGTGCATTGTGGGGCAATGCAGGGCCGTAGCGAAGAGGTGCATTGTGGGGCAATGCAGGGCCGTAGCGAAGAGGTGCATTGTGGGGCAATGCAGGGCCGTAGCGAAGTGATGCATTGTGGGGCAATGTAGGGCCGTAGCGATGTGATGCATTGTGGGGCAATGCAGGGCCGTAGCGAAGAGGTGCATTGTGGGGCAATGCAGGGCCGTAGCGAAGAGGTGCATTGTGGGGCAATGCAGGGCCGTAGCGAAGTGATGCATTGTGGGGCAATGTAGGGCCGTAGCGATGTGATGCATTGTGGGGCAATGCAGGGCCGTAGCGAAGAGGTGCATTGTGGGGCAATGCAGGGCCGTAGCGAAGAGGTGCATTGTGGGGCAATGCAGGGCCGTAGCGAAGAGGTTCATTGTGGGGCAATGCAGGGCCGTAGCGAAGAGGTGCATTGTGGGGCAATGCAGGGCCGTAGCGAAGTGATGCATTGTGGGGCAATGTAGGGCCGTAGCGATGTGATGCATTGTGGGGCAATGCAGGGCCGTAGCGAAGAGGTGCATTGTGGGGCAATGCAGGGCCGTAGCGAAGAGGTGCATTGTGGGGCAATGCAGGGCCGTAGCGAAGAGGTGCATTGTGGGGCAATGCAGGGCCGTAGCGAAGAGGTGCATTGTGGGGCAATGCAGGGCCGTAGCGAAGAGGTGCATTGTGGGGCAATGCAGGGCCGTAGCGAAGAGGTGCATTGTGGGGCAATGCAGGGCCGTAGCGAAGAGGTGCATTGTGGGGCAATGCAGGGCCGTAGCGAAGAGGTGCATTGTGGGGCAATGCAGGGCCGTAGCGAAGAGGTGCATTGTGGGGCAATGCAGGGCCGTAGCAAAGGGGTGTATTGTGTGTGTAATAGCTTGTTTAAATTATTCTACGATCTTTGTTTCCCCATAGTGAGAATTAAAAATCTATGTTCCAAAACTCCGAAATGGATAACTAAAGGTCTAAAACTATGTTGTAAGCGTAAGCGTGAAATGCTATGGCAATTAAGACGCCAACCAAATAAAACGAATAAAAAAATATTTAATACATACGCTAAACGTCTAAAATTAATTATCGCATTGACTCAAAAAACGCAATACAGTTACTTCATTAATAATGCTAACAACAAGGTTAAAGCAACTCGGAGAGTAATAAACTCAACTAAATCTAATTACCCTACTAAAGAAAACCCTTCTAAAATACTTACAGATAAAAATAAATGTATTACAACACCAAATGAGATTACCGAATTATTTAATAACTATTTCATTGATCAAGTTTTATTTTATTTTATTTTACTTTATTGGGACATAAAACAGTTACACATTACATATAAGGTATGCCAGAGAATTTTCAAAACTAGGTAAACATGTAACCCACAAAAATGTCCGCGAAATAACAGTAACAAACAGTTATACAATTAAATTAAAACAACCAATAAACAACCAAAACACTGATTATAAATCGAAATTAATAGATTCAAACCCTAGTTCAATGTTCTTATCACCCACTATTCCTCATGATATACATAAAATTATTATTGATCTAAAAAATACAAATAGTTCAGGCTATGACGATATTGTTACACATGCAATCAAAAACGTTGGTACTGAAATTTCACCAGTTCTTAGTTATATAATAAATCTTTGTATAGATAAAGGTAAATTCCCTGAAGACTTAAAACTATCTGTTATAAAACCTCTTCATAAAAAGGATCATCCACAAAATATGAAAAACTATAGGCCCACTGCACTCGTCCCAGTGTTCTCGAAAATAATCGAAAAAGTTATTTATAACAGCCTTTATTCATTCTTAGAAAAAAATAATATTCTAACTAAAAACAGTACGGTTTTAGAAAACATAAAAATATTAAAAAATATTAATATGGCCATCTATGAATTAATAAATGAAATTATTACAAATATGGACAAAAAAATCCCAGTTACAGCGTTATTCATGGATATGACGAAGGCGTTCGATTATGTAGATCACAAAATCTGCCAATTCAGTTAAATGATAAATGATTTTTATTTCTGTAAGTAGGTTTGTACAAACACGTTTACAAGTCAATCATGTTTTTTTTTTTTTTATTTTTTTTTTTTTAGTTGTTGATCGATGTGTACACCTAAATACTTAACAGTAGGTGTCTTGGTAATTTCAGGGCAGGCCGAAGAGGAGGAAGACGAACATGTGTGCATTTTAAGAGATAAAGATGTTGGTGGAGTTAAATTTGATCTGATGGCGAAAGGCATACAAAGCGTTTTACTTTCGTTCACTGTTATAAAGTTATTCCACAACCATTCCGTTACACAAGCAAGTGCCGTTTCGGCGTTACGGTAGCATTGAGCCCAGTCTCCTCCATCAACCAACAAGGAAGTATCATCGCATATGAAATAATTTTACAGTTTTTGATCGGCTACTGACACAACTCATTGATGTATATAAGAGGTGTAGGTATTATATTATATTTAGGTGTAGGTAGGGCCCAAAATGCTACCTTGTGGTACACCGTATTCGATCCGGAGCTCATCACTAAAATTTGAAGTATGTGTGCGAGATTTGTTCGAATGGTAGTCTATGGAACGGGGAATACCCTAGCCTCTAAAGTCCGAATAGGATTCCTCTTTTAAACTAAATGTTTAAACGTCTTGCCGTTCAAGTTTGGTAACGGCCGTGATGAGGCCGCCTCTTTTCGGACTACTCGCGTTTAAACCCATTTCACGCATTTTTTTTTATAAATATATCATGTTGCATGAACTCTTTCACCATTTCAAAACAGCCGCCTTGTAAGGTGAAAAAAGGATCGGCCGCCTACTAGACTAGCGTTAGTCAGGATACCGGATTATCCTTTTGGTCACTGAGACTGAATGATTTAGAAGGATATTGTTAAAGCATTGCTTCACGTTATATTATGTTCGAGATCATGTGTCTGCTCAACAACGTAAGTAATGTAATGAACTTTGTGGAATAGCTTTCGGGAGCTCCGTCTGCCCAACACATGAGCTGTGTTGAGGCGAAGGGAATGCGTTCTGTTTGTACATAAACGTGTTTACAATTAATGCTTCTTCATGGCAACACTTGTATGTGTGTTGTGCTAAACAGAGCTAGACAGGCCAGTTGGCGTGGTTGGTTAAGATACCACCTATCACGCCGCAGGTCGTGGGTTCGATTCCCATTCAGGACAAACATTTGTGTGCATGAACATGTCTGTTTGTCCTAAGTCTGGGTGTAATTATCTATGTAAGTATGTATTTACAAAAAAAAAAGTAGTTTATGTAGTATTTCAGTTATCTGGTTTCCATAGTACAAGCTCTGCCTAGTTTAGGACCAGACGACCGTGTGTGAAAGATGTCCCAGGATATTATTATTATTTTTTACATTTCTCGGGACCCTGGGGTCCCGAAGGCGTACGAGGAGTCGAAGCCAACTCGCAGAGGCCCCTTAAATAATTTTAAATGATAAGGAGGCACCAGCCGATGATTATCCCTGTATGTACTATGCAAGTGCACCCAAGGACAACCCCCGGTTGGTGCAGGACTATTGTTGTGTGTGGAAACAAAACATATTGGGCTATGGGTCTGGGTGGCTAATGTGGATTGGGTTACTTGAACTATGGAAGAACTATGTCCCCTGCCTGACCAATGTTATATATATACACGGATAAAATGGCAGGGGGTGACTTGCACACTCAACAATGGGCCCTCGGAAATGGCCGCTAGCACATAGTGACGTAGCGACAAGGGGGCAACACTTCCTGACGTGCTTGAGGAGTGGAGGGGTATTCCACGGCTATCAGGACAATCCCGGAAGTACGGTCAAGATTCCTACCAGCACCTTACTGGAATACTTCCTTCCTCCGAGCACGTTTGCTCTTGCGAATCTCCACTCAAGCCGGCCAATAAAGGCAAGAAAGAGGTGGGAGCTCTGTTCCTCGCCAGTGTTCACTCCAGCCGGCCAATAAAGGCAAGCCAGAGATGAGGACAAGATTTCTCCCGGGAGATAGGGTTCATGGGGTCGCTACTGCCCAACAGCTCGCCACATGCTGCCCTGCGGGTTTCTGTATCTTTCTTGGTCTGGCTCCTCATCAACGACGTCAACGTAGAGATACAGCGGTGGGGTTATGTTATTATTATTATTTTTATTCTTCACATTTCTCGGGACCCTGGGGTCCCGGACGTTTGGAAGGCGTACGAGGAGCTGATGCCAACTCGCAGAGGCCCCTTACACAATTTTAAATGATGAGGAGGCACCAACCGACGATTATCCCTGTATGCGCTATGCAAATGCACCCAAGGACAACCCCCGGTTGGTGCAGGACTATTGCTGTACGTGGAAACAAAATTATTATTATTATTAAAGAAGCTTTTAGGCAGAAGTGTGTACGTACGAGCTACGTGTGCTTCTTTAAGCAGAAGTGTGTATATACGAGCTACGTGTGCTTCTTTAAGCAGAAGTGTGTACGTACGAGCTACGTGTGCTTCTTTAAGCAGAAGTGTGTACGTACGAGCTACGTGTGCTTCTTTAGGCAGAAGTGTGTACGTACGAGCTACGTGTGCTTCTTTAAGCAGAAGTGTGTATATACGAGCTACGTGTGCTTCTTTAAGCAGAAGTGTGTACGTACGAGCTACGTGTGCTTCTTTAGGCATAAGTGTGTACGTACGAGCTACGTGTGCTTCTTTGAGCAGAAGTGTATACGTACGAGCTACGTGTGCTTCTTTAGGCATAAGTGTGTACGTACGAGCTACGTGTGCTTCTTTTGGCATAAGTGTGTACGTACGAGCTACGTGTGCTTCTTTAAGCAGAAGTGTGTACGTACGGGCTACGTGTGCTTCTTTAGGCAGAAGTGTGTACGTACGAGCTACGTGTGCTTCTTTAAGCAGAAGTGTGTACGTACGAGCTACGTGTGCTTCTTTAGGCAGAAGTGTGTACGTACGAGCTACGTGTGCTTCTTTAAGCAGAAGTGTGTACGTACGAGCTACGTGTGCTTCTTTAGGCAGAAGTGTGTACGTACGAGCTACGTGTGCTTCTTTAAGCAGAAGTGTGTACGTACGAGCTACGTGTGCTTCTTTAGGCATAAGTGTGTACGTACGAGCTACGTGTGCTTCTTTGAGCAGAAGTGTGTACGTACGAGCTACGTGTGCTTCTTTAGGCATAAGTGTGTACGTACGAGCTACGTGTGCTTCTTTAGGCATAAGTGTGTACGTACGAGCTACGTGTGCTTCTTTAAGCAGAAGTGTGTACGTACGAGCTACGTGTGCTTCTTTAGGCAGAAGTGTGTACGTACGAGCTACGTGTGCTTCTTTAGGCAGAAGTGTACGAGCTACGTGTGCTTCGTGTGCTGCAGCACCGCGCGCCATTTCACGCGTCCCTGTGTGTGAGTGAGTTTGTGAGAGAGAGAGAGACAGTGAGTTTTACCAAGCGCTACGGCTCCGAGCAGCGCGCCGATAGCCCGGTCGCGCTGTTGGTGTGGCAGGGCTCGTGCCGCCAGCGCCAGGCCGGCCACGCCCGCCAGCGCCGAACCCGCGCCGTGCGCCGCGCGCCCCAGCGCCACGCACAGTGCCGCGCGCCATCCCACGCGTCCGCTCACGCACGTGAACACTGCGCACACACACTATACGTAAGTACCTACATGCGATCTATTCTGCAAAAATGCCTTGGCGCCCAGCAGCACGCCCACCAGCGCCGCAGCGCCGCCGCCTGCGCCTACACGACGTTGACTAGATACTGTAGTACCGATGGCAGCGGCGGCGAGCGTGGCGGTGGCGGCGCGCAGCACAGGCGCGGCGCCGCGGCGACACACGGCGGCGCCCGCCAGCGGCGCCACCAGCAGCTGCGCCGCCGCCTTGGCGCCCAGCAGCACGCCCACCAGCGCCGCAGAGCCGCCGCCTGCGCCTGCGTCACAACATTATAGCAAAGATGACTTGAGCAATTGAATAATCAGTTATTTACACACCACCCTCAGTAATTCAAATTACATGTCAGGCAAACCTAACATAAACTAAGTCATAATAGCCCCGGCTATAATATTGTATCGAATTGCATTATAAGCCCACGCCGTGCTCTCCAGCAACCCCATCATTATAGCCCACGCCGTGCTCTCCAGCAACCCCATCATTATAGCCCACGCCGTGCTCCCCAGCAACCCCATCATTATAGCCCACGCCGTGCTCTCCAGCAACCCCATCATTATAGCCCATGCCGTGCTCCCCAGCAACCCCATCATTATAGCCCACGCCGTATTCTCCAGCAACCCCATCATTATAGCCCACGCCGTGCTCTCCAGCAACCCCATCATTATAGCCCACGCCGTGCTCCCCAGCAACCCCATCATTATAGCCCACGCCCTGCTCTCCAGCAACCGCATCATTATAACCCACGCCGTGCTCCTCAGCAACCCCATCATTATAGCCCACGCCCTGCTCTCCAGCAACCGCATCATTATAACCCACGCCGTGCTCCTCAGCAACCCCATCATTATAACCCACGCCGTGCTCTCCAGCAACCCCATCATTATAGCCCACGCCGTGCTCCCCAGCAACCACATCATTATAGCCCACGCCGTGCTCCCCAGCAACCTCATCATTATAGCCCACGCCGTACTCCCCAGCAACCCCATCATTATAACCCACGCCGTGCTCCCCAGCAACCACATCATTATAGCCCACGCCGTGCTCCCCAGCAACCTCATCATTATAGCCCACGCCGTACTCCCCAGCAACCCCATCATTATAACCCACGCCGTGCTCTCCAGCAACCCCATCATTATAGCCCACGCCCTGCTCCCCAGCAACCCCATCATTATAACCCACGCCGTGCTCTCCAGCAACCCCATCATTATAGCCCACGCCGTGCTCCCCAGCAACCCCATCATTATAGCTCACGCCGTGCTCTCCAGCAACCCCATCATTATAACCCACGCCGTGCCCTCCAGCAACCCCATCATTATAGCCCACGCCCTGCTCCCCAGCAACCCCATCATTATAACCCACGCCGTGCTCTTCAGCAACCCCATCATTATAGCCCACGCCGTGCTCCCCAGCAACCCCATCATTATAACCCACGCCGTGCTCTCCAGCAACCCCATCATTATAGCCCACGCCGTGCTCCCCAGCAACTCCATCATTATAGCTCACGCCGTGCTCTCCAGCAACCCCATCATTATAACCCACGCCGTGCCCTCCAGCAACCCCATCATTATAGCCCACGCCCTGCTCCCCAGCAACCCCATCATTATAACCCACGCCGTGCTCTCCAGCAACCCCATCATTATAACCCACGCCGTGCTCCCCAGCAACCCCATCATTATAGCCTACGCCGTGCTCCCCAGCAACCCTATCATTATAACCCACGCCGTTTTCCCCAGCAACGCCATCATCTGTTTTTTAACTTAATTTATAAGTTTATAATAAGTTGATACCACAGATCTAGCACAAGTATAGCTGTGGTTTGTAAACAATAATTATGTACTCAATTTGTACATACATAAAAAGTACCTACATTGAAAGGTTGAGTGTACATACACCTCAACTTATCTGTGGAAACTTACGTAGATGCTTAAACAAGTGTCTGAAAATAATTGTACTGTTATTTTACTATTAAATATGATTTGACTAGTAATGTCAAGTTTAAGCTCGGGCTGTTGATCAGTCAAGTTTAAACTTTTTTTTAATATGTACTGTCAACAATTTAATCTCATCTTTATTCCCAAGACTATCTCGGTTAATAGTAACGCGTCTTTCAGTGATTGAGCTACCATTGGTATTCATAAAAGTAGAACACGGCTTTATGAACTATACAATGAAAGGTATTTTGTAAACACTGCTGAATTTAATTTATATATTAGAAATTATTCAAAATTATTAAAAAAAAAGTTTGTTGTATGGCCAATTCGCGTTATTTGAGTTCGAAGATTAAAAACAGTAGTAATGTAATTAAAACGACTTGGAATATTATTAATAGTGAAACGGGAAGGCTGACTACAGCCTGTCTATTAATGACAACATAATAAAATCAGACGCACAAGTCGCCGCGGCCTTTGAAAATTTCTTTTCAGATATTCCCGTTTCAACTACTAAATCCCTAAACTCATCAACTTCTATTGCTGAGTTTTTGGTTAAGCAAAATGTTAATGATTGCGATTCGGAATTTAATTTTGAACATATTACATGTAGAGATATAATTAAAACCTTTCACACTTTACATGTAAAAAAGACAGCAGATCTGTGGGGTAATTCTGTAGAAGTTGCTAAGTCTGTTATTGACATTGTAGCACCTACTTTCTTATCTTTAATAACTGTATCGACTGTGGGGAGTATCCTGACCTTATGAAATATAGTAAAATAATACCTTTGTTTAAATCAGGTAGTACTGACGCCAGCACATCAAGCTACTACAATCTGTCAAACTTCTTTAATAGATTTTCAACTTTATCGCTAAAGTATTAGGTTCAAGGTTGATTGGGAAAATTTGACAGTTTCGGGTAGCTTGACCTGCTGGTGTTTGTAGATCAGACCACATAAATTATAGACCTATTTCAGTACTACCTACGTTTAGTAAAATTTTTGAGAAATTAATTTTAGACCAATTGCAAAGATTTTTTAATAAACATAAATTATTACATAACAAGCAGTTCGGTTTTACAAAGGGTCGTTCAACTACTGATGCCGGTGTTGAACTTTTAGGATATATTTATAATGCATGGGAAGACAAATGCGATGCCTTGGGCATCTTTTGTGATTTGTCCAAGGCATTCGATTGCTTTCTTCATGAAACGTTAATCAGGAAACTCCGCCATTACGGGATCCGGAACACCGCTCTAGATCTTCTTACTTCATACTTGAGTAATAGGATTCAGAGCATTGACGTTAATGGAAAAATCGCCCGGGTCTATAGTAACAATGGGGGTCCCACAAGGCTCGATTCTTGGTCCTTTCTTGTTTCTTATTTGTATTAACGACTTGCCCTACCTCATAAAGGACAATCATGATATAGTTTTGTTTGCGGATGATACTTCACTTTTGTTTAAACTTAAACGTCAGCAGCTGGTTACTGACGTTGTAAACAGAGCGATCTCAAAAGTAGTTCACTGGTTCAATGTTAATAATTTACTCCTTAAAAACCAAATGCATTAAGTTTACGCTACCTCACGTTAGGCAGGTAGGTGAAAACTGACGTGTTGGTAAAGATAAAGATTTGATGTCAGAGATTCATGGGTCAGGCAGGGGGCGAGTAGATTATTAAGGTTGAATTACTAACACTAGTTATAAGTTATTTTGCTACTAACAAATTGGATCCTAGTTATCTTAAATAAACGTTTTATTATTATTATTATTATTATTATAAATATAACAAACAGCAGAGGACCTAGCAGTAAACCTTGAGGTACCCCAGATGGCACTGTGATCCACCCCGATGTGTAGCCATGGAAAACAACGGCCTGCGTCCGATTCTCTATGTAAGAACAAAACCAACGGTATGGATCACCATGTATACCAACAGTCTGTAGCTTCTACAAAAGCACACTGCACTTACGGTCAAAGCTCTTGCTGTAGTCGCTGTAAATTACATCCTTCTGCGCGCGCTGCTCTATCCGCTGGTTAGACAAGATCAAGTTAGAATTGGTGGATCGCTTACGTAAGAACCCATGCTGTTCATCACCCAAACTGTTTTGTACAGCTGAGTATACCTCGTCATAAACTATGCGTTCCAATATTTTAGAAAATAGGCATAGCTTAGAGATGAGGCGGTAGTTTTCAACATTGGACTTGTCCCCTTTCTTATGTACAGGTATCACACCTGCGGATTTCCAGATTTGAGGTACAATACCTTCGGATAACGAACGATTAAAAAGAATGCAGATTGGCGTTAGCAAGCTCTCAGCACAGTTTACTATGAACAAGGGTGGAATCTTGTCTGATCCACCGGATTGAGAAAGGTCTAAAGTATTTAGTAATTTAGGAACTTTGTCCCGGGACACGCGTATGGAGCCAATAAGACTTGAGCTAGAGTATGCATCACCAGTTGCTGGGACCTCTGGAGCAGGCGTGCGCGTGCCAGGGCTTAGAAAGGTAAAGTAATAAGTTGCTTCACCACGACAGGGCTTGTTTTTAAGAAAGCGTTTGGTATGTTTCCATTGTATGACTTAAACATTACCTATACCCATTTTCATTTTCAAGTTAATTGAAGCAAGCAGTAAAATCCACCCCTTAAACTTTATTACCCCTTTCCACCACCCCGTTAGGAGATGATTTTCGAAAAACCCAGAGACACTAACTTTTTATTTTTGATTTAAGTATTGAAGTTAAATTAAATTTATTATATAATATATTTATAATGAAGTCGATATCACTGAACGTCATACCACTTCCCATCTGGCTACCCATGAGAACAAATGGCGAAACAAACTCAGGGATCAAAGTCTCTTAAAAGTCCAGATATAATCTTCATCAGATCATGTGAAGACCATGCAGATTAGCGTTTGAAATTATTTTTTGTGAAAAGAATCACACAGATTTTATTGGAGCTGTCCAGTCAGTGCAAGCATTTGTCAGTAATCGTACCTATAGTTCCGCTCAGTACCTTAGGAGCTCAACGACTCGAGCAACAATATCAAAGAAAGGACATTTGAGTAGGCCGCATACAGTACTCAAACGGCCGTACTATATTACTACTGAGTTTCGAGTTAATCCTTACTAACATTGACACCCCCTAAATCCGGTGTGAGGGGTCATTTTAAATATTGCTAATTTATCAAGTTAAGCTAAGAAATAACATTGTTCACGTTTATCAACTCTATCTCCTCTTTTCACCCCCACAGGGTTGAAATTTTTACCCGACTGCGGCGAAGCCCAAACGGAGGGTTATTAAAACTCGTTTGTGAAGTTTCCATAACTTGACTCAAAGATTATTTATACCATTTTTTTGAGTTAATAAAGCCTCGCAGTAAAATCCTCCCAGTAAAAATTGAATTACCTCTTTTTGCCCCTTCAGGGATCAACTTTCTAAAAACCCAAAAACTAATTACTGTTTATTTTCTGTCAAAAGTATAAATACTGAGTTTTGAACTAATCGGACTGCGTTTTAAAATTATTCCATACAAATTTTAACATCCCTGTAGGGGACGCAATGAAGAAACCAAGAGAAAGATAGATTTTTGAAATGTCGCGGACGAGGAGGGTGTACGTGCGTGCTGCCTTGGTAACATGGACGACTACTCGCGGATCGGCTCGCGTCGCGCGCCCGCGCTCCCCTGCCCCGCGCCCACCTGCTCCAGCCCCCGCATCCTTACAAGCTCCTCGAACGTACATTATAAAGTTTATTATTAAACAAATATATATGTAACAATTTTATATATATATGGGAAAACATGGAAACAATATACATAGGTTCACACGGTTAACATCCCCCACCCCAGTGCGTCAGAACTCATCTTCCGTCGGGATTCGAGCGATGCGTGCGGCTGACCGACGCAAAGTACCCGTCTTGGTTTTTATGTCAAGCACTCTTACGCGTCCATCTCTGCCTGCCATTACTGCCTGCACACGACCGCGCGGCCAAACATTGCGCGGCGAATCAGGATCAACGATGAATACCAAGTCACCCACTTTCAAGGGCGTTTGTTCCTGATGCCATTTAGTTCTAGGTCGCATGTCTGGTAGTACCTCCCTCACCCAACGCTTCCAAAACAAATCTGCGAGTCTTTGAGAGATGCGCCATTGTTTTCGTAGGTACGTATCTGACTCATCGTATGTACCGATTGTAGGTAGGTTAGATGAAGAGCCAAGAAGAAAATGATTAGGCGTCAGTGACTCATCGGAATGCGGTTCGACGCTCACGTGGGTCAGCGGACGGCTGTTCACAATGTGTTCCACCTCTGCCAGCAGGGTATTTAGGACCTCATCGCGGGGTGCTCGTTCCTTCAGAACAACCTTCAGTGAATTTTTTACACATCGTATTAGGCGTTCCCACGCCCCACCCCAATGTGGGCTGGAAGGTGGAGAGAAAGTCCATGTAGTGCCGTAGTTAGCAGCTTCTCCTTTTAGCGTCTCTTCATCAAGTTCGCTTATCGACTTTGTTATTTCATTTAGACCCCCTCTCAGGTTAGTCCCGTTATCTGAGTACATATGTTGTGGCCAACCTCTCCTCGCGGCCATGCGACGTAAAGCCATAATAAATGCGTCAGAGGTAAGTTTCGATACTACTTCAATATGTATGGCTCTTACAGTCAGGCAAGTGAATAGAACGCCATATCTTTTCTCTCGTCGCCTGTATTGTACTGTCACCTCCATGGGCCCAAAAAGATCCACTCCACAGAACGTGAACGGGCGTTGATTATAAGCCCTTCTGGCCTCGGGTAAGTTTCCCATTCTGGGTGGTTGTGGCTGTGCTTTTCTTATTCTACAGAACATGCATTTTGAGGTCACATGTTTAATTGTAGGTCTCAAACGTATAATCCAATAATGTTGTTTCAGATTATTGACTAGAACTTCCTGGTTTCCGTGGGCAGCCTTCACGTGATGGTGCTTGACTATCAACTGAGCGACGTAGTTGCGGCCGTCAAGTATTACTGGATATTTAGTTTCAGATGGAATTCCAGGTGCCTGGCCGATGCGGCTTCCAACGCGTAAAATGCCGTACTCGTCAATCACAGGAGTTAAGGTGAGTAGCTTACTTTTCCGATCTAATGGTTTTTTCTGTTTCAGGTGTTCCAGGTCTTCAGCGAATGTCTGCCTCTGGGAGTGCAGGATCAACAGGCGTTCTGCTCTCCTCATCATATCACCATCGATTGCACTGGTAAGTTTTTTGCATTTATCAATAAATAATAATACCATACAAGTACTTTTCAGGAGGCGTAGCCAAGATGAAAATCTCTCGGGTTCCGGCACAGCAGGTGAGTACTTCTCAGTGACGACGAGAGAAACCCGTTCCAGGACATCGGTGCTGACTTCCGGTTGTACATCTGCTGGCCATGTCTCTTATCCCTTGTACAAGAACTCGGGGCCATATAACCATTCATTTTGCAGCATATCTAATTCACAGGTATCTCTCGTGGCGATGTCGGCTATATTCATTTTAGTAGGTATAAAGTGCCATTCCTTTACTTGTGTCAACTCGTCAATTTCACCAAGCCGGTGCGCCACAAACGCTTTATAATCGCGCGCATTGTTTCTTATCCAATATAAAACCGTTGACGAGTCGCACCAGAAATACCTTTCTTGTGGTAACATATTTCTGTGTTCTTTCGTTATGGTGTCTGCAAGCCGAGCAGCAAGGAGCGCCGCCTGCAGTTCTAACCGTGGTACAGACGTATGCTTCAGTGGTGCTACTCTGCATTTACTCGAAATGAACGCTAATCTTGTTTGACCGTCATTATCTTGCCAGCGCCAGAATGCCACGGCGGCCATAGCGTAAGTCGAGCTATCGCTGAATATATGTAGCTGTAGGTATGTATAACTTAATCTCGTAGCGGCGGCAAGCGCGCGTGATTCATTTGTAATAACAGGCTGCCGCTGCGTGTGCGCGGACGACCCACTATCAGGTGCATTCGGTGCAACTATCACCGTCTCGCTCTTACGTACGCTCGCATGATAACAACGAGGTAATCGAATACAACCAACGTGTTTTAGGAGTTTTAGCCAATTCAACCATTTGTCGTTTACGCTGTCCGGTATTTCGTCGTCCCAGCATAAATTAATCTTCCACATTTGTTGTAACAGTATTTTAGCTTTGATCGTGAATGGTGACAGGAATCCGTAGACGTTAAAAATAGACATTATCAATCTCAACATTTCCCTTTTTGTAGGACGTTTTAGGCCATTTATTATGTTTTCAGGAATTCGTTTAAATGAAGTATCGAATCCTAACGTATCTTCTTTCGGGTACCAAATTAATCCAAGAGTTCGTTCTCCAGCTACCTGCTGGCCGACTTTAAAACGTACTGCAGTAGAACATAAGGTTTCTTTTGGAAAGTTTTCTAACACGGCCGCGCTGTTGCTATTCCAGTTTGTTATTTCAAACCCTCCGCATTTATGAATGAATGCAATCTCTTTTGTTAATTGTAACGCTGTTGACTCGTCTTCTAAACTGTCTATATAGTCATCCATATAATGCTGATTACAGATTGCATTTACTGCTGCCGGGTGAGTTGTTTCGGATCTTTTAGCATTTTTATTTTTTATAAATTGTGAAATAAACGGCGACGAATTCGAACCAAAGATTAATGACGTCATTGCATATGTCTTTACAGGATCCTCTGGTGAATCTCTCCACAAGAAGCGTAGTGCGTTTTGGTCCTCACTTTGAATTTTAATTCTCAGGAATATATCGCGGATGTCACCGGTCACAGCCACTCTGCTTTCGCGAAATCGCAACATGATTCCGTATAATGATACAAGTAAGTCAGGTCCGGTTAGTAGATAATCGTTCAACGAGAAGTTATGACTCTTCGCCGCGGCGTCAAAGACTAACCGCAGTTTCTTTTTATTGGGGTTGTCCACGCCAAAGTGAGGAATATACCAGGTCCTTGGCGTGGTTTTGACATCGGTTAATTCTCGTGCGTAGTCATTGTGTAGTAGATGGTACATTCTCTCTTTGTATCTCTCCGCGTAACTCTCACATTTCTTTAGTTTTCTTTCAATTCCTTTTAATCTGTTCAAGGCAGTGGTATACGACTCTGGCATCTTGCAATTTTCATCTTTCCACGGTAGGCCAATGTACCAGCTACCGTCCTTCAGGATAGAAGTTCTTTCTAGGTGGGCTATTGCTCGTTCATCCTCTGAGTTTAGACGAGGCTTTCCTGATATGCCCATAGCTTCTATTGAAAATGAGCGGCGGACTTGCTCATGTAAGTCTTCCATTATGCATTTAGTTTCCATTTGCGATTCATCAGATTCAGATAAAAACAAAGTTGAATGCTTGCTTCGACTGTTCACGTTCAAGGACGTGCGGCCATGTAAACACCAACCCAGCGGAGTACGAGTTATATACGGGTCGGTAAGATTGCCTCGAATAACTTCCAGAGGCAATAACAAATGGTAGTTGTCTTGCCCTATTAGTATCTCTGGTTTGCATTGTCCGTAACATAATTTGTGTTTTATATTATTAATTGCATCACTGCGTTTTAGTTTGTGTAGCGATATAAATTGCATAGGTAAGTTAAGTCCTCTGGCAGTACGTGATTGCAATGTAAACATCGTACCGTCACTGTTCGACACGCTTAAGTCCACTATTTCACTATCACATATAAGTTCGCTACCGTCCCATGCGCTACGCACTTTTAATGTTTGTTTACGTCCGCGTATACCTAACTTCACCATCAGTTCGTCACTAACTATCGTCACAGTGGAACCATCGTCCAGTAAGGCCACCGTGCTTAATGTTCCGTAAGGTCCGTGTATATTTATAGGCACTGTCTTTAACAACACTTGACTATAAGTGTCATCCTTAATGTGGGCGACAGCCTCGCTAGGCACCACCGAGGCCGAGGCCGACGACGGCGCCGCGGGAGTTGCCGCAACGGACGGTTGACACTGCTCATTACCGCGCCCATCGGGGAAATGCAGAAGTTGATGGTGCGATTGTCCACAATTGTCCTTATCACGCACGGGTGCTGAGCAAACGTCACGATTATGACGCGACACCAGACACTTATAACATAAACCGTTACGTTTTATAAACTGCCATCTGTCCTTACGCAACGCTTTTTTAAACTTTTTACAGTCTATTATTTTGTGTTTATTTATTTTACAAAAACGGCACTTATCGTCACTAATGTTATTGTCCGAAGAGTTTTGTACTAGCACCGTATGAGTTCTGTTTACGTTATCACTTTGTTTACGTTTGTAGTCACTGGGATTGTATAATAGATTCACTGATGTTTTCGATATTTTTATAGCTTCTTGGTTCAAAAACTCGGATAATATCACAAGTTTAGGCTTATCCCCGCTGCTGATGATTGGATAACTGTAGTCTGCCCATTTCGAGATTAACACTGTAGGTAATTTAGACAGGATAATTGATATAACGTTTGTTCCTTTCAGGTACTCATCTTGACCAATAGCGAGCACAGCGGCGACATAGTTTTTTACTTTCACAGAAAACGTTACTATTTCTTTGTGATATTCGTGGGCCATCGGTTGAAGCTTGTTGATCTCGTACACAATTTTAGCTATGATAATATCTGGATTTCCAAATTGTAGCTCCAGGGTAGACATCACAACATCCGGTGACGTAGCACTAATTAACAGCGCTGTTACAGCATTTTTGGCTGCTCCATGTAAACATTTCCGTAGTCTCCATAAGTTTTCCTGATTGCTGAAGTTACACACTTTTGTTGAATCTTCGTATGCTTGCTTGAAAACCAACCAATCCAACGGGTCACCTCCAAAACCAGGTAAGTCTTTTGGTGTACTCAATCGGCTCAGCATTTGAGCATGCGAACTGTTAGCTGTGGTAGCAGCGGCCAGATCTTTGAGAGCACTTGCCAACATGTGAACTGTTCCATCAGTGCCACCTCGGCCAGCTGTTTGCTGTGGCGGTAGCGGAAGGTCAAGGTCGCCCAGATTTGTATCCTGCGGCTGGGCAGCCTCTGCCTTCAGTTCGCGATGACTTCGTTCTAGCCACTTCTCCACTTCAACTTTAGTATGATCTCCTTCTTCTCTTCCTTCCGACTGTGAACTGTATTCTTCGTTTTCTAGCTCGGCTTACTCGGCCGCCAACCGTTTATCGATTATTTCCATTTGTATTTTAGCCTTAGCTTCTGCTGCTTCTAATTCCAGTCTTTTCTTTCTTGCTAATACTGATGACGATGCGGACTTTGACCGAGATTTCGACTTTGATATTTTTTCTGACTTTGAGGGTAGACCTATACTGGAACTCAGTTTTTCTTTTCTAATTTGTTCGGCTAGAAATATAGGTTTTTCGACTTGTTTCGGGTCCTTTTTTCCTTCGTCGCGGTCACTTTTAGTGTTTGGTTGCCTGGAATCAACTTGAACAGCAGTTTCCAAGCCTTCAGCGCCCTTTGACATTTCGCCATGAAGTTCTTTATTTTTCTTCGCTGTGCTCCGTGTATTCACCATAGCTCGCAATTTCGGTGGAGTATGAAACATCCAGATTCGGCTCGTAGACCAGATTGTAGGGGACGCAATGAAGAAACCAAGAGAAAGATAGATTTTTGAAATGTTGCGGACGAGGAGGGTGTACGTGCGTGCTGCCTTGGTAACATGGACGACTACTCGCGGATCGGCTCGCGTCGCGCGCCCGCGCTCCCCTGCCCCGCGCCCACCTGCTCCAGCCCCCGCATCCTTACAAGCTCCTCGAACGTACATTATAAAGTTTATTATTAAACAAATATATATGTAACAATTTTATATATATATGGGAAAACATGGAAACAATATACATAGGTTCACACGGTTAACAATCCCTAAATCCCCCTTTGAGGGTAGTTTTGAAAAACTAATAATGACAAACTTTATTACTTACTTAGGCAAGTATTTGTGCCAAGTTGCAAGTTAATTAACCAAATGAAGAAGATTTATTATTGACAGGCCAGTTGGCGTGGTTGGTTAAGATACCGCCTATCATGCCGCAGGTCGTGGGTTCGATTCCCATCCAGGACAAACATTTGTGTGCATGAACATGTCTGTTTGTTCTGAGTCTGGGTGTAATTATCTATTTAAGTATGTATTTACAAAAAAAAAGTAGTGTATGTAGTATATCAGTTATCTGGTTTCCATAGTACAAGCTCTGCTTAGTTTGGGATCAGATGACCGTGTGTGAAATGTCCCAGGATATTATTATTATTTTTCATATAAATGTACCTATGTATTCCTTGTTTTCCGTTAATTGACTGAATGATTATTTACACCAATTTTTGAGCTAATAAAGCTCCGCAGTAAAAAACTCCCTGCAAAATAGATCACCCCTTTTCACCCCGTTAGGGGTAGTCTTTCGAAAAACCCTATAACACGTTATTTTGTTACCTTTGGTCTCAAGTATAAATACTGAGTTTCGAGTTACTCGGACCGCGCGTTAAGGTCAGGTTTTCCGGGCCTATAAGTCTTTGAAACGCTACCTCCGCCTCCCCCAAATGCAGAGCGACGTATTTATTTACGATGCACCGCCGACCATTTCACGGAAAATCCATGCGACAGTGTAAAATATTTGCAGTTGATCAATAATGAATTATTAGTTCAATTTAAATTTTTGTCTACGTACCTACGGTGTATAAGGTACAGTTTACGGTGAACTAAAATGATTACTTAAATTGTCCTGTGTAACTCAGATATATTGTAGCAGACAAGGTGACCAAATACTTCTGAACAATTTAAAATGTCACCGGGCGTTTTCACATTATCAGATAACGACACCAACCCGATACCGATATGTCGACAGCTATACGACATCGATTCGATACCGATATAGTTATTATCAGCCCGATGATGTTGGTGAATATCGATGAGCATCATCGACGCAAACAACTACAGTACCGACATCTACATCTCGAAGTCGGCAGTGCGAAAAAGTATGTTCAAATGAAACAATGTCATACAAACTTTGACACCTTCCAATCCCCCCTTAGGGGGTAGCTTAGGAAAACTAAAAATTTCAAACTTTATAATCTACTTAGGTAAGTATTCGTATCAAGTTCCAAGTCTAGTAACTCAAGGAATAAGATTTTTCATACAATCTTTCTTCCCCTATTTTACCCTCTTAGGGGTAGAATTTCGAAAAACCCTTTCTTAGTGGATACTTACTTTTCATAATGAACACACCCTCCAAATTTCATGTCTCTAGGAGCAGCGGTCTAGGCTGTGCGTTAATATATCAGTCAGTCAGTCAGGACTTTACATATGATTATCAATAAATAAGTTATGGCGTGCCAACCTTAAAAGAAAGACATTTGCTAGCGCGAACTTTATTTAGAACATTTTAAGAGGAACAATTCCGTCATACATGAATGTTGCATAACTTTAATTGTTTACGCAGCGCACGCAACGGAAGCTCACAAAAGGAATAAATTTTCTCCGTTTTTGCAACATTTTTCCGTTCCTATTGGTCGTAGCCTGGTGTTATATAGCCTATAGCCTTCCTCAATAAATGAGCTATCCAACATTGAAATTATACGAACCAGTAAGTCCTGAGATTAGTAAAATTCTCTGCATTGTGATATCACACATTTTACATTATATTTAAACTAATCTAAATCAACAACAGCCCGGAGTGTTTTAATAATTAAAACACTTGTTCCACAGCGCCAGCGCCTCGCCTCGCACCCAATCTAATAGTAACACATGTGTTGCAGGCTTCGGTTACCGGTGTCTGTGTCGGCGATGTGCTGCACAGTGCGGTTGAGCAGGCTGGCCAGCGGCGCGTCCTGCGTCGTCCACAGCGCCAGCGCCTCGCCTCGCACCCAATCTAATAGTAACACATGTGTTGCAGGCTTCGGTTACCGGTGTCTGTGTCGGCGATGTGCTGCACAGTGCGGTTGAGCAGGCTGGCCAGCGGCGCGTCCTGCGTCGTCCACAGCGCCAGCGCCTCGCCTCGCACCCAATCTAATAGTAACACATGTGTTGCAGGCTTCGGTTACCGGTGTCTGTGTCGGCGATGTGCTGCACAGTGCGGTTGAGCAGGCTGGCCAGCGGCGCGTCCTGCGTCGTCCACAGCGCCAGCGCCTCGCCTCGCACCCAATCTAATAGTAACACATGTGTTGCAGGCTTCGGTTACCGGTGTCTGTGTCGGCGATGTGCTGCACAGTGCGGTTGAGCAGGCTGGCCAGCGGCGCGTCCTGCGTCGTCCACAGCGCCAGCGCCTCGCCTCGCACCCAATCTAATAGTAACACATGTGTTGCAGGCTTCGGTTACCGGTGTCTGTGTCGGCGATGTGCTGCACAGTGCGGTTGAGCAGGCTGGCCAGCGGCGCGTCCTGCGTCGTCCACAGCGCCAGCGCCTCGCCTCGCACCCAATCTAATAGTAACACATGTGTTGCAGGCTTCGGTTACCGGTGTCTGTGTCGGCGATGTGCTGCACAGTGCGGTTGAGCAGGCTGGCCAGCGGCGCGTCCTGCGTCGTCCACAGCGCCAGCGCCTCGCCTCGCACCCAATCTAATAGTAACACATGTGTTGCAGGCTTCGGTTACCGGTGTCTGTGTCGGCGATGTGCTGCACAGTGCGGTTGAGCAGGCTGGCCAGCGGCGCGTCCTGCGTCGTCCACAGCGCCAGCGCCTCGCCTTGCACCCAATCTAATAGTAACACATGTGTTGCAGGCTTCGGTTACCGGTGTCTGTGTCGGCGATGTGCTGCACAGTGCGGTTGAGCAGGCTGGCCAGCGGCGCGTCCTGCGTCGTCCACAGCGCCAGCGCCTCGCCTCGCACCCAATCTAATAGTAACACATGTGTTGCAGGCTTCGGTTACCGGTGTCTGTGTCGGCGATGTGCTGCACAGTGCGGTTGAGCAGGCTGGCCAGCGGCGCGTCCTGCGTCGTCCACAGCGCCAGCGCCTCGCCTTGCACCCAATCTAATAGTAACACATGTGTTGCAGGCTTCGGTTACCGGTGTCTGTGTCGGCGATGTGCTGCACAGTGCGGTTGAGCAGGCTGGCCAGCGGCGCGTCCTGCGTCGTCCACAGCGCCAGCGCCTCGCCTCGCACCCAATCTAATAGTAACACATGTGTTGCAGGCTTCGGTTACCGGTGTCTGTGTCGGCGATGTGCTGCACAGTGCGGTTGAGCAGGCTGGCCAGCGGCGCGTCCTGCGTCGTCCACAGCGCCAGCGCCTCGCCTTGCACCCAATCTAATAGTAACACATGTGTTGCAGGCTTCGGTTACCGGTGTCTGTGTCGGCGATGTGCTGCACAGTGCGGTTGAGCAGGCTGGCCAGCGGCGCGTCCTGCGTCGTCCACAGCGCCAGCGCCTCGCCTCGCACCCAATCTAATAGTAACACATGTGTTGCAGGCTTCGGTTACCGGTGTCTGTGTCGGCGATGTGCTGCACAGTGCGGTTGAGCAGGCTGGCCAGCGGCGCGTCCTGCGTCGTCCACAGCGCCAGCGCCTCGCCTCGCACCCAATCTAATAGTAACACATGTGTTGCAGGCTTCGGTTACCGGTGTCTGTGTCGGCGATGTGCTGCACAGTGCGGTTGAGCAGGCTGGCCAGCGGCGCGTCCTGCGTCGTCCACAGCGCCAGCGCCTCGCCTCGCACCCAATCTAATAGTAACACATGTGTTGCAGGCTTCGGTTACCGGTGTCTGTGTCGGCGATGTGCTGCACAGTGCGGTTGAGCAGGCTGGCCAGCGGCGCGTCCTGCGTCGTCCACAGCGCCAGCGCCTCGCCTCGCACCCAATCCGGGATGATGGGAACTGGACAACACAACATTTCTAAAAATACTTCTATTATTAAAATATTTCTTTCTTATTTGCACAATAGTTGGGGAAAAGTTATCTAAAACTATTCCAAAATTCAAATTGCTAACATTAGTAGTTCTCGAGATATCCAGCTGTGACAGACAGACAGACTGAGTCGCAGCTGAATACCAGTATTTTACATGGAGCGACTGCCTATCTGACCTCCACAACCCAGTTACTGGTTAATACGATACCCCTTGGTAAGACTGGTTGTCAGACTTTCGGGCTTCTGACAACCCATAACGACTTTCAAAGATCCACGAATGGCAGCCGAGACCAACGGCTTGACGTGCTTTCCAAGGCACGGAGGACTCTCGGTATGAAAAAAAACTTTTTAGCAAAAAATAAAACCGACTTCCAAAACAAAACACTACAAAGTGAAAAATAACTTTAATTTCGGTAGTCGGTGTCTTGGGTTTTGTATTTTCGTTTTTTGTCACCGACTTTCGAAATTAAAGTTATTTTTCACTTTGTAGTGTTTTGTTTTGGAAGTCGGTTTTATTTTTTGCTAAAAAGTTTTTATTTTTCACTTTTTAGTTGTGGAACCTACCCAACACTAATTCGAATACATAATTGAGCACAATAATTGTAGATATAGCCATGTAAATAACAGTGATAGGAAGTTATTAAAACACCATCACATCATCCACATAAAATAAGTGGGAAATATACGCATTATTGAAGCTAACTCAAAAACTCCCCAAGCAAAGTTAATAAAATTTATATGGGACCACCTTGGAAGTATACCCTATCAAACAAAAAAATAATTTTCTAAATCGGTCCATCCGTCTTTGAGTAATCGCGTAACAAACATATACAGGGTGTCCGGTAATGAATGGATAACCTTGAAATGTCTTATAGTATAACTTATGGCCGTTCAGAAAAAAAATTGAAACAAAATATATCATAAGTAGTACCTAAGTTATGATTTTTTTAAAAGAAAGGTCTAATTTTTTTTACCTTGTTTTACTTTTATGAACACTACGATCAGAAATGAATGGATTCCATCGGTTTGTTGTTATTTTATTATTATACACGAACTATGCTAATAGATAAACAGTCAATAGTATGACTAGCTATTGCACTTTTTTATTAAAAAATTAGCAAATTAATTAATTTTAGAAAAACTTTGCAAAATTTATTTTTTAAACTATGTTTAAACATCTTGGGTATAAAAAAAATGTATGAATACATGAGTGGCCAATAATTTTAAAATAATATCACTTTCAAGTAGATTTTATAATGGTACAATTCATAAATGTATCTACAATAAATAGTGAATTGCCATTAATGTAGAAAAGGAGAAAATTTTACCAAATGTCAAAAGTAATGTAGGAACTTTTTTTAAATTAAATTGCTTCTGACCACTGAAGATTAATCAAAAATACATTTAAGGAATTTGTAGTGAATAAAAATTGCGTATTGAAACCAAATTGTCAGAAATTTACAAATACTCATAATGATTAAAATAGTTACTTTAAAAGCGTGAAATGGGTCGTGTGACCTTCATATTTGCTACCTGCGCGCACGCCGTGCTGTCATTCTTTTGTGTTATGTTAGACAAAGAGGGTCTGAATCGGCTAGGTGCGAGAGAGAGGAAATAAATGTAAAACATCAGGTAAGCACTCATACTTTTAGTGCGTTTCTCGACTTGCTCGACTTCGCATGTGTTTATTTAGTTTCCGTTTGCAATTATCGTGATTTACTTTGAATCAGTGTTAAAACGACCACGTGGCTATTTTATTGGACTATTCGTTTTGCTTACTGATTTGGACTTGTTTTGTTTGGTGATATTTGCGACGATTTGGTTTGTTTTTGGACTAAACTGGACTTTTGTGTTTTTGTGTATCAAAATGCCACGTCAGTATACGGCACAAGAATATGCAAATATGCATTACATTTATGGAGAATGCAGAGGTAACGCAAATGCAGCTGCAGCGCTCTATATGGAGAGATACCCTAATGCGCGCCACCCAGACTACCGCGTATTTATTCGTGTCCACGGTTGTTACTCCGAAGGAAGATTGCCTGGTAGTGGTGTCGGTGGTACAAGCAGTGGAAGAATCGCTCGTCTTGATGTAGAAGAAGCCGTGCTTGAGGAAGTCGAAAACGATCCTTCTACCTCTACACGAACAATAGCTCGACGCACAGGTATCGGAAAATCGACCGTGCACGATATTTTGAAAAAAAATAAATTCCACCCTTACCACGTTACACGCGTGCAAACTCTCCAACCAAGAGATTATGCAGCTAGATTGCGTTTTTGCCGACAAATGCTGGCAAAAATCGAAGAAGACCCGCAATTTTTTAATAAAATTCTGTGGAGCGACGAGTCAACATTCAAAAGAGATGGATACATGAATCTTCATAATTTACACGGTTGGGAATTAGAAAATCCCCATCTTATGCGTGAAGATAGATCCCAATACCAATTTAAAATCAATTATTGGACTGGAATATTAAGTGGAATAATAATCGGGCCATTTGAATTACCGGGGAATTTAACAGGGCAAAGTTATTTGGAGTTTCTTCAAAATGATCTCCCCAATTTATTAGAAGAAGTGCCCGAGGAGCTGAGGGAGTCATATTGGTTGCAAAATGACGGCTGTCCTGCGCATTATGCTGTATCTGTTCGTGCATTTTTAAATAACACGTACCCAGATAGATGGATCGGGCGGCTAGGGCCAATTTTGTGGCCTCCACGTTCACCGGACCTAAATCCATTGGATTTTTTTTATTGGGGCTGCCTTAAAGAGGAAGTATACTGTAAGCCTATAAGGTCTTTAGAAGAATTAAGAAGACGAGTCAGAGCAGCCGCATCAAAAATTAGTGAACGACGGTACACAAGACTGCTCCGTAGATCATTTATCCGTAGATGTAGGGCCTGCATAAGAGTGGGAGGCCGGCAGTTTGAACATTTATTATAAACGAATGATAATAAAGTGTTGTTTATGTTAAATGTTGTTTTTTATTAATCCCCAAAGTTCAGGTACAATTAAATTTAAAAAATGTTCCCATATTACAAATTTTGATATTTAGTAAAATTTTCTGCTTTTCTACATTAATCGCAATAATTCACTATTTATTGTAGATACATTTATGAATTGTACCATTATAAAATCTACTTGAAAGTGACATTATTTTAAAATTATTGGCCACTCATGTATTCATACATTTTTTTTATACCCAAGATGTTTAAACATAGTTTAAAAAATAAATTTTGCAAAGTTTTTCTAAAATTAATTAATCTGCTAATTTTTTAATAAAAAAGTGCAATAGCTAGTCATACTATTGACTGTTTATCTATTAGCATAGTTCGTGTATAATAATAAAATAACAACAAACCGATGGAATCCATTCATTTCTGATCGTAGTGTTCATAAAAGTAAAACAAGGTAAAAAAAATTAGACCTTTCTTTTAAAAAAATCATAACTTAGGTACTACTTATGATATATTTTGTTTCAATTTTTTTTCTGAACGGCCATAAGTTATACTATAAGACATTTCAAGGTTATCCATTCATTACCGGACACCCTGTATAAAAAAAAAAAAAAACATACAGACGAATTGAGAACCTCCTCCTTTTGTAAGTCGGTTAAAAATGGTCCCCAACCACAGACCAACCCCGGCAAGTGTAGCTTAATCAGATGGATCGACCCATGCGGCTGTTATTACATAGCCCCGAGCTCCAACGTTACACCCACACATAACACCAAATAATACTCATTACCTACATCATACACAACCACACGTTACACCCACTCATAACACCAAATAATACTCATTACCTACATCATACACAACCACACGTAACACCCACTCATAACACTAAATAATACTCATTACCTACATCATACACAACCACACGTTACACCCACTCATAACACCAAATAATACTCATTACCTACATCATACACAACCACACTTTACACCCACTCATAACACCAAATAATACTCATTACCTACATCATACACAACCACACGTTACACCCACTCATAACACCAAATAATACTCATTACCTACATCATACACACCCACACTTTACACCCACTCATAACACCAAATAATACTCATTACCTACATCATACACAACCACACTTTCAACCCACTCATAACACTAAATAATACTCATTACCTACATCATACACAACCACACGTTACACCCACTCATAACACCACATAACACCAATCTCGCGTAACATCCACCACACGGATTCATAACAAGACAATACTACACTTTATACTTTAGTCGTAGTTCATAATTATACCTGCTTTTTCCTTGTTTTGTTAATTTTTCTTTTGTTAATATTTTTTATATTTTTTATTTTGCCTGCCGCAGGAAGGGATGCACCTTCCTTGCATTGTACTCAATTTAATATGCTTATTGAATGGGAGAGCGCACGTTCATAATACAAGTGTTACTTAGTTTGGAAGTCAATAGTTCCTTTTCTTGTACAGACGCCAGCACATCAAGCTACTACAATCTGTCAAATTTCTTTAATCGATTTTCAAATGTAACGCTAAAGCATTAAGTTCAAGGTTGATTGGGAAAATTTGACAGTTTCGGGTAGCTTGACCTGCTGGCGTCTGTACATTCATAATATGCAATAAACTTATTTATTAGGTTGGGGAAAAAGTCTGTATGAACTTGTAATAAAATAGTATGTATGAACTTGTAATAAAATCTCTTTGGCTATACTATTTGTATCTGGCTGGTTTTGGTATCATTGAAAGTTTAAATTTTAAAGAACATAATTCCAAATTCAAATTAGGAAAATGTGTGATTTTCATTTGTTTTTCGTACCATCAAGATGAGTGAATCTAATGAAGAAATTCGATACATTTTAAAATTTTACTACAAAAAAGGTAAAAATGCAACGCAAGCCGCGAAAAAAATTTGCGATGTTTATGGACCTAGTGTAGTGTCTGTGAGAGTAGCACAAATTTGGTTTAAGCGTTTTCAATCCGGAAATTTTGATGTCAAAGATGCACGTCGCTCTGGTCGCCCTATTACGGATAAAATGGATGCCATTTTTGAAAAAGTGGAGCAAGATCGGCATATCAGTAGTTACGACGTAGCTGAAGAACTGGAAATTGACCACAAAACAGTTTTGGCGCATTTGAAAAAAACTGGGTACACAAAAAAGCTCGATATTTGGGTACCTCACGAGCTCACTGAAAGAAACCTAATGAACCGTGTACTCATTTGTGATTCTTTATTACGACGTAATGAAACCGAACCATTTTTGAAGAAGCTGATAACTGGTGATGAAAAGTGGATCACGTATGACAAGAACGTGCGAAAAAGGTCGTGGTCAAAGGCCGGTCAGGCTTCACAGACTGTGGCGAAACCCGGGTTAACTCGCAACAAGGTGATGCTGTGTGTGTGGTGGGATTGGAAGGGCATAATTCATGAGCTGTTACCACCAGGCAGAACCATCGATTCTGAACTCTACTGCGAACAACTGATGAGATTAAAGCAAGAAGTTGAGAGAAAGCGGTCGGAATTAATCAACAGAAGGGGTGTGGTTTTTCATCATGATAACGCTAGACCTCACACATCTTTAGCCACTCAGCAAAAATTAAGAGAGTTTGGCTGGGAGGTGTTAATGCATCCGCCGTATAGTCCTGACCTTGCACCTTCAGATTTCCACCTGTTTCGGTCTCTTCGAAATTCTTTAGGCAGTGTCAGGTTAACATCACGAGAGGACTGCCTAAACCACTTGTCGCGGTATTTTGACCAGAAGTCCCAAAATTTCTATAGCAATGGGATCATGTCCCTACCTACAAGATGGCAAAAAGTTATCGAACAAAATGGTACCTACATACTTTAGTTAAATGTAAATAAACTATATTAAAAAATGTTTTGCATTTTCTTAAAAAATGCGAACAAACTTTTTCCCCAACCTATTATTTATTTTTTATTAATTATTGTTTTGTCCGCTGTGCTGTCACAATCAACGTTCGGCAACTCAATCTGTCATGCCACCAAGACACAGGCTGTGCCTAGTTTGTCCGCTGTGCGGTCACAATCAACGTTCGGCAACTCAATCTGTCATGCCACCAAGACACAGGCTGTGCCTTGTTTGTCCGCTGTGCTGTCACAATCAACGTTCGGCAACTCAATCTGTCATGCCACCAAGACACAGGCTGTGCCTAGTTTGTCCGTTGTGCTGTCACAATCAACGTTCAGCAACTCAATCTGTCATGCCACCAAGACACAGGCTGTGCCTAGTTTGTCCGCTGTGCTGTCACAATCAACGTTCGGCAACTCAATCTGTCATGCCACCAAGACACAGGCTGTGCCTAGTTTGTCCGTTGTGCTGTCACAATCAACGTTCAGCAACTCAATCTGTCATGCCACCAAGACACAGGCTGTGCCTAGTTTGTCCGCTGTGCTGTCACAATCAACGTTCGGCAACTCAATCTGTCATGCCACCAAGACACAGGCTGTGCCTAGTTTGTCCGCTGTGCTGTCACAATCAACGTTCGGCAACTCAATCTGTCATGCCACCAAGACACAGGCTGTGCCTAGTTTGTCCGCTGTGCTGTCACAATCAACGTTCGGCAACTCAATCTCTCATGCCACCAAGACACAGGCTGTGCCTAGTTTGTCCGCTGTGCTGTCACAATCAACGTTCGGCAACTCAATCTGTCATGCCACCAAGACACAGGCTGTGCCTAGTTTGTCCGCTGTGCTGTCACAATCAACGTTCGGCAACTCAATCTGTCATGCCACCAAGACACAGGCTGTGCCTAGTTTGTCCGCTGTGCTGTCACAATCAACGTTCGGCAACTCAATCTGTCATGCCACCAAGACACAGGCTGTGCCTAGTTTGTCCGCTGTGCTGTCACAATCAACGTTCGGCAACTCAATCTGTCATGCCACCAAGACACAGGCTGTGCCTAGTTTGTCCGCTGTGCTGTCACAATCAACGTTCGGCAACTCAATCTCTCATGCCACCAAGACACAGGCTGTGCCTAGTTTGTCCGCTGTGCTGTCACAATCAACGTTCAGCAACTCAATCTGTCATGCCACCAAGACACAGGCTGTGCCTAGTTTGTCCGCTGTGCTGTCACAATCAACGTTCGGCAACTCAATCTGTCATGCCACCAAGACACAGGCTGTGCCTAGTTTGTCCGCTGTGCTGTCACAATCAACGTTCGGCAACTCAATCTGTCATGCCACCAAGACACAGGCTGTGCCTAGTTTGTCCGTTGTGCTGTCACAATCAACGTTCAGCAACTCAATCTGTCATGCCACCAAGACACAGGCTGTGCCTAGTTTGTCCGCTGTGCTGTCACAATCAACGTTCGGCAACTCAATCTGTCATGCCACCAAGACACAGGCTGTGCCTAGTTTGTCCGCTGTGCTGTCACAATCAACGTTCGGCAACTCAATCTGTCATGCCACCAAGACACAGGCTGTGCCTAGTTTGTCCGCTGTGCTGTCACAATCAACGTTCGGCAACTCAATCTCTCATGCCACCAAGACACAGGCTGTGCCTAGTTTGTCCGCTGTGCTGTCACAATCAACGTTCAGCAACTCAATCTGTCATGCCACCAAGACACAGGCTGTGCCTAGTTTGTCCGCTGAGCTGTCACAATCAACGTTCGGCAACTCAATCTGTCATGCCACCAAGACACAGGCTGTGCCTAGTTTGTCCGCTGTGCTGTCACAATCAACGTTCGGCAACTCAATCTGTCATGCCACCAAGACACAGGCTGTGCCTAGTTTGTCCGCTGTGCTGTCACAATCAACGTTCGGCAACTCAATCTGTCATGCCACCAAGACACAGGCTGTGCCTAGTTTGTCCGCTGTGCTGTCACAATCAACGTTCGGCAACTCAATCTGTCATGCCACCAAGACACAGGCTGTGCCTAGTTTGTCCGCTGTGCTGTCACAATCAACGTTCGGCAACTCAATCTGTCATGCCACCAAGACACAGGCTGTGCCTAGTTTGTCCGCTGTGCTGTCACAATCAACGTTCGGCAACTCAATCTGTCATGCCACCAAGACACAGGCTGTGCCTAGTTTGTCCGCTGTGCTGTCACAATCAACGTTCGGCAACTCAATCTGTCATGCCACCAAGACACAGGCTGTGCCTAGTTTGTCCGCTGTGCTGTCACAATCAACGTTCGGCAACTCAATCTGTCATGCCACCAAGACACAGGCTGTGCCTAGTTTGTCCGCTGTGCTGTCACAATCAACGTTCGGCAACTCAATCTGTCATGCCACCAAGACACAGGCTGTGCCTAGTTTGTCCGCTGTGCTGTCACAATCAACGTTCGGCAACTCAATCTGTCATGCCACCAAGACACAGGCTGTGCCTAGTTTGTCCGCTGTGCTGTCACAATCAACGTTCGGCAACTCAATCTGTCATGCCACCAAGACACAGGCTGTGCCTAGTTTGTCCGCTGTGCTGTCACAATCAACGTTCGGCAACTCAATCTGTCATGCCACCAAGACACAGGCTGTGCCTAGTTTGTCCGCTGTGCTGTCACAATCAACGTTCAGCAACTCAATCTGTCATGCCACCAAGACACAGGCTGTGCCTAGTTTGTCCGCTGTGCTGTCACAATCATCGTTCGGCAACTCAATCTGTCATGCCACCAAGACACAGGCTGTGCCTAGTTTGTCCGCTGTGCTGTCACAATCAACGTTCAGCAACTCAATCTGTCATGCCACCAAGACACAGGCTGTGCCTAGTTTGTCCGCTGTACTGTCACAATCAACGTTCGGCAACTCAATCTGTCATGCCACCAAGACACAGGCTGTGCCTAGTTTGTCCGCTGTGCGGTCACAATCAACGTTCGGCAACTCAATCTGTCATGCCACCAAGACACAGGCTGTGCCTAGTTTGGGGCCCATGGCTATTTCTACTTTGCATTTTTATTATTTTCATTGTATTTTATGTCTGTATGTTACCTTACTTGTGTGAGTGTAAATAAATTATTCTTATTCTTAAATACATGACCGTTGGATTCCGGTCATATACAGTATCGGCCATGCCACCAAGACACAGGCTGTGCCTAGTTTGTCCGCTGTGCTGTCACAATCAACGTTCGGCAACTCAATCTGTCATGCCACCAAGACACAGGCTGTGCCTAGTTTGTCCGCTGTGCTGTCACAATCAACGTTCGGCAACTCAATCTGTCATGCCACCAAGACACAGGCTGTGCCTAGTTTGTCCGCTGTGCTGTCACAATCAACGTTCGGCAACTCAATCTGTCATGCCACCAAGACACAGGCTGTGCCTAGTTTGTCCGCTGTGCTGTCACAATCAACGTTCGGCAACTCAATCTGTCATGCCACCAAGACACAGGCTGTGCCTAGTTTGTCCGCTGTGCTGTCACAATCAACGTTCGGCAACTCAATCTGTCATGCCACCAAGACACAGGCTGTGCCTAGTTTGTCCGCTGTGCTGTCACAATCAACGTTCGGCAACTCAATCTGTCATGCCACCAAGACACAGGCTGTGCCTAGTTTGTCCGCTGTGCTGTCACAATCAACGTTCGGCAACTCAATCTGTCATGCCACCAAGACACAGGCTGTGCCTAGTTTGTCCGCTGTGCTGTCACAATCAACGTTCGGCAACTCAATCTGTCATGCCACCAAGACACAGGCTGTGCCTAGTTTGTCCGCTGTGCTGTCACAATCAACGTTCGGCAACTCAATCTGTCATGCCACCAAGACACAGGCTGTGCCTAGTTTGTCCGCTGTGCTGTCACAATCAACGTTCGGCAACTCAATCTGTCATGCCACCAAGACACAGGCTGTGCCTAGTTTGTCCGCTGTGCTGTCACAATCATCGTTCAGCAACTCAATCTGTCATGCCACCAAGACACAGGCTGTGCCTAGTTTGTCCGCTGTGCTGTCACAATCAACGTTCAGCAACTCAATCTGTCATGCCACCAAGACACAGGCTGTGCCTAGTTTGTCCGCTGTACTGTCACAATCAACGTTCGGCAACTCAATCTGTCATGCCACCAAGACACAGGCTGTGCCTAGTTTGTCCGCTGTGCGGTCACAATCAACGTTCGGCAACTCAATCTGTCATGCCACCAAGACACAGGCTGTGCCTAGTTTGGGGCCCATGGCTATTTCTACTTTGCATTTTTATTATTTTCATTGTATTTTATGTCTGTATGTTACCTTACTTGTGTGAGTGTAAATAAATTATTCTTATTCTTAAATACATGACCGTTGGATTCCGGTCATATACAGTATCGGCCAAGTCGGCCAGTATCCGCCAAACTGCTTCGGAAGTACTGATGTAGCGACCAGACTGGTACTTGGTCACTTCGTCTCGCTTAGTGATCTGCAAAGCGAATGTTGCCTGGGCGCTGCCCTGATTGAAATCAAGACGACTGTCCTGCTAGGAGGTCACAGGTTATTTCCTTCCCCTTAGGGTTGGGGGCGATGGTGATGAAGGGGTCCGGGCGTCCGAACTTTCGCACATAACAAAATGTCTCCTGAGTTCGTTCGTACAAAAAATAAATAAAATAAAATTCCTTTAATTCAGATAAGTTAGTGATCCATACAACAACTTAAACAGCAGACAGATATGTATCAAATTACCCGCTTTACAAAGGATCTCCACAGCGAAGACGAGACCCTGTCAGCTAACGTCCTCAAGATTCCGTTGCAGCTGGCACGCATTCTGTAGATCAAGGACACCGTTTTTTTGCGCATGATGGCATGAAAGCCATCAGTGCGATACAGCGCAAACATTCCTCATGCACTACAGAACCGAGGCAGCCCCAACATCATCCTGAAGATGTTATTATACTGGATGCGCAGGACCTCCAGTGACCTTTTGGTGTGACTGACCCACAGATTCCCCGTATAAAAGCTCTGACAATATGCCTTAAACAAGGTGACCTTGACTTGTTCAGAGCATCGCAAGAATCTGCGGGCCAGCATGTTACCTCGGACAGCCAGGGCCCTGCGCTCCCTCTCAATGTCCAGATCGTCCTCAAGACCGTCGGTAAGAAAATGTCCTAAATATTTAAATTTCGAGACACGATTTATGCTCAAGCCATTTAAGGTAATAATGTGTGAATTCGCAGGACATCCACCGGCGGCCTTGAAGACCATATATTCAGTTTTACTGACATTGTACAAAAGTCCATGTACCTCTGCATAGGCCTCACACTCTCTCAACAACTCAGCGAGGCCCCCCACCGTCGGGCTCAGCAGCGCCATATCGTCCGCGTAACTAATATTGTTGACACAAACGCCATCTATCGAGCACCCGACACGATTACTACTGAGCCCGACGATGAGGTCGTTTACATATAAGTTGAAAAGCAGGGGTGATGTCAACCCACCCTGTCTCACCCCGCTTTCCAACCCATATGCCTCAGAGAGTGTGTTATTCCATCTCACAAAATTTGTTTGATTTGAATACCAATATTTAAACACATTGAGCACTTCCACCGGTGCACCCGTGTCCCCCAACTTTCTCCAGAGCACATCGTACGACACAAGGTCAAACGCTCTGGAGAGGTCAAGGAAACACGCATATACCGGTGTCCTGCGGTCTGTATAGTACTGGACAGTATGCTTGAGACCTACAATAGCAGCTTCTGTGCACAGCCCAGGCCTAAACCCGAACTGTGCGTCATGTAGCTTGATGTATTTATCTAAAAAGGAAGCAAGCATACCGTCCAGCACCTTCGCAATTATAGTTGCTAGAGATATGGGCCGGTAGTTCCCCTTATCCGAGATATCCCCAGTCCTGTTTTTCACAATAGGCACTACGATAGTCTTCATCAAGTCATGTGGTAAATATGAGTGACTCATGCACATCGTGAAAAACATGGCCAGGACCCTCGGTAGGTGAACCCCAGCATGGCGCAGATGCTCCACACTAAGCCCATCGTGACCGGGAGATTTACCGCCTGTCATTTTCTTTAAAACGCATCTTACTTGACTAGCCGTAAAATGTACAGACGATTCCTCCCCCTCATATCCGGGCTCAGACCTTATAAAGGGCGCTGAAGGTCCCAGCGGTGAGCGCACCTTAAAGTGTTCCCTGAACATATTCGCAATATGTACTGGTTCGCTTTTTCCATTCACACTCATCGGGAGGCCAGGCTTAACTTCATGCTTTCCAGTGGCTTTCCAGAAATTGGAGAAGTCCTTAGCCGATCTGTGTTTAGCCAGTCACGAACCGGGATTGTTGAGCCTCTAGCATATCATCTTAACTTGGTTGTGTTACACGAATGTCGCCCATGAAATTTGATATGTGACATTTCAATAAAGAAAAACGGACAGCATCCAGCACCCCATGCTGGCGGTGGCTTACGTCAGAGATGCCAGTATCCAGCACCACATGTTGGCGGTGACTTACGTCAGAGATGCCAGCATCCAGCACCACATGTTGGCGGTGACTTACGTCAGAGATGCCAGCATCCAACACCACATGTTGGCGGTGACTTACGTCAGAGATGCCAGCATCCAGCACTCCATGCTGGCGGTGGCTTACGTCAGAGATGACAGCATCCAGCACCACATGTTGGCGGTGGCTTACGTCAGAGATGCCAGCATCCAGCACCACATGTTGGCGGTGACTTACGTCAGAGATGCCAGCATCCAGCACTCCATGCTGGCGGTGGCTTACGTCAGAGATGCCAGCATCCAGCACCACATGTTGGCGGTGACTTACGTCAGAGATTCCAGCATCCAGCACTCCATGCTGGCGGTGGCTTACGTCAGAGATGCCAGCATCCAGCACCACATGTTGGCGGTGACTTACGTCAGAGATGCCAGCATCCAGCACCACATGTTGGCGGTGGCTTACGTCAGAGATGCCAGCATCCAGCACCACATGTTGGCGGTGACTTACGTCAGAGATGCCAGCATCCAGCACTCCATGCTGGCGGTGCACAGTATGTCGCCTAGAACATGCTAGCCGGACAAAAACAACATTAACAATTCAGAGAATCGTTAATGAGGGTAGTTAGAGCATTAATGGTTTATCATAGACAAATTGATATCTTTTGTCGGATTCACACAAGAAAAAGAGCAACTTACGCCAAAGTCGTGTAAAGAAATGAAACAGAACGATCAGATTTTTTGTTTCACGTCGCGTGTCGCGTTTTTCAAGGTTAGCACACTACTTTGATAAACAAACTTTGACAGTTATTGTGAAGCTAGCTATCGTCCTCTTAAAAATACAGTTTTAAGCGCTTTAAGTAAATTAATATAAGTTATATTTTGTTGTGAATAATTTAGACTTAATATTTAAACTTTTTTTTTTTTATATAAGTAATAAATTTAACAAATTGCTTAGAATATACAATGTAAGTTATAATAGGTGTAGTATAATGTTATCTGATTATTTATCACAACTTAATTACTCAGACACGAACTTGTAGAGGTGCAGAAATAAAATAGCTGTCTAGTCTAGGTAAATACAGTTAAGTGTATTTACCTAGACTAATATTATAATAATTTCAGTTATAGATATAAATATATCCTATACGTTTAGTTTAAACTTAAGATAATGTAACGCAAAATATCGCTACTGCTTAGATATTGAAAATATATGTTAAATAAATTCAATGACTGCTCTATTTGAAAAGTACTGTCGTCCGATATGGCCTGAAACACAGGTTTAAATAAACCTAGCTCGGGCAACGCACTACATTACCTTCAGAATTCTATTAATTTATAGGCTTAGTTTAATGTTATATACTGACTTATAATATGTACACTTATAATATGTACATACTTATACGTTGTATTTTGACTGGCCTGTTGGTCTAGTGGTTAGTGGCCCTGACTGCTATGCCGGAGGTCGTGGGTTCGATTCCCACCCAGGACAAATGTTTGTGTGATGAGCATGATCATTTGTTCTGTGTCTGGGTGTAATTTATCTATATATGTATGTATTTAGAAATATATAAGTATGTTTATCAGTTGTCTAGTACTCATAACACAAGCTCTGCTTAGCTTGAGGCTAGACGGCGTTGTGTGATAGTTGTGGAATATTATTATTATTATTATTATTATACTTTTGTAAACATACTATTTCAATAAATAATATTATTTATTATTATTATCATAATTTAAAAAACAACATGGTGCGGTGTAGCCGTGTAGGTGTAAAAGTGTTAATGGAACGAAAATGCCAGATTTGTCTTTTATTTCGTAAGTATACCACTCTTTATCAGTTACTAGGCTTTCAATAAAATTTTATTGTGTTCATACATTGTGTATAATGTGCCCTACACGTAAATTCACCGTAAATTGATCGATAAAAAACACAAAAATAACAATTATTAATTCTTACCTAAGAACTTTGGTGTTGCCAACTTTTCTGTAAATTTTTACTCACTATTATGGGAAATATGTACCTATTCTGCATTGCGTTTTAATTATACAATATACTATAACAAAAGCCTTATTGTTCCTTTTAACATGATTGTACTCATGATAACAAACAACTTGTACTATAGGACCAAACCAGAATTTGCGAAAAAAAAAACCAGCTGTGCCATACATTCATGTTCGCATAACTCGTCAAAATGTAGGGAGCAGCTGATTTTTTTTTGCGATTTCCGTTTTGGTAAAAGTTGTTTGTTATACAGGGCTCATGAGTACAATCATGTGTTAAAAGGATCAACAGGGTTTGCGTTACATATTGTATATCTGAAAGAATGAATGGCTTGTTGCAGTTTTCCTGGACATGATAATTTACGTCGAAATTGGATTGGACAGTACGAAAACATTGGACGCCAAAACCGTCATCAAAAATATGCAACAGACATTTTGAGAAAACGTCTACATCACGCAATAAAATGATTTGAACCCAAGCAAACAATCAGAAACATTCATATGAAGCTTGTTTACTTTAAAGGACAATAACGTAAAATAAAGTCAATAAACGCTAATTAAAAGTAAACATGTTGTATTATTTTCTCACAAAGCCAGAACCTATTATCACATAAGAAATGATAGGTATTTAGAATCACATCATCATCATCCATCGTCGCCGTCACCACAACTTATTTGAGTTCGCCAGCATGTCTTCTTCCACACCTTTATGATTCCTCGGCATCACATGCGTATACCAATGATATTAAATTTATCAGTGTCACTTTCAGGCTTTCTCTTACATAGGTAGTGACGCCAGCCCATCAAGCTACCCAAAACTGTCAAATTTTCCCAATCAACCTTGAACCCAATACTTTAGTGATAAAGTTGAAAATTTATAAAAGAAATTTGACAGATTGTAGCTTGATGTGCTGGCGTCTGTACTTACTAATTTCTAATCCTGTCCAATCTCCGAACACTTTTGTAGTTAGAATAACACACACACAAAACACATTACACAAATTGTGGGAAGAAAATTTCCTCACACGGTAACCCTAAATAGAGTGACGTAATTTCTTTTGTCTCTTTCTGCGAAACGCATTCTCTGTAATACATTTTGCGAGTCGTAGACTGTCAATAGACCAGTTTTTCATCCTACTAACTATAATATTACAGATGCAAGTCTGTATGCTTGATACCTTCTGACGCCCTGAACCGCTGTTCTAAATTAACGCGAGCGAAGCCGCGGACAAAAGCTACTAATAATATAAATGCGAAAGAAAGTTTGTTTGTTAATATTTCACGCCTAAACCACTGAACCGATCATCCTGAACTGCATATACGTTGTCACGTGTACAGAAACGGACATAAGGTACCTTTCATCCCGAAAAAAAGTACTGTTCCCGAGGAAAACAACAATAACGTTCTTATGATAATAGATGGCGCCACGTGTCTTTCGAATCATGATTGAATTATATTATTATAGAAACTTTATTAGTGTGTTAAGTTTTTTTTTTTATCTTAAATACATCTTAGGTACTTAATACCTAATACATTTTGTGAGTGTAGAGTGTCAATAGACCGGTTTTTCATAATACTATAAGAAAGTGAGTTTGTTTGTTTACGCTTTCACGCTAAAACCGCTGAACGAATTTGGATGAAATTTGGCACATGAGTAGAAGGATTTAGCCTCGATTAGGACATAGGATACTTTTGAACCCGGCATCGGCAGTGCGTTCCCGCGGGATAAGTTCCGACAGCACGCGGGCAACAGCTAGTAATAATATTATGCTAAAGTTTGGATGTTTGTTACTCAATCACGCCAGAACGGCTGAACGGATCTAGATGAATTTTAGCACAGAGATAGATTATAGTCTGGAATAGCACATAGGATACTTTTTATCCCGGAAAAACGTACGGTTCCCGTGGGATAATTTCCAACAAGCACGCGGGCGAAGCCGCTGGTAAAGGCTATTTCTATATAAATCCCACTAAATTGTATGTAATTACGAAGTTACTTATACAGTTCTCAATTAGATTTCATTGAAATTGGATATGTTCATCGCGAACAGTTTCCAATATGTAGGTGTATATGTATGTGATTACGATACCTACACAAGAGTCAAGGGCTAATAAGTCTTAATAGTGCATTGATAGACATTGGCGCCGATTCCCATGTTCACAAACTAAACTAAATTAAGGTTCAGTGCATCAAATAGAAAGAAAAATCTTTCTATTCCATTAAGAAAGGGACAGAAGATAAATATTAGTTAAGTCCTGTTAAATTAGTCAGCGCCTGACGTAAATTGACGTAGTAGTAAGCAATTTTTAATCACGTCTAAACTTGTCTATGTATCTTAATTTGACAAGACTTAACTGTGATTTATCTTCTATTCTTTTCTTACTGAAATAGAAAGAAAATGATGCACTGAACTTTAATTTAATTTAGTTTGTAAACAAGGGAAGCGGCGCCATTGTTTGTTCACAAGCAGTCAAGCGTATCGTGCCACTTTCGAGAGCAACAGTCTAGGCGCTTTACATCTAATCAATGTCAACTTGGGCTGTATTCAATCGCAGGAGTCTGCAATTCCTGAATATACTTCAATAGATTCATTTACCGTCCAGACTTGTCACAAATCAATACATCAAAGCCTCTGAGAACAGCCCACAGAGACAGGGAGTGGGCACACAGAGACAGGGAGTGGGCTTACAGAGACAGGGAGTGGGCACACAGAGACAGGGAGTGGGCCCACAGAGACAGGGAATGGGCACACAGAGACAGGGAGTGGGCCCACAGAGACAGAGAGTGGGCCCACAGAGACAGGGAGTGGGCACACAGAGACAGTGAGTGGGCCCACAGAGACAGGGAGTGGGCACACAGAGACAGGGAGTGGGCCCACAGAGCCAGGGAGTGGGCCCACAGAGACAGTGAGTGGGCACACAGAGACAGGGAGTGGGCACACAGAGACAGGGAGTGGGCCCACAGAGACAGGGAGTGGGCCCACAGAGACAGTGAGTGGGCACACAGAGACAGGGAGTGGGCACACAGAGACAGGGAGTGGGCCCACAGAGACAGGGAGTGGGCTTTAAGACAGCCCGCAGCTGAGGCACAAGACATAATAACCAAAAATAAATTAAGGAAGACTACCTACAAAAAGAAATGAGATTCCATCAAAAACATAACATGTACAAAAATGCACAAGTCTCGCAACGCAGTTTTCTGCCGTAAAAAGCGTCTCCTCATACAGAGAAGGCGCGAGGCCTCCTCTGTATGAGGAGAGGCCTCCTCTGTACGAGGAGAGGCCTCCTATGTACGAGGAGCGGCCTCCTCTGTACGAGGAGAGGCCTCCTATGTACGAGGAGAGGCCTCCTCTGTATGAGGAGAGGCCTTTGCCCTGCAGTGGGACAACAATAATTTGGTGTTCATTTATGGGACTTTTGTATGAAAACATTAATTGATAATCGTACAACACAGTGCGACCGCACCCCTGCCTCGGCGACTGACGCCCTCTCCGGTACCTTGTTGACTCGAGAGCTCCCGGGTGCTTTCGGGCCGGACACTGAGTGGGCCCCCAAACACCGCAGGCCCGACACCGCGGGCCCCGGTGGTGGCCCGTATCACTTTGCACCATAGAAGTCATAGATAATAACTATAGTAGTTACGCCACTGCCCGGAATAAAGAACACGCGCCGGATAGAGACACTCTCGGCAACAACATCAAACTAACCTAACACAGTGAGGAGCACGTTGTCGAGGAAAAACGTGAAGTAGATGAGAGCGAAGGCGATGGCGCCGGACGAGTCGCCTGCCTCCTGCATGCTGAGAGCCACTGTCGCCTCACACGAAGCACACTACCGCCTCGAACGGAGCGCAGCGCGCGAATGAACGCCGCGCCGCCGTCGCCTCAGCTCCGCGACTGTTGCGGCGCGATAACAACTCGATGCGATACATTTTCCATCAGCACGCAACAGAGCGTGTGCGCTTCCTGATTCAATTTTCTGGTCCGCGCACTGTAATGGCGCCCAACGCGGGACTCACTGATTGATTCGATAAATAAGTTGAGGCGAACACGAACACACGACAGCGTCGCGTTGCCGTCGCTCGCCACTCGAAGTCGTGCTTCCAATACTTCTCGCAACAGCTGGACTAAGGAATATGATTCACGCTAGTATCCCCGAAGGCGTAGGCACGGCCATTCGTGCCATTGTGACATGTGGGCTGACAGGAATAAAGGGTGTATCCACTTTCATATAGCCGTATACGTAGCCGTAACTAGAAGTCACAAATGATAAACTAGGACCATCGAAGTAAAATAAATAAAAGTTAATTACTAATAACAAAACAAAACCAAGGTCAGCAAGACGACCAGTCACCACAAGCAGCACCCGTTCACGAGTATGGCGCAAAGATCAGCCATCACCCTCCGCGCCATATTTGAGGGAAGGAGGCAACCCGACCCCGGACGCTACCGCAAGCAGTGACATCTAAGGGAGCATGACAAACTTGCTGCCGGTCACTAGCTAACCACATATTGCAATACCATTCATACAAAAACATTGTAATGAGTAAATTATGTCAACATTAAAAAAAAATGACTTTTACAGTCAAAGAAAATAAATAATTATACGAATTCATATAACCTGTCAGAGGTAAGCTAATTCTGGAGAAAGAACAAACATTGTCTTGAGTTAATCACAGCGACCAACTATTCTTCTCGTTTAAGTAGTCGTTGATAGAATAGTATGCCTTTGAACAAAGGTTAGATTTTACTTAAGCTTTAAACGCTTTGAAGGGCAAAAAAAGGGGCAAATGTAACAAAGAAGAGAGTAGCTTGTTATAAAAGGATATACTAAGCCCAACAGTTATGAACCTTATGAAGCCGGTGATACGGAGCACATAATTTGTCCTTATTTCTGGTGTTAACATTGTTTTTAGTGTATAAATGTATATTTTGTCATATGCAGCCTTGATACAACATAGAGGCTTTCCTGTAACCTGCATATAGTAGGTACCATTTTCAAGCTCTGTACCAAAAATCAATTAAATAGGAGCAGTAGTTTAGTCTCAAATAATTTTTAAAGTTTTTCTCCCGTTTGAACACGATGTATCTTTCCTAACAGCTGATTATGTCTTTAAGCATAGGTCAAGCACTTTAAAACGATAAATCGATGCGTTGTTGCCGCTCTGACGCAAGTCACAAGTACAACCAATTTTCGCTAAAAAGCGAAATGCACTTTCATGACGAGAGTGACAATCATAGCAAGACATCCCGCGCGTAAAAGAAATGGAAATAGGTCAGTGTGTTGCTATTGCATCCTAGATCCCTGCCATCGGTGGGCCTCTAAAAAACATTTTGTTCAGTGCGCCGATGCTATCCTTTTGGAACGTATGTTTTGTTTAACTCGCGCGCTTTATTGTGACAGGACACGTACTCGTAACTTGGGATTATTATTATTTAGTGTTCGTGATTTTTTTGGGATTGACTGTTTTTTATTGTGATATGACACATAATTAAACTTTGGTTGTGTGTGTGTGTAATTAAGTGTTCAACAATGCCTCGTGAAACTTACACGGTATCAGAATAATAATAATAAAGATTTATTTTTCTCCCACTTACAAAATAAAGGTCTTATTGTAAAAAAAGAATAATAAGAAAAGGTACCTACTAATAAAAAAAAAATAAAAAAACAAAATCAAAATATAAATGCGTGTGTTTGTTAGTGCGTGATGTCCGAGTGTGAAGTGGAAGGTGTAGTGTGTGTGTGTGTGTGTGTGTGTGTGTGTGTGTGTGTGTGAAGAGAGAGGAGAGTAAGATGGTAAATGTGTGCGTGAAGGAGTGGCGGTATGTATTTATGAAAAACGCTAGACTAGGATAAGATAGTAAGCAGTTTTTCCGTTTCTTCATAATCAAGTCCTTACAACCACTGTGTAAGCTTCTTTTTAAATTCTACCCTAGACAAATGAACAATTGTAAGAATTTTGTTAATTTTATTATACAATCTGCTTACTCTGAAATTGAAGAAATTCTGGGCAAAAGATGTTTTTACCGGAGTCGTTTTACAGACTTCATAGAATCTCCTAGTACTACCTTTCTGAATAGCCGTAGAAACGTCAATAGATGAATGTTTTTTAATAACTGTTAGTAATATATAAAGCTGCCTGACTGTTAATACATTTGCCTCTTTATAGAGGGTTGTTGTAGCGTATAACCGTGGTTTGAATAGAGCAACTGTTAGGAGAAGTCGTTGGGCTCTTTCAACATTTAAGATACGTTTTATACGAGCCGCCCCAGGTGGAAATACCATACGATAGGATTGATTGGCAAAGGGATTCGTTCACTGTTTTAACCAGCTTCCAACTCGCTACATGCCTAAGATTTTTAAATATATGAACGAGTTTTCTTGTTCTCTGGACCAGATGTGAAATATGATGTTTGAAAGATAAGTTTTTATCGATTATTATGCCTAAGTATTTTATTGATTCTGCTCTTGATATCTTTGGGCACATGGTGCAGTTTGTGGTTACAGGATTACATGTGTATGCATAAATATTGAAATTATCAGTATGTGATGCTACATTATGTATTGTAAACTCTATATATTTAGTTTTGGTGGCATTTAAGGTGAGTTTGTTGAGAGCAAGCCAATGAGTTACTATATTGAAACCTTCTTGGGCCGCAGCAAAAGTTTCGTCCCATGAGTTACCATAAAACGTTAAAGTAGTATCGTCGGCATAAGACATTATATGACAGTTTCTAATGTTTAGCTGGCAAAGATCGTTAATATAGCAAAGGAAAGGGGGGGGGGGGGGCTAAGAGACTGCCTTGTGGTATTCCAATATTTATTAGTTTTTCTTCACTCAGCGTATTGCCTATGCGAACTGACTGATCTCTATCTTCTAAGTAGTTCTGGAATAGTTTTAATTGTATGTCCCTTATTCCCATATGTTCTAGCTTGGATATTAATTTACGGCACACCGTATCAAAAGCTTTCTGAAGGTCTAAAAAGATAGTCAAGCATTTTTTTCTATTATCTAATTTACTTACAATAAGTTCAGTAAATGTATGAATACAGTCAGTTGTAGATTTTCCTTTTCTGAAGCCATACTGGTTAGGTGATAAGATATTTTTATCTTCTAAGAATTTTACAAATCTGTTATTAATAATCCTTTCAAATACCTTTGAAATAGAGGTGAGCAAAGAAATTGGCCGATAATTTGCCACTTCCTCCTTGCTACCGCTCTTAAAAACAGGGATAACAATTGGTTTTTTTAGGGATTCTGGAAAAATGCCTTCTAATAAACATCTATTCAGGATGTAAGTGAGGGAAGGGACTATATAGTTTTTAAAAAATTTAAGGACCGTTGGTATTATATTGTCTCACCCTACTCCGCAATCTGAACGAAGGTTGCTGATAACTCTTTCTAGTTCCTCTTCAGATGTCTCCAGAAGCACAAAAGAGTTACAGGAGGACTTGAAATTTACCGCGTTCGTTGGGAGTGGAGAAAGACCAGTTGGAATTTTACTTTTCAACTCCATGCCCACGTTTACATAGTAGGAATTTACTGCATTAACTGAGTCTTGTGATGATGTTTTAATATGTAAAAGCTCCAACGGTGGTGCGTTTGAACTTTTGAGATTAGTAATAGTTTTAATTGCGGACCAGAGTCTTTTGTTGTTACTTCCAGCCGAAATAAGTATATTCCTGTCATATTGTCTCTTACATTTTTTTATTATGTCATTACAAAAGTTTCTATACCTTTTGTAGGATATTTTTAAGATATTATTGTCAGGATTGTGTTTTAGTTTGTAATGCATTCTGTCCCTTGTTCTTATGCACCTCAGGAGGCCAGGCGTGATCCACGGTTTTATGGTAATTTTATTTCTTTGAATTTTAATGTTTATTGTGTTATTTATTATGATTTTTTGTAAGTTTTGAATAAAATAAGTCATGAGGTCATTGGGATTTATGTTATTGTCGTGTACATTAATAAAATCAATATTTTTGCAGTCATTGTTCAGATTCTCAAAGTCAATTTTGTTCACAAATTTTGCTTTGTGATTATGTCCACTTAAGCGCAAACAGAAAAGGGTAGCTTCGTGATCTGTAACTGCAGATTGAAGAATAAATGTAAGAGAAGAAACCTTAGTTTTAATTATCACATGGTCCAGACAGCTAGATCCTCTAGTTTGTTCATAATGTGCTGGTATCATACCAAAGAAAGAAAGCAGGTCGAGATAGCTTGATGTAGTTACATTTGAGTCTTTGATATTTATATTTATGTCACCCATCAAAATTACATTTTTGAAACCGGTTAGTTTTAATAATAGTTCCTGTAAAGTGCGTAAGAAAAGATCTAATGTGTGAAAACTAGGCGGTCTGTATATTGCAATTATGGCGGTCTTTTTATTTATTTTAATAAGTAGGTAGGCAATTCGCTTCTAAGATGTTTGGTTCCTCTATAATGAAGTCAATGTCGTTATTTATGTAAATGACTACACCGTCGTTTTGGTTGTAGTTTCGTGTCGTTAAAACGCTAGAGTAGCCAGGTATATGCAGCAAGTTATTAACGGATGAGAGCCAACATTCAGACAGAATTATAATATTCGTTTTAGTAAAGTATTTAGGCTGAGTTAATTTTTGTTAATACTTCTAATATTTTGTTGTAATATTTTTAAAAATGAATTTGGTTTAGTTAAGGTAGCTTTACAAGATTCAGGTTCACAGCTGTACAATTCCGTCAGAACCAAATTTTCTAAATTTTTTATATTGTTTAGATCAGCGAATGTATGTTTATAGTAAATTGTTGGTGTCTGGGTTTGTGATTGCGGAGTGAATGTATGTATAATAAGTTATATAATATGTTAAGCGTTTTTCTTTTTGAGTGTGTGTGATGAATGTTAATATTGAATTCTTACGAGTATTAATAAAAATATTAATATATGATGGTGAGTGGAAATAATTGTGAATGAGTGTATTTATGAGTGAAATGTGTATAGTTGGGTGGAAATGCGTATGAGTAGATACTAAGTTTTTGTAAAAAAAAACAAGTAAGACATGCAAAAACGAAATTGATAAAGTTACAAAATTACAACACAGATTATATAGTCAGATTTTCGGTACCAGTTTTTCAACATCGGCTTCACATTTAACTATTATTGACTTTTCAGGTTCACTTTTTCGCAGGAAAACTTTACCAGCTGATGACTAACAGTATGAATAGTTATGTTCTTTTGCAAATTTTCTAGCTAGGTAAAAGAGATGTTGGGTTTGAGGAGGCAAGAAGTCAGACACATAGATGGGTGTGGCAGGGCCGTCCATATTTAGGTGTACAGAGTTGAGCTTATTCTGCTTGTTATTTGAGTTGAAATGTCTCGCCATTTTAATTATGTTTTTTTTAGTAGTAGTGCTAGCTATTGGCTGTATTTAATACAATCAAACTGAGCTCTTCTTCACTTTCTTTTAAAGATAATGGGATATTTTTAATTTCCAGCTTTTTGGTGTACAACATCCGCTCCAAGTTGTCAACTCTTTCCTCAAGCTGTTGAATATACTTGCGATCTGTCCTCTTTTCAGATTCTAACAGGTCCAGTCTGCTCCGCATATCCTCATATTGGTTGGATGACATGACTGGTCTGAATTAAAGAAATTGAATTGAATTGAATTGAATATGCAAAGCATTCAACGAAGCATCTGTTTTATTACTACGTGATTGCTTTTGCAGTGAGAATCAAACAATTTTTGCATATCATTCATAAAGCGCTCATTTACTTCGTCCTTTTTATGCTTTCTTGTAGTAACATATTCATTTGTTTTAATAGTAGTTTCATTTGGTACCGTCCCACTTTGAGTATTTTTTTGTGTTTGCAGTGTGGTACTTTGTGCATGCGATCCCACGATTACGGGCGTTGGAGGTGTTCGAATCTGGGTATCGTTTTGTGTTGAGTTGTCAATCTGCAGTAAATTCGGTTCAACCTGTGTAGGCGTTGAAGGAGGTGTGCGACGCAGCATCATTTTATAAGTATTACTTTCCGTCCGTCCACTGCACAAACGATGACACGTGAAAATAGTAGTCAGTTAGATGCTCCAAAGTGTCTTGCAATTCACGAGGCTCGAACTCAAGACTCCAGGCTCAGTCGATTGCGGGCGAGCGGCTTATGCCTCTAGACCACTCAGTCTATAGCGATCGTTGCGAATTAGGCGATGTATTACCAGTACTAATAGAGACACAGACGTGTGTCATTGACGCGTCCGAAGGTCATTCACCTCAGTCGGAGACAAAAAGATATTTTTTAACGATCACTTTAAAACTTTGAAATCTTCTTTGCTTATTTCTCCTACAATAGTTTATGCACTGGTTTAGTTTTTTCACTGTATATTCATACTTTTATTGTGCACGTATTAGTGTAACTTTGAATCACTTTACTGCATTTTAATTTTTCAAATTACATTTTCGCGAGTACAAAATACACGTCTACTCGACACAACGTCCAGGCGGGGGGGAATACACAGAATACATTCTCCGTCAGTAAAATTTGTGCATTAATGGGATTGGAGGACACATCGAGAATGTAAAAATTTTGTGTTTTTATTGTGTATGATGTTGTGCGCGTGAAGTACGCGCACCCTTACCTACTTACCTAACATAAAAGCCAGCGCGAGTGGAGACCTAAAGGCCGCCATATACGGACTGCTCGAGCAGTTAGCCATTGATCAACATACACGGACCGCTCTTGCAGTCATAGGCAACAGCTTGAAGCTGCCATTGATAACTGCTGGCGCAGTTGATACCAACTGCTCGTCATTCAAGTACCAACATGGATAATTCCAATTAAGTTCTTGCGATTTATTTGCACTGATTAGCGCGTCACAATCTACGTCGTCCATTTTGCTCAAGAGACAAGCGTGCGGACGGGAAGCGCGCGCGATGTGGAATGAAGAGTGCAGGCGGAGGTCAGTTAAATTTATTTATAAAGGGTGGTTGCGTTTTACTCTGATTTGTAAGCTATTTAGTTTGTTTGAAAAAAAAAATATCTCATTTTTGGTGCTTTTTATTTTTGTACCGTATCGAAATAATACTAAACACGTATAGTATTCGTAGACTAATTGAATGCCTTTCTGTTTCTTTCTGTCAAAACAACTCTGTATATAAGATGTCGGCAAAGATGAATTGTGATGCCAACGTGAGAATACCAATATGTTTTAAAAACTCTCTCAGAGGAACTCTGGCACCTAGCTGATACACTGCTCGAACAGTTCGTTTTTGAAGAACAGATAGGTATATTATAAATGTCCTTCTGGCTTTGCCCCAGAGCAAATTACCATAGGACATAACGCTATAAAAATAACTAAAATAAACTAACCGAGCTGTATCAACGTCAGTGTATATGTCTTACATTCCTGACGGGCGGCGTAGGCGGCTGAACTGAGCCTTCCCGCTAGACTTGAAATATGTGTGTGGGCCCCACTGAAGTTTGGCAGCTACTGCAATGCCCAGACAAACTAACCTAACCCAACTACATTGTGAACACCGCCACGAGAACAACGAGCCACTATCTAGATATACCTACCTACATCTACATACATATTGTGAACACTGCCGCGAGAACAACGAGCCACTATCTAGATATACCTACCTACATCTACATACATATTGTGAACACTGCCGCGAGAACAACGAGCCACTATCTAGATATACCTACCTACATCCTAAGTACCAACTAGCCGCGCTTGACTCGGTGGAACGCAGAGCTAAGAGGCTCATTGGCGACGTAAAACTGGTGGATGCCAAGCTTCATAGCTTGGCTCATCGCCGCAAGGTTGCCTGCTTGTCGGTCTTCTACAGATTGTACTTCGGAGAGTGTGCCCGAGAACTCCACGACCTCATTCCACCGGCCCCCTTCTACCACCGGACATCTAGACGCACTGCCAGTTACCATCCCTACCTGGTTGCTATTCCACCAATTCGCACTAAGCGCTTCCAAATGTCTTTTATAATGCGCACAGCAAAAGAGTGGAACTCACTACCTGCGTCTGTGTTTCCGAACGTATACAACCCTAATCTCTTCAAAGTGAGAGTGAACAGGCTTCTTCTGGGTAAGCTCACTCCATCGTCGACTTTGTCTCTGTCACCTTTGACCTAGACTAGAGTCAAGAGCAAACCCATCACAAATAAAAAAAAAAAAAAAAATCCACATACATATTGTGAACACCGCCACGAGAACAACGAGCCACTATCTAGATATACCTAACTACATCTACATACATATTGTGAACACCGCCGCGAGAACAACGAGCGACTATCTAGATATACCTACCTACATCTACATACATATTGTGAACACTGCCGCGAGAACAACGAGCCACTATCTAGATATACCTACCTACATCTACATACATATTGTGAACACCGCCGCGAGAACAACGAGCCACTATCTAGATATACCTACCTACATCTACATACATATTGTGAACACCGCCACGAGAACAACGAGCCACTATCTAGATATACCTACCTACATCTACATACATATTGTGAACACAGCCGCGAGAACAACGAGCCCCTATCTAGATATACCTACCTACATCTACATACATATTGTGAACACTGCCGCGAGAACAACGAGCCACTATCTAGATATACCTACCTACATCTACATACATATTGTGACCACCGCCGCGAGAACAACGAGCCACTATCTAGATATACCTACCTACATCTACATACATATTGTGACCACCGCCGCGAGAACAACGAGCCACTATCTAGATATACCTACCTACATCTACATACATATTGTGACCACCGCCACGAGAACAACGAGCCACTATCTAGATATACCTACCTACATCTACATACATATTGTGAACACAGCCGCGAGAACAACGAGCCCCTATCTAGATATACCTACCTACATCTACATACATATTGTGAACACTGCCGCGAGAACAACGAGCCACTATCTAGATATAGCTACCTACATCTACATACATATTGTGACCACCGCCGCGAGAACAACGAGCCACTATCTAGATATACCTACCTACATCTACATACATATTGTGACCACCGCCGCGAGAACAACGAGCCACTATCTAGATATACCTACCTACATCTACATACATATTGTGACCACCGCCGCGAGAACAACGAGCCACTATCTAGATATACCTACCTACATCTACATACATATTGTGAACACCGCCGCGAGAACAACGAGCCACTATCTAGATATACCTACCTACATCTACATACATATTGTGACCACCGCCGCGAGAACAACGAGCCACTATCTAGATATACCTACCTACATCTACATACATATTGTGAACACTGCCGCGAGAACAACGAGCCACTATCTAGATATACCTACCTACATCTACATACATATTGTGACCACCGCCGCGAGAACAACGAGCCACTATCTAGATATACCTACCTACATCTACATACATATTGTGACCACCGCCACGAGAACAACGAGCCACTATCTAGATATACCTACCTACATCTACATACATATTGTGAACACAGCCGCGAGAACAACGAGCCCCTATCTAGATATACCTACCTACATCTACATACATATTGTGAACACTGCCGCGAGAACAACGAGCCACTATCTAGATATACCTACCTACATCTACATACATATTGTGACCACCGCCGCGAGAACAACGAGCCACTATCTAGATATACCTACCTACATCTACATACATATTGTGACCACCGCCGCGAGAACAACGAGCCACTATCTAGATATACCTACCTACATCTACATACATATTGTGACCACCGCCGCGAGAACAACGAGCCACTATCTAGATATACCTACCTACATCTACATACATATTGTGAACACCGCCGCGAGAACAACGAGCCACTATCTAGATATACCTACCTACATCTACATACATATTGTGACCACCGCCGCGAGAACAACGAGCCACTATCTAGATATACCTACCTACATCTACATACATATTGTGAACACTGCCGCGAGAACAACGAGCCACTATCTAGATATACCTACCTACATCTACATACATATTGTGAACACCGCCGCGAGAACAACGAGCCACTATCTAGATATACCTACCTACATCTACATACATATTGTGAACACCGCCGCGAGAACAACGAGCCACTATCTAGATATACCTACCTACATCTACATACATATTGTGACCACCGCCGCGAGAACAACGAGCCACTATCTAGATATACCTACCTACATCTACATACATATTGTGACCACCGCCGCGAGAACAACGAGCCACTATCTAGATATACCTACCTACATCTACATACATATTGTGAACACCGCCGCGAGAACAACGAGCCACTATCTAGATATACCTACCTACATCTACATACATATTGTGACCACCGCCGCGAGAACAACGAGCCACTATCTAGATATACCTACCTACATCTACATACATATTGTGAACACTGCCGCGAGAACAACGAGCCACTATCTAGATATACCTACCTACATCTACATACATATTGTGAACACTGCCGCGAGAACAACGAGCCACTATCTAGATATACCTACCTACATCTACATACATATTGTGAACACCGCCGCGAGAACAACGAGCCACTATCTAGATATACCTACCTACATCTACATACATATTGTGAACACCGTCGCGAGAACAACGAGCCACTATCTAGATATACCTACCTACATCTACATACATATTGTGACCACCGCCGCGAGAACAACGAGCCACTATCTAGATATACCTACCTACATCTACATACATATTGTGAACACCGCCGCGAGAACAACGAGCCACTATCTAGATATACCTACCTACATCTACATACATATTGTGACCACCGCCGCGAGAACAACGAGCCACTATCTAGATATACCTACCTACATCTACATACATATTGTGAACACTGCCGCGAGAACAACGAGCCACTATCTAGATATACCTACCTACATCTACATACATATTGTGAACACTGCCGCGAGAACAACGAGCCACTATCTAGATATACCTACCTACATCTACATACATATTGTGAACACCGCCGCGAGAACAACGAGCCACTATCTAGATATACCTACCTACATCTACATACATATTGTGAACACCGTCGCGAGAACAACGAGCCACTATCTAGATATACCTATCTACATTTTATTTTACTCTGCTTGTGATTCAATTGTATGTAAATGTGGTTAAGCATCTCGTCCCAGCCATCAGGCGCACAGCTGCGCCCCCCCCGCGACGCCCGCACTGTTCCCCTCCCCCTCCCGCGCTGTTGTATCACCAACCAGCTGGCGTGGTTGGTTAATAATAATAATAATATAAATCATTTATTATCAGGCTACAATGGCCCATAGATACATACCTTACAAACTAACATATATAAAGTATAAAACAAAACGTGTGTTAATAAATATAGCTTAAAACTATGTTCACTTCACTTCCCTCGCTTGTCTTTGAGCTGTCGTGTGGCACTTGTCCGCGGAAGCGACGGAACACCACGTCCTGCGGCCAGAAGTCTTCTTCCATGACGACGGGCAGGTAACAATTCGGTACTCGTACCACGAACGCCTTGAAAGATACCGCCTATCATGTCGCAGGTTTCCAATCGATTCCCACCCAGGACAAACATTTGTGTGCATGAACATGTCTGTTTGTCCTGAGTCTGGGTGTAATTATCTATATAAGTATGTATTTACAACATAAAAAGTAGTGTATGTAGTATATGAGTTATCTGGTTTCCATAGTACAAACTCTGCTTAGTTTGAGATCAGATAATATGTAGCCAGACTGTCAAGCTGACGGTCGAAATTTCTTTTTCCGATTAAAAAATCCAAAAAATACACGGAAAAAAAAATTGTAATGCAATAATGTGGTGTTATGTGTTCCTACACCAATTCACCAAACCCAAAATTAGTTTAAAAACCAAAACATACTGTACCAGGATGCAAGAAGAAAACTTCCACCTACTAACTTCAGAACTATGCCCGGAGAATAGAATACCAAATACAATGCTGACGAGAAGTCGGGCACGACGAAACACACACCCAACATCTTCGGGTTCGTGGCTCAGCTCCGCCTCGCAGTTGCCGGAACCTGCTCCACACGTGAGTCCAGTGATACCGGCCGCTGCAGTTGCGTCGAGCTCGAGTGACGAATTCTTCTCGCCGCCGACGACACCACCACCAGTACGTCGGCGCGGAAGTGGCCGACCACCGGCCAGCTTAGGACTCCGAGGCCCATCGGCCTCTGATAGGGTCCCCGCTGCCGGTGGAAGTGTGCAGCGCATGAGGTGGACACAAACCATCAACGAAAATGTCATGCGCGCATACGTTGGGGCTACAGAGGGGGGAATTAATTAACTTGACTGCGTATCGTGGTCGGCTGCTCTCTCTGTTTCAGGTGCTTGAGCATTATTATTATCTCCTTTATTCAATTTTTTTTTACATATAAGTTATATTTTTAAATATTAGAATTTAAAAAAAAACATTTCAAAATCAAAAAAATAGAAATCCACCGGCATGGGGAACAGGGTCCAAGCTACCGGTGGTTAGGACCCCAGAGACAGGAACCTCCTCACAATACGCGCCGTATCAAGGAGGACTGCCTTCTGAATCAGGCCCTTCACCCAGCCACCCAACGAGAGCCTCTTGAGATGTTGGTCGAGGCTCTTAGCGATAAGGCCATTGACCGTAACGACTATCGGTACAATGATTGCCGAGTCCACATAGCGACAACCTCGTGATACTTCAATTGTTTCTCCTTCTCAGCCTTCACGAGGTTCTCGTCGTGCGGGATAGTGACATCAATTATCATTGTGCGGCGCACTGATCGATCTATTACCACTATAGCAGGCTTATTGGCTACAATAGTCCTGTCAGTGATAATAGATCGATCCCAGTATAACGTGACATGGTCATTCTCGAGACCTGGGTCGGGCACATACCTGTAATACGGTACCTCAGATTCCACAAGGCCGTATTTCAGAGCAAGTTGCTGATGGATAATCCTGGCCACTTGGTTATGCCTGTGCAAATACTCGCCGTTAGCTAAACGAGAACACCCAGAAGTAATAGGTCTGATAGACTCACCGGGGCAATGGCATGCCCGACATATGTCGATCGTCCCGTCTTTCATTATATACTTCCGGTAATTATTCGTTAGCATAACTTCATCCATAATCGCACAGACTGAACCTTCGGTTTCCCCAAAGAAGTCACCGAAGCGTAGCCAGGCCACAGACGCTAAGAAATGTACGTCGGGCCCATGAAGGGCCCGGAAAAAGCTTCCGTGAAGCTCCTTGCTTTGCCATACTTCCTTGCGGTCGTTGGTACTAAGCACCACAGGTTTTCGCCAGTTCTCTTTAGCCAAGGATAACGGGGTGAGTCCCTTGTCCACTGCAACCACATCTCGGTGCATATCCATGTCAGCCTTGAGAAAATATTCTCTGAGACTGCACACCTCGCGGTTGTGGAGGGTCTTAGCATTTAAAAAACCTCGACCCCCACACTTTCGCGGAATGTACAGCCTCATGACAGACGAACGTGGGTGATGCATCCGGTTTGCTGTCAATAGTGACCGGACTCTCCTATCCAGGGCGTCTAGTTCCGTCTGGGTCCACTTTAGTATGCCAAAGGAGTACATCAGGACCGGCATGACCCAACCGTTAAAGGCGCGCACCTTGTTGCCGCCTGACAAAGAACAGTTCTTTGTTAAGTTTAGTTATTGATATGTATTAAGTACCTTTTTCAGGCGACCGAAGAAGCGCTCCTGCAACGATTGCTTCATGTCAGCCCCGTTAATGCCTAACCCCTCTGACATACCCAGGTATTTGTAGGTATCAGTTGCGGAGAGTGATCTCAGGTTTATAGAATCTGAGAGTTGTAGTCCTTCAGATTCCACAATCCCACCCCGCCTTACATGCATGACTGCACATTTATCTACACCAAATTCCATCCTGATGGAATCACTAAAAGTTTTAGTTACTTTTAGTGACTCCAGCAGTTGCAATTTGTTGGTGGCAAACAGTTTCAAATCATCCATATAAAGCAGGTGGGATATTACCTGACCCCCTCTCCGCAAAGGACAGCCCAGCCCTGTACCCTCCAGCAGAGTGCTAAGAGGGTTCAAGGCTAAACAAAACCACAGTGGACTCAGGCTGTCGCCCTGGAATTTTCCCCGCTTAATCCTAATAGGTTCGTCGCTCCCCCGAATTTGTCGACATCCTGGATAATGAAGGACCGTCCTCCACTGTCCCACACACGTCGTTAGGAAGGTGCTCAGAGTTGTATCAATTTTGTACAACTCTAACACCCTCAAGAGCCATGTATGGGGCACCGAATCAAAGGCCTTCTTATAGTCTATCCAACATGTCGACAGATCCTTTCGGGATCGACGGACCTGTTGGCTTATGGCCATGTCAATGAGGAGTACCTCCTTGGTGCCGCGGGACCCATTCCTACATCCATTTTGAGAGGCAGACATAATAGAATTCTTTTCTAAATGAGAATTAATTTTCACTCTCAAAATGGATGTAAGAAGTTTATAGACCGTCGGCAAACAAGTGATCGGCCTATAATTTTTGGGTTCCGTGGCATCACCTGACTTATGGAGCAGGTGGGTAACTCCTGTTGTAAAGAGCTGTGGCAGCGACCCAGACTCTAAGGCCGACTGGAATTGCGATGCTAAGCACGCGTGTGAACTTTGCAGCCATTTAAGCCAAAAATTGTGCAGTCCGTCCGGTCCCGGAGATTTCCAGTTCGGTATCGGATGGGCTGCACTGGCTACATCGGAGGAAGTAATTATTACTTCCTCCATCTGCGGTATGGCGTCACACACGCGCTCAACATCGCGCATCCATTCAGCCTCAGTATGGCAGACGGGCACCGACTAGATGTTGCGCCAGAATGTGCTAGTGGCATCATCATCCGGGCGGCATACGTCTGCCACATTTTGCTCAGGTCGCTCCCATGCTCTATACACCCACCTTTGATCACGCTGGAATATGCGATTCTGGGTATATCGTTCAACCCGTCGCTTATACCTACGGATACGGCTTGCCCATGCATAGACCTTCTGCTTCAGGAAGTCAATGCGCTCTGTGACATGGGACATATATTCTTGAGGACTGGGAACTGCACCCACGGCCACTCTACAGGCAATGCTTGGAATGGCTCCACTACACCTCATCGTGAGAGAGGAGGCATCCTTTGCCGCCTTTAGGCTCAATGTAACCGGTATCCTCAGCAAAGACTCCCGATAGTTAGCACATACGCATAAAGGAGGATGCAATCAAAAGACAGCCAATGATGGCATCAGCCTGCGACAGAGCCCCGAAACAACACTACTTTCAAAAGCATTAACATAACACTTATGCAATAACAGTGTGACTACTCGGGCCCGACAGAGCTGACAGTTTACACCGGAGTCTTCTCACACGACCTCAACCAGGCAGAATGTGTGGGCATTACTCAAGCGGCGTATGCCGTAGAGGCCAGGAGAGTTGCGTGTACCCATATACGTATACTCTCCGACAGTGCCTCAGTACTCCAAACCTTAGAGAAAAAATATATTACTTCAAGATTAATACTAGAATGTCACAATGCGTTAGAACGAGTAACGGTATCTAACCGCAATACAGTGACACTGCAATAGATAAAAGGACACGGTGGGTCGTTGAGTAACGATGCAGCTGACGAACTTGCTAGGAGGGCATCCAACGCGTCAGTCTGTGGACCCGAACCAATCTTACCAAACCCTTTTAACCAATTACGCAGGTGGTTACAAGAGTTCACCCACACACAACCAGAGGAGTGGTGGTCCTCGACACCAGGTTGCAGGCAGTCCAGGGAGGCTGTGCCAAGTTTAGATGGCAAACTAACCGGGCGACTTTTACTCCTGAACAGGAATGGCCTGCGACTGATGACGGGGACCATCACATGACACTGCTCGCTAAACAAACACTTTTACACAATGGGCATAACGGACAGCCCTCTGTGCAGAGCTTGCATGGAGGCTGAGGAAACCGTTGCGCATGTGCTCTTCGAATGCACAAGCGTTACCATTAGAATAGAAAGCCTCGGGGCACCCAGATCTTTCATAGATGTTCTGAACGGGCCAGAAGCAGTGATTAACTTCTGGAGGGAGGTGGACTGGTTGGAACTAGCACCGACGGCCGCCGTGGCTCACGTACAACGGTCAATAACATAGAACATAACATCTAGATATACGGGTGTTCGGTGCATGGACCGACATAATTTTTTGACACCAAAATTGTCGTCAGCACAAAATACGCATGTCGTGCTGACGACGACGGTCTCAAATAAAATAAATTATATCTTTCTGTATGTCAAAGTATCTATTAAAAATAAAATCATTAGTTTAAATTAAACTGATTTTATTTTTACCCGGTATAAATTAAAAATGGGTATACACACTACTGGTGATTAAACATATTTTTTTTTATTTTCTTATTTGTATTTTGTGTTTCACAATCTGTGTGAAATAAATGTTATTCTTTCTTTCTTTATAAATGGCTATTTAACCAAACTCTGGGTTTTTACCGGGTGTTTGCCGCTCTCTAAACATGAGGCAACAGGGGCTAGTATGAATCTTTGTACGCTACGAGTAATCGAGTCTGGTCAAACCACGCTGGGGTCGGTGCATTTCATTCATTCATTCAGTCAGTTGTTGATAGCTACACAGTTATAAGTTCACTATATTTAAATTCGTTAGTCATGTTATTCTATAATGCTAAATTATGACGCTATCGTTGGCCTAAATTAGGTTACAGAGTAAGCAGGAAAATGTACAGCGATGAGACCGTACACAGTGTTTCCCATTTTTGTTTCACCCATATAAATTGAATATATTACACATTAGGTACCAAAATTCTAAATTACATACACTATGTTTCTATTTCTAAGACAAAAATAAAACACAATTAAAAAATGACGTCCGTACAAGGTTACTGTTAACTTCGCGCGCAGTACGTAGTATTGTAATATCTGTGGCGCGGTGATGGCAGCATGCGACATGGCCGCCATTGCACAGTGGTTCCGCCATAGGTTATAAATCCATAAAACTCATATTCGAATTTCCAGAAACAAGTTACATATTTCGATAGACCATTAAACGAGCTATCTGGTGATATAAATATGCCACCTATTTGTTTTAATTATCACTTACTTTTTGACCTCGGAAGTGAACGCATCGTTACGTTGCACTCGCTGTTATCGGTGACTCATCATGAGCGTTGAGCAACGTGTTTATGAAGAAATTCAACCAGAAGCGGGGCCATCTCGCGGGCGTCCCAAAAAAGATTTTTTCCAGCTTAGTCAGAGATCAAAACGTAGACGATTGAGAAAGCTATCTCAAGTGGATGACTCTGTTGTGAAAACATTGCTCGACACTTCTGATAAGTCTAATCCTAGTTTTACATTAGATATTAATGCAGACGAGGTTTTATCACTTGTTGTCGAGGCTAAATTAATTAAACACCAATATTTACTAATTAGAAATTTTGTTAATAGTAAAACTTCTCGTAATATTTTACCGTCCTACCAAAGTATTTTAAATGCTAAAAAGAAGTGCTACCCAGATAATGTATCCATCTCAGAATCTAAAGCCGAAATTGAACTGCAAAGTTTGTTAGATCATACAGTTTCCAGAATCCTCGAATCACAAAAAGATGTTTTAGATAAAGTGCCAATCAATTCATCAGATAATTTATTTATTTATTTATTTGCTAACATGTAAAACACTGGTTAGTAGGCATGCATTAAAATTTCATGACACAGTATTAATACATGCACCCTATAAGGGCACTGCAAAGGTTTCCAAATTAATTATATAATATTGATTCTAATTATTACAATTCATTACATTACACTAAACATTTATCAATAATTTACTACATTTTATTTAAAATAAATCATTATCAAATCAATTTGTTAATTCAATATAGTCATATAGGTAAGTATAATATAGTATAACATTTTAGTCATATTATTTCACATTTACGTCAAGCAAGCATTTATTACAAGGTCAATCGATTCACAATTTGTCAGCTTTAAATTCCTCAACGGTATAGTAGCCTTTCTTTATTAACAGAGATTTCAACTGTTTCGTGAAAATTGAGTCATTTGGCAGGGATTTTAAACATTCCGGTAGCTTATTAAATATATTAGCTAGTCTCGAATATGGGCTTTTCCCGATAAACTTTAAATTTGTGATGGGTAGTATTAGTCTATTCTTGTTCCGTCGGTTATAGTTTTCATTTAGCTCGACATTAGACTTGAAGAGGTGCCTATTTTTCCTAACGAATATACAACTTTGCAGTATATATATTGCTGGTAGTGTGAGAATTTTTTGTTTGATAAAGTGTGGCCTACAACTCTCTCGTTGGTCTATGTTCATTAATATTCTGATACATTTCTTTTGCTGACTGAAAAGGTCCAAAAAGTCAGTACTTTCTCCCCACAATATGATACCATAATTTAGCCAAGAGTAAGCGTACGCATAATAGGCAGATAAGGCGGTTTTATAGTCTGTATTGCATTTCAATATGCTTAGCGCATAAATAAATTTGGACAATTTTGCTCTTGTAGTTTCTATGTGTTTCTTCCAGTTTAGGTTTGAGTCTAGTGTTAGGCCTAAAAGTGTAAATTCGTTAATTTCTTCTAATTGTATTTGTTAATATGTTTAGGTTTAGTGGGGTTTTTTGGTAAGTTCTGAATTGGCATATTTTAGTTTTAGGTAAGTTTATTTCTAAGTTATGTTCATTTAACCATTGCTCAGTTTCTGTGAAAGTTTTTTTAATAGCTAAATAGCTAAATTTGATTTTTGATTTGATGGATTTGATGGTAGCACAGGCCAAAGCGAATACAAGCAGCAATTTTCAGATTTAGATTCGATGATGATAGTAGTTTGTCACATTTTATGTTCCACTTCAGTTAGTAGTAAAATCAGACGCTAAAGATATTATATTGTGGAAAAATCCCCGCCCGCTTCTACTAGATACTGCAGGCCCATTCGCTTTCAATTTTTGAAAGAAAATTCTACAGTATCTAAGAAAAGAAAAAATACGCAATTTGAATCCAACATCTTTAACCATAAATAACCGCGATTTTAAGATTCGGCACAGTTTATAATTAACTATGGTGGATGTTAAAGTATGTACTGCTTTGAGCGATTCATCTTCGTCTAAGTGTTATATTTGTGGGGCAACTCCCAAAGAGATGAACCAAATAAACATATGTTGCCAAAAACCGACTGTAGAAAGTCGGTATGAGTTTTGTTTTTCTCCACTTCATTCTTTGGTTCGTTTCTTTGAATATTTTGTTCATCTCTCCTACAGGATTGATGTTAAGAAATGGCAGGTTAGGTCAGACGAAGAAAAAAAACTAGTAGCAGACAGAAAACAGGATGTACAAAATATGTTTAGACGTAGATTCGATTTAATTGTAGACAAACCGCGAAGTGGCGGAAGCGGGACATCGAACGATGGTAATACGACAAGAAAGTTTTTTAATAACTCAGAAGTATCCGCTGAAATTACAGACTTAAGAAAAGACTTGATCGATCGTTGTTATATAATTTTACAAGCTTTATCATCGGGTTATAAAATTGATACAACAAAATTTAAAGAATATGCTTTGGAAACCGCACGGCAATTAGTCCAAGAGTATCCATAGTACAATCTCCCAGCTTCCGTCCACAAAGTTCTTATTCGCGGATCTCAAGTAAGTGAATATGCTTTATTGTCCATTCCGAAGAGGCAGCTGTAGCCAACAACAAACATTTTAAAGCTTTCAGACGAGATCACACTCGAGAAATGTCGAGAGAACTTACAAACTCAGATTTACTTAACAGACTTTTAGTTAGCTCAGATCCTTATATTACTGGCCTTTGGAAACTTATCCTTAAGAAAAAGAGCGCAAAGTCAAAGCAAATTTTAGATTTATTGCAAGTCTAGCTAATTTTAAATCTGTTATGTAAGTTCTAATTTTAAGTCGATTTCATGTAAAATATCTATTGATTTCCATTTTTATTTTTTCATTTATCTATTTAGTTGTGGCTTTTTGACACATATAGAATACACCCCAACATGAAGAGTTTTGATTTATTGTCAAAAACGCTTCAGAACGGGGGACAAGCACAATTAATATTTTGATACCTATTTATTTTATTATTCTTTTCGTGTTAACAAATTATCAAATATATATCATTATGTATTAATTTACTATAGGGTAAAACCAGGAGAGATGGACCAGCGGGTGAGACGGACCATCGTAATTTCTACCAAACTATTAAATTTATTTAGGCTGACAATACTTACGAGCTCTTGTCAACCTGTTTGCTCCGTGTAGAAAGCGAGACTATTTGATTTTCGTTCGTTAAATTAGTAAAAAACGTATTAAAAGGTTTCGGAAGCGTGTTTTTTTTTGTGTGGGTGTTTAAAAAACGAAGGTATGTATAAGATATTGTATTTTTAGAATAAGAATTGACGTTTCTGTGCTAGTATGTTCATGAAATTATAAAATAACCTCAAATTTTTCGTTTGTTTATTTTGCTTTTAATATGAGAAAGTGGTCCGTCTCTCCACTCAATTTAGGAGAGATGGACCATGTTATGTATGGGTGAGATGGACCAATAGTCAACCGTTTTGTTTTGCAAATTTGAAGTGGTTTTAAATTATTATTGCTACTTATTTTTTAATCCATACATTCTTAATGTGTTAATCTCTTCTTTTGTAGATAATATGCCTTTAACATATAAGAGGAAAAGTGGAGTATGTAGAGGAGAATGGACAGAAAGAGCATTAATTGATGCTTTTCAAGCTTTTTCTAATGGAATGGGTATCAATGAAGCAGCAAAAACATTTGGGATACCTAAAACTACATTTAAACGAAGACTTGCAAAAAATTCCTTGACTAAAAGCGATGTTCTCGGTCCCAGTGGTATACTGCTGCCTGAAAATGAGAAGAAGATCGTCGTACACATTAAAAAATTACAGAAAAGTGGGTTTACGCCATCAAGAGAAACAGTGCGTAAAATGGCATATAATTTAGCGGAAAGACTTCATATTAAACATAACTTTAATCACGAAAAGAAAATGGCGGGAAATGGGTGGTTACAAAGCTTTCTTAGACGAAACAATGAACTTTCAATCCGGCAGTCAGAAGGTGTCTCTGTGGCCAGGGCTAAGGGGATGAATAAAGAATATGTTGATAAGTATTTCAACCTTTTAGAAGAAGTTTTGAAAGAAAATCAACTTTTTGACAAACCTGGCTCTATTTTTAATATGGACGAGACAGGCTTGCAGCTAAATAATAAGCCGGGGAAAGTAGTTGCCGTGAAGGGATCGAAAAATGTTCCTAACATAACTGCTGGGGAAAAAGGTGAAACCATTTCGGTCATCGCTTGCTGCAGTGGAGAAGGTGTTTTTCTTCCACCCTATTGCATATTCAAGGGCAAAAATAAAAAACCTGAGTTTGAGGATGGCATGCCACCCGGCTCTGTGGTAACAATGTCACAAAAATCAGCATATGTGAATTCAGAAATATTTTTTGATTGGCTGAAGCATCATTTTTTGCCAAGGAAACCACAAGGTAAGTGCGTGTTAATCCTTGATGGACATTCTTCACACTGCAGCAATGTGGAAATGTTGGAGTTTGCTGAAGAAAACGAAATCATTTTGATTTGCTTACCCAGTCACACAACCCATTTCCTTCAGCCGCTTGATAGAACGTTTTTCAAGTCCCTGAAATGCTTTTATTATGACGAATGCAATAAATTCATTACTGCTAACCCATCAAGAAAACTATCACGCTTGCAGTTTGGAAAAATTCTGGCTTCAGCTTGGAATAAATCAGCTTCAGTGAGCAATGCAATATCAGGTTTTTCAGCAACTGGGATCATACCGTTTAATGCAAACGCCATACCAGACTATGCTTTCTTAACTCCAAGTAACCAAAACCATGACAATAACCTACAAACTAATGCTATAATTCAACATGATCAACCTACTAAAGAATCAGTCCTTTCACAGCCAGCAACCGTTCAAAAACCATCAACTAGTGAAGCTGTTTCTCCAAAGGCAACGCCTGGAAAGATTTTAGATGTGGTTTCTCCAATACCTATCATAGAAAGAACTGCAAACGTCCGTCATAGGTCAAGAAAAATAGCAGAAATTTTGAACTCTACTGAAAATATTCAGAATTTAAAAGAAAATCAATCAAGGAAAATGAAAAAAGAAAATTCTATTGAAACTAAACAGATTGTAAAAGTAACACGGAAAAATAAGGGAACTAAAAGACAAATTTCTGCAAAGAAAGAAAATAAAAGACAGAAAAAACAAAAAAATGAAGACAGTTCTGATGAAGATAGTGAACAAGAGATTATAACTCTGCGTGATAGTCCTGAATTGACTGAGTGGGATGACAACGAATGTGCAGGCTGTGGTGAAAACTATGAGGAAACCCTGAGTCAAGATGAATGGCTGCTGTGCATTATCTGTGAACGCTGGTCCCATGAAGGCTGCACCAATTATCCCGATATGTGCGACCGATGCGGAAATACGATGAAAAACTGAAGTTTTTACTTTCATTTAATTGCTTATGTTACTTGTTGATTTCGTTTTGAATGTTTATTTTTTTGTTTGGAAGTGTTAATGATTATTTTTGTTAGGACCATCTCTCCTTACTGGGTGGTCCGACTCACCCGTATAGAATGGGAGAGATGGACCGAGGGTACTTTTTTTAATATTTCAATTATTTCCATAAAGATGCTATAATCGTGTCATATTAAAATAAAAAAATGTTGACTATTAATAGTTAGTTAGTTTATCACTAAATTGTTTAATAGTTATTAAGAAATAAAAAAGATATTAAAGTTGAACAAAATGTGGTCCATCTCTCCTGGTTTTACCCTACACTATACTACTACTTACTATACACTTTACTATACACTAATATATTATGAGTTTTTATTGCTACCTGAACCACTTCCCACAAAAAAAAACTCATAAAATAAGATTTTCAGTATTTATGACCGCCCTTGTGCGGCGGCGGTACCACTGTGCATTGTGGATTTCGGTAGTAAAATTATTATCGCTTTAGAAATGTGTTTATTTAATAGTAATTGCAATAAAAGTAGTGTAAGGTTAGGTACCGGTGATACGATATCTCATGTCCCTTTTTTACCTTTTTTTTATTTTTGCATCCGTTTACTACGCAACTTGGCCTTTTTATTACATGCAAAGTTTCCACACGCGGACCGCGGTCGACTGAGTTGCTCTGGCCCTAAACTGACATTTTAGGGCCAGCGCGCTGGTGCCATTTCGTCGTGCGGTAAGCCGGTCCTTAGCTAGAGGTTACACTTACACGTTCAGTATGACATCAGTTCAATCAACTGCTGACTGACCGATGGATTGCCGGGCGGTACTCGTACTACCGGTAAGTCGACGACTGACGACCAGTACAACCAAAAACTTCTACAGGACAACACGCATACCTACGCCATACGCATTAGGTATGGATTTTAACAAGAAAAACTGTCCAAGTGCGTGTCTGACTACGCACAATGAAGGTTTCCGTAGTTGGGATGAATTTATCCCAATAACAAACTTAACATTGTAGTGGAAAAACATGTTCTCCCATACATTCCAAATGCAAATGTAAGTTTTTACGCACAATATTGAAAGATTTACCCTGTTATTTTAAGACCATAGACTTCTTATAAATTTTCCTGTAATCTATCGGTATTGAACTGTTTTCTGTAGTTTTTTCAAAATTTTAGGTTAAGTACTTTCAGAGATAAGATTTCGTCTATTTCCTTAAATAACTTTAATTATTTATTTTAAAATTATATTTGAGACCCTCACAGTAAGCCCTTTCATTTGAGATATCACACGGTACAGTTCGCAAAACTTTTTTTTTTTAATTTTCTTATTTGCCCCCCAAAATTGACCCCCATATTCAAAATTCATTTATTTACGTTACATCCGTGTTTGGGTTACAGAAATACATACGTGTATCTTTCAACTTAATCGGTTCATTAGATTCGGGGCAAATTGGCTGTGACAGACAAACAGACACACGAGTGATCCTAATAAGGGTTCCGTTTTTTCCTTTTGAGGTACGGAACCCTATAAAGCATATGTTACTATAATAGCTCTGTCTATGAGGAATCGTAAAAAAAGAAAGCAGTGGTGTAAAAAGTAGCTAATGAAAAGAGAATTCTACACACACGAATGAGATAAGAGACAGGAGAAGAAGATGACTATGCCTATTATTATCAAATGAAAAAGCCTGTTTTGTTAATTTGTTGCAAGTAGTAAAACCATACCTATCTAACTATAAAAGACACTTGCATGAGGAAGCCAATCAGCCCAGAAAATAAAAAAGAAAATACTCGGCGTGCGACTCCATCGCTGCCTAAGCGGTGACTGACAGCAGATTGATAGCAAGTAAACATACAATAAAACAGTTATTATATACGGCACCTTATTCTAGACCTATACAGTGAGACAGCATCTTTCCGGATCTGACGTCACGACCTCTCTTGTTCCTCCCACCCGGCTCCGCCCCACTGTGGCCGGGGGGAGGGGTCGTGGAGCTTGCCCGAAGAGTCAGGCGCGCTCTTCACATTGCATCTCACTTCCGGTGGATTATGAGTCCACCAGGCAGGATTAAAAATATAGGTCTAGAATAACGTTCCGTATATAATAACTGTTTTATTTTCAGGTAAAACATTATATTATCAAAATCAAAATCAAAAGTCATTTATTCAAACTAGGCTGAGAATCAGCACTTTTTGAACGTCAAAATTACATAAGACAGTCCCCCAAAACGCCCACCCTTCACCACTTCCTAGTGCTTTAGCTGGGGAGAAGAAGTGGCGCAACTAACTCCCCAGCAGCACAGCTGTCTGTTCAGTTAAAAAATGATTCTATATAACACTGCGCATAATAATTTAGGTACATTACGCAACACAAAACATTAAATTAAATTATTTGCTATAAGTAAGCTAGCACACGCCAATATACCAAAAAAAAAAAAAAACGAAAACTTTACTCAAGCAGAAACAAAATACAAAACTAAAAACGTAAGCAAAACTTTATACCTAAATAAAAGTCTCCAGTAATAAAGGGCGTGCCCACTTACATATAGCCGTACATGTAGTCGTAACTCAAAGTCACAGAGAGAACTAGGACCATCGAAGTAAAATCAACAACGAGTTAAGTTACTAATAACAAAACAAAACCAAGGTCAGCAAGACGACCTGTCACCACAAGCAGCACCCGTTCACGAGTATAACGCAAAGATCAGCCATTACCCCCCTCGCCATATTTGAGGGAAGGAGACAACCAGACCCCCGACGCTACCGCAAGCAGTGACATCTAAGTGAGCATGACGAACTTGCTGCCGGTTGCTCGGGCAAGAAAAACTATGATCAATTGTCGAGGTCACTAGCTAACCACATATTGCAATACCACTCATAAAAAAAATAAACATTGAAATGAGTAGATTATGTCAATAATAAATAAAAATAAACTTAAAATAAATTGACCTTGAGAGTCAAAGAAAATAAATAATTATATGAACTCATATAACCTGTCAGTAGGTAAGCTAATTCTGGAGAAAGAACATAAACATTGTCTTAAGTTAAACACAGCGACCAACTATTCTTATCGTTTAAGTAATCGTTGATAGAATAGTATGCCTTTGACCAAAGGTTAGATTTTACTTTAGCTTTGAACGCATTAAAGGGCAAATCTTAAGAGGGTAGCTTGTTATAAAAAGATATAACCAAGCCCAACAAATGAGTTATGAATTATACACTATGAACCGTTATTCTAGACCTATACAGTGAGATGTGTTTATTATCGCCTGGTCGCAAGCTAAGTATATGCCAATGTGTGAAAAAGAAATTACTTAGGTATCTAAATAATTTTGATTAATATAGCTAGGAGTATTTATATTAAACAAAATATAACTGTGTGAGAACATTATTATTAGAAACTTAGCAAACCGATGCGCTCTTGCCACGGTAAACATTAGCTCCGTAACAAAAATTATTTAAAAATAGTAAAACTCATAAATATTAAAGTTTTTATTGACAATCTGGTGAAGTGATTTATAAACCACGGGATATAATGATTGCAACAATAAAAATTCAAAAGTACTTACGAAAACAAACAAAACAATAAAGTAATACATACCATTTAAATAGGGAAGTTTATGGCTGTAAAATACACCACAAATCATTTATCTAACAGTGATCAAGAAATAATAAAAAGAACCGGAGGGTTAGACAAGACATAGTAAATGATTTTTATAAATAACACACTAAAGCAAACCGTTAACATAATTTAAAATCGAGTACGTTTGCTTTGTTCTAACATTGACCTTTGGACCGTGACTACGTTCGAGAAGTTACATTTTATCTGCGCATCGAATAGAGCAACCTATTTCAATCATATCAAGCAGTAGCTACTTGGCAGATTGGTTACAGTAGCGACTCACCAAGGAAAGTGCCTCGAGTTCGCATCCGCAGGACTGAGTTTCTTTTTGTACATAGAAATATTGTTTTTAACGATCTGTGATGAATGAAACTACAAACTATTATAAATTATAATCTTTTCATCTTTTTTTTTCTACGATTATAATTTTATAATAATATTCATTTGAACGCGGAAAATTATTGATCAATATTTAAACAACATTTAATCAGGATTACTTATTGGATATTATTATTAGAAACGTACCTGCAAATATTTAAGTACGAGAATGGATCCAATAAATAATGTCACTATTCGAAGACATAAAACTATGACCAAATCAAGATCTACTGAGTCAATAAACAACAGGATAAATACAAGCCCTTTATCATGTAATGATAATATATTGACCAGAAGCTTAGACCTTTCTACTAATATATGCTCCACTATTGTGTCTGAACTCAAGGATGAAATAAGAGATTTAAAGAATCATTTAGAGAGTACGCAACATGAAATGGAAAATGTCATTTTAGAAAACATAGACTTGAAAAAAGAAATAAAAAATATACAGCAAGAGTTAAACGTTTTAAGGCAATTATGTAGAAGCCCTTTGACTACTTTTCGACACAACATGTCTTCAAGCATGAAAAAAAGTGTACGTCGTCGCCTTACAAACAGTTTTCAAATCTCTCCACTGAAACTTAACGAAACTAATACTACCTTATCTACGGACCTGGACAAAATAAGTACCAGTCAAACAGAAACTGACATAATTACTAGACAGTCTCACAAGAAAACAGAGCCTCAACAAGTCATGGCAACAAATTTCCCTACAGAACAAGAATTAAAGACAGTTGAAGAACTCAAAAATAACGTACTTTCACCCCTCATAACAAAACCAAAGTTAATATCAAGTAGAGCAACGGAAACTCAAAATATTAAACAAAGACAAAAGCAGGAAAAAAGAGCATTTATAGTGGGAGGTAGACAATGCAGTGGACTAGCCACACAGCTTTGTAAATCCAGACTCAAGAATACCTATAATGATTATCGTTTTCTATCTATTATTAAACCGAATGCCTCTTCAGAAGAAATATTGACGAGTATTAAACTATTTGACATTACCTCCGATGACAAATTAATTATATCTATAGGACAAAATGACACAAATACATTAAAAATGACTACAGAACTTGTTCTGTTTTTAGAATCGATTAAATGTCCTGTGCTCATCATTAGTGTGAATAAAAACATTTGTTCCATTGAATTCAAATTGAATAAAATGCTCGAACTTATTTGTAGACAGAGGAAGAAGTGTTCTTTCATATCAAATTATAATAACATTACATCGTTATGTTATAAAATAAATTCAGCGATAGACCAACTAGACTATGATGAAACATTTTTGCCATTTAGTAAAAATACCCAAAACAGACCGGGAACGAATATGGCGCGTACAAAACATCAAAGTACTCAAACATACAGTAGCTTTTTAAATCACAATTTAAACGATGCTCCACATGATGTTAGCACTTTAAAAGTATCGGCAGAAGAAACGTTTTTTCGAGGCTAAACAAAGTAACCACGTCGTATTCCACCAAAATATTGCTGGTGCCATAAATAAATCTGATGATATTGAAATAGCAGTAAATCTGCTAAGGGATAAAAATTGCATATTCGATTTTATCTGCCTAACTGAAACCTTTATCAAATCCGGGGACGAAGAAAACTTAAAAATAAATGCTTTTAAATTAGTTAAGAAAAACATTTTGAAATATGCGGTGTACGTCTAAAAAAATATAACATTAATTTACTATGTGTATATAGAACACCTAATTCTGATTTAAATATTTTCTTAAGAAAAATACAAATATTACTCAATAGACTTCATGACAAAGAGAATTACAAGAACGTTATATGTGGAGACTTTAACATTGACATTTTGAATAATACAAAACATACAAACGAATTTATTAATATCTTATACAACTACAATTTTTAACCGCACATAAATCAACCTACTAGACAAAACACTTGTATTGACAATATAATTAGTGACATTAAAGATTCTAAAGGAGAAGTACACGAATTGGGACTATCAGACCATAACACTGGTCAAACACTGACAATTAATCGAAAAAGTAAATTAAAACATAGTCTAAATAAATATTGGTTTGTTTCAAAAAGAGACCTATGCAAAGATAACTTGGACAAGTTCCGCTATTACATCAGCAATTTGTCTTTTTCAGATGTTTTCCAGGAAACTGATGTTAATAAGGCGTTTACATTATTCCACGATGAAATCTGTTTGTTTTTTTTAATTTGTGCTTCCCTTTTATAAAAATCAAAATGAACCAAAACTCTAAAAACCCTAAATGGATTACTAAAGGTCTAAAAAAATCTTTTGTCACAAAGCGTAAACTTCAATACGAATATATAAAAACAAAAGCAGCCAAAATAAGAAAAACTACGTAACTTACTGTAAAATATTGAGGAATTGTGTCATAAATACGCAAAATAGGAAAAATAAAAAATATATAGAAAAAGCCGAAAATAAATGTAAAGCAACGTGGAAAATAATCAATGATAGACTGAAAGATAATCACCAATCGAACGAAATTAGGGAAATTTTAAACGGTGAACAAACGATAAACAATGGTGCCGATATTGCTACACATTTTAATGATTTTTTTATAAATATTGCTAAACCAAATATGGATACACAGTCTACAAATAAACCAAATTGTGGGATAAGGGTTGCAAACTCTATCTTTCTGGAACCTGTAGATTCTGCTGAAATTTATAAATTAGTAATGGGGTTGAGAAATACAAATTCGGCGGGGTACGATGGCATTACAACTAAAATATTGAAAGAAAACATCTTGCCATTATTAAAACCATTGAACTACTTAATAAACTTATCCATGGAAAAAGGTATCTTTCCTGAAGCACTCAAACTATCAGTTGTAATACCACTCCATAAAAAGGGCTCGAGATTGGAGGCAGGAAACTATAGACCGATTACTTTAATTCCAATCTTCTCCAAGATATTCGAGAAAGTAATGAGCATAAGACTGACTAAGTTTTATGTAAAAAATGATATTTTATGCAAACAGCAAAACGGTTTTATTAAAAATAAGTCCACCACTTTAGCAGGTTATAAATTAGTCAAAGAAATTCTCAGTGCTTTAGACAGAAAACAGGTTCCAATAGCTGTTTTCCTCGATATGAGTAAAGCTTTCGATATGGTATGTCACGAAAAGCTACTTTATAAACTTGAACAGTACGGCATAAGAGGCCCAGCCTACAATTGGTTTGATACCTACCTTAAGGGTCGAAAACAGTGCACAGATATAGTTAAAATGTGCCCAAAAACTAACTCCTACGTAACATATAGGTCTAAATACAAAGTTAACAAAAGTGGCGTACCACAAGGGACTGGAATCTCTCCATTGTTATTCATAACATACATCAACTCCCTGCCTAATTCAACGGACCAATACACCATTTTGTTCGCAGACGACACCACTATTTTGACCAAAGAGGACACTTTTGAAAAAGCAGAGAACGCCACAAATAGGGCTCTAGGAAATATACATGACTGGTTAAATCAAAATAATTTACAAATAAATACAGATAAAACCAAATTTATGACATTTAGTACGTATAATACCAAATCTAAATCTAATGACACAGTTGACATAAAAATAAAATACAATAATAATGACAATGAAGAAGTAAATAATATTACATTTTTAGGTATACATTTTGACAAATTTTGCAATTGGAAATCACATATAGATATAGTATGTAAAAAAATAAATAAATTTATTTATGCACTAACAAGAATTAAAAAATTAACAAATGTTAAAACAGCCCTACTGGTATACCACAGTCACGTATGCTCTGTTTTGAGATATGGGATAATCATCTGGGGAAACTCCACGGGTGCACAAAGAGCATTTATAGCTCAAAAAAAATGTCTCAGGGCGATTTATAATCTAAACTGGACGGACTCCTGCAAACCAGTTTTTACAAATAACAGGATACTTACATTTCCATCACTATACATTTTTGAAATGTGTAAATTCGTTCGAAATCATTCATCGCTCTTTGAAAAGGATGCTAACGCTCTCTCAAAAAGGAAAATTCGGCAAAAGCCGCTAGTAGTGCCGCGAAATCGTCTTAAGCTGTGTGAAAAAAATTGCTACGCGATGGCAGTTAAGCTATTCAATAACCTTCCGGATTCAATAAGAACACTTAATGATTTAGAATTTAGTAGAACACTTTTTCGTTGGCTATGTGACAGATGTTTTTATTCGATTGATGATTTTATAAATTTGAAATCTTTCTGATATTTCATAAGTCATAATCATAAGTTTATTAAATAAGTATATTGATCGTGCTCTTAAATGTACTCAATTACTACCTTCGGATTATGGTTTTATTTTATTATCATATTGAACCATTATGACATTTAAATAAAAATAAATATTTATTAAAAGACATACCTATTAAATATAAAAATAAATTGCACTTAAATTAATAAAATTTTAACTGATGTATATATCAATATGAAATTAATTGACTATTTAATAAGATAACGCTGACATTATATTTTTTAATTAGGTATGTAATGCATGTTTAAATATGTATTGTTTTGACCCAATTGTCACTAAATATTTGCACGACTTGATGTATGTCGAATATAGTGAAACTCTAAAATTATCGTCACCATGTATAACCTATATTCTAGCAAATAAAGCATTCATTCATTCATTCATTCAATGAAAGTGACTCAATGTATAAAGAAATTGTATAATTATGTAAAGAATTGTATAATAATTGTATTATATTTGTTATTATATATATCGGCGCAACTACTCATCGTGTTCGTCTATTTAAATAATTAAAATGATAATTTGATTGTTTGAAATCAATTCACAAAATAATGATTGATTATTACGATGTAAAATTAACATTACTACTTAAAAGGTTAACAGAATAATTGTAATTTACATAATTCAATACTTAACCTAAAAATGTGCACGTGCGACGATCCCTATAAATACGGCCGCACTGTAAGCGCAAAGATCCACTCCGTTCTGAATGCACGTAGCAAATTGTCACTTAGGTGCAAATTGCGCATTTATACAGCGTGCATTCGCCCCATCATGACCTATGCGGGTTCAGTGTTTGCGCACGCAAAACCTCACCTCATTCATAGGATGCAGGCCCTCCAAAACCGTTTCCTCCGAAAGGCAACGGGAGCCCCTTGGTTCGTTCGGAACGAAATCCTCCACGTAGATCTCGATATTCCCACCATCTCCCAGTTCTTGAAACGCAATTTCAAGCGTTTCTTCGACTCAGCCACCAACCATCGCAACCCTCTGGTTGTCGAGGCGGCTAGCTATGTCCCCTCTCGTATTAGTAAGGTCCGCCGCCCTAGGCGCTTGTCCTCTCAGATCCCGACGACTCCATAACTCTTCTCCAGGAGAGCAGTAGGGACCGTAGGAACAAAAACAAATCGACATTCCGACCTCGCCGCCGAAGTCCCTCGCGACGACCCCGTAATAATCGTCCTCCCCCCCGTCCCTTGCTCGGGTATGATGTGCCAGCTGGTGGCGTAGCTGAGCCAGTAGTTTTAAACTCCCCTGACAATAATAATTCTAATCTGATCTGGGCCCGTTCCCCACAGTGGGAGCCCTTAGCGTGTAGTCGCTTAGTCTGTAAGTTTTATGCCCCTGGCTGGAGGCTTTGAGTCATCTTAAGGCAGCCACAGGATAGTCCGGTTAAGTAGTCTCGACCTCTCTAGGTCAACTACGAGATGCCATACAAAAAAAAAAAAAAAGCGCAAAGATCATTCTTGTTCGAGCCGCCGGACAGTGCGGATCTCTCTGGGACGTCGTCACGCTGTCAGTTGAACAAACAAAGCCTTGAAACAAGTCGTGAAGTTTTGTTTTGGAAAGCGAAGATGAGTGATCACCACGAAGACGATATCAACAGTGTGACGTCGTTTGAAAATAGTATGGAGGTTCATCCTTCGTCATATATAATAATTGTATTTATAATAATTGAATTGTATTATATAAAGAATTGTATAATTATGTATGAAACTGTATAATTATGTAAAGCAAAATATTTTTTATTTGAATCACCAAAACTAAGTAGGTACCTACCACAGTGATAAGAACTAACACCTACATAAGTTTTGCCATTCACATAACATGATTTGCACCACAATGTATGCTTTAATGATATGATATTCGAAAAATTAAGATTTGCTTTGAACTAAAGTTACATTAGTTATGCATAGCATATCTACTTAGATTAAATAAATCAATTTAACTTAATATAACAAAACGTTGCTTTGAACTGAATTATTTATTGCAATTACATTAATAGGTAGGTAATCATAATATATTATTTAGAATCTACACAGCTTCAAATGTCAGAGATAAATTGTTACGACTTTACGATGTGTTAATTTCGGAATAGATCCGTGATCCGTAAATGTGTTGGGGACACGCCAGTTCCCTTTGGCCATGATCTCGTCAATATTGTGGCACTCAAGCCAGTTGAGAGATGCTGCGGCACTTCGAGTAGGTACTACCAGGAGTAGCCTCTACTCCTGCCTCCTTAAGAATAGTTTTAACCCAACCTCCATTCACTGTTCGGGAGGCCGTAGAGAGTCACCAGCTAGAATTAAGTAGGTCTATTTCGTTTTGAGACCAATTTGTTAATTCGGCACACCACCCTTCACTAGCCATGCCTCTAGATACATCTGGTCCACGTGAACCGGAGGCAGATAAGTCCGTGTATCCAGAAACCGCCGATGAAGATTGAATATGGGTAAAGGAGCGCTCACCGCTCTCCTCTTCAGGTCTGGCCCCCAAAACACCTTGGGCCAGCGCGGTACTATTGCACAGGTTGAGGTGTGACAGAACTCGTGGTATTAGGTGTGGCGGTGAGAATATCCACGCTCGACGGTATGACCATCTGCTGCTGAAGGCGTCATGAAACTCCGCGTTCGAGTCTTTGCAATCTCGTGAGACGTAGCGCGCAACCACGTGTGCCGTTTTCGAGGCGAACAAGTCGATTTCAGGCATTTCAAACTTGCGAAATACCTCTTGACATGCCTCGTCCATTAGGCTCCACTCCCCGGGTAATTTGAGCCTTGACAGCATGTCTACTTCTGTGTTTACCTGACCGGGCAGGTACTGAGAGACCAGGTGGATCTTGTTCTCGTCCACAATCTCGAATAATATACAAGTTAACCGGTAGAGGTTCTGTGATCGGAGACCCCCTCGTTCCGCATGTAACTCACCACACTCTTGTTGTCTGACTGAACTAGCACGGTTGAATGACGTAGCGATTGCTGACAATTGGTTAAGGCCTGTATAACTGCCCACATTTCCTTTAAATTGCTGTGCCATTTTTTCTGCTCCGGTGACCATAATCCGCTCAGACAAGTGTCGTCTACTATGGCACCTCAGCCTCTGGCAGATGCGTATGTCGTTACATAGAGTGAGACAGGATCTGGATGTATCGCTGTTCCTGTAGACAGAGCTCGTAACCACCACATTAAGGTCGTCGACACGTCCGACTCGAGTGGGGTGTTTTACGTGTGCTTGGTGCTTTGGAAGCCGATTGCAAGCTACTTGTAACGGGCGGCAATGAAGCCGACCTCTGGGCACAACGAAGGCTGCAAAGTTTAGCATGCCTAGCAAGCATTGAGCGTCTCATATTGGAGATTTTCATTTCATTTTACTGGGGCAAATACTTGTAATTCAGGGCGAGATTCCATTCCATTCCATTCCATGCCGAGATAGTCTACTGCCTTGGTAGGGATCCATGTGGTTTTTTGCAGATCATCCAGGCAGGCCAGTTGGCGTGGTTGGTTAAGATACCAACTATCATGCCGCAGGACGTGGGTTCGATTCCCATCCAGGACAAACATTTGTGTGCATGAACATGTCTGTTTGTTCTGAGTCTGGGTGTAATTATCTATATAAGTAATGTATTTACAAAAAAAAGTAGTATATGTAGTATATCAGTTATCTGGTTTCCATAGTACAAGCTCTGCTTAGTTTGGGATCAGATGACCGTGTGTGAAATGTCCCAGGATATTATTATTATTATCTGTCTCCTGTATTGACACGTTTGTTCCGCCTCTCTCTTGAAAAAAGAACGGTGCCGAAATCCTGGAAGCTTGCAAATGTACAACCAGTGCCCAAAAAAGGCGACCGTGCAGACCCTGCCCATTACCGTCCGATCGCCATTACCTCCATTCTGTGCAAAGTTTTGGAAAGGGTACTGAACAATAAGTTGCTGAACTACCTTGAAGACAATGATCTCCTCAGTGACCGTCAATATGGCTTTCGCCGGGGACGGTCAACTGGCGATCTTCTTGTGTATGTCACGCACTGCTGTGGCGAAGCCATCGAGAAACACGGCGAAGCACTGGCTGTTTCGCTTGACATCTCGAAGGCCTTTGACAGGGTCTGGCACGCTGCTCTGCTCAGCAAGCTTCCTGCTTATGGCATCTCAGCTGATTTTTGTAGCTGGATATCAGATTTCCTTAGTGAACGGTCGATTAGAGTAGTTGTTGATGGCTGCTCTTCTGACCTTATGGCTATTGATGCCGGAGTTCCTCAGGGGTCTGTTCTCTCTGCAACTCTTTTCCTGCTGCACATCAATGACCTGCTTCGGCCTGGTATTGTTGGGTACGCAGATGACAGTACAGTTTCAGAGAGATACTTGTCCAGCGCAAAAACCAGCGGGGCTGAAGTTCGTTCCTTGAGAGAGGCCATGGTAGAGCGGACAGATTTGACCTTAAGCTTTGTCTCCCAGTGGGGTGACGATAATTTGGTCTCTTTTAACGCCACCAAAACGCAGGCGTGTCTTTTTACCGCTAAAAAGAGTCGTTTCGCCCAAACTCCTACTTTTCGGGGTACATCTGTTCCTGTAACTGATCGACTTGAGCTCCTAGGCATGGAGTTGACATCTGTTGACATCGTCTCAACTTCGGCGCCACCATCGAGTACAAGGCCCAAACTGCGGCCAAGAAACTGGGCATCCTGAATAAGGTGAAGCGATACTTTACGCCTGGACAGCTTTTAACCCTTTACAAAGCGCAAGTCCGATCCTGCATGGAGTATTGCAGTCACCTTTGGGATGGATCAGCTAAGTACCAACTAGCTGCGCTTGACTCGGTGGAACGCAGAGCTAAGAGGCTCATTGGCGACGTAAAACTGGTGGATGCCAAGCTTCATTGCTTGGCTCATCGCCGCAAGGTTGCCTGCTTGTCGGTCTTCTACAGATTGTACTTCGGAGAGTGTGCCCGAGAACTCCACGACCTCATTCCACCGGCCCCCTTCTACCACCGGACATCTAGACGCACTGCCAGTTACCATCCCTACCTGGTTGCTATTCCACCAATTCGCACTAAGCGCTTCCAAATGTCTTTTATAATGCGCACAGCAAAAGAGTGGAACTCACTACCTGCGTCTGTGTTTCCGAACGTATACAACCCTAATCTCTTCAAAGTGAGAGTGAACAGGCTTCTTCTGGGTAAGCTCACTCCATCGTCGACTTTGTCTCTGTCACCTCTGACCTAGACTAGAGTCAAGAGCAAACCCCACAACAAATAAAAAAAAAATAAAAAAAATCTCCTTTATTTATTTTTTAAACTTATTTTATTACATTTTTAAATATTTTTATAAAAACATAAAAAAAAACATTTAAAAATATAAAAAATAGTGATCCGCCGGTAGCGGGTGCAGGGTCCAAGCTACCGGTGGTTAGGGCCCCAGAGACAGGAACCTCCTCACAATACGTGCCGTATCAAGGAGGACTGCCTTCTGAATCAGGCCCTTCACCCAGCCACCCAACGAGAGCCTCTTGAGATGTTGGTCGAGGCTCTTAGCGATAAGGCCATTGACCGTAACGACTATCGGCACAATGATTGCCGAGTCCACATTCCACATAGCGACAACCTCGTGGGCTAAGTCGAGATACTTCAATTGTTTCTCCTTCTCAGCCTTCACGAGGTTCTCGTCATGCGGGATAGTGACATCGATTATCATTGTGCGGCGCACTGATCGATCTATTACCACTATATCAGGCTTATTGGCTACAATAGTCCTGTCAGTGATAATAGATCGATCCCAGTATAACGTGACATGGTCATTCTCGAGAACTGGGTCGGGCACATACCTGTAATACGGTACCTCAGAGTCCACAAGGCCGTATTTCAGAGCAAGTTGCTGATGGATAATCCTGGCTACTTGATTATGCCTGTGCAAATACTCGCCGTTAGCTAAACGAGAACACCCAGAAGTAATATGTCTGATAGACTCACCGGGACAATGGCATGCCCGACATATGTCGATCGTCCCGTCTTTCATTATATACTTCCGGTAGTTATTCGTTAGCATAATTTCATCCATAATTGCACAGACTGAACCTTCGGTTTCCCCAAAGAGGTTACCGAAGCGTAGCCAGGCCACGGACGCTAAGAAATCTACGTCGGGCCCATGAAGGGCCCGGAAAAAGCGTCCGTGAAGCTCCTTGCTTTGCCATACTTCCTTGCGGTCATTGGTACTAAGCACCACAGGTTTGCGCCAGTTCTCTTTAGCCAAGGACAACGGGGTGAGTCCCTTGTCCACTGCAACCACATCTCGGTGCATACCCACGTCAGCCTTGAGAAAATATTCTCTGAGACTGCACACCTCGCGGTTGTGGAGGGTCTTAGCATTTAAAAAACCTCGACCCCCGCACTTCCGCGGAATGTACAGCCTCATGACAGACGAACGTGGGTGATGCATCCGGTTTGCGGTCAACAGTGACCGGACTCTCCTATCCAGGGCGTCTAGTTCCGTCTGGGTCCACTTTAGTATGCCAAAGGAGTACATTAGGACCGGCATGACCCAACCGTTAAAGGCGCGCACCTTGTTACCGCCTGACAAAGAACTATTAAGTACCTTTTTCAGGCGACCGAAGAAGCGCTCCTGCAACGATTGTTTCACGTCAGGTCCGTTAATGCCTAACCCCTCTGACATACCCAGGTATTTGTAGGTATCAGTTGCGGAGAGTGATCTCAGGTTTATAGAATCTGAGAGTTGTAGTCCCTCAGATTCCACAATCCCGCCCCGCTTTACATGCATGACTGCACATTTATCTACACCAAATTCCATTCTGATGGAATCACTAAAAGTTTTAGTTACTTTTAGTGACTCCAGCAGTTGCAATTTGTTGGTGGCAAACAGTTTCAAATCATCCATATAAAGCAGGTGGGATATTACCTGACCCCCTCTCCGCAAAGGACAGCCCAGCCCTGTACCCTCCAGCAGAGTGCTAAGAGGGTTCAAGGCTAAACAAAACCACAGTGGACTCAGACTGTCGCCCTGGAATATTCCCCGCTTAATCCTAATAGGTTCGTTGCTCCCCTGAATTTGTCGGCATCCTGGATAGCGAAGAACCGTCCGCCACTGCCCCATACACGTCGTTAGGAAGGTGCTCAGAGTTGTATCAATTTTGTACAACTCTAACACCCTCAAGAGCCATGTATGCGGCACCGAATCAAAGGCCTTCTTATAGTCTATCCAACATGTCGACAAATCCTTTCGGGATCGACGGACCTGTTGGCTTATGGCCATGTCAATGAGGAGTAGCTCCTTGGTGCCGCGGGACCCATTCCTACATCCATTTTGAGAGACAGACATAATAGAATTCTTTTCTAAATGAGAATTAATTTTCTCTCTCAAAATGGATGTAAGAAGTTTATAGACCGTCGGCAAACAAGTGATCGGCCTATAATTTTTGGGTTCCGTGGCATCACCTGACTTATGGAGCAGGTGGGTAACTCCTGTTGTAAAGAGCTGTGGCAGCGACCCAGACTCTAAGGCCGACTGGAATTGAGATGCTAAGCACGCGTGTGAACTTTGCAGCCATTTAAGCCAAAAATTGTGCAGTCCGTCCGGTCCCGGCGATTTCCAGTTCGGTATCGGGCGGGCTGCACTGGCTACATCGGAGGAAGTAATTATTACTTCCTCCATCTCCGGTATGGCGTCACACACGCGCTCAACATCCCGCATCCATTCAGCCTCAGTATGGCAAACGGGCACCGACCAGATGTTACGCCAGAATATGCTAGTTATTATTAATAATTATTATTATCCATCCCAAAGTTGTTAGGACTCTTATAGCTTCCGCAGCATGGTCCATTAGGGTTAATCGATCTTGGTTCACGATTAAATAATCGTCCAAATAGACGATAACTCACATGCCCTTCTCGCACAGCACATCTGCTACCCAATTGGTCACTGTCGCAAATGCCCTGGGTGCTGATGACAGCCCGTATGGCAGACAAGAGATCTGAAGGAGCTTTGGGCTCGACTTCTTTTCTGTTGTGTATAATACTCGCAGAAATGGGTGATGACTGGGGCCGACAGCTGGGTGAAAATAGGCCTGTAAAAGGTCTATTTTGATCGCCCAGTCGTTGGGTTGCAAGAAATCCGGCACACGGTACATATTTATTAAGCGAAACTTTGTTTGCATTACATAGCGGTTTAGATTTTTTTAATTGAATATCGGGCGATTGCTGGTAACTGACTTTGGCACTAAAAACATCGGACAGACATAAATTGGAGATCTACTCGAATCAAAATTTTCTGTTTTAAAATCTCGATTTGTTCCGACATCTAAAACCTCGTTGGAGTTTGAAAACGTGTTAATACGTCTGGACTTTGAAGTAGGGGTATTTTGAAAAAGGGAATTCGGTAACCAGATATAATTTTTATAATATACTCTGGAGCACCGTAATTCTTCCAAACTTGAATGTATTTTTTTTTTTAATAAAATTTCTTGAGGATAGTCACTTATGATACTGATCGGATTTACGATGGCCAAAAGACCGTTTTTTGTTTTCATTATGCCTTGTACCGGATTTATTGTTTCCCGACTTTCGGCCTCTACTTTTGGGGGGCGCTTGAAAGCTCGGGGATGGCTGGAGATCGAACCCAGGATTGTCACCGTGAAAGGGCTTGCGCGGTCGCTTAGCTGGAGGGCCATCCTGTCTATTTCGCATAGACATGGCATGAGGCTCTTCCGCAGAGCGCTTTTGGGCAAAGAACAACTTACTTGTCCCACCAGCCTTTTGTAAAAATGTGGTTAAATCCTATGGAATAAAAAGGTTATATTGTGTTGGGGGGATCTTTTGCAAGTCCACCTTTACATATTTGTCCTTAACACCGGACAAAATGCAGTCACGACGTCTTTGAATGATATCAGCACGTCTTCCACAACTCATTTGCAAGAGAACCTCGGACACTTTCATGTAAGATGACTTTTCGGAAAAAGAAGCATTAGTCTTTTCAAAAAGTGTAAGTACACAGCCAGGCGACTGCGCCCATTCTATGATTTGCTGAAGGTTGTTTCTTAGCAGCTCATTAAGCGCACGAGTAAAAGCTCCAAACGATCTATCAAGTAATCTAAGCCAAGAAGAATTTGTATCACAATGTCTAAGTTCAATGTTTCTAGGTATTTAACCCTTTGCCAATCATTAGTATCAAAATGATGTAGGTTATTTAGCACATGTAATCTACCCTCCGAGGCATTTTCCACAGTAGGTTCTTGTAGGTTAGTGGATACCGGAAATTCGAATACTTTAGCCTTCTGCGGTTTACTGAGAAGGTGATCTTTCCCAAGAGAAACCCTTAAGCCTTCAGATGGATGCAAGGAAATATCAGAATCAGATTTGGGCTCGGGTTCTTTGTTTGAAAAGTGATCGTTATTTTTCACTTACTTGATTGGACAGCAAGTCTAACCTGCGCTCGTTTTATCGGGTTTCCTGTCGCAGCGTCTCCGACGTGGGGCGGAGCTGCTCGATGATGACGAAGAAGATGCCTGTGGTGATGCAGGGGAGGCGGGCGACTCCCGTCACCCTCGGCGTGGATTTTTCCATTACGTATACAAAACACGCACTCAAAACTCTAATAGTCCTCGAAACACTATTACCGAGTTTTCAAATAACCACTGAATACAGTTTTTCCACGAACTAAAAATGTTAAACACTAAACAGCAGCGCTGTTGCCCGCACTAGAAGAGGTGTGATCGCACCGAAAAACGATGCCAATGTGAAGAGCGCGCCTGACTCTTCGGGCAAGCTCCACGACCCCTCCCCCCGGCCACAGCGGGGCGGAGCCAAGTGGGAGGGGGAACAAAAGAGGTCGTGCCGTCCGGAAAGATGCTGTCTCACTGTATAGGTCTAGAATAACGGTTCATAGTGTATAATAAATAATTACATACATATAAAAGTGTTGATAAGTTAAGATTGCATAAAAATATATTTATTTTTCAATTCAATGTTTTTTTTTTATTATAGTAGGTATTCTTGAAAATATTTTTTCATTTCATCATCACCATCATATTTTATTTTGCCGTATAATATTCTATTAATTATTCGGCACCAACTATAAGTCAAAACATTAATATTGTATTAGAGACAAACATTTTTTTTAACACTGTTTTCAATCAATCAATCAATCAATCGTTTATTTTGTAAAACATAGGTATGGTTAATGGTTGTATTTTGTCTAAAAATATATGTATAATGTCAATATATGGCGTACAAAATAATCATAATAATAATAATATAATAAACCGGCATGGCAGCAGAAGCTTGAAAAAGATATAGAAAAACTTAGAGCAGACTGCAGTAGACTAACCCAATATATTAATAACAATAGATCAAAGAAAGTAGTTAAGAGAGTAGAAGCAATTTTCAAAAATATGGCAACCCACACGAAGCACGAAAACTATAATAGAAAACCTGAAGAATTCTTGGATACATTGAAACAGAAATTAGCCTTAGAAGTTCACAGGTTGAGAAGATATAAAAAAGCACAAGAACGTAAAAATGATAACTCCTTGTTTGCCACAAACGAAAAGAACTTTTACAGAAATTTACAGAAACCACAAACTGACACTAATACAACGACAACCGAAAACAACGTAGAATTACCAACAGCGGAACAACTAGAAACATTTTGGTCTGGGATATGGGAAGAGCAAGTGCAACACAATGAAAAATCTGATTGGATAACAGACGAAGAAACAAAATGGAGCTCGTTAGAAGAAATGGAATTCGTTGAGTTTACTGAGTCTGACATAACTAGTATTACAGCGAGACTACACAATTGGAAATCACCTGGCATTGATAAAATTCATAATTATTGGTATAAAAAATTAGAATCATTACACAAAGACTTAGCTAAAAATTTAACAGAAATCATCTTAGGGAAACAAAACATTCCTGAATTTATTGCTACAGGAATAACATACATGTTACCAAAATCCCAGTACTCTCCACAACCTTCTCAATACAGACCGATTACATGCCTACCCACAATATATAAGATTCTAACGTCAGCAATCACAACAAAAAACAATAAACACGTAGAAAATCACAACATAATAGCAGAGGAACAAAAAGGATGCAGAAGGGGCCATATGGGATGTAAGGAACAACTAGTTATAGATTCAATAATCCACAAACATGCCACCACAAAAAATAGATACTTACATTGCACATACATAGATTATAAAAAAGCATTTGACAGTATTCCACACTCCTGGTTAATTCAAATACTACAAATATATAAAATAAATTCAAAAATAATAGACTTCTTACAGGACATCATGTCCCGTTGGAGAACTACACTCCAATTAAATCACCAACACAACGCTATCACAACTCGACAGATATCCATAAATAAAGGTATTTATCAGGGAGATTCTCTGAGTCCTTTATGGTTTTGCCTCGCTCTGAACCCTCTGTCCAATCTACTACATCGCAGACAAGTCGGATATTCCTTTAAACACACCACAGAAGAAACTATCATCTCACATCTTATTTATATGGACGACATTAAACTATACTCAAAGACTGAAAAAGACATGAAAAAATTAATAGATATCACGACAGAATTTAGTAAAGACATCAATATGCAATTTGGTTTCGATAAATGTAAAACAGTTCATATAATAAGAGGTAAAATAAAACCGGGTGACTACCCTATTAATAATACAGACACTATCAAAGCAATGGAACCAACGGATTTATATAAATATTTAGGGTACAGGCAAATCAAGGGACTAGATCATTCAGCGATAAAATACACATTAAACTCAGAATACAAAAGAAGAGTGGTCGCAGTATGTAAAACTCAACTCTCCGGAAAACATTTAATAAAAGCGTTGAACACCTATGCCATCCCGATATTAACATACTCCTTTGGAGTGATCAAATGGTCAAAACTGACATACAACAAATAGAGAGAACAACACGCACCATACTTACTAAACACAATAACCTTCACCCTAAATCTGCAATAGAAAGACTGACCATCAAACGGCAATACGGAGGGAGAGGCCTTATAGATGTCCATCACCTTTGGCAGAAACAGATAGCCAAACTAAGAACATTCTTTCATTCTAAATCACACACAAGCAACATTCATAAAGCCGTAGTTATGAATGATATCAGTTACACCCCACTTAATCTACACGAACAGATAGATACACAACACACTAGCAATGAAGACCCACATAAGCAAAAATTAGAAGACTGGAAAAAGAAAGTGTTACATGGACGTCACCCCCACGACCTTGAACAATCTCATATAGACACAATAGCATCCAATAAATGGCTTAAAATCGGTAACTTATTTCCGGAAACCGAGGGTTTTATTATAGCAATACAGGACCAGATTATAAATACTAAAAACTACAGGAAATATATTATAAAAGACCCCACGATAAGGAACGATAAATGCCGCAAATGTCACAGCCAACCAGAGACCATACAACACATAACAGGGGCATGCACAACACTCACACAAACAGACTATACACACAGGCACAATCAGGTAGCAAATGTCATCCATCAGAAACTAGCACTCAAATATAAACTCATACAAGACACAAACACTCCTTACTATAAGTATGTACCACAAACAGTTCTAGAAAGTACCACACACAAACTCTGCTACGATCGCGCCATACTAACTGACAGGACTGTTCACTACAATAGACCAGATATAACCCTTAAAGATAAAGTTAATAAAGTCACATACCTTATAGATATTGCAGTCCCTAATACCCATAATTTACAAAAAACAATAGGTGAGAAAATCAGTAAATACGCTGAACTGAAGGAAGAAGTTACCAGAATTTGGAGACAGGAAAAAGTGTACATAGTACCCATTGTTGTCTCCACGACGGGTGTTATACCCAATCACCTCCACCATAGCCTTAAACTAATAGACCTGAAAGACGCGATTTACATTACACTTCAAAAAGCCGCAATCTTAAACACCTGCAGAATAGTGAGAAAGTTTATGCAAATTGAAGAAAACGAAACCTCTCCTAATTCTTTATAATAAAATTCACCACACACGCTACATTGACTTGGCTTGGGCCCGTTAATGTAGCTTAAACTAGCCAAAGAGCTAAGAAACAAAACTTGTTTACCAAAAATAATAATAATAACCTGGGACATTGTTCACACACGTGTTATAGTATGTGCCAACACCCAAACTGCAAGAGTGCACTAACCTAGATACCGCGCATAGATACAGCCTCACACGCGCGCCTCGAAACGCTGACACCGTATAGTGACGCACGTCATACATTGCCCCTGTTTACCGGAGGCATGTAACCTTTTTCAGAAAGAAGAAATGATGAGGTATTCTGTATCTAACATCGATCGGAATAGCAATTCTATTTTGTAATATTTAAATATTGTAATTTTATTCTAATTAAAGTTAGTTAGAAATCATTTTGGTTTTTCTTGGGTCCTCCGACAGCGACGTACATATTTGGCGCAGTCGGTAGGATACTCGAGGCGTCTCGATTTGAGCTAGATAGGGCTATTCTGATATCGAATACCGTCTCGCTAATTCGCTACCGCCGTCGTGAGCGATCGCGTTCGCCGAGTATCCTGTACAAGAACCTGACGTCCTGCGCGGAGGAGTAATCCAGACATCGATCCCAGAGGTACCGAGATGCAGCTTATGTAAGTACACTGACAATCGTTTCTGTGAGTTGCTTTCAATTCCTTCCCCTTTACCTAAAGTAGGTTAATTTAGTTGCAATCATTTTTCACCCTAAGCAATCTATCCCGGAAGGGCCTACGCGCTCTAGACTAGCACGTAGGATAGATATAGACTTAAATAGAGATATCGGGGTAGGTTTAGAAACTACGGTTAATAGTTTAGAGAATTCATTAAGTTTAGAGAGTTCCGAGCCAGTCATAATGTCCGATCCCGATACGATTTTTAAGACTTTACGTTTAGTACCAGATTTCGATGGTAATCCACATATCTTGCCAAGATTTATACATCTTTGTGATCAAATTGTTTCCGAGTATATAGAAGCAGACCCGGAGAATGCTTTGGCTAAGCTATGCGTAATTAACGGTATTTTAAATAAAATAACAGGGTCAGCTGCGCGTATTATAAATTCAAATGGAATATCTGAAGATTGGGATAGTATTAAATCGTGCCTCATAAATAACTTTTCTGATCAGAGAGATGAGACCGCTCTTTACAATGATTTGATGTTGGCAACTCAGGGAAACAATTCACCTCAAGAGTTTTATGATCGATGCCTTAATTTATTCAGCACCATTATGACGTATGTTACCCTACACGAGAATGTTAGAACAACTATAGAGGCTAAGCGTACTCTGTATCGGAAGTTGACCATGCAGGCATTTGTTCGTGGGTTAAAAGAACCATTAGGGTCACGTGTACGTTGCATGCGTCCTGATAGTGTCGAAAAGGCGTTAGAATTTGTGCAAGAAGAATTGAACGTCCTGTATTTGCAAAACCGTCAGGAACCAATAACTGATAAAAAGTCAAATGTACATACAACAAAAACTTTGCCAATGGCCGCATCCACCGATAACGTTAGCCCCATGTCTAGAACGTTCAATTTCAATGCACGAGCCGGGCCCATCGCAAACTTTCAGCCACTGCAGACGTGGAGGCCGAATTTTCAGGTTAACCGGCCTATCCCGTTTGGGAACGCTTTCGGAACGTCTTCGCATTCGCAACAGATGTACCGCGCGCCGATATCGCATACCCAGCAAATGTTCCGCGCAGCTCCGCCTAGCTACAATCGTTTCAACAATAATTTCCAAATGCAACCGCGAATCATTCCACAAAACTCCGGCCCTAAGCCTATGAGCGGTGTTAGCCATTATATTACTAAAGAAAGGCCGTCATTTGGTCCATCAGCACCTCATGACTGGCGTACCAATGGAAACCCGCCTCCATCTAATTACTTTAAGACCAAAGAAATGAACATGAACTTATGCTTAGATGATGGTGGTCAGTACTACTATTATCCAGAATATTTTAATGAACCGGACTTTAATTTTTACCCAGAAAACTCGGAATATTATAACATAGAACCGACGTATTGCGCAGGCAGTGATTTAAGTCCCGAAAATTTTGCTATTGGTTACCCGGTCGCTGTAACTAACGAACCTGAACCATCTACGCCTAAATCCAGTAATGAAAAGGATTTTCAGAAGCTCGAGAAATCAGACAAGTCAAAATAGAATTAAACTTACACACACAAAGACAGCTTCCATTCATCCAGATTTTACAACCACCATTAAGATTGAAAGAAAAGAAAGAAAGAAAAATACTTTATTTGGGACACGCACAGGAAATACAAACAGTAAAAAAGAGCATAGGAACTAACAAAATTAACATTAAAAAAATTAAACAAAATAAATACAAAATATAACAATAAAAAATCCCTGTGCGAGGCCAAAAAGGCTCCTATCTCAGCATAAAGCTGCAATATTTAAATAAATACCGCAGCGCTGGTATTCTGATAGGGCCCATGTGATGCCACGGACACACCTACGGACATCTACAAATCCAATAGGGGAATAAAAAGATAGTAAAATACACACAATAGAATACCTATAATTTAGAGAAAAAAAATAAAATATAAACTAATAACCATAAATAGTGTATTCATTAGTCGAATAACTCCCGACGCCAGACGCTTCAACCTCGCTTGTCTATGCTATAGAATATTGTTTATAGTCTATGACAAGCGATGAGACGCGGGCGCAGGTGATCGGCTGACAGTATATTTACATGCTCTGTGGCTGACAGCTGATATAATGTTTAAGAAATTAACTGTTGATAAAACTAAAACAAAGAGTGAATAATAGATACGGCAATAAAGTGGTGCAGATAAATTATATAAAGTATTGTTTGTTGTAAGAACTGTGTTGTGTTGTGTAAGTCGGAAGAAATAGAAAAAAAAATAAACAAAAATTCAATCACCGAGCAAAACCAACAGTCAAGTTCAAAGCTAAACATGCCTCTAGGAACACAAGACTCCACTAATGTCACCAGTACTAACTACGTGCAGTCCCAGGGTGAGTATCAGTTTTCAGAGACTGGTTTCCTTTTGTACTCGTAATAAGTGCTGTTTATATTTAATACTAAAAGTACCAACTGTTTTTATAGTACGAAACGGCGGTGGCAAATCGTTCCAACAGCGAGAGGCAGCGAATTTAAAGCTTCCACGAAAAGCGGCTGTTTTGTGCGTTGTGGCCAACGAGGTAAGATGATGCTCTTGTTTTAATTTTATTGATATCTCGTGACCAAGTCAATTTCTGATACAAATATGCTGGTTTTTTTGTGAGAATAGTGCCAAAGAGTAGGGTAGCCAGATGAAGCTTTCTGCGATCTGACATTCTCATCAAATTACCCTTATTTAAAAATGGAGTTATATGAGATCGGGGAGGGACGTTGAAACAAAATCTTGCACAAGCGTTCTGCACTCGCTGGATCAACTTTCCGCTTCTACCTAGAATGCATGCACCATACACAGTGTCAGCGTAGTTCAGCTTGGATAAAACAAGTGACTCACATAGCATGACACGCATATCCACACTTATGTAGGGCCGTACACGGTACAAAAGCTTAAGACGGTAAAAGCAGTTGCGCACAGCCTCCATGATGTGTGTCTCAAAATGCAGATGCTCATCAAACACCACACCAAGATTACGGGCTTCTTGCACCCTATAAATAGAACACCCATCAATCTTCAAGTCCAGATTGCACCCTAATATTTTGTTGAGAAAGCCTCTTGATCCCAATAGAATGTACTTGGATTTAACTGGGTTCAGAACCAGAGAGTTTCTTTCAGACCATGCTGAAATCCTATCTAAATCCTCATTCATTCTTTTTACAGCTTCAGCAGAATGCTGAGGGCGGAACGAGAGATACATCTGAAGATCGTCAGCATATAGGTGGAACTTGGTATTCACCAGACAATTGGTGATGTCGGCACTGTACAGAATGAAAAGAAGAGGGCCCAAGATCGATCCCTGCGGTACGCCCCGGAGCACTGGCCTGGGACTAGAGGACATAACATCACCATCACTGTCACTTATAACTTGGACGAACTGAGAACGGTTACTTAGGTAACTCTGAAACCATTGGACTGTTTCCGGCTGACATCCGTAGAAAGAAAGCTTAGAGAGGAGAAGGGAGGTGTTGATTGAGTCAAAGGCACGTGAAAAATCCAGCAGTACAAGCATGGTACCCATGCCCTGGTCTTGGGCTTCAAGGATATTTCCAACCACGTCAAGAAGAGCTGTGGCTGTGCTGTGCCCCTTTCGAAATCCTGATTGAAACAGTGGCAAAATACCGTGCTGTTCAAGATATGCCCGAAGCTGGTTAGAGACAACTTTCTCTAGAATCTTGGAGAGACATGGTAAAAGGCTAATTGGCCGAAGATCTTTCACGCTGGTGGGATTAGACACCTTGGGTATAGGCCTCACTATAGCCAGTTTCCACAGATCTGGAAAAGAGGATGAGGCTATGGATCTGTTGATGATGGCCGTAATAGCTGCAAGTGTATGAGGAAGAGTCATCAACAGCATCTCCAAGGAGATACAGTCAGATCCCTGAGCATTGGACTTAAGACCACGTAAAAGCCTCAGCACCATGTCCTCGTGGACTGGTTCAAGCTGAAAATGACCATTACTGAATCTGTGGTGCTCAAAGTAAGTTAAGTCGGCGGAACTGACCCCACCACTGCCAGGCACATCCAAAAAATGGTCATTTATTTTGTCAGGGTTGTTGCAAAAATGCGGCAAACTGTGCTCTGGTCTTTTAGAAATGGCTATTGAAGATTTAATATGGTTCCATAATGTTTTTGGTTGTTTGATATTTTTATTAATATAAGTTTTAAAATATGCACACTTCTCACTATCAAAAGCGGCCCTGACTAAATATTTGAGCTCTTTATAAGAGTTTATGTGATGTACAGATTTAGTTGCTTTAGATTTAACATGGTACTTGTCTCGCAACTTCATCATTTCCTTGACAGTATATGTTATCCATGGGTGAGACTTTTCTTTAATTAAAACTTTTTTAAGAGGTGCATGTAGGTCGAAGAGATTCAACATATATTCATTAAATGTTGTTACCATGGAGTTCACATCCTCCAAACTTTCAATATATTCCCAGTCCATCTTATTCAAGTCATCATTAAAATTGTCAAGCAATATATCTTTAAGTGGCCTGTAGGTGATCCAGTGTGGGGAAGGTTTCTCCAACTTAAAATTTAGTTCAACAGATATAACTGCATGTTGGCCAAGCTCTGGTATGTGTGATACGGAGACCCCACACACACGGGCGTCAGTGCACACAACATCAATTAGTGTTTCACTATGATCAGTGAAATGAGTAGGCTCGGTAACAATTTGCTTTAGCTTGAAACATAGTAAAAAATTGTCAAGTAATTTTGTTTTATTTTCCAGCTGGTTTAAAATGTTAATGTTGAAGTCACCAAGTAAGACAACCTTATCCGCGCTAGCAAAAGAGGAAATAGAATCGGTAATCGCATCCAGGAAGACATTCACATCAAGCCACGGCGGCCTGTATGCAGTGCCGATGATCACTGACTGCGAGTTGATGTTAAGCCTGAGCCACATTTGCTCGACCTGCGGCGCCGGCGGGTGCGGCACGGTGCGTACGCGCACTCCGCGGCGCACGTAGAATCCCACGCCGCCCCCGCGGCCGCCGCACACCGTATGCGGGCGCGGCACGTGCCGCAGCCGGTAGCCCGGCACTGTCGGCGCGCGACCCTCCTCTCCCTGCCTAAGCCAGGTCTCGTTTATCGCCATAATGTCTACCATTAGGCTATCCATGGCAACAAGGAACTCCTCATGGCGCGAACCCAGTGACCCCGCATTAAATAATCCAACTTTAAGATTCCTTGTCTTATTCATTTGTGAATAGTGTTGTATATAATAATAGTATGCTTATTGTAAATAGTATCAAAAGTATTATGTAGTGTATAGTTTTGGATCACAATGTCAAATGTAAATATACTGAAATATATAGTATTAGGTGTAATTAAAAGTAGTATAAAGTGAGTTATTATAACTTACTGAGATATACATAGTCAGCCAATGTGTACTAATATAAAGAGTCCGTAAAAACAAATATATCATAATTAAATATATTGAAGACGTGAAGATACTGAGCGGAAGAGTAATACCTAAAAAGTGTGCATAGATAGTCGCTGGTTGAGCAGGTGGGCCACCAGAACAAACCAAGATATTATACTGAAACACGAGAATAGCCGGCCTCGCACAAGACAACCTTAAATACTTAAGAGAAAACAAAACAGATAAAATTAGGTAAGGTTTAAAAGATACATATCTTGCTATAACAAAGTGTTTGCAAGCGATCATGTACTTAGACATCCTTTGCGGTAGGCACCCCGCAACAAAAAACACGCGCTAGGTCGTCCTCAGAGCGGATGCAGTGGGTAGGCTTACCGTCACCCTGCTTAGCCAGAATACGGCCGAACTTCGTCCACATATACCTCCACCCGAGACGGCTGCCAGCTTCACGCACACGATAAAACAAATATTTGTTTGTTTTGGTGAGCCTCTCGTTCAGAAAAAAGCGACGTGGGGGTCCGGGGAGTCCCATGTCCGCGGTGGTGGCACCGCGCCGCACGCGCGCGCTCTGCAGCAAGTCGTCGCGCAGAGCGCGCCGCGTCAGGCGCACCACGATGCGCCGCCCGCGCGCCGGCGCCGCCTCCGCTCCCACTGGGCTTGCTCCGCCAACTGGACTCGCAGCACTCGCCTTCACCTCTCGTTCAGCCCGCAGGCCCACCCTTTGCGCGAACACTATGTCCCGTTCATCGAGAGTCACCCCAAGCTTTGCCGCCACCTGCCCGACGGTGTGCAACACACTCTCCCCCTGAATCTCCGGGATGTTCGCGATTTCTAAATCGGAGCCAAGTAAATCCTGCTCACGGTCGTTGAGCTCGAGCTGCAACTGCAGCACTATCTGCTCGAGCTGACCCACTCTGCCGTCTGGCACTGCAGCACTTCCCCTATTTTCTAGTGCCTCGATCCTAGTCTCCAGGATGTCAACCCGCTCGGTACAAACTCCCATCGACGCGTGCAGGCCAGCCATCTCCCTACGAAATTCCCTCATTTCATCCCGAACCTCCCGCAGCTCAGATCGGAAGAGCCTTATTTCCTCACGGAGTGTCAGCTGTGCCTCCGGCGAAGGTTCCCCATCAGCACCTCGTTCGCTCCCAGCCTGAGACGAAACTTTAGCCACTTCAACGGGGGGCTTGGCCAGAGTACCCTGTGCCTGAGGCACCGCAACAGGTGACCTTAACATAGCGCCCGGAACCGATACTGCAATCGGAGATGCAGGCTCTGCCACAACAGCGGCTGCTGCTGCTGATGCTGTTGGAATTGCAGGGGGCCCACTACCCAGATCCTTGACGGGTGTGGCGCTATTATCTCCCCTGGGCAACTTTTTCCTGCACTCGGGGCACAACCAATCGCTACTTATCCGGGCAGGATCAGGCAACAACAAGCAGGCGAGATGATATCGGTTGTGGCAGGCGGAGTTACTACATGTAGCGCCCCCCTTTGTCGACAGAAACTTTCCGCAGGCGGCACACTTCACCATAGTAGTATGGCTAGATGTCGCACCCTTCTCTCACGCCTCTTTGTTGGCCCTAGATGGCGCCTGCTACGCAAAATTTATTGACCGACACGCACAGATCTGTGGTAACGTTATCAACACTTGTCAAAAATGTTAAAAGTGACACTTTTTGGAGGTACCGGTGGCACAAAAAGATTTCCAAGTACCTACAAAAGTCTAAAAGGTAACAATAAAACTGGATTTGTTTTTACGGAATTACACCAAACCTAGCCTTGCAAACAATCTCACACGTAGTAAGCACTCCCGCGATAACATTAACACGCACTTTACGCGGAATGTATTTGGGTTTTATTATATATTAGTGCAGACACGAACAGCTGATGTGCACCGTAAACCGTCCGTGACGTCACCTCCGTCCGTGACGTCACCTGATTGAAGATTGAAGATTGCTGATTGACACGGGCGCAAATCAATCATTCATTAGCCCGGAAGCTGTACAAACATACTTCAATAATTTCCCTTTAAATTTCGATCCCTTTGAGGTCACAAATGTACACGCTACAACAAGAAATAACTATTCCATAAATATTCCGACCTTTACTGAATTTCAGGAGCATGATGATATTAAATTATTCATTTACAAGTTTCATGAGTACTTCGACGGGCTTATAGGATTAGACCTACTGGAAAAATGGGAAGCCAAAATCGACCTTAAAGATAAATTGTTAATAACTCGTAATTCTACTAATACAATTAAAATGTACAATTCCCGTAACATAAACTTATACGAGGACGTCATACCAGCTAACTCATCAAAAATACTGAAGGTACCGATCAACTTACATGACGGCGACGCGTTTGTTTCTGAGCAGACTATATCGAATTGTATTATTAGAGATTGTTTAACTACAGTAGCGAATAACCGTGGATTTTTGGAAGTTATTAACCCAACTTCACATGATTTAATATTCTCAATGGATCGTGCCGTACAAGCGGAGACCTATAACATTCAGTGCACGCGTACCGAACAATTGTTCGATATTCAGCATGCGAACATCGAACACACGTCAGCTAGAGCGAAAGATGTTATAGAGCGTTTGCGTACGGACCACCTCAATGACGAAGAACGTATTAATTTAGAAACTTTATGCGGAAAATACGCTGATATATTTTATATAGACGGAGAGGTTCTAACATTTACTAACAAAATAAAACACCGAATTCGAACCACCGACGAAGTCCCCATTCACACAAAAAGCTATCGATACCCGTACATACATAGAGATGAAGTCCGAGATCAGATAGATAAAATGTTAGAGCAGGGTATTATAAGACCGTCGGAGTCTGCCTGGAGCTCACCTATCTGGGTCGTCCCAAAGAAGGCAGACGCTTCAGGGAAAGCCAAGTGGCGTCTAGTAGTTGATTTTAGAAAATTGAATGAAAAAACCCACGACGACAAGTACCCCATACCGAACATTAATGACGTTTTAGATAAGCTAGGAAACTGCCAATACTTCACAACTCTTGACCTTGCAAGTGGATTTTACCAGGTTGAGATGGACCCCGTTGACATCCCCAAGACTGCATTTAATGTGGAGAATGGGCATTACGAGTTTTTACAAATGCCCATGGGGTTGAAAAATTCGCCATCAACATTCCAACGTGTTATGGACAATGTCCTCAAAGACCTTCAGAACACGATCTGCCTGGTCTACTTAGATGATATCGTCATATTTAGTACATCCCTGCAAGAACACATAATCAACCTTGAAAAGGTATTCAAAAAATTAAGAGAGTCAAATTTTAAAATTCAATTAGACAAATCGGAGTTCCTTAAACTAGAAACGTCTTATTTAGGTCACGTCATAACTAGAGAAGGCATCAAACCAAATCCGGATAAAATCACCGCTATCCAAAACTACCCTATTCCAACTACCCCCAGAGAAATCAAACAATTCCTCGGTCTAGTAGGCTACTATAGGAAATTTATTCCGGACTTCGCGCGCGTAACTAAACCTCTAACACAATGTTTAAAAAAAGGAAAAAAGATAACAATTAATTCTGAGTATACCGCAAGTTTCGAAAAATGTAAAGCCCTAATAACTAATGATCCGATCCTACAGTACCCCGACTTCCAAAAAGAATTCATTCTGACCACTGATGCTTCTAACGTCGCTTTGGGCGCTATTCTATCACAAGGAACGGTCGGCGCGGACAAACCAATTTGTTACGCATCCCGCACTCTCAATGAGAGTGAAATAAACTACAGTACAATCGAGAAGGAGCTCCTTGCAATAGTTTGGGCCACAAAGTATTTTAGACCGTATTTGTTCGGGAGGAAATTTAAGATCATCACGGATCATAAGCCACTCCAATGGGTTATGAACCTAAAGGAGCCCAACTCTAGACTAACCAGATGGAAGCTAAAACTATCCGAGTACGACTTTACCGTCATATACAAAAAGGGTTCAAGTAACAAAAATGCAGACGCTCTCTCCCGTATCCAAATACATAACGAAGAAACCTATTCCATGATGGGAAATGCTTCTGAACGTCCGGGTTCAATAGATAACTCGTCTACAATATCAGCCCATACCAGTCAAGAGAACCCTATTCTTGAAATTCCGATTGTTGATCAGCCCTTAAACAAGTTTCATAGACAAATCTGTATAACGGTAGTTGGTGATATAAAAACCCGCCCCACGGCATCTAAACCCTTCGATACACATACCCGAACGGCCGTCCAAGTATCTCAATCAAATTTAGAAACGGACACTATCAATATCATCAAAGAATATGTAAACCCTAAGGTTAAAACTGCGTTACTTATAAAACCCCCTCTGGCAATGTACAGAATCATACCTATCATTCAGGATAAATTTAAAAGTGCTTCAATGAACCTCGTTTTAGCTAAAAGAGAGGTCGAGAATGTTAAGGAATATTTAAAGCAACAGGAGATCATTAAGCATTACCACAACGGTAAAACAAATCACCGCGGAATAAACGAATGCTATTTAGCCCTCTCTGAGCGTTATTACTGGCCAAAAATGAAAGATGAGATAACAAAGTTTGTCAACGATTGCATTATCTGCGGACAAGCAAAGTATGACCGTCATCCCATAAAGCAATGTTTTAATATAGTACCCCCGGCCACCAAACCATTTGATACCGTTCATATAGATCTGTTAACAATTCAAAATGAAAAATACCTAACAATCGTAGACGTATTTTCTAAATACGCACAAGCTTATTTTATACGAGATGGTACAGCCGTTAGTGTCCTACAGGCGTTACTAAAATTCTGCTCGCACCATGGTTTGCCTTTAACCATCGTATCGGATAACGGTACGGAATTCACTAACCAATTATTTAACGAATTCATTAATTTGCATAAAATAATTCATCACAAAACTCTGGCGCATACCCCAAATGACAATGGGATTGTGGAACGTTTTCACTCATCCTTACTAGAACACCTACGTATTTTAAAACTGACCCATAAAGACGATGACGTAATCAACCTCGTCTCCTATGCGATTTTAGCATACAACAGCACAATACATAGTTTCACAAAATGCCGGCCATTTGATATTATAACCGGACACTTCGACCCGCGAGACCCCTTTGACGTAGATCTAACTAAACATCTATTACAGCAATACATGCAAAACCATAAAGAAAAGATTAAATTAGTCTACAACGTAATAAATGAGTCTTCCCTCGCAACCCGTACTAAAATTATAGAAAACCAAAACAAAACTCGCGAGCCCGAAAATGAATATCAGCCTCAACAACGTGTCTTTGTCAGCAACCCTTTAGCGACCCGTCAAAAACTAGCCCCTAGATATACTCAAGACACCGTTTTAGCCGACCTACCTATTCACATCTATACATCGAAAAAGCGAGGTCCCGTCGCTAAAAGTCGGCTGAAAAGAGTACCTAAAAGCGCTCTATTGTTACAGGGTGCTACTGGTCCTGACTGCTCATTTGATAGTAGCCCAGGAAACAAACCAGAAGATAACACTTGAAAGCCTGGACGATGGCCCAGGAATACTACCCTTTCGGCTTGGTGCAACCAAACTTATAACCCATTACCATACCTTCCTGCAGTACATCCAAACTAAGGACATCGACTTAAACATTAGAACGTTACAAGATCAGTTAGACAACTCTAGGCTAAAATTAGATAATAATACACATATGCTGTATGAAGTTCAATTAGACTATCTTTCGGAAAAACTGCAATGCGTCGCACGCCAACTAGAAACATTAAAACCAGGTCGTGTAAAGCGAGGTCTCATAGATGGGCTAGGCTCTATAATAAAAAGCGTCACAGGAAATCTTGACTACTCAGACGCGGTCAGATACGATAATACTATCAAAATCCTTCAGGAAAATAATTTCAAAACCGCCGAGGAACTAAATAACCACATTAGTCTCAGTAAGGAATGGATGGCCCAACATTCCGACATTATCGGGCAATTAGTAGCTAACCAAATTAAAATTAATGACACGCTAAAATTATTACTAGACAGAAATGCTTACAAAGATTATAACCTTATAAGATTTGCAAAATTCGGACAGTGTTTAACTATACTAGCTGAAAACTTAGATAAAGTATTAAACGAGCTAGTCAGAGTGGAGAACATGCTGGCATTCATTCACAGCTCAAGTGTACATCATTCCATGATTAGCATAGAAGTTTTACGGCATATGATTGATAAACTAGTTAAAATCTACGGTAGAGATAAGGTAATAGATTTAGAACTTAGAGAATATTATGATATTATTAAACCGGGATATTATTATTCAGGCAGCCAAATAATAATTATATTTAAATTTCCGATATTTGCAACTGATATATACGATCTCTATAAACTGTCAATAGCCCCCAATAAATATAGACAAGCCCTTATCCCTCCTCATCCATTGATTGCAACAAGCAGGAAAGGTTATGTGTATATAGAGGCTGAATGCCCGAAGTATAACAACTGGTATCTCTGCGGAAAAACGACGAGTCACCAGCTGCACGAAGACCCAGACTGCACGCAGAAACTTATTATGGACCAGACCCTCGACGGAAGCTGCGAAATCGTAACCACATCATTATCAAGAATAGCTATGGAAGAGTTAGATGAGAAGCATTACGTCATATCGTTCCCCAATACGACCCGAATACATACCTTATGCGGACGAGAGGAATATACCCTACTGAATGGCACTTACTTGGCCATTATACCCGTGAATTGCTTCCTGTACACCCCAGAGTTTACCATCACTAATCTCAATGACCATGTGGAAGGACAACCAATCAAAATTACGAAGCTAAACTACAACACGGAAGACCACCCGGAACCAGTACAAGTCAACCTCAACTCGATTGATCTTACTAAACTACACGATGCTCAACACCGAGTAATTTCACAGCCACCTTTACGGGTGCAACCTTTACCATCGGAATACTTATACCATACAACGATTCCGTTCTACATCGTATTATCCGGTACACTTGCACTCGGTGCATTCATCGGTATAAGACACTGTAAGAAATCAAAGTCTGGAGCCGAGAAACCATCTACCGGAGACAAGATTTATGCTGAGCCTGGAGCATCTGAAATACCGAAGGCACATTCAGCAATATTTTCTCAGTTCAAACTTCAAAAATAATTGCTGATCTGACGGCGGAGGTGTTATAGTATGTGCCAACACCCAAACTGCAAGAGTGCACTAACCTAGATACCGCGCATAGAAACAGCCTCACACGCGCGCCTCGAAACGCTGACACCGTATAGTGACGCACGTCATACATTGCCCCTGTTTACCGGAGGCATGTAACCTTTTTCAGAAAGAAGAAATGATGAGGTATTCTGTATCTAACATCGATCGGAATAGCAATTCTATTTTGTAATATTTAAATATTGTAATTTTATTCTAATTAAAGTTAGTTAGAAATCATTTTGGTTTTTCTTGGGTCCTCCGACAGCGACGTACATATTTCACGGTTATCTGATCTGATCATAGACAAGCAATTGCAATTTAAGGTGGCATGTCAATAGATTACAAATATATATATATATAATTTTAAGTATGTCAATTAGTAATAGGTCAATTAGGTACACAGGTCATTACAATTTTAGTTAAATAAACACATTCATACTTAATCAATAAATAAATAAAATTTTTTGAAAAATTTTTGGATTGTTCTCTTGTTGCATTCGTTATTGCGTCTACTGTTTTGAATATCAAATATGAATTTTACTGTTTTTTCTTTTTTTTTACATTAATCTTAATGCTTTAATTTTAATTCTAATGATAACTTTGATTTTAATTATTGATTCTAATATCGATTATGATTTTGTTTTGTTTTTTGTTTCTAATTAATTTTTCTATTCTCACTACGAGTAAAAAATCTTGTTAAAACATATATTTAAGAGGCTATTTTTCATGTAAGTGCTGTGTACGCCTGTAAGTGACTAATTCACCATAACTTAATGCATATGTTATTTATTATTATGTCCATATTCCTAGTGAATAGGTCGTTGGTGTACCTTTCAAATAAAATAAAATAAAAATAAATAAAATAAGCGTTTAATTAGCAAGTCGGAATCGTCATACCTCTGTTTATCAGTAGTAAACTCAGTGATGGAGTAGTAACATCTATCTACAAGGAATTTAAACAAAGACCTCTTAAAAGATCCCAGACACTCTATATTTCTAATAGCTGCTGGTATACTGTTATATATTTTTGGAGCCATACCTAACACACTTTTGCCGAAAAATGCTGTTTTATGAGAGGTAACATGAATGGTATTCTGATAACGGCGAGAGCGCAGTTTTTCAAATAAATGCAGGTTACAGCGAACAAACACTCCCATTTCAAATATGTACATAGACGGTAGAGTGAGCAAACTAAGTTTTGTGCTCTACACATTTAAAAGGAAAACTGACAAACATGTCAACACACATTGTTATATTATTCCTTACATTTTTAATTGGAACATTATTATTTATTTATTTATTTATTGGTCTACCAACGATTGTTTACACCAGTGTTACGTGCCCTGCCTACACCAAATCAGCTGAATAGCGACATGATTATCTGTTTGCGTCAATCGGATGTTTCCACATAAAACTGCAACACGCCACCTGCTGAATCATCGAATCGACGCCTCGTGTCGCTGAACGCTTACCTACTTCCAAATCTGCTGATGCCGCATCCACGTTTAGCAATCGCCAGAATTGTGATAATTAAAGATAATTAATTTTGAACACTTTGGTACTAGCATCGTCCGAATCTAGACTTAGAAATAGCATAAGCTTAATTGTAATTTTTTTACCTTATTAAAACAATTTCGGTTTTTTTTTTAAGTCCTCCGGCTGTCACCTTCGTAATTGGCGCAGTCGGTAGGATATTCGAGGCAGTGCGCGGCGCGGTATAGATTTCCAAAAATCGTTAAACTGCTGACTCCAATAGTCGCTAGTCGCTGTCGGTATTTCCAAGTACCTCGTCGAATATCCGAACTTAAGAAGACGCAGCTGAGGACGTATCCAGCCATCGATACACCAAGAAAAACCATGTATATGTAAGTCCTTGAAACTTTCTTTGAGTGTTGCTCCCGACTCTTCCTTTTAACCCCTACCTATATAAATATTAATTCAAGATTTTTCACCCAAGGGAAACTAGGAGGAAATCTGTCTCTTCCAGACAGATAAATAGGACCAGGGAAGTAGATTTAAATAGGTTTATAGTTTCAGATAATTTAGGGTTAGATATATTATTTAGTAGTGACGAAATGGCATTGAACCCCGATACCATCTTTAAGGCCTTACGCGCAGTACCAGACTTTGATGGCAATCCGAATGTTCTAACTCGTTTTATTAAAATATGTGATCAGCTCGTAATACAATACGTCAGAAATGACCCGAGCTGCGAGTTAACTAATCTTTGTGTGATAAACGGAATTTTAAATAAAATCACGGGATCTGCAGCTACAACTATAAATTCTAATGGTATATCTGAAAATTGGCAAGGGATTCGTGACGCTGTAATTAACAACTTTTCCGATCAGAGGGACGAGACCGCCCTTTACAACGACTTGTCCTTACTAACACAAGGAAGTAGCACTCCGCAGGAATATTATGACAAATGCCAGACCCTTTTTAGCACTATAATGACCTATGTCACTTTACATGAAAATATAGCTACCACTATCGAAGCAAAACGCGACCTTTATAGTGTAGTGTGCAATACCTACATCACTCTAATACAATAGAAAACTGACGTTACAATCCTATGTCAGAGGTCTAAAAGAACTTTTAGGGTCCCGCATCCGATGCATGAGACCCGAAACTATAGAAAAGGCTCTGGAATTTGTACAGCAGGAATTGAATGTCATGTGCCTACAGCAACGCAACGAAAGTACTGAGCGACGTAATCTGACACAGCAAGCGCATTTAACCCATAGAATGCCCCCAGCGGTCCTTATGACCACACCCAAACCTTTTAGCTTTCCGAATGCAGGCACGAGCTGGCATAAGCCTATGCCTATGCCTATGCCGCCGCAGCAGCAGCAGCAATGGAGGCCGCCCTTCCAGCATAATCAGGTACCTCATCGTGCCCCTAACATGTTTAGTCGAACCCAGCAAATGTTTCGTGCACCCCCGCCAAACTACCACCCCCAGAGTAACGTATTTAAATTACCGAACGCAAATCCCCCAGCGCAATATACAGGTCCGAAACCAATGAGCGGTGTTAGTCACTTCGTACCAAAACCGATAGGGTTACCAGGACATGATTGGCGGAGATCAGGAAACCCACCACCTAATAATTACTTCAAGACACGCGAAATGAATTTTAACGAAATGACAGACGTTGAAAACTTTTATGATTACCCCGACTATTACTATGAACAACCTGACTATTCCTGTTATTATGACTATCCCGACTTGTATTACTTCAATTAGACCGAGTCCGACTATTATCCGTTTGTACAAGACAACACACAATCAAAGAGTACTGACAATGCGAAATGCATAGAAGCACCGCAGTCGTCTACCTCTAGTGCTAAATCGGATTTTCCCAAGGAAAAGGATCAAACAGGGTTAAAATAGAATTAAATATACAATTTAAAAGGGAATTACGTTACATTCAGATATCGGATCCACCACTTAGGTTATTAGTAGATACCGGGGCTAACCAGTCTTTCATTAGTCCTGAGGCAGTCGAACAATACTTTTCGCACATACTGGTAATTTGGTCCTACTTTGCTCCGCTACGTGTAATTATGCTCCTGTTCTGTAAAATGTTTTCGCCTATTCTACGTTAAAAATTTTGCAACAATTAATTAAATTATGAACGCATCCGTTTTTATCCATTTTTTCGTTTTTACCCATATCTCACCAATTTATATCATCCAAAATAGCAAAACATATTATAACTGGAGCAGAGTTTGAATTAGGAAAGCATTAATTTGCTCCAACAGCTTTAACAATGGAGATTACATAGAAACTATATCTAGGAGCAAAGATACCCAACACCATGGGTAATTTTGCTCAGTATTATTTGTCAAAAATAAATTCATAATATACTTCATAATATCTATTTCCCTATAAATACTTGTCAAATAAGCTATATATCCATAAAATAATACATTAAGTAAATTGTATAGTTGATTTTCTATAAATAATCATAATTTTCAACATTTGGAGCAAACATTGGAGCAAAGTAGGACCAAATTACGGTACCTTTGAACTTTGACCCCGTTGAAGTAACAAATTCTCGTGTAACTAGTACGCAGCAGGCACAACCATTCTATTACTATTCCGAACTTTCCTGAATTTAATAACCCTACGAATGTTAAGTTTTTCATTTATAAGCTCCATAATTACTTTGACGGATTAATAGGCCTAGACTTACTTGACGGAGCACAGATTGATCTTAAAAATAATAATCTAATTACAGAGTTTACAACCATACCTATTCGGTTCAATGTAAAAGGTCTAGTTATCAGGAAACCATACCCGCGAACTCATCAAAATTATTAAATATTCCTATTTATAGCCCAGACGGTGACGTTTCCATAGCTCAGCAAACACACAATAATTGTATTATTCATGAATGCATTACTCGCGTTACTGACTGTACATGTATCGTAGAAATTGAAAACCCGACCGATTATGACTTACTCGTTACATTTGAGCGACCTTTACAAGCAGAGGTATTTAATAATGAGTGCATTAGTACTAAACAAGATCTTAGGCGCATTAAAGAGGTTTTATCTCGATTGCGTACTGACCATTTAAATATTGAAGAAAAAACTAATTTAGAGACTTTATGCAGTCGTTTTGCTGACGTATTCTATGTGGAAGGAGAACCTTTGACCTTTACAAATAAAATAAAACATCGCATCAGAACGACCGATGAACTTCCCGTATATACGAAAAGTTATCGCTACCCATTTGTTCACCGACAAGAAGTTAGAGATCAAATCACTAAGATGCTGGACCAAGGTATCATAAGACCTTCTGAATCAGCTTGGAGCTCACCTATCTGGGTAGTTCCTAAGAAGGCAGACGCATCAGGCAAACAGAAGTGGAGAATCGTAGTTGACTTTCGTAAACTAAATGACAAGACCATAGACGACAAATACCCGATTCCTAACATAAATGACATACTTGACAATCTTGGTAAGGCCAGTATTTCACTACTCTAGACCTGGCATCTGGATTTTATCAATGTGAGATGCACCCTGACGACATTCCGAAGACAGCCTTTAACGTAGAACATGGGCACTTTGAATTTTTACGCATGGGGGTTTAAAGAACTCTCCATTTACTTTCCAAAGAGTGATGGATAATGTGCTCAGAGGCTTACAAAATGACATCTGCCTAGTGTATCTTGATGACGTCATCATATTCAGTACGTCATTGTAAGAGCACATGATTAATTTAGAAAAAGTATTTAGTAGATTACAGGAATCTAACTTTAAGATTCAGATGGATAAGTCCGAATTTTTAAAGTTAGAAACAGCGTTTTTAGGTCATGTAATTAGTGGAGAAGGTGTTAAACCTAATCCTGATAAAATAACAGCTATACAAAAATACCCATTACCAAAAACCCCGAAAGAAATAAAACAGTTCCTTGGATTATTAGGCTATTACAGGAAATTCATCCCGGACTTTGCCCGCATTACTAAGCCTATGATAAAATGCCTTAAAAAGACTAATAAAATTACTTTTGACTCCGACTATATTAACTGTTTTAACAAATGTAAGACTTTACTCACAAACGACCCAGTCTTACAGTACCCTGACCTCACTAGAGAGTTTTTATTAACGACTGACGCATCTAACGTAGCTATTGACGCCGTACTCTCACAAGGTACCATTGGCTCAGATAAACCCATCTGCTACGCCTCAAGAACCTTGAACGATAGTGAAACCAATTACAGTACTATCGAAAAGGAGCTTTTGGCAATAGTATGGGCTACAAAATATTATAGGCCCTACTTATTTGGTCGTAAATTCAAAATACTCACCGACCACAAGCGACTACAGTGGATAATGAACCTTAAGGAGCCTAGATGGCGCCTTAAACTAAGTGAATACGACTATACTATAGTTTACAAAAAGGGAAAATATAACACGAATGCCGACGCTTTATCCCGAGTGGAAATTAACAATGAAGAAACTGACTCAATGATAGCCAACCCTTCAGAGCGACCACCCTCGAGAGCAGGTTCCACGACAGCCACTGCACATACCAGCACTGAAAACCCTATTCTAGAAGTCCCTATTACTGACGAACCTTTGAACAAATTCCACCGACAGTTATGCATTACTATAATAGGGGACATTAAACGACATACAACCGCCATTAAACCTTTTGATACATACACCCGTACATTTATACGAGTTTCGGAATCAGATTTAGAACAAGACGTAGTAAATGCTATAAAGGAATATGTCAACCCCAAAGTTAAAACCACAATAAAAATAACTCCACCTTTAGGCATGTATTCAATTATACCCATAATCCAGAATAATTTTAAAAGCTCAGCAATTAACCTAGTATTAGCCAAAACAGAATTAGAAGATGTCAAGGAGTATTTAAATTATAAAACACTATCACGAAGGAAAAACTAATCATAGAGGAATAAACGAGTGTCATCTTGCCCTTTCCCGGAAATATTATTGGCCTAAAATGAAGGAGGAAATAACTAAATACATTAACGAGTGTATCATTTGTGGACAAACGAAATATGATAGGAACCCGATTAAACCACAATTTAATGTAGTACCCCCAGCAACTAAACCGTTCGAATTAAAACACATGGATCTCTTTACAGCTCAAAATGAAAAGTATTTGACAGTGGTAGATGTTTTCTCAAGTACGGACAAGCATACCATTTGAGAGATGGTACAGCAATAAGCATACTTCAAGCAGTACTCAATTATTGTACACATCATGGTTTACCGTTAACAATAGTGACCGATAACGGCACAGAATTCACAAACCAGTTATTCTCCGAGTTCACAAGATTACATAAAATTAACCACCATAGGACATTAGCACACTCCCCTAATGATAACGAAATTATAGAACGATTTCACTCTACGTTATTAGAACACTTACGTATTTTACGATTACGTCAAAAAGACGAACCTGTGAGCAACCTCATGCCGTATGTCTTATTAGCATATAATAGCTCAGTTCACAGCTTTACCAAGTGTAGATCACATGACATAATTAGAGGACATTTTGACCCAAGAGACCCCCTTGACGTTAACATGACTGAACACCTAATGCAACAATATATCTTGACACACCGAGACCAGATGAAAACTGTATACGACCTTATCAATAACTTTACGCTTACCGACCGTATAAATATCATACAAAATAGGAATAAGGACAGAGATCCCGAAATAGAATACCAACCGCAGGAACAAATATTCATTTCTAACCTAGTAGCCAACCGACAAAAATTAGCACCACGTTACACGCATGACACTGTTTTAGCTGACCTTCCAATTCATATATACACTTCCAAAAAGAAAGGCCCTGTAGCCAAGTCTCGACTCAAACGCACCCCTAAGAAATCAAAATTGTTACAGGATACTCCTGGCTATGATAGTTCAACCAATACTGGCGCTCGAGATAAAACTTGAAAGCTTGGACGAGGGACCAGGACTCTCACCCTTCAAACCTTGGACAAACGAGGCTCATTATGCATTACCACATCTTCCTACAATACATAGACTTAACTGACATTGAACATAGACTTGATTCTGTGATGTCTCAACTCGACTATTTCCAGACTAAACTAGACAACCAATCCTCTCTCTTGTATGAATTTCAAATCAATCACTTAGCTAATAAATTAAGTCAAATTAGTTCTCAGTTAAAAACACTAGAACCCAGTCGTAGTAAAAGAGGTCTCGTAGACGGATTAGGGTCCATTATAAAAAGCATTACCGGAAACTTAGACCATACGGATGCCCAAATGTATAATAATGCAATTTACCTTTTAGAAAGCAACAACGACAAAATAATATCGGAGTTCAATGAGCATATCAGTCTTAACAAAGTCTGGATGGCTCGATATAGCGACATACTCTCGAAAATCGTTAGCAATCAAGAGAGAATCAATAGTACTTTAGGATTACTTTTAGACGAGAAAACTGCCGCTAAAAATGATCTTATAAGATTCGCAAAGTTTGCTCAGTTGCTGACTAGCCTTCCTCTACTCGCGCCAATTTTTGTTACACCTATACTCGCGCACGGTGTCACAGACCGATAGATTCATACCCCTACAATATTTTTTTTTTAATATTTTTTTTTTTAACATTACAATTATTTTAAAGTTTAGGATATAATGAAACAAAATAGTATGAATAGTACTTAATTTATTAATTATTTTATTGACTTTCAGTCTATCACAAATCAGTCTTCAAATTTGAGATATTTTTCTTAAGGAATAGGAAAACGAAAATAAAACCTGAACTTCTTCTTAAAAATAAAATAAACTTCTAAATAATAATAAAAAACATATCAAAGGACATATTTATCTATGTTTGGCTTAGTTTTGAGCTTCACCATAACAATCAGGGCAAACATTATTACTTACACTAAAAGTTGCACCTATACTCGCGTCGGTCTCACGGACCGATTGGCGCCAAATGCTACCACACGTACGTTTCGCACGAACGCACGGCGTGCACTAAAATGAAGTAAGCCACAAATCCGGCAGCTAGCAAAGAACTCGACTTCTCAGGATTTTCGTGCATAAAAATAATTACGAAAATGTGTTTCGTCGGTCTCAGAGACCAACGCGCGAGTATAGGAAGGCTAGTGATAATACGGAAGATTTTTTTTTATAGATAATTAGGATTGAAGATACTTTAGCTTTTATACGAGCATCGAGCACCCATCATAGTATGTTAAGCATAGATACTTTAAGTAATATGATTAAGCGATTAAAATCTATATACGGACAGGATCAGTTAATGGATGCAGATTTAAGAGAATACTATACAGTTATAAAACCTGGATATTATTACACAGATAAAAAAATTGTTATCATATTTAAAGTTCCAATAATCCACTCTGATAAGTTTGAATTATACAGATTAGCAATAGTTCCCAATAAACTAATGTACACCTATATCCCTCCTTACCCTTTCATTGCAACCAATGGGAAAGTTTTCAAGTACATAGAGGCTGAATGCCCGAAGTTCGGCCCATATCGTCTCTGCGAAGAAGGAATCAACCATCAACCGACGAGAAGACATCTAGATTGCATCCAAGGCCTCATCTACAACCAATCTCTGGAAAAAACATGCCTGCCTACAAAGCTCACACTGACAAAAGCAGCAATGGAACAACTGGACGACAGACGCTACACACTTCCTTTCCACAACCGACCCGGACAGAGCTACAATGTGAACGTCAAGAATATATCTCCCTGCACGGAAGTTATTTCGCCACTATCCCGAAAAGCTGCCTACTACGCACCGAGCGATTCACTGTTATCAACACTAACGACCTTATAAAAGGACAACCGCTGAAAATAACTGAAATACCTATGAACCTGAACATTGTTGAAGAAACCATCCCACATCTGAAACTAAAGTCACTGCACCTGCAAAGCCTACATGAAATCGAAGATAAAATCCTACTGCAGCATCCAGTACAAATAGATCACGCAAACCTGGAAAATTCACTCTAATACGACGATCCTACTATACGTCGTACTATTCGGTGCAACAGTACTGATCGTTACTATCACTAAACGTCGGTTTAATGTTTGCACAAAGCTTAGAAAACCACAGATATCACATGAATGCCCTGAAAATCATCAATACGAAGATGCAGAATCACCCACAATCAGGAAAGAGACACCAGCAACATTTTCGCTAAAAGTTCTCAAATAGTTGCTGTTCTGAGGGGGCCTCCCCCCTCAGAACAGCAACTATTTGAGAACTTACTAACCTATTGTTACGTGCCCTGCCTACACCAAATCAGCTGAATAGCGACATGATTAGCTGTTTGCGTCAATCGGATGTTTCCACATAAAACTGCAACACGCCACCTGCTGAATCATCGAATCGACGCCTCGTGTCGCTGAACGCTTACCTACTTCCAAATCTGCTGATGCCGCATCCACGTTTAGCAATCGCCAGAATTGTGATAATTAAAGATAATTAATTTTGAACACTTTGGTACTAGCATCGTCCGAATCTAGACTTAGAAATAGCATAAGCTTAATTGTAATTTTTTTACCTTATTAAAACAATTTCGGTTTTTTTTTTAAGTCCTCCGGCTGTCACCTTCGTAATTCCAGTTATGGGCATAAAAAACAAGCAAAAACAAATAAACAATAGTGTACAATCACTTATAGGTAAACTCAGCATGCAAAACGAAAGTTGTACATACGATAGAGAAAAAAATTAAAAGAAAACTACCCTAATTTATATCAAACCACTAGTACCCAAATTGTTATATGTAATTTAGATCCTGAAACAGAGAACAAAGAAGAAAAATAATAAAAAAAAAACAAAAAGGTAAATTATTCCTTATCTAGGTTTTTCAAAGTCTTCACTTTTAAGCTGTATAGTGAGTCAAAGTGCAAATCGATTAGATCGCTACATTCATTAATTATCTTGCATAACCTCGCGACAGGGGAACTAGCGCCCAAGACTGTTCGTCGGAGCGGTGGACAGAGTGGCGTAATTGGCTTACGAGGAATCCTTGAAGGCACACGAAATTTAAAATAATTTAGTATTTGTGGGCAGTCAATTTTATTGGCCATCACTTTGCACACAAACATTACGTCAATAAGGCGACGGCGCTTTTCCAGCGAAATCATTTTAAAGTATTTCAACCGCTTGTTATATGAACGAATTTTTTTTGCTATTCCGCTGGTAAACGCCAGGTGCCACAGAAAGCGTTTTTGGATTCTCTTCAGACGCAACGAATGTGTAGCATAGTGAGGTCGCCAGATCACACGACAATATTCCAACAGGCTTCGAATCAGACTATTGTAAAGCGTAATTTTAGTTTTAGGACACCTTAACTGTTTACAATATCCCAAAACGAAACCAAGCATTCTAGAAGACCTTTTTATTAAGCAATCTACATGTGGAATAAAAGTTAATTTAGTATCAAAAGTAACACCGAGGTCTTTTGCTGTGTTTAATTCTGCTATTTTGGTTTCATTTATGTGATAATCTTGTCTTACTAAATTATGCTTTCTTGTAAATTTGACATGATAGCATTTACTGGGATTTAACAGCATTGAATTGCGCTCGCACCATTTAACAAGCCTATTGAGATCACTCTGCAAAAGGATGACATCATGTTGGGACTTAATAATTTTAACAAATTTCAAGTCGTCGGCATACATAAAAACCTTAGAATGTAAGAAACACCTTGGAATATCATTTATAAAGAAGTTAAACAAAACTGGGCCCACATGAGAACCTTGTGGAACTCCGGAAGAGATATGTCGATTGTCAGACCGAAATCCGTTTATCACTACATAAAAAGCTCTGTCCAGAAGATATGAGCTTAACCAAGAAAGCAATGATCCAGTTATACCATAAGCTTGCAGCTTATGAATCAGTATTTTATGTGAGACTTTGTCGAAAGCCTTGCTAAAATCCGTATAAATGACATCGGCTTGGTGAACTGAATCAATTGCCTCTGATAATAGCTCGGTAAACAGAAAAAGATTTGTGTTTGTTGATCTAGCTTCCACAAAGCCATGCTGCTCGTCGCTTAGTGCTTTTGAATAAATGGACAGATCAGAGACTCAAAAATTTTAGCAAAACATGACAAAATTGATATCGGTCTGTAGTTAGAGACTAAATCGTCCTTGTCAGATTTATGTATAGGTACAACCTTTGCCACCTTCCAATTTGATGGAAAAACCCCGGAGGTTAAGGATTTATTGTAAATAAGTGACAATGGGGTGATCAACTCAGCTGCGCACTCATAGATAAAGATTGGTGGTATCCCATCTGGCCCAGCCCCCTTATTGCAATCCAGACTTTTTAGCTTTTTGTATAGATTTTCACTGCTAACAATAACGTAAGCTATGAATTTCAATGTTATTTAAAATTCTGTATTGCTGCCGTTGCAATCATCTTGAATAGGGCTAGACAGACGAAAAGTAAGATGCGAAAAATTCACATATTGTCGTGGGGTCAGATGATGTACTAGTACCATTTGTCAATGCAATGGGATAGGAGCTTGACCCACCTCTTTTTAGTTTTAACGTAACTCCAGAAAAACTTCGGATTACTTTTAAGTTCGTCTTCCAATCGCTTCATATAATTGTTGTAACAAAGTATTGTGGCGATTTCTGATCTTATTTTTGCAATTAAGTAATTTGATTAGATCCCGATTGAACCATGGTGGAAATTTACTTTTTTTGGCACTCGTTTAGTTATAAATTTTTCTATACCTTCATGAATAACGTCATAAAATACCTCCACCATCTCATTAACTCCCTGCTGTGCTTCAAATAACTCATCCCAGTCAATTTCACTCAAGTTCGAGTATTTCCGAATTGGTATGTAACTCGTTTTTCGGAAATTAGGTCTACCGCAGGTAGTGTTATAAGGGAGTTTAGCTTCCCTATTTAGAGAAATCACAATATCGAGGGGTGGATGATGCTGGTCAATATTAGCAATCGGATCCTCACTTTGACTCACTCTACACAATGAATGGTTACACAGTATAAGATCTAAAATGCGGCTTGAAGCATTACATACATTGTTAAATTGATTAAGCCTATTAACAGGTGAAATCTATCAAAGTTTGACTTAGATTGGACAACTTAAGGCACTTATCAGAATTATTTACTATACTCCAATCGATATCACCGATATTGAAATCACCTGCTATGCAAACATATGATAAGTTTAACTTTTCAAACACTGCATTACATTTGTCCAAAAAATATTCCAAGTAAGATATACGTACAGGTAGTGGCAGATATACAGAACAGAGAGCTGCCCGACGTACAGATCGAGCCGCAGGTAGGTCTAAAATTACCCAAAGGTCTTCACAATTACGTACTTTCAAATTGTTCTGCTCGTTTGGAATTTATAGATTTTTTTATGGCTATCAAAACACCCCCACCTTCTTTACTACTCTGTAGAAAAGAACTTTCTATGTCCCTTCTGTATACAATGTATATGTCGTCGAACAGCTCGCTGCTCAGTACGGTATTATTAAGCCAAGTCTCTGTAAAAATTATAATGTCATAGTTATTACAGCATACATTACGAAAGATGTTATGCGCTTTTGTTCTCACGCCTCTTCAATTCTGGTAATAAATTTGTAAACTATCGAATTTTGTATTATATTCAAGTTACAATTACATGTATTTTTAATTTAAATATAAAGTATGTTTTTTCAAATCAACTTATTTAGGGACTCTAGATTCTTAATGAGGATATGTTCGGACTCATCAGTTTTTCCGACGAAGATTCTACCATTTCTTACCCAGACGAATTGAAATCCTTTTTCTTTTGCCTGAAGTCTAGTAGCAGCATGCAGCGCTTTATTAGAAGGAGACAAATGTTCTTGCACATATATTGGTTTCTTTTCACCAGCCAGTCCAAGGTCCAGCCAGTCAAAGGCGGTATTTAGTTTTTCGATGTTATTCTTGCCTTTATTGTAGTTTATGACAGAAGCCAAGAGCAATTTTTAATATTGATTCCGTAATATTTTGTATTTCCGCAAATAAACGTGTCACCTCGATCGAGGAACATATAAGCATTTTTTTATAAGCGTTGTATGTAACCTCTGTCTTACGCAGTAATATAATTATATTATATAAGTCGACATCTACATCTACAACAGCGCCCCCAAGCGGGCAAAATGGCGAGAAGTGTTGTGACGTGTTTCCATAGATATTCAATGTTACTCTGTGGAGAAAATTAACGAAACTAACTACACCGCGTTGAAAAGTTGCGTTCAGTAAGAGTTAGTTAGTTAACTTGCTTCTTAGGAGCTTAAAAATTTGTTTTGAATTCTTGTCAATAATGCATATTATTGACAAGAATTCAAAACAAATTTCGCAAGCTCCAGCAATTAGATATTGTGAAATTATTAGTTTTGTAACATTTTTTTTTTTAATGTAAATTTGTATGCCTATGAGGCTGATCACAGCATGAACTCACTGTATATTGTAAAACCTATATTGTAACCTGTGTATCACAAATAAACTGTTTGATTTGATTTGATTTGAACATATATTATTTTCATGTTTTGAATAGTAATTTACTAAGAGATTTGCTGTCATTCTGAGATCTGAAAAAATCTGCAATAACAAAACGCAGCGTTACTGACACTATACTATACTACGACATTAGTGCGAGCTGTTAGTGTTGTGCTCTTCACCCATCAGCAAACATCGATATAAATCAAGAGAATAAGCTTTGGACAGTTAACTTTGGTGGTTGTGTAAAGTTTTTGAAGTTTTACGATAAAAAAAAGTTAATAGGGACACGTACCTTGCACCTGTGAACACAATTAAACATATGTGACGTTCCACGGGTAAAGGTACCTTGTGGTGCGTATGGAGTTATATCATATGATATGCAGTTACGGAGATATATATGATTAAAGATTGTATTGGAAACTGTGCAATTTTATAAAACAGACAATTTAAGTTTAGCCACCTCAAAAACAATGTTGTCGTTGTAAGTTACATAGTGGGCTATGGAAACTAATTCCTTGGGCTCCTTTCCTTCAAAAAATGTTGCGATAAATTCTGTATTGCAAATCAAAACCTTGGTATGGGCTAATGAATAATAATATGCCTAATAAACAATTTCTAAAAAATACTATATATAACTTATACAAAAAAAAAAAACAAGAATTAGAGGTACCTTTAATATTAATATTTTCATGCAAAATCACAAACTTAACGATTGAAGTTTTAATTTAACAAACACATAATAAAACTGATAATATCCCATTTAAAGACTATTTTAACTTTTTAAGTCACTTAAATTTACTTACAGCACAATAACAGTCTTTGTTTCATACATTTAAGAAAAGGTACTCTATGGAAATTACGTAACAAACAATATATCAAGACAATAAATGATCTTTTTATTTATTTTAACAATTATTTTAATAATAAACTGCTGCAAATATAATCAGTTCCTTCTTATCCATACTTTTTTTTAAGACTTAGGGACAAGGGGGGTACAATAAAACGAAAAAAGCATTTTTATTTATAAAAATAACTAAAATATTAAGCTCAACGTATTTTATTTATTTCGATTTAATTTACTTAATCATCTAAGCGGAGCATATCCCGACATGACTGCAAGTATTATTTTTTTATTTTTATAACACACAGCCATAAGGTAAGGTAAGGTAGGTAAGATAAGGTAGGTACTTTTTCTACTAAACTTTGAAGCCACATTATGGGCTAATAACTTACATATCATAAGAAATAAAAATAGGAAAACAAGTTACATCTTATGGTTTACGAAACAGCAACAAAAAAATCTATTTTCTTTTTTGCATATTTTTACGAAACATTTAATATCTACGAAACTAAAAAGCGCCATAAGGTACCTTTTCTCGTGGAATGTCACATATTTTCAAATAAAAATCAAGTCAAATCATTTATTACTTTATAAACATGGGTAATTAGTAAGTACTCAGATGTTTTTTTTTTAATGTGTAACATCTTTCTTCTCGCTTTCCTGCACTCTGTGGGAGTGAACACATGATGATTTATGTCAAATTTTGTATGTTTGAGCAGGACATAATATCATCATTATTATATCTCTATTTCCGTCTCGGATTGTTATTGTTTGCCACCACTGGTCATTGGTGGCAAACAAATCGTGCTGTCGAAAGATTTTCATTGACAAGAACTGTGTAACGCTTATTCTGTGTAATTAGTGACTTTATTGATATTGCAAAAGGTAATCTTTAGTGCGTAGTGATGGTGAATTGCTGTATATATGGCTGTAAAAGCCGTGGTAATGTACAGACGCCAGCAGGTCAACCTACCTGAAACTGTCAAATTTTCCCAGTCAACCTTGAACCTAATGCTTTAGCGATAATGTTGAAAATCTATTAAAGAAATTTGACAGATTGTAGTAGCTAGATGTGCTGGCGTCTGTACTTATGTCGGACTATCGCTATCTCATACTGTTGTACGCTGAGGTCTTGTCTACCGCTATTCTCTGTCTACGCCTTCAACAGCAAAAGTAGCGTTTAACAAAAATAGGTAGGGATTTAAAAATAATAAAACTACAGTGATTAAATTTTATGTTGTAATGAAATAGGTATGCATGTTTAAAAATTTAATTTTATACTTGCTGGACAATAATAGGCATCTACTTAATCATTTAATTTCCATGTAATGAGGGGCTTTGTTCTGAGTATCCGTCTAAAACCAAACCACCTGACCTACCCTACTAGGTCCTGTTTTGGAGCTAAGTATGATGCTACAAACAGATGTCCAGGCAAAGGCTTTAAATTTCTAACGTATGTTTTGTTTTATCAAGTTTTCAAATAAATCGACATCGATGGCTGATGAAAGTATATCGATATTGGCCGTGAAACTGTACCTAAGAACTGTACGTATGGGCGTCACTATTCACGACTTTTTAAAAATATAAATAAAATTGACCTGTGTCTGTGTTCTGTGTCAGTTGTCAGTGTCAGGCGGGTCAGTCATCTTTCTCTCTGTGTCGGTTAGGGTTACACAGAACACCTATCACAACGGGGGTCAGTCATGTCGTCGGTGATAGCACAGTTCTGAGGGTCGATCGGCTAGGATAGCTGAGGAATTCGTCACTAGTGACGAGTTCCTGTGTGTGTGTCGAGGTGGAGTGTGTGTCGCCGTGGATGTGTGCGGAGCTAGACCGAGCCCGCGCCCATGCAAGCAGGCACCGCCACCTGCAGCTCGCCCGCCGCACGGCTGACGGACGCTGCCATGCCTCCTGCCGCTGCCTAGTGCCGGACTCTCCGCACTAGCGCACTACCTGAGTACTATCATGGTAAGCACTTCACCATCATTACTTTTTCATTAGAATATTCTGGCTCCGTGCCGCCAGCCGCTTTATCCACACCTGTTCAACGTACTCGCTCGTCAGAGTACCAGATTTTGCTATGGTAAAACGAGTGTTTACCTAACTTGTGTTAATTAAAGCCAATGTTGTTGATTAGATTCAGTAATGAAGAGCACTTTGATGAAGCATTGTATAGTGTAAATTAATACGTGTAGCCGCGCGCCGGACACCACCAGTCGCACGGCCGCGGCAGGCGCGCCTAGCTGGTGACCGGTCATGCCACTGTGTCTGCACCTCAGTGCATCATCCACAAGCTCGTGGTATCGGCGCGGGCGACACTGCATCGAGCTTTTGCACATTGCCACTGTTAGCAATAAATGTTAATATTCAATAAATCGTTGTTGCCAAATCAAGACCTTTTGTGTGCACAGGTGGTACTTTTGTGAAAATAACAAAAAAAAACACTATGGATAAAATATGTATGGAAGGATGTTAAACCAAATTCAGTGAATGCTTATATGGGCACTTGGGCATTTATAAATGAATACTATTTTTTTACTTTTATGATATTAAGACAGTAATATATATTTTTTAGCACTTTTTCCGCACATAAGAGATTTTGACTGGTGATATATATTTTATCTCTATGTGAAATTGGAACACATATGATTTTTTTACACCAACAAATATCTCTTATGTGCGGTCTCAATACATGCGATATTTTTAAATTAGCAACTATCTTTGAATTGTCACATAATCGTTTTTTATGTTTGACTATTTCTCCAAAACTAAACATGATATGCACATCAGAGTAATTGCAAAAATAGAGGAACCAAATGTCTATTGTTTGCGAAGATAGCTATATACATATATACAGTGGACCCCAGTAATCCGACAAACGTTTTCCAGGACATTGTGGAACTATTGAATTGGTTGGATTATAGCATACTGCCTAAGACCCCCTATAATCCAGAATTTTGTACAAAAGAGTACCTTGTAATCTGACAAATTACAGATCCAATGATAGGATTCTATATGTTATACTCTGAAGTACAAATAATACTTCATATATTATGTATCTCTTTAGTAAATTAAACAACACAATAGAGAGCTTACGTTTTATTATAATATTAACATCATTGATGCTATAGAACTTACAAAACATAACTTTACATTAGGAAATAATTGTGTACTAACAAATGTACATACTCCGCAAGTGACAGCACATGATGCAATTAATGCCTTGCAGCTGGGTTTGCAATGGGCTGAAGAGAATGGTGCATAAATTGATTGATTTGTGTTATTTTTAACCAAATTCAAAAAGGAAGAGGTTCTCAATTCGTCTGTACGTTTTTTTTTATTATGTTTGTTACAGAATTACTCAAAGACGGATGGACCGACTTGGAAAATTATTTTTTTGTTTGAAAAGATATACTTCCCAGGTGGACTACTTCATATAATTATTATTAACGTTGCTTGGGTAATTTTTGAGTTAGCTTCAATATTGCACCCACTTAGTTTATGTGGATGATGTTTTAATAACTTCCTATCACTGTTATTTACATAGTGGTATTCGAATTTGTGTGGAGTATGTACCACAACTAAAAATTGAAAAATAAAAACTTTTTAGCTAAAAATAAAACCCATTTCTAAAACAAACCACTACAAAGTGAATAATAACTTCAATTTCGGAACTCGGTGGCAAAAAACGAAAATACAAAACCAAAGACCGACTACCGAAATTAAAGTTATTACTTTGTAGTGTTTTGTTTTAGAAGTCTGTTTAATTTTTTGCTAAAATGTTTTTTATTCATAATTTTTGATTATTGTAGTATGTAGGACATTTGTTTATTTGTTTGTGTACACAATTATTTCGTAATGTAACGTTGGAGCTTGTGGCTAAGTAATAACAGCCACACGGGTCGATCCATCAGGTTGCTCTGTGGATGACCATCTTTTCATACTGAGACTCCGCCTTCTCCGAGTGTTCTCCTCCTTGTTCTAGTTTAGGCGCCGGTAGCGCCGCCACTCTTTTTGTGAACGTGGCTTGTTCTAGTTTTTGCCGGCGCTATGCCGGCGCCAGCTGTAGGTAAATCCGTTTTCACAGCCTGCGCCCCGCTGGAGGCAGGGGTGGCCTTAGGGATCTCTCCCTGGGTCGCCGGGTGGCGGGGGGGAATCTTCTTTGATGTTTGTATCCGATAAATCGAAAACCATCCCAAGCCTGTGTAATGAATGAATCTATACTAATATTATAAAGCTGAAAAGTTTGTTTGAACGCGCTAATCTCACGAACTACTATTTCGAATTGAAAAATTATTTTATTGTTGCATGATGTTGATGATTGCATGATGTAATGTTAATGAATGATTTATCGAAGAATGTTATAGGTGCCATAACATCACGCTACGACCAAGACGAGCGGAGCATCAATAACAAATGTTGCAAAAACGGGGAAATTTATTCCTTTTGAGAGCTTCCGTTGCGTGCGCTGCGTAATCGGTTAAAGTTACGCAACAATCATGACGGAATTTTTCCTCTTAAAAAGTTCAAAAAAAAAAAAGTCTGCGATAGCATAAATATGTCTATCTTTTAAGGTTAGCTCGCCATAACTTGAATGGTAATCAAATTAAGTTTGTTTTTGTTTGTTTGAACGCGCTAATCTCTGGAACTGCGCGACGGATTTGAAAAATTCTTATTGCATTTGATAGCCCACTTCATGAGGTACAGCTGTGCCAACATCACTTCACGACTTTTCTCGTGGGGGACGGGAAACTTCTGAAGCTGAAGAACCGCAAATTTCTGGAACTGACAGTTGTATTTGAAAAAATATTTATGTATATGGTAGGCCAATTCTTAAGTACGGTGATAGGCTATATAACATAACGCTACGGCCCTTAGGAGCCGAGCAAAAATAAAGAAATACGTCAGCAGGAACGCTAAGCGAAAACAAAGTAATCGCGCGGGCGGGCTACGCTATGCGATGCGACGCGGGCGCGGGGGCGCGGGGGCGCGGGGGCGCGGGGGCGCGGGGGCGCGGGGCGGGGCGGGGAAGTCGCGGGCAGAAGGTAGTGTGTTCACCATCAATACAACAATGAATCAACCAAATCGAATTGTTTTGTTACCAAATACTTTTTTGGATACAACGCAATGAGGCTGAGGACAACGGTTGTCAAATGCTTCAGGTATGATTCATTACTTACACATTGTTCACGAGTCCGAATGTCACAGCTGTAGCGCGCAGCGACGCCGACGGGCCACCACCACCATCACTTATCGCTGTTTACTAACGGCACCGTTACACTAACCTGTCAACAATAAACATCATTCGCTGATAATAGTAATAGTACAGGTAAGTATTTGTTAAAGTATGTATTAGGGAAGGTATAATAATAATAATATCCCCACCGCTGTATCTCTACGTGGACGTCGTGGTGGGGCTTGCGTGCTCCAAACTTTAGGTCGTTGCCGGTAGTTTGCCGTAACGGGTCTAGGATGAGGAGCCAGACCAAGAGAGATACAGAAACCCGCAGGGCGGCATGTGGCGAGCTGTTGGGCAGTAGCGACCCACGGACCCTATTTCCCGGGAGAAATCTTGTCCTCATCTCTGGCTTGCCTTTATTGGCCGGCTGGGGTGAACACTGACGAGGAACAGAGCTCCCACCTCTTTCTTGCCTTTATTGGCCGGCTTGAGTGGAGATTCGCAAGAGGAAACGTGCTCGGAGGAAGGAGGTATTCCAGTAAGGTGCTGGTAGGGATCTTGACCGTACTTCCGGGATTGTCCTGATAGCCGTGGAATACCTCTCCACTCCTCAAGCACCTCAGGAAGTGTTGCCCCCTTGTCGTTACATCACTATGTGCTAGCGGCCGTTTCCGGGGGCCCATTATTGAGTGTGCAAGTCACCCCCTGCCATTTTATCCGTGTATAATATATAACATTGGTCAGGCAGGGGACATAGTTCTTCCATAGTTCAAGTAACCCAATCCACTTTAGCCACCCAGACCCATGCCCAATATGTTTTGTTTCCACGTACAACAATAGTCCTGCACCAACCGGGGGTTGTCCTTGGGTGCACTTGCATAGTCATACAGGGATAATCGTCGGTTCGTGCCTCCTCATCATTTAAAATTATCTAAGGGGCCTCTGCGAGTTGGTTTGGCTCCTCGTACGCCTTCCAAAGGTCCGGGACCCTCCATCCGGGAATATTTCTCGGGACCCTGGGGTCCCGGACGACCCCAGGGTCCCGAGAAATATTAAAAAAAAATATATTTAGTTCCTTTTACAAAGTAATACATTTACTAACTTATAAATACTTAGTAGTAGTACCAAGATCGGCTTCATTACTTACACACAAACTAGTTTAATTTACACATAAATTTAATGACCTATGAAAGGTGCGTTGGTACAGACAATTTTGACTTGTGGCGACCTGCCTGAGCTAGGTTAATAAAAACCTGTGTTTCAGGCCATCCCCAGACTAAGCGATCAACTGATATAATATTATTTGACCATACTTAATTAATTATTGAAAATAATACTAATACTATGTACTGAGGCTAAGGTGGAGCCGAGAGGAGTGGAACAGACAGACACGTGCAGGAATCAACTTATCACAGACGAGATAAAAAAAAAACTTTTTTTTACAAAAAATACCACCGACTTCCAAAGAAAACAATACAAAGTGAAAAATTACTTTAGTTTCAGAAGTCGGTGTCTTTGGATCACTATTTTAGTTTTTTGCCACCGACTTCTGAAATTAAAGTTATTTTTACCTGACTGATAGAAGGAGGGTAATGTTTTTCGATAGTATGTACATGCATACATATACATACATACATACATATGTATGTATATGTATGTTATGTATGTCTATTTCTTTGGCACGCTCTGTAGCCTCAACGGCTTGATGGATTTTAACATTATGAGGTGACGTTAGATTCGTCTTAATTGTGGGAGTGACATAGGCTATATAATATTTATATATAACAAAAGGAAATATAAAAAAAGGAAGGGGATTTTTTTTATAAACAAATTGTTAACATAATTGGTATCAAATGAATACTAGTAATGAGTCAGTTCCAGCTTCCAGATATACACAGTCTGGCCATAAATACTGTTACAATTAAAAATAAGAAAGATATTACATTTGAATTTGGAATCTGTCATTTTTATACGATTGTTCATTAAGTTTTCTAATTTTGGCGCCAATACATTGTACAATATTTTGCGATATTAAAATGGAGTGGGGTGATAAAGAGAACCGAATCGCTGTGATTGCATTACACAAAGTTGGTATGGAACCAAATGCAATTTTTAAAACTCTCCATACGCTTGGTATTAGACAAATGTTTGTGTACCGGGCTATTAATAGGTACAATGAGACCTCCTCTGTTTGTGACAGAAAAAGATCTGGCCGTCCACGTAGTGTTCGTACGAAAAAGGTGGTCAAAGCAGTAAGGGAAAGAATTCGAAGAAATCCTGTCCGAAAGCAAAAGATTTTATCTCAGGAGATGAAGATAGCACCCAGAACCATGTCGCGTATTTTAAAATATGACTTAAGACTTGCAGCCTGTTCATTCAGCCTATGTCATTTTTTAACTGATAATTTAAAAAAGAATAGGGTGGTAAAATCGAAACAACTACTGAAGCGGTACGCAAAGCGAGTTTTGTTTACGGATGAGAAAATCTTTACAATTGAGCAACATTTTAACAAATAAAATGACCGTATTTATGCTCAAAGCTCTAAGGAAGCTTCCCAATTAGTCGACAGAGTGCAACGTGGGCATTATACGACTTCAGTGATGGTTTGGTGGGGTGTTAGCTATGAAGGAGTGACTGAGCCATATTTTTGTGAAAAAAGTATCAAAACATCGGCACAAGTGTATCAAGATACCATTCTTGAGAAGGTAGTTAAGCCCCTTAACAACACCATGTTCAATAAACAAGTATGGTCATTCAAACAAGACTCGGCGCCGGGTCATAAAGCTCGGTCCACGCAGTCTTGGTTGGAAGTGAACGTTTCGGACTTCATCAGAGCTGAAGACTGGCCGTCGTCTAGTCCCGATCTTAATCCGCTGGATTATGATTTATGGTCAGTTTTAGAGAGTACGGCTTACTCTAAACGCCATGATAATTTGGAGTCCCTAAAACAATCCATACGATTGGCAGTGAAGAATTTTTCCATGAAAAGAGTTCGTGCTTCTATTAATAACTGGCCTCAACGTTTAAAGGACTGTATTGCAGCCAATGGAGACCACTTCGAATAAGCTTTTTATATTTTAAATTGTTTTATATTTATGTATTAAACTAACACACTGTAAAAGTAATAAATATTATTTGCAATAAAAAAATTTTTTAAACTAAAAAGATTGAAATAAAAAAAGAATATATTTTAAAAACAAAAAACCCGACTGCAAAAACATATAACTGAAAAGAGAAAAACAAGCATTATAATCTATAGAATTTTGGTACTGCAGCCGGGGACAAATCAATAACCTGCAATATGGTGTAACTTTTGTTTGTCCCGGCCTGCGATACCAACATTCTATATGTTATAATGCTTGTTTTTCCCCTTTGCAGTTATGTGTTTTGCAGTCGGGTTTTTGTTTTTTTTTTTTTTTTATTTTATTCACTTTGTTTTCTTTGGAAATCCGTGGTATTTTAAGTTTTTATTTTTCACTTTATAGTGGGTCAGTTTGTAATTTGTCTAAGTTACAATAGCCTAATGTCAACTGCTCATCACCTTTTACTAAATATTGCTTTTCCCGATCCTACATCGTTAATTCGTCGTTAATTGTTGATGAGTTCTCCTAGTAAGAACCAGGAGAACTGGACTTGGTGGTGAGTCACCATTAGCTCTACTTCAGCGGTGCTTTCCGAGAGCAAATGCACGAGTTACTATAAAAAATATCTAAACTGCTATGGGTGTGCCTATAAAAAAATTGATTGCAAAGGGAAGGTGTGTGGGTTGGATTTAACTAAAAAAAAAGTAATGCTGCTACTCGTTACTTTCATGAAAATTTTATGATAATTATCACTGGCTAACAGGTCGTGTATGTATTCACAAACATATTGTTCTGTTTCCCTTGCATTTTGTTTACAAACCAAGATAAAAAGAATGTTTGAACCTATGTCGGATATTCAGATCTAAATAATTTTCACAAAGCGGCAAAAACATCTGGAATCCTGCTTGAAGTTCCGAACTTTTGGTAAAGGTAGAATAGAGACCAGTTTGAATAGCCAGTTTAAGTTAGATATTGAAAGGCACAACGCGAAAGTTGACAGAAATAGAAATATTTTCAAACGGTTAATTGATGTAGTTTTTTTTTTTTTTTTTTTGGTAAACAAGAATTAGCATTCCGCGGTCATGACAAATCCAGCTTGTCTTTTAATAAAAGCAATTTTCTAGAAATTGTAGATTTGTTAGCTAAATATGATGGAAATTTGGAAACCCACTTACAATCAACATCGGGTAGCTCATTCACGGGGTTATCGAATAGGACCCAAAATGATTTAATTTCTAGTGTTAAATCAAAATTCAGTAGCGCCTGTGTTTCCTAAATATGTATGAATTCGTTTTAGACTAGAAAATGCGAACGAACATTTTCTAGTCTAAAACGAATTCATACATATTTACGAAACACACAGGGCCAAAACAGACTCACAAATTTGTCTACGATTGCAATTGGAAAAGAGCTTTTGGTAAAACGATGTAGCAGTTTTTACGACGACGTTTTGCAAAACTATCTGAAAAAAAGATAGGCGCGTCGATTTGATTTATAAACATTAACCTGTAGAAAGTAATCAGTTAACATTAAAGTAGTAATTTATTTTGAATTTAAATTCATTTGCGCAAAGAAAACAAAATAAACATCCCACGGCCTTTTTCAATGCCACTTTGCATATCATATAAGTGTCACTTATTTAGATATTCATAGTGGTCGCAAACAAACATGATGCGAAGCCAAATGCTCCTGCGGTAAAACTCAGGTAGGGTAGGTAGTCCTAATCGTTTGGCCACCGACAGCAACAAGCTGAAACTGGTAAGGTTTTTTTTTAGCTGTGCACACCCTGTCTGAAATCTGTGTGCACGCCACTGCGTGCCAGTGTATACCAACTAGCGATCGATGAGTTATACTGCCACTCATTCCACTGGGCGTGCCAGATGCATCCGTGGTAGCCAGTCCTTGTACTGTAATGCGAGTGTCACGCTTCTGTGTCGTCACCGAAAGTGTTGAGATGTTTGCACGACGCGCGGTCACGACCTCTCGCTGAGCCCTCATTAACATGTTATGTGCGTCGTGCTCGTGCCGAGCGCAGGGCCGCGCAGTGACTTGCGCAACCCACGGAACTGCTTAGTGAAGCCCGGCCGTGTGTGTGACCTTCACCGTTTACTTAACTAATAACTGGGGACGACGCTGCCGTTACTTCACCAACTCATCGTCACTGCAATCGGCAGTCGCTTGCCTCGCGTGCACTGCGGCCCTCGCGTCTCACTCATGCAAGATATGTTGTTGTCTCTGTGTTCACTTGTCATTATCGTCGTCGAAGGCCGCAATCACGGCTTGGCTGCGTGATAATTGTCCGTTAATCGTAAGAAAATTTGAATTCCGCACGCTACGCCGAGCTTCCACGTTATACTTTAAGAATAATCCGTAATCCTTTATAAGTAGCCAAAGTCGCTAAAGAATACTAATCGAATGATAATTACAGCACACGAAAACAACAGAAAATATCCAGTACCGCAAGCTCAGAGCCAAATGAACGAAACGAATGGTTTGTTTGTTTGACGTTGACCTGACATTGGCATGAGTTACACTTTGTTGTTTGACGTTGACCTGACATTGGCAGGAGTTACACTTTGTTGTTTGACGTTGACCTGACATTGGCATGAGTTACACTTTGTTGTTTGACGTTGACCTGACATTGGCAGGAGTTACACTTTGTTGTTTGACGTTGACCTGACATTGGCATGAGTTACACTTTGTTGTTTGACGTTGACCTGACATTGGCAGGAGTTACACTTTGTTGTTTGACGTTGACCTGACATTGGCATGAGTTACACTTTGTTGTTTGACGTTGACCTGACATTGGCAGGAGTTACACTTTGTTGTTTGACGTTGACCTGACATTGGCATGAGTTACACTTTGTTGTTTGACGTTGACCTGACATTGGCAGGAGTTACACTTTGTTGTTTGACGTTGACCTGACATTGGCATGAGTTACACTTTGTTGTTTGACGTTGACCTGACATTGGCAGGAGTTACACTTTGTTGTTTGACGTTGACCTGACATTGGCATGAGTTACACTTTGTTGTTTGACGTTGACCTGACATTGGCAGGAGTTACACTTTGTTGTTTGACGTTGACCTGACATTGGCATGAGTTACACTTTGTTGTTTGACGTTGACCTGACATTGGCAGGAGTTACACTTTGTTGTTTGACGTTGACCTGACATTGGCATGAGTTACACTTTGTTGTTTGACGTTGACCTGACATTGGCAGGAGTTACACTTTGTTGTTTGACGTTGACCTGACATTGGCATGAGTTACACTTTGTTGTTTGACGTTGACCTGACATTGGCAGGAGTTACACTTTGTTGTTTGACGTTGACCTGACATTGGCATGAGTTACACTTTGTTGTTTGACGTTGACCTGACATTGGCAGGAGTTACACTTTGTTGTTTGACGTTGACCTGACATTGGCATGAGTTACACTTTGTTGTTTGACGTTGACCTGACATTGGCAGGAGTTACACTTTGTTGTTTGACGTTGACCTGACATTGGCATGAGTTACACTTTGTTGTTTGACGTTGACCTGACATTGGCAGGAGTTACACTTTGTTGTTTGACGTTGACCTGACATTGGCATGAGTTACACTTTGTTGTTTGACGTTGACCTGACATTGGCAGGAGTTACACTTTGTTGTTTGACGTTGACCTGACATTGGCATGAGTTACACTTTGTTGTTTGACGTTGACCTGACATTGGCAGGAGTTACACTTTGTTGTTTGACGTTGACCTGACATTGGCATGAGTTACACTTTGTTGTTTGACGTTGACCTGACATTGGCAGGAGTTACACTTTGTTGTTTGACGTTGACCTGACATTGGCATGAGTTACACTTTGTTGTTTGACGTTGACCTGACATTGGCAGGAGTTACACTTTGTTGTTTGACGTTGACCTGACATTGGCATGAGTTACACTTTGTTGTTTGACGTTGACCTGACATTGGCAGGAGTTACACTTTGTTGTTTGACGTTGACCTGACATTGGCAGGAATTACACTTTGTTGTTTGACGTTGACCTGACATTCGCATGAGTTACACTTTGTTGTTTGACGTTGACCTGACATTCGCATGAGTTACACTTTGTTGTTTGACGTTGACCTGACATTGGCATGAGCTACACTTTGTTGTTTGACGTTGATCTGACATTGGCAGGAGTTACACTTTGTTGTTTGACGTTGACCTGACATTGGCAGGAGTTACACTTTGTTGTTTGACGTTGACCTGACATTGGCATGAGTTACACTTTGTTGTTTGACGTTGACCTGACATTGGCAGGAGTTACACTTTGTTGTTTGACGTTGACCTGACATTGGCAGGAGTTACACTTTGTTGTTTGACGTTGACCTGACATTGGCATGAGTTACACTTTGTTGTTTGACGTTGACCTGACATTGGCAGGAGTTACACTTTGTTGTTTGACGTTGACCTGACATTGGCAGGAGTTACACTTTGTTGTTTGACGTTGACCTGACATTGGCATGAGTTACACTTTGTTGTTTGACGTTGACCTGACATTGGCAGGAGTTACACTTTGTTGTTTGACGTTGACCTGACATTGGCATGAGTTACACTTTGTTGTTTGACGTTGACCTGACATTGGCAGGAGTTACACTTTGTTGTTTGACGTTGACCTGACATTGGCAGGAGTTACACATTGTTGTTTGACGTTGACCTGACATTGGCATGAGTTACACTTTGTTGTTTGACGTTGACCTGACATTGGCAGGAGTTACACTTTGTTGTTTGACGTTGACCTGAAATTCGCATGAGTTACACTTTGTTGTTTGACGTTGACCTGACATTGGCATGAGTTACACTTTGTTGTTTGACGTTGACCTGACATTGGCAGGAGTTACACTTTGTTGTTTGACGTTGACCTGACATTGGCATGAGTTACACTTTGTTGTTTGACGTTGACCTGACATTGGCAGGAGTTACACTTTGTTGTTTGACGTTGACCTGACATTGGCATGAGTTACACTTTGTTGTTTGACGTTGACCTGACATTGGCAGGAGTTACACTTTGTTGTTTGACGTTGACCTGACATTGGCATGAGTTACACTTTGTTGTTTGACGTTGACCTGACATTGGCAGGAGTTACACTTTGTTGTTTGACGTTGACCTGACATTCGCATGAGTTACACTTTGTTGTTTGACGTTGACCTGACATTGGCATGAGTTACACTTTGTTGTTTGACGTTGACCTGACATTGGCAGGAGTTACACTTTGTTGTTTGACGTTGACCTGACATTGGCATGAGTTACACTTTGTTGTTTGACGTTGACCTGACATTGGCAGGAGTTACACTTTGTTGTTTGACGTTGACCTGACATTGGCAGGAGTTACACTTTGTTGTTTGACGTTGACCTGACATTCGCATGAGTTACACTTTGTTGTTTGACGTTGACCTGACATTGGCAGGAGTTACACTTTGTTGTTTGACGTTGACCTGACATTGGCATGAGTTACACTTTGTTGTTTGACGTTGACCTGACATTGGCAGGAGTTACACTTTGTTGTTTGACGTTGACCTGACATTGGCAGGAGTTATACTTTGTTGTTTGACGTTGACCTGACATTGGCAGGAGTTACACTTTGTTGTTTGACGTTGACCTGACATTCGCATGAGTTACACTTTGTTGTTTGACGTTGACCTGACATTGGCAGGAGTTACACTTTGTTGTTTGACGTTGACCTGACATTGGCAGGAGTTACACTTTGTTGTTTGACGTTGACCTGACATTGGCAGGAGTTACACTTTGTTGTTTGACGTTGACCTGACATTCGCATTAGTTACACTTTGTTGTTTGACGTTGACCTGACATTGGCAGGAGTTACACTTTGTTGTTTGACGTTGACCTGACATTGGCATGAGTTACACTTTGTTGTTTGACGTTGACCTGACATTGGCATGAGTTACACTTTGTTGTTTGACGTTGACCTGACATTGGCATGAGTTACACTTTGTTGTTTGACGTTGACCTGACATTGGCATACGTTCCACTTGGTTGCTTGTATAATAAAATATGATGATCGATGTATTAATCAATTCATTTTACTACTTTTTTAGAATCGTTGATACGTGTCACTGGGTAACCATCCTAAAATGTCCTACTTAAAAACGCGAAAGTTTGTGAGCGGAACGGATCTTGATGAAACTTGGTACACAGATAGTTTAAAACCTGTATATTAATACATAGGATAATTTTATCCCGATATCTTACGGGTTCGTGACTTACGCGGGTGAAACCGTGGGGCGCTGCTAGTAATAAATAAATGCGATAGTGAGTTTGTTTGTGTGTTATCCCGATATCTTATGGGTTCGAGACTTACGCGGGTGAATCCGTGGGGCGCTGCTAGTAATAAATAAATGCGATAGTGAGTTTGTTTGTGTGTTATCCCGATATCTTATGGGTTCGAGACTTACGCGGGTGAATCCGTGGGGCGCTGCTAGTAATAAATAAATGCGATAGTGAGTTTGTTTGTGTGTTATCCCGATATCTTACTGGTTCGTGACTTACGCGGGTGAATCCGTGGGGCGCTGCTAGTAATAAATAAATGCGATAGTGAGTTTGTTTGTGTGTTATCCCGATATCTTATGGGTTCGAGACTTACGCGGGTGAATCCGTGGGGCGCTGCTAGTAATAAATAAAAGCGATAGTGAGTTTGTTTGTGTGTTATCCCGATATCTTACGGGTTCGAGACTTACGCGGGTGAAACCGTGGGGCGCTGCTAGTAATAAATAAATGCGATAGTGAGTTTGTTTGTGTGTTATCCCGATATCTTATGGGTTCGAGACTTACGCGGGTGAATCCGTGGGGCGCTGCTAGTAATAAATAAAAGCGATAGTGAGTTTGTTTATGTGTTATCCCGATATCTTATGGGTTCGAGACTTACGCGGGTGAATCCGTGGGGCGCTGCTAGTAATAAATAAAAGCGATAGTGAGTTTGTGTGTGTGTTATCCCGATATCTTACGGGTTCGAGACTTACGCGGGTGAAACCGTGGGGCGCTGCTAGTAATAAATAAAAGCGATAGTGAGTTTGTTTGTATGTTATCCCGATATCTTACGGGTTCGAGACTTACGCGGGTGAAACCGTGGGGCGCTGCTAGTAGGTAATAAATAAATGCGATAGTGAGTTTGTGTGTTACGCTTTCACGCTAAATCTTTTTATTTATTTTTTAGTTTTATTTTTTAAGTTAGTTCTCTATAACTAACACTAAAAAATTGACTATGCCTATTAATAATACACTCTTTTGCAAAAGAAAACGGGCACCTAAGCAAATTTACGTTCTATGGTCGATTTCAGTTAATCAAATGAAATTTAATTGTTTGACGTAGTCTGCATATTTATAATCGTGTAAATTAATACGCATGAAGTGAATTCTTGCAATTAAAAAAAAAAATAGATGAATTCTTTAAAACCAATGTACACGGCCAAACAATAAGAAGTGGTCGGCAATAAAGACAAGAAGATTTTTTTATAAAGTTACAAATGTAAAAACCTAATAACGAGTGTGACCTCCTCTTGCCAAAATCACAGCTTGAATCCTTCTGGGCATGCTTTCCTCGATGTTTTTAATAACGTTTTGAGGAATACGTTCCCACTCTTCTGCAATTACTCTTTTTAGCTCCCTGATGTTTTGTGGAGCAGGTTGCACTGATCTTACCCGTCTCTTTAGAACATCCCAGACATGCTCAATTGGATTGAGGTCAGGACTTCGAGCTGGCCAATCTAAACGACGGATCCCAACTTCTTGCATGTACGCTTCCACGTCGCCAGAACGGTGCGGGCGAGCATTGTCGTCCATAAAAATGGAATCTTCCCCAAGTGCAGTCAATGCGGGTTGTGCATATGGAATTAGGACTTCCATTATGTACCGGTGTGCATTTAATGTTCCATTTTCTATGAAAACTAACTCCGTACGCTCCGTCGAATTAATTGCTGCCCAAAACATAACGGAGCCTCCGCCATAAGGAGTGATTTCTTCGAAACACTTCCGCATAGCGTTTCCGTGGTCTTCGCAGCACTCGCCGGCGTCGGTCCTCTCCACACAAAGAGATTCTAGCTTCAAATTCAAATATTCTTTATTGTGGTACATAAGTAAGCAATAAGTTGTTACATGTTTCCGAAATTGTACACAGCTATGACCCGCCATAATGGCATACAATAATTTTAAAGTAGGTAACATTTTAACAGCATAATTAAATAGAAAATTAAAGTAATAACAATTTAAATATGCAGCACTTTAGAATTAACGAATATTTTTACATGTCAAGGCAACAATTAAAATAACGAGACATAAATTATAAATTCAGTTAGAATTAAATAATACAAATTAAGAAATATACACATTTTACTTATCAGGGGAACAATTAAAATTAAATAACATCGTCGAGATAATCTTTTAAAGTATAGTAACATTTGTCTAACAGCAATTGAAATAATTTCTTTTTATAATTATGCAAATCTAAATCTCTAATTGTCTTTGGCAATTTATTATATATGTCAGGTATTAGATAAAAAACACTTTTGTGGAAAAGAGCAGTTTTGTGGGGTTCAGGTGTCTTTATGTCTGGCTCTATTACTAAATTTGAAACGATGCATATTTAATTTTGCGAAAATGGCACATTCGTAAATAAACATACAGGGAAGTGGTAGTATTTTTAGTTTCTTAAAATGGGGAACACAGGAGTCCGTTGAATCAATGTTTATGATTGATCGGATACACCGCTTTTGCGCCTTAAAAGCTAGGTTTTTGTTGGTTGAATTGCCCCAGAACATAAGACCGTACCTTAAAATGGAAGAGACATAATCATGATACGCACTAAGAACAGCAGATTTGTCTGCTATTTTACTTAATTTGTAAAGGGCATATGACTGTTGATTCAAGCGTTTACAGACATAATCTATGTGATTTTTCCAGTTAAGTCTTCTGTCAATACGTAGCCCCAAAAACTTAATTTCATCTATTTCTTCAATATTTGTATCTTTGAATGTTATATTTAAATTTGGGGATGCTAGAAAATTTTGTCTAAATTTCATAATTTTTGTTTTTGACAGATTTAAGTTTAAATTATTAGATGATAGCCATTCAATTGCATTAGTTAAAAACATATCAATCTCCACATTAATGCTAGAATGCAAATTGTCACTACCAAACAAAACTGTGCTGTCGTCAGCAAAAAGCGTCATTTGATGGTGTGTTATGGATGGTAAATCATTAATATATACAATAAAGAGTAGTGGGCCTAATACGCTACCTTGTGGTACCCCAAAACGGACATTAGTGAACTGAGATTCATAAACTTTTTCTTCTTTCGATATTGGGCATACTCTATTTATTTGAGTCGCTTGGTGTCTATCGCTTAAATAGGATTTTATTAGATTATTAACATTACCCCTAATACCATAGTCATTTAATTTTTGGAGCAAAATGTCATGACGAACGTGGTCGAAAGCTTTTGACATGTCTAAGTACATGGCTACAGCTGGTTTTCTATTATCTAAATTGGTCATTACTGTATATATGAAATTATAAATCGCATTATTTATTGATTGACATTTACGAAAGCCGTATTGTTCGCTGGCAAGAACGTTATTGGTTTCAAGAAAAGTGTACAACGAGGTATATATAACTTTTTCATAAATTTTCGAGAAGATGGGTATTAACGCTATAGGTCTGTATCAATTGAGATCTTCAACATCACCCTTCTTAAATATTGGTTTTATAATGGTATACTTAATTTTATCTGGGAAAACTCCGTGTTCTATACTCAGGTTAATAGTATAGTCTAAAACAGTAGAAATTATATGAGCTACATCTTTCACAACTCTAACTGTAACCTCATCGTAACCTGTGCTGCATACATTTTTTAAAGAATTAATTATTTTAAAGATATCATTAGGAGTTACAGGTTTCATAAAAATAGAGTTAGGTTGACTCTTAACCGTTAAATGTGGTATTGTGTTTGCTCGTTCACAGTTAGCTACGTTTAAAAAGAAATCGTTAAATAATTGAGCTATCTCTTTCGGATTTGAAATAGTATTACCATTATCATTTTTCATTTTATTTATGTTCTCCTTGAGTACATTATTTTTGTTTTTGTTTATAACTTGCCATGTAGCTTTACTTTTGTTAATATAAGTTTTAATATAATGGCTATTTTGTGATTTTTGGGTAAGATTGAGAACAGATTTATATCTTTTTGAGTAAGATTTAAAATTACTTTTGTTTTTGCTAGTTGGGGATTTTCTATACTTCCATAAGAGTTCTCGTCTACGTTTGCTGCACAAACTAATGCCTTTTGAGATCCATTTTGGCCTTTTGTCTACCATAACTTTAACTTTAATATAAGGAAAACACAAATTATAAAACAATGTGAACGTATTATGAAACTGATAGAAGGCATTATTAGGGTCATCTGTTTCATAAACTTCACTAAAACTTAGGCTACTAAGACATTCTATAAATTTATCTCTGTTTTCATTTGAATAGTCTCGCCGTTGGACGTACCAGTACTTAATGGAGCAACTCTTTTTTACGGGGCATTTAAGAATTTGGGCCACATGATCTGATAAGGCCAACTCAACCAATTCGCCTTTGCAGCCTTTGACGTTGTGAGCTATGTTATCCAGGCACGTGCCACTAACCAATCGTGTTGGAGTGTCAAACTGAAGTCGCAAATTGTAGGATGCGAGTGAGTGAATGAGCTCGGCTGTTATTTTATTAGTCTTGAGAATATCAATGTTTAGGTCTCCTGCAATTATAATTTTCTTATCTTTAGATCTATATTTATTAAGAATTTGGTGTAAAATCCGAAAGAAAGTGTCAAAGTCTTTAGAAGTATTTTTTGGAATTCTGTATAGGCATATGATAATTATTTTATGTTGTAATAATTCAATTCCTGAACATTCAACTACGTTAGGCACTGAAAGTGATACTACATCATCAATTACTTTATATGAATGAATATTTTTGACCAAAATGCAAGAACCTCCACTTCTGTTATTCCTACAAAATGTTGAAGCTAGTTTATATGATGGTATACAAAGTCGTGGGATGTCATCTTTAATCATATTGTGTTCAGTAATACACAATACGTCTATAGTTTTAGAAGTAAAAACGTTCAAACAGACTGTTAACATATCTGATTTACCAATTAAACCTGCAATATTCTGATGTAACACATGTATATAGTTATAGACGAAATAAATTATTACTATTTATAGGACTAATATCAGTATCATTAATTCTATGTGCCATGGAACTTTCTTGTGGATTGTCTAGATTATTAAATAATTCATAGTCCACTATTATATTAGCCAGGATATGTTCATATAGGCTACTCCATCCGTTTTTGTTTATTCTTCCTGTGACGTGCGAAAACATCTCATGTTTCAGGTAAGAGTTACTGTCAAAGAAGTATGCATATTCATTATCTCTTATATCCATATAGAGAAGGTTGTTAAATAACTCGACTTTATAATTAAATATTAGTGCACCTTTTATATAGGTTGGAGCACAGATAACGCTATTCGTGTGAGAAGTGTTTTTCAGCAGTTTCTTTAATTTTTCTAAGATATTTATGTAGTCCCCATTTTTCAAGTCATTCTCTCCAATAAATATAAGGCAATAGTCGTTCAATGTGAAATCTCGTAATTTATTTTCTGCACTGTTTATAGATTCTTCATTGAAAATATCTGGTAATAAATAATGACAGTAGTCAAAATGTTTTGTGAAAACTGCTTCAATGTGCGGCAGAGTTCCCTTTGTGCAATAACTGCTGATAACGCACAATTTATTTTTATGCTTCGGGGTTAGTATAAAGCCTGATGGTTTTTGGTTTGCATAAAACTGTTGTGGCATAGCTTGTCTTTGCTTTATATTTGAATCCTGCCTGGGTATATCAAAAACGTGACTAAACTTCTCTGATATTTCTTTTTTTAGTTTTTCATGTTCAATAGCTAAATTCTTTATTTTTGTAGTTAATTTCTCAATTTCTAATTTTCGAAAATTTTCTTCTGAATTTTCTTCTGAATTTTCTTCATCAGAAAACAATATACCAGTCCTCCAGAGTCCATGAGCACAGTTTCGAGCAAACTGAAGTCGAGCAACACGGTGCTCACGGAGTAATTTAGGGCCCCGAGCCGGGCGGTAACTCCTTATATTGGCATCTAAAAGCCTCCTCCAGACCGTCCACAAGCTAACTTCTACTCCTCTTACTTCTTCAAGGCTCTTCTTCACGTCCACACTTGACGCCTTACGATTCCACAACGCCAGACTCACCAAAAAGTGGTCATCTCTTGGTTCTGTGCATCGTTTTCTTCCCGGACCGGGTTTTCTTTTGACCGAACCGACCGCTGAGACACGTAAGTTTGCGAACAACCTTCTTCAAGTAGGGCTATAATTTTACCGGCCCTTATCGCTTTATCACTCATATCATAAAGTGGTATTTAATGTAAAAAGAAAGATTAAATTGTTTAATTTGCAGAAAATATCCAAAAAGTTTTAAAATTTTAGTAATCAGAAAAAAAATCGTTTCAACAATTCACGCCATTACTATTGCTTTTACAATAATCCACATGAATCATTATTTTTCTTTTGTTAATTTCAAAATTTAAATTTTGAACGTAAAGAATCATGCCAGGATGCTTCAAATAACATGCCAATACATCGTCAAATTAATAAAACCTCTTTCTTCTTTCTTCTTCATTGAAGTAGAGAAAAATATCTAAAGTGCCCGTTTTTTTTTTGCAATAGAGTTTATAAATAAATAATATAAATTGTCCGTGTTGCATAGATGATAAAGTTACCTGGATTTCCCGTGTCGCATGTGTTGCATAGATGATAAAGTTACCTGGATTGTCCGTGTCGCATGTGTTGCATAGATGATAAAGTTACCTGGATTGTCCGTGTCGCACGTGTTGCATAGATGATAAAGTTACCTGGATTTCCCGTGTCGCATGTGTTGCATAGATGATAAAGTTACCTGGATTGTCCGTGTCGCATGTGTTGCATAGATGATAAAGTTACCTGGATTGTCCGTGTCGCACGTGTTGCATAGATGATAAAGTTACCTGGATTGTCCGTGTCGCACGTGTTGCATAGATGATAAAGTTACCTGGATTGTCCGTGTCGCATGTGTTGCATAGATGATAAAGTTACCTGGATTGTCCGTGTCGCACGTGTTGCATAGATGATAAAGTTACCTGGATTGTCCGTGTCGCACGTGTTGCATAGATGATAAAGTTACCTGGATTGTCCGTGTCGCACGTGTTGCATAGATGATAAAGTTACCTGGATTGTCCGTGTCGCACGTGTTGCATAGATGATAAAGTTACCTGGATTTCCCGTGTCGCATGTGTTGCATAGATGATAAAGTTACCTGGATTGTCCGTGTCGCACGTGTTGCATAGATGATAAAGTTACCTGGATTGTCCGTGTCGCACGTGTTGCATAGATGATAAAGTTACCTGGATTGTCCGTGTCGCATGTGTTGCATAGATGATAAAGTTACCTGGATTGTCCGTGTCGCACGTGTTGCATAGATGATAAAGTTACCTGGATTGTCCGTGTCGCACGTGTTGCATAGATGATAAAGTTACCTGGATTGTCCGTGTCGCACGTGTTGCATAGATGATAAAGTTACCTGGATTGTCCGTGTCGCACGTGTTGCATAGATGATAAAGTTACCTGGATTTCCCGTGTCGCATGTGTTGCATAGATGATAAAGTTACCTGGATTGTCCGTGTCGCACGTGTTGCATAGATGATAAAGTTACCTGGATTGTCCGTGTCGCACGTGTTGCATAGATGATAAAGTTACCTGGATTGTCCGTGTCGCACGTGTTGCATAGATGATAAAGTTACCTGGATTGTCCGTGTCGCATGTGTTGCATAGATGATAAAGTTACCTGGATTGTCCGTGTCGCACGTGTTGCATAGATGATAAAGTTACCTGGATTGTCCGTGTCGCACGTGTTGCATAGATGATAAAGTTACCTGGATTGTCCGTGTCGCACGTGTTGCATAGATGATAAAGTTACCTGGATTGTCCGTGTCGCACGTGTTGCATAGATGATAAAGTTACCTGGATTGTCCGTGTCGCATGTGTTGCTTAGATGATAAAGTTACCTGGATTGTCCGTGTCGCACGTGTTGCATAGATGATAAAGTTACCTGGATTGTCCGTGTCGCACGTGTTGCATAGATGATAAAGTTACCTGGATTGTCTGTGTCGCACGTGTTGCATAGATGATAAAGTTACCTGGATTGTCCGTGTCGCACGTGTTGCATAGATGATAAAGTTACCTGGATTGTCCGTGTCGCACGTGTTGCATAGATGATAAAGTTACCTGGATTGTCCGTGTCGCACGTGTTGCATAGATGATAAAGTTACCTGGATTGTCCGTGTCGCACGTGTTGCATAGATGATAAAGTTACCTGGATTGTCCGTGTCGCATGTGTTGCATAGATGATAAAGTTACCTGGATTGTCCGTGTCGCACGTGTTGCATAGATGATAAAGTTACCTGGATTGTCCGTGTCGCACGTGTTGCATAGATGATAAAGTTACCTGGATTGTCTGTGTCGCACGTGTTGCATAGATGATAAAGTTACCTGGATTGTCCGTGTCGCACGTGTTGCATAGATGATAAAGTTACCTGGATTGTCCGTGTCGCACGTGTTGCATAGATGATAACGTTACCTGGATTGTCCGTGTCGCACGTGTTGCATAGATGATAACGTTACCTGGATTGTCCGTGTCGCACGTGTTGCATAGATGATAACGTTACCTGGATTGTCCGTGTCGCACGTGTTGCATAGATGATAAAGGTTTACGCTGTAACAGCTAGGGCTGCACAGGTGCAGACTGCGCAGACCGTTAAGAAATTGGTGTAGAGAGATAAATTAAACCAGTGGGCTTAGCATGACCGCTTGTCTATCTCTACGAAGAGTAGACAACCTTTTCTATACAAAGTGATATTTCGTTTCTTCGTTTTTGACATCGCACCGTAGAAATCTCGGTAGATCTTTGTCTAGGTCCTTTTTTGTGTAGACTATTTCGGAAGGAAGTTGTCTAGGGTAGTGAAGACAATTTGATTTTGTAATCGCCATGCTAAAGACAGTAGAAAACTTTCTACTCTACGGCCGCAAAGTATTACGGTTATGTACAAAATCATTTCTTTTTTCTTTTCTTTTGCTTATATCTCGAAAACGATGTGTCCTATCGCGAAAGTATGAAAATTTTCAACATGTAGGTAATAAATTTTCATATTTTCCATACAAAAAGTGAAAAATTCCATATATTCCATATAAAACACGTTGAGAATCGCATCGCCTCCGCAGTTGTATTTATATGCGTGACTTAATATTTGTAAAAATTGAGAATGAAACAGAAAAAAGAAAATCCTATGAAAAAACAAAGAATTCTGAGTCGAATTATGTAAAAAAGTGAATTTCGTAAAAGTGCAGTTGACTCTTTCTACTTTGTTGCCGTCTTACTGTCTACACGGTGACGTCATTTTTGTCTGCTCTTCCGTCGACAAGACGCTTCTCCGGTTCTCGTGCTAAGCCTAAATACAATATATTTGTAAGTTACTACACTCTGCAGTGTAGCTAGTGCACTTACAAATATATTGTATTTAAAGAATTACACTAGGTCGTGGGACGGACACTGCTGTTCTTAGGTTGAGCACTCGCGCACTTATTAGATGATATGGTCGCCAGTGAGGCGCTCCAGGTCCGCAGGTAGCGTGCGGCGGTAGAAGGCCGCAGGGCAACGTCAAGCGGCGGTAGCAGGCCGCAGGGCAACGTCAAGCGGCGGTAGTAGGCCGCAGGGCAACGTCAAGCGGCGGTAGCAGGCCGCAGGGCAACGTCAAGCGGCGGTAGCAGGCCGCAGGGCAACGTCAAGCGGCGGTAGCAGGCCGCAGGGCAACGTCAAGCGGCGGTAGCAGGCCGCAGGGCAACGTCAAGCGGCGGTAGCAGGCCGCAGGGCAACGTCAAGCGGCGGTAGCAGCCGCAGGGCAACGTCAAGCGGCGGTAGCAGGCCGCAGGGCAACGTCAAGCGGCGGTAGCAGGCCGCAGGGCAACGTCAAGCGGTGGTAGCAGCCGCAGGGCAACGTCAAGCGGCGGTAGCAGCCGCAGGGCAACGTCAAGCGGCGGTAGCAGCCGCAGGGCAACGTCAAGCGGCGGTAGCAGGCCGCAGGGCAACGTCAAGCGGCGGTAGCAGGCCGCAGGGCAACGTCAAGCGGCGGTAGCAGCCGCAGGGCAACGTCAAGCGGCGGTAGCAGGCCGCAGGGCAACGTCAAGCGGCGGTAGCAGGCCGCAGGGCAACGTCAAGCGGCGGTAGCAGCCGCAGGGCAACGTCAAGCGGCGGTAGCAGGCCGCAGGGCAACGTCAAGCGGCGGTAGCAGGCCGCAGGGCAACGTCAAGCGGCGGTAGCAGGCCGCAGGGCAACGTCAAGCGGCGGTAGCAGCCGCAGGGCAACGTCAAGCGGCGGTAGCAGGCCGCAGGGCAACGTCAAGCGGCGGTAGCAGGCCGCAGGGCAACGTCAAGCGGCGGTAGCAGGCCGCAGGGCAACGTCAAGCGGCGGTAGCAGGCCGCAGGGCAACGTCAAGCGGCGGTAGCAGCCGCAGGGCAACGTCAAGCGGCGGTAGCAGGCCGCAGGGCAACGTCAAGCGGCAGTAGCAGGCCGCAGGGCAACGTCAAGCGGCGTACTTAGGCTCTTAGCCTGGCCGTAGAACCCTGGAAGCGCCTAGAAGGGTGCGCGTGTTAGATGCGGTGCGTCAGACGCTAGCCGCATGCGATGTGCTCAGCTCCATACCCCATTCAGCAGCCAAGGAACTGCGGCGTGGGGAAACAGATTAGGCAGTAAGCTTAACACATCGCAGCGGTTTACAGGCAGAAAGTTAACAATGACAGCGTGGCATAATGACAGATGGAAAGTAAGGTTATGAAAATGTCAAACGAGCAGTATCACGAAGTACCATCACCCGCGAGCGTGCGTGGCGGGCTCCGCGCGCTTGTGATCGGTCGGCGTGCGACCGCGGCGCGTTGTACGGAAATCCGACGCCATTTTGTCATTGGTTTAATAACCGCCCGTCTTGCGATCATCGCCCGCCAAGTTCGCGGGCGGTGATCGCAACCGCGACGGCTGCGTAACGCACAAACAACCGGTCTCGTGAGTTTACAAATAAAACAGCTGTTCCGCCACTGCGGCGAATGCGGGTGAAAATCGCTCCGTGCGTTGTTAGCCGTAAATGGATGGGCATCTAGAGAACGCGATACGGCAAAATGTTACAATAGTTGCGTGTGCGGCTGTGTTGCAGGTGTGTGGGTCGCGGGTGTGAGCGCGCCCCCATGCTGGGCCCCGTGCGGCGCTCGCACTGCGCCGCGCTCGCCGCGCTCGGCGCGCTGCTGCTGCTGCTGCTGGCGCGCCTGCCGCCCGCCGCGCGCCGCCCCGCCGCGCCGCGCCCCGCCGCGCCGCGCTCTTCGCCCCCGCCGCCCCCGCCGCCCCCGACGCCGTCCGCCAGCAACCGCAGCTCGCCGGCGGCCGCGCCCGCCTCCAGCTCGCCGCCGGCGCCGGCCACGAGCACGCGCCGCGACCCGCGGGTGCTGCTGGTGCGCGACCTGTACGTGGCGGGGCACTCGCGCCCGCACCCCGAGCTGTGCCCGGCGCTGGGCGCGCGCCTGCGCCTGCTGGTGCTGGTGACGTCGGCGCCGGCGCACGCGGCGGCGCGCGACGCCGTGCGGCTGACGTGGGGCCACTACGCGGCGCGCGCCGACGTGGCCGTGGCATTCGTGCTGGGCGCGCCGCCGCCTGCGCTGGCGGCCGCCATCGACGCGGAGGACGCGCTCTACGGCGACGTGATCGTGGGCCGCTCGGTGGACTCCTACTCGAACTTGACCCTCAAGACGCTGTCGATGCTGGAGTGGGCCGACACGTACTGCCCGCGCGCGCCGCGCCTGCTCAAGACGGACGACGACATGTTCATCAATATCCCGCGCCTGCTGCAGTTCGCGGCCGCGCCTGCTCGCGTCAACGCCACGCGCACTATTTGGGGCAAGGTACATCAATCTCTCATTTACGACCATGTCACCGACATGGCCTTTTCTCCGAAATAAGATGCTGACGCATTTAAAGGCCAAAAGCTGGTGATTTTTATAATGGGTTTTAATATATTTTTATTTTTGCGCAGATTCGCACGACGTATTTTTCTCGCGGCGATTTTTTTTCGCGCACGGACTTTGGATTTTCAACGCTCCGATTAGCGCCGAGAGTTGAAAATCCAACAGTATTTTTTCGGCGCGTTGGGATGCACTCTATTGGATTTTCAATGCTCGACTCATCACCGAGAGTTGAAAATCCGACAGTATGTTTTTTTGACGCGCTGGGATGCACTCTGTTGGATTTTCCATGCTCGGCTCATCACCGAGAGTTGAAAATCCGACAGTATGTTTTTTTGACGCGCTGGGATGCACTCTGTTGGATCCTCCATGCTCGGCTCATCACCGAGAGTTGAAAATCCGACAGTATGTTTTTTTGACGCGCTGGGATGCACTCTGTTAGATTCTCCATGCTCGGCTCATCACCGAGAGTTGAAAATCCGACAGTATGTTTTTTTGACGCGCTGGGATGCACTCTGTTGGATTCTCCATGCTCGGCTCATCACCGAGAGTTGAAAATCCGACAGTATGTTTTTTTGACGCGCTGGGATGCACTCTGTTGGATTCTCCATGCTCGGCTCATCACCGAGAGTTGAAAATCCGACAGTATGTTTTTTTGACGCGCTGGGATGCACTCTGTTGGATTCTCCATGCTCGGCTCATCACCGAGAGTTGAAAATCCGACAGTATGTTTTTTTGACGCGCTGGGATGCACTCTGTTGGATTCTCCATGCTCGGCTCATCACCGAGAGTTGAAAATCCGACAGTATGTTTTTTTGACGCGCTGGGATGCACTCTGTTGGATTCTCCATGCTCGGCTCATCACCGAGAGTTGAAAATCCGACAGTATGTTTTTTTGACGCGCTGGGATGCACTCTGTTGGATTCTCCATGCTCGGCTCATCACCGAGAGTTGAAAATCCGACAGTATGTTTTTTTGACGCGCTGGGATGCACTCTGTTGGATTCTCCATGCTCGGCTCATCACCGAGAGTTGAAAATCCGACAGTATGTTTTTTTGACGCGCTGGGATGCACTCTGTTGGATCCTCCATGCTCGGCTCATCACCGAGAGTTGAAAATCCGACAGTATGTTTTTTTGACGCGCTGGGATGCACTCTGTTAGATTCTCCATGCTCGGCTCATCACCGAGAGTTGAAAATCCGACAGTATGTTTTTTTGACGCGCTGGGATGCACTCTGTTGGATTCTCCATGCTCGGCTCATCACCGAGAGTTGAAAATCCGACAGTATGTTTTTTTGACGCGCTGGGATGCACTCTGTTGGATTCTCCATGCTCGGCTCATCACCGAGAGTTGAAAATCCGACAGTATGTTTTTTTGACGCGCTGGGATGCACTCTGTTGGATTCTCCATGCTCGGCTCATCACCGAGAGTTGAAAATCCGACAGTATGTTTTTTTGACGCGCTGGGATGCACTCTGTTGGATTCTCCATGCTCGGCTCATCACCGAGAGTTGAAAATCCGACAGTATGTTTTTTTGACGCGCTGGGATGCACTCTGTTGGATTCTCCATGCTCGGCTCATCACCGAGAGTTGAAAATCCGACAGTATGTTTTTTTGACGCGCTGGGATGCACTCTGTTGGATTCTCCATGCTCGGCTCATCACCGAGAGTTGAAAATCCGACAGTATGTTTTTTTGACGCGCTGGGATGCACTCTGTTGGATTCTCCATGCTCGGCTCATCACCGAGAGTTGAAAAAAAATCCGACAGTATGTTTTTTTGACGCGCTGGGATGCACTCTGTTGGATTCTCCATGCTCGGCTCATCACCGAGAGTTGAAAATCCGACAGTATGTTTTTTTGACGCGCTGGGATGCACTCTGTTGGATTCTCCATGCTCGGCTCATCACCGAGAGTTGAAAATCAGTGTGTTTTGCGCTGCACTGTTTCGTGTAGAAACAAGCTAGCTGGACAAAATTATTTGTTTTGATTTTTATTCATAAATGAGGTTATTAAGCATAGATATAATAATAATAATAATGAAAATAATAAAACATTTATTATCAGGCTACAATGGCCCATAGATACATACCTTACAAACTAACATATATAAAGCATAAAACAAAACGTGTGTTAATAAATATAGCTTAAAACTATGTTAGTAGCTTCACTTCACTCGCTTGTCCTTGAGCTGTCCTGTGGCACTTGTCCGCGGAAGCGACGGAACACCACGTCCTGCGGCCAGAAGTCTTCTTCCATGACAACGGGCAGGTAACAGTTCGGTACTCGCACCACGAACGCCTTGAAATTGACGTTGCGGCGCGACTCCAGTAACTGCACCCTCGGCATGTACCTTGTCTTCTGGCGCACGTACTCCACAATGTCCTCCGCCTTAGTGCTGTAGTGCAGGCGGGAGATGTACACCGGTGTGTTCGGCTTAGCGGCACGCAGGCTCACTTCTGGCTTCGAAGGAGCTTTGCCGCAGCGGTTCTTGTTGGCTCGCGACCGGCGCTTCCTCCTTTGCACTGTCACGAAACCCTCCTCATCAGCCCTATTCGGCGCCTTTTCTGGCATAGGCTTCATACTTGGAGCGCCTGGGGCACTCGCGGGCACGCTAGCGAAGTCCTTTCGTAAGGGTTTCGCCAGCGCTGCAGATACTGGCAGCGGGACGGGGTGATGAACTTGGACGGCGCTGTGCGGAGGAGCTGCGGTGACGGGCGCAGGGCTGCGGGGCACGGGGGCGGTGCGCTCTGCAACCTCAGCAAACGACGGATGCACTGGCGACGAAACTGCTGACGCGGAATTTGACGACGAAATATCGAGGCCGGCTCCGCGACACATGTTTACATTAGATGCATCGGCTGATGACCTAGTTACCGCCACACTGTTACGCAACTCGCTAACTTCTTTGCGCAATTCGGTGACAGAGTTTTGGGATGCATCTAATTTCGCCAGAACATCCGCGAGGCGGGCCTTCAGGAAGACAATGTCCTTCAGAAGGCTCGTTACGTCGACGTGGTCGAAGGTGACGGGTGGAAGCTTGTGCAACTCTTTCGCCACAAACGTCGGCACGTCATCCGGGTCGGTCTCCTTGAGCACCGTGATTATATCCTGCAGGCTCTTCTTAGTCCCGTCACGCCGGCGGGACACCATCTGGTCGCGCTTGTTAAGCACACTGAACAACAACAGCTTGGCAGCAGCTATGTCTTCCTCGCTGAAGTTCGTTGCGCAGATCTGGACAGCAGACACCTCGTCCATCACATCCAGCTTCTGTTGCAGGAACGCCAGCAGCTCATTCGCCACAAGTTCATTGCTCATGGCGAGTAAATTACGAGCGACAGCTTGCGCCGCGCTAATTAAAACAGAATATTATGCAAACACGTCCGCATCGGAACGCGACACAAGCGAGACATCCACAAGCGAGATATAAGGGTCTTAATACTTTTTTGAGGACCATTGGTCGTTTGAGCAGGTATAGTAAAATAAAAACAATATAAAAATATATATATTATATATCTATAAATGTAACAATAAAATCTAATAACAGATACATAAATTACTTATCAACTAAATCTATCACTTATTATCATCACTATCATCAGATGAACCTCTTCCCCCCGGACCTCTGAGGAGTTCAGACGCTTTTAACGAGACCCTGTTATTCATTTCTTAATTTTAATTTTTGATTAATAAATAATCAGTTTTCTGCAATTAAATCAAGTCATAAAAATAGGAGTGCATAAATTCTAAGTGACTATCCAACGCCAATCCACTCAGTCACTCATTGAAGTGACTTATCGCTACACCCGGATTTCTCCGCCCCAACGCATCTCCGCCGACTGCTGCTTGCTGGCCAACCTATGGGGCGTGGCGAGGTCCGGCGAATCGACTGCGCTCGCGCTAGCTCATCACAGTGCTAGGGGAGGTACGTAAACTTGCTCCTGGTACTACATTACTACGTACGCCTCGCACCACTGACTTGTTCCACACCTCCGTGCTGTGCTGTTATCCTGGTACCTTTTCATTTACGGCTAAAAGTATAATGCCTCTAAATCGCACCCCGCCGAAGCAACCAATTGTAACAACGGAAACGGATTCTGAGAGCGTTGATGGCAGTGTCTCTGACTTGCAATCCGCCGATAGACAGCTCAACGTTAATACTGATCGTCTGAAAAAAAAGCATGAAAGCAAATTAAGTTGTTTCATGAATGAAGTACGGGATATGTTCTCAAAATTGCTTCTGAACAAAGAGCCAGATTAGACTGTTTGGAGTCATCTTTAACTGAAATTAAAACTCAAAATGAAAGTATAAACTTATCAATGTCGACTTTATCTACCAAATATGATGAATTACAAAAAGAGTTAGAAGGTTTTAGACACGAGCGCAAGGTGCACATCGCATACATAAATCAACTGAAAAGTAATCTGGAAAATCTTGAAAAACAGTCGACCACAACCAAGTTAGAGGTCAGAAATATTCTAAAACTTCAAATTGAGACCAAGGATGAGCTTCTTAATGCTGTTAAGAAAATTGGAAACACTTTAAACCTGCAACTACAAACCACTGATATAAGAGATGTTTATCATCCGTTCGCTAAACCTGGCGTTATTAAACCAATTGTTGTCGATTTTACTTCAGTTATCGTTAAGGAAAGCGTAATCAAAAATCTTAAAAAGCACACAACAAGAAAAATCCGAAAAATTAAACATCAGTCTATTTGGCCAGGGAACTACTCTTAAGCCAATCTACATTTCAGAATCTCTAACTCCGAAGGGAAGGTGATTGTTCTTCCTGGCTAGAGATTTTGCTAGTGCAAATGAGTACTCTTATTGCTGGACATCTTATGGTAAAATATACCTACGCAAGAAAGAAGGAATAGCGCATATTCGCATTGATGAAGAGGCCGACCTCGCTAATTTGAAGAAGACCATAGCAGTATGACTATCTTTTCACACACATTATTTTACAGTAGTTTGTTCTAATGCACTATGTTTTGTCATATTTAATTTAAGCCAGTTCCATGCTATTTTTATTGATTTTATTTTTCTCATTGTTTTAATTTTCGTAGTCTTTTTGCACAATGTACACTTCACAATAAGGTTTCTGTTGTTTCGGTCTTTGAAAGTCTCCTGAGCTCAAACATAATTCAAATATAATTATTTTTTATAAAAATCATATTCATCCTAAAAAAATGTATAGGTTGTCTTATTATAACTTAATGCGTATGTACTTTTTCAACTTTGGTACATCAAGCGATAGCTACGACAGATATAGGTATTGTACCTACATCATTCTGAGTTTAAGTATCGCCTGTTTTCTCATGAATGATCATGTGCAATTATACGTTGTTATAAATGGTTGATATAGCTTTGGAAATAGATAAGGTATCAGTTTCAGAGTCTTGTGATATCGAAGATTGCATGAATTTTATAACCAAACCAACTGAATGCCTCATTGTTATGACTCAAAACATACGTAGTATTTCGCGTAATTTTGATAGTCTCGCTATTATGTTAACTAGACTCCGTATTGAGTGTGATGTAATTATCTTGACTGAGTGCTGGCTATCGTGCTGTTCTACGTTAACAACATTAGACGGTTACAATTCATATGCATCGTCAAACTTGGCTCATCAAAATGACGGTGTGTTGGTGTACATTAAATCCAACCTTAGTGTTGTTGTGGATGAACCGCCGTGTCAAGACTGTAACTGTCTCATCGTTAAGATAGGTACTGAAACTGCAATTTTGGCCGTATATAGATCACCTTTCAATAAACACTTACTTAACTTCTTCCAATCACTCAGTAATATTTTGGTTGAGCTGTCTTCTTTTAATAATATCATCATTATGGGAGATATTAATATTAACATCTGTCCTGCTCAAGATTCTAGATCTCAATTGGAGTACTTAAATATATGTTCTTTTTATGGCCTTTTACCAGCACATACCCTACCAACGAGGCATGGCAAAACATGTCTTGATCACGTGATACTAAAAACTAAAAACTCTGCCCTCACTTTAGTGTTGCAAGCTACAATCACGGATCATGATGCAGTACTACTATGCCTCAATAATAAACAAATAAGAACCTTCGCTCACGTTTCCGTAAATAAGATAAATAAGGTAGGACTAAGTACAGATTTAGGCAACATTGACTGGGAACCCATTTATCGTGCTGATAACGCAAATTCTGCTGAATATTTTACCAAATCCATCCAACGCTCGATTTTTGGTAACTTTGTCATGATTAAATTATCAAAACGAAAGATTATTATCAAACCGTGGATAACACCTGGACTAGTTCGATGTATGAGGCACAGAGACAATCTCCACAAAAAAGTAAAACAATCACCTGACAATGAAACTCTTAAATTAACCTACACCAGATACAGAAATGATTGCAATAATTTATTAAAAAAAGTTAAAATAGACTACGAAAAAAATCTGCTACAGGAAGCGGGTAAAAATAATAAAAAAATTTGGGACGCAATCAAAAATATCACAAACACTACAAAAGTCAAAAGTGTCGCAACTGAATTAATAAACACGTCTTGCCCAACGCAAGTGATTGAAGGTATCAACGAGTTCTTTGTTACAATAGGCAAAACTTTAGCCAAAAAGACCATCAGCTGCCAAAATCATTTACAATCCAGTACATTAAAGGGGCAGTCTAAAAATTCTCTGAAATCATTTGTAATGATAGACACGGATGAGACAGAAATTGAGCGCCTGATTCTGAATCTTAAAAATGTCTGCTCCACTGGATGGGACGGTATACCAAATTGCATCCTTAAAGAAAACAGACACGTGCTCGTCCCTGTTCTGACACATATTTTCAATAGGTGCTTGGATGAAGGAACCTTTCCCACAGTTTTGAAGAAGTCGGTGGTACTCCCTATCCATAAATCTGGCGATAGAGACCGTGTCACCAACTATAGGCCCATTTCTATCCTCCCGGCTGTCTCCAAGCTCCTGGAACGCATCATAAACACGAGATTGGTTAAATATTTGGAATCGAACAACCTTCTTTCAAACAACCAGTTTGGCTTCAGAACAGGAAAATCAACTAGTGATGCAGTTCACGAGCTTGTAGAATACGTGGTTGGGAATATAGACTCGGGTAAAAGGACTGTGGGCATATTTTTGGACCTGGCTAAGGCCTTTGACACGGTCTCTGTCCCACTCCTTAATAAACTGGAAAAGTTGGGCATAAGAGGTAACCAGCTAAAATTATTTGAAGATTACCTCACAGGCCGCTATCAGTGTATTAAAATTGATACACACCTCAGCAGTGACTTACCTATCACATATGGTGTGCCACAAGGCAGTATCTTGGGCCCGAGTCTCTTCCTTGTTTATGTAAATGACCTCTGTGAACTTACCTCTCTTGGTGGAAAAATTATTTCTTACGCAGATTACACAGTACTTCTGTTCTCAGCCGATACGTGGGAACAAGCCTTTAAAGACTCACAGCGTGGCTTGGATATGGTATGCCACTGGTTGAGCAGCAATATCCTGACACTAAATACGGACAAAACGCACTACATAACGTTCTCAATGCGTAACTCTACCGCAGCTCCTCCATCACTCTCCTTAATTGCACACATTTGCTGCAACAGTGGTATCTGCCAATGTCCAACATTGGGCAAAACAAATGTGTTAAAATACCTAGGAATATTAATAGATAATAACCTCTCTTTTAAACCGCACATACAACTGGTAACAGGTCGGCTAAGAAAATTTATATATGTATTTAAAAATCTGAGACATGTTGCAGATCCCAAATTAATCAAGCAAGTATATCTGGCACTCGGTCAATCAGTCTTGGGATAGTGTATTAAAGGTTGGGGAGGAGCACCTAATACTGTTATTTATTTATTTATTTAAATAGAACGGCCGAAGCCAATTACACTATTTAATTATAATTTGACATAAAGTACCTATAATTGGTTCAACTCAGTCATGCATTCTTCTCACAAAACTTCAAACATTCCGATAGTATCATCTTCCATTCATCCGCAAACATATCAAGATCTGTGTTTGAGTCCAGGAGAGCGTTAATAGCGCCTAATGCCCGAGGGATGGGTGACTTGGAGTGCGCAACTGTGCGGCAAGTTGGAACAGCCAATAAGCGGTGTTTCCTGCCGCGACAGTAATTACATTATGCAACTCAGGGTCATCGATAATCCCCCGAAAAGCTTTAAATATCAGTATCATCTGATCGCGCGACCGTCTTACTTCTAGAGAATTGAAACCCAAACAGCCCAACAGGAATTTAGTGGGATACAAGAAGGGATAAAACCCGTACATATGCTTGTAAAGGTATCTGAGGAATGCTTTTTGCACTTTCTCTAAAGCTAACACATACTGCTTCTCAAAAGGATTCCATACGCACGCACTAGACTCAAGCTAGCTACGGACCAATGCCCCAAAAAGAAGCCTGATAACGTGGGGGTTGTGGAAGTCACGACAGTTTCTCAATACAAAGCCAAGGCGCCTGAAGGAGTCCTTGGCAGTGGATGCGATGTGGTCGCGAAAAGTGAGCTTCCCGTCGAATGTGACTCCCAGGTCTTTCATGGAATCAGTTCTTGTGATTGTTTCTCCATTCAATTTGTATAGAAAGTTGATAGGGCGCCGCATTCGACCGAAAGACATCACGTAGCACTCTGACTTATTGAATTCCATTTTATTTTCTAAGCTCCACTTAAATACTGAGTCAATGTCTGATTGCAGAGCTTGGCAGTCGTGCTCAGATTTGATTTCATAAAATAGTTTTAAGTCATCAGCATATAAGAGGGATCTGGCATTCGCAACCTCATCAGGGAGGTCATTTATCACCAAAATGAAAAGGAGAGGGTCGACTACCGAACCTTGACTCACACCGGAGCGAGTGCAGTATGGGAGTGACTCGTACAAACCTAATCTGACAAATTGTTGTCGGTCCCGCAAATAATCTGCCAGAAGCCGTAGAAGCTTTGGAGCAACGCCTAACGCACTGAGCTTTGACAGCAAGACGTCGTTATTGACTCTGTCGAACGCCTTTTGAAAATCAAAGTAAACCACGTCTGCCTGGCGTCTGCGATCAAGACTAGTCGAGATGTAATTAACTAGTGTCAGTAAGTTGGTATTGACGGATCTTTTTTCACGAAAACCATGCTGCTCGTTGCACAGGTGCTGCTTCACTTGCTTGTAAATTTCTCGATGGAGGACATTCTCGAAAACTTTCGCGGGAGAAGATAGTATCGCTATTGGACAATATTCATCGACTGAAGATTTATTGGAAGTTTTCGGTATGGGAGTCACACGTGATATCTTCTATTGTGGTGGATAGATACCGGATTTAAGGGCTAAATTAAAAATGTGGTAAAGGGGCTGAATGAGAAATTCCTTGGAGGAATATTATCCGGACCAATAGAACTGTTTAGTTTTAGCTTGTTAATTCCTGTGCTTATATCACTTTCGGTGAAGTTATCAATATTAATATAATTACTAATATTACAGTTGCTTGGACTGGCTACATTTTCATGGTCTAACTTTGGTACCTCAGGTTGGAAAACGCTCGCAAAATATTCTGCGAACGCCTCGGCAGCCGCCACACCAGAGTGAACCTTACCTTTATGGGTTACATTAGGCTCAAACCCGCCTTTTGATTTAATGTTGGAAATGTGTTGCCAGAACTCTTTGGGGTTTTTTAATGTTCCCTTCAATGCGCCTGATATAAGCGTCATAAGCAGTCGATATACGAGATTTTAAGCTAGATCTACAGTCAGAGAATTGCTTATAAATTTGGTCACATTTGCTCTTTTTCCAGACAGTATGTAACTTTATTTTTTTCTGGATGTCCTGAATAATATCCGATGTAAACCAGGTTGGACATCTTCTATTCATCTTATTGTTTCGGCGCTTTTTAGGGATGCAAGTGTCAAATAAGCTATAAATGATATCATAGAAAGCTTGAGTGCTAGTGCGAACGTCATTGGATGTTATAACTGCCTCCCAAGATAACTCAGAAAGAAGTTCATAAAGAAGACTGCGATTACATTTTTTGAAGTTCCAGTCCCTACTACGATCCACATTACTGGGTTCAAGCTTTTCGCTTTCATCAGATGACTGAAGCTTTACCTGGATGTCCAACGGCGGATGATATGCATCGGGGTGCACCAAGCCTTCAACTGATGTTACAGAAACGTCACGCAGGCCTGCGCTTTCCTGAACTAAAACAACGTCTAACATTCCCCCATGCATATTCTCAACAATATTTCTTTCACACATATTAGAAAAAGTTAGAAAATAGTAATTGCAAACATTTACGGAAGCACTGTTTAAGTTTAAATCACATAAAATTATAACTGTTCCTTTTAAGTTATTTATAAAACTCTCCACTTTCGTAAACCAGGTCATATAGTCGCTGTCACTGGCACTTGGCTTAATATACACAACGCATACGTAAACTGTAGAACCATGCCACGTGAAACTAGACCAAAGATCTTCACCATAGTCTGTCTCAAGGTCACGACGACGGCGTAGAACTATTGGGGCGCGAGCCATAAGCAGCACACCTCCACAAGGTGTACCTCTGTCACGCCTCTAAACATTCCACTCGCTATTGGCGAGTTCTGTATCTTCAACCGAGGTATCTAAAAAAGTCTCTGTGGCCGCTATTAAATCTTGTTCGGCTATATACACATTGTTGCGCCACACGCGGAGCTTTGATTTAATACCACGAACATTCTGGTATACAAAATTGATTTTTGAACTTCGGGTGCTTGCTCTGCTCGCTGCCACAGGGCTGGTCACAGTACCAACACTATGCTGCCTTACCCCTCTCTGTAGGCTGTTGATGAAAGGGCTGTGGGGCAACTAAACGCTGGCTATTAGACTGGACGGAAGACGGTTTCCTGTAGTTGATCCACGCCCTGATTCTTGCGTTCACTGGCCACACATCTGCGGAGTAGTAGCGCTCATAGCATGCAGTGGGAACGCCAATTTTGAATGACTTGTAGTTTCCTTTCGGGGTGAGTTCGTCAATGGTACAAGCATCAGTGCCACATACGCTGCGAAGGTAGTCTCTAATTTCATCAGCTGTAGACGCCATGTTCCATAGGTGCAAGTACTTTCGAGCTTCAACGGCCCTTAGTGATGTTACGCTAGGGCCGACAGCTCCTTGAATTGACACTGGGCGACGATTCTTAGATTTCTGTGTTACCCGCATCCACTCCTGGGAATCCGATGCTTGTGAATTAGAAGAAGCAGTCTGCGTCACCATTTCATCTGGCGCAGGATAGGTATTGGGTACACTAGAACTGGCACGAGGGGGAGTTGGTTCAGTGACGGGCTTAGTTGAAATGTCCTGCTCGGTACTGTTTGCAGATGTAAGTGGTTTAATGTAGATGTTTTGCTCCAAACGATATAGCCTAGTGCTCAGTTCCTTGATGGTGTGCTGCATAGCAGAGTTTTGAGTCTTCAAGTGCTCCATGGCCAATTTAACCTCTGCGTGGTCAATGACAATACCCTCAATTTGGGCTTTAACAGCATTCGTCGATTCTCTGGCGCTTTTGAGATCCTGCTTCACTAATTGAAGTTCCTCACTCATAAGTATGCTGATGCTATCATTAATTCTTGAAAGCATACTGCTTAACTGTTCTTGCAGTACGTCTTGCACAACATTACGGATGTCATCAGCTGTCAAGGTTTGGCTGTCACTGGAATTTGGGGGCGAGTGCAGTGCTTGTCTTTTAGCGCCTCTCATGGTAACATTAGCATTGAAACGAATGGGAGTATTATCATCCCTAAGTACTTTCGGATTTTTGCAAGAGCAGGACGGGCAATACCAAACTTTGGACGCAAAGAGCTCCTCGTCGTAATTTGTTAAGCAGGCAAGGTGAAATGCCTTTTCACAAGTCATGCAATTACGATGATTTCCCTCATCCAATCCACCATCGCAGCATCCCCATGTCAGTAAATTGTCAGTCGATGTTGACATAATCGTGGTTTACAGTAATAAAACTTGTAACCACGTCAATAAACAAAATAAATACCCAATGCACGGACTAGCGCGGCGTTAACTCGCGGCCAGCCAGTTGTGTATAAAAACAGTACGCTCGGTGACACGCTGCGACACAGAACGCGATACTTTCCAACTAGGGGACACAGAGCGGCACCGTGCGCAGTGGGCGGAGCGACTCCGCGATGCTAGACACAGAGCAACACAAAACGCGACTCTTTCCAATTAGCTAACACTGTTTTTCTGAGAGTTCGTTATTTAAATGTTTTGCAATGAAAATGTTTATAACTTGAGAACCACTTGTTAGTTTTAAGTTCTGTTTTCACTGTTATAGAGTACACTTGTAGTGGAACGTCACAGTATATACCACCAAAAGGTTTATTTCGGTTTTGCACGTATGTCGAATTTAAAACACGGAGGTCATTACGACACGACACGTTCGTATGCTTCTAAAACCCCTTGAAGTAGCACAAGGAGCTATTCTCAAGGTAAGCACTTTTCGTCCGTTTCTGTTCCCTACATATCAACTTTATCGATCTTGTGAAGTCTTCTCCGTCCGCACATTGTTTATATTGCTCACTACCCTGAAGCAACATTCGAGAGTGAACTTTGATAAAGCAATCATACCATCTAGGCGAAGAAAACCTGTAGCCCACCCCATCAGACCCATGTTTAAGCACACGTTCGTAAACAAATACTTCTGCTTCTTAGGTCCATATCTATATGACAAAATTAATAACATTATCGATATACATGCATTAAATAACAAAGCATGCAAAGATAAGTTGTTTGAGTTTATCCATAAGCTAACCTATGACGAGACCGAAAACCTCTTAATTGTACCAGTCTAGATTAAAATTTCGCACTCACCCTCCCACACACACTCATCCATCTACATTATACACAAAAGGAGGACTTTATATCGCCATCTTTCTATAAATCACCTTTTTTTGTTTTGATTTTTTGCATACATTTGTATAATGGCCACATTTACTTGTAAGCTTATAAATGTTATAGTTATAGGGAAGAGCGCTGTTGTCCGAGATACAGATAAATTATCTAGTTCAGACACAGAGGTCTTATAAAACATATTAGTTTAAGCCTAAATGATCATACTGTATTGTAATAAAAAGAATGTAACTGAAATTGAAATAAAAATTATTATTATTATGTCCTTTATTCATTTTAAAAACTTATTAAATACATTTTTATCAAATATTTTTTCTAAAAAACATTTAAAAATATAAAAAATAGTGATCCGCCAGTAGCGGGAGCAAAGTCCAAGCTACCGGTGGTTAAAAAAAAACTTATTATTATTATTATTATTATTAAATGAATCATCCATTGAATAGAATAGTCATGTCAGCACTGTACACGAAATATAACTCCAAACTGCTACTGAACTGAACTATTTATATTTTTTTTATTTTTCTTTATTACGGACCTATCGCAGTTGACTCCGGGAGCCTTGGCTGCTTAACCGAGCGTTGGCGGGGCCTGAAGGGCCTCTCGCCTATTTGAAAAAAAAACTCGAACCTAGGCTTAGGGCGCTACTGGCTACAAGGCAAGTGGAGACTTGTTGTATCGGTATGTTATTATTATTAACTACTTGGTGGGCGGGTGCGAGGGACGGGGGGGGGGGGGGGCGAGTACTGTGGTTCGGACGTCTGTCGTGTGTAGTGATTATTGATTTGCGAACTAACTTCATGCACTCTCGGTATAGAGTGATGTCGTCGTCGTTATCTAATAGGACATGTTTGGGGCGTCGTATGCGTGATACGTGATACGTGATGGTGTGTATCGAGCAGCTGTTGCCACTAGCGAGTTAGTGTGATTGGTAACAGAATCGACGAAACGTGTGCTTGTTTTTTTGAAAAATTGCCTGATGGTCGGCAGATTTAAATCGATATGTAATTGATCATTACGTACGTACCAGGGGCATCCCGTGGCTCGTCGCATGAAAAGATTTTGGAGGGTTTGAAGTTTTATGAGTCGTGACGGCTTAACGTGTGCGAACACGACGCTAGCGTATGTCATGATGGGGCGTATGCACGTAGTATAAATTCGCACCTTAGGCTTAAGAGCTAGTTTGCTACGTGCATTGAGGAGATAGTGGAGGCGACCGAGCACGAAGGCAGCACGGTCGCGTACTGTCTTCATGTGCTCGGTGAATTTAAGTTGGTTGTCGAGAGTCACCCCTAGGTATTTGGTCTTCTTCTCCCAAGGGATTTTTTGACCTGACATACTGATGGGTCTAGTTCGGGTATGTGCATCGCTGTTTTTGCCGACTTTGACAAAAAGGACAGCGCCACTTTTAGTTGGATTTATCTCGATTCTTCATTTCCAGAACCATTGCTCTAGAGCGTCGGCTGCGGATTGGAGGTGACGAGATATGGTCTCGGTGCGAAGGCCAGAGTAGTAGATAGCCGTGTCGTCGGCGAATAGGGCCAGCTGACACTTGCTGTGTGTGGGTATGTCGCTCGTATAGAGTGAGAAAAGGGGGAGAGAGAGCATGGAGCCCTGGGGGACACCAGCTCGGATCGGGTGCGGGGATGAGAGGGCGTCCCCTATGCGGTAACGAAAGGTACGATTTGCCAAACTGCTCCTTAGGAATGACTTTATTGGATTCGGATTTTTCCGAATCCAATCCATTAATCCTTTAAAATCCATCCAATCCATTAATCTTTTAAAGATTAGACGTTCATAAATCTTCCCATAGTGCCTGAGGAGACTTATGGGCCGGTAGCTGGATGGATTAGCTTTGGGCTTGCCGGGTTTATGAAAACTATGGCTACTTTCCACACTTGAGGAAAGATGTTGTTTAAGGCAACGTTGAATATGGCTGCCATTAAAACAATGAGTTGGGCGGGGAAGAGCTTAATCAACCGATTGTTGATGCCGTCTGCACCAGGTGCTTTCCTGGATTTAAGGTTGTTGTAGCTGATAAGGTTGATCTTTGTTAGCACTATGTCAATGGATTTTTAAAATGAAACGCGTCTGTCCTTTATGAAGTTTATTGGCAACTAAATCAATGTAGGCTCGTGCGTCTCTTTACATAGTTAAATTGGCGTTAACATGAGCCGCCCACCAATGGTCTTCTAACAACTGAACCAGTAGGTTCAGTTGTTAGAAGACCATTTTTTCAGTTCAAAGCCACCTAGACGCAGTAGCTTTTTGAGATCTTGACTGATTCTTATAACTTGTTCTAGATCATCGTGTCCGGACATAACGTCGTCGACGTAAAAGTCTTCGCGCAATATCTTGGCAGCTTCGGGATATTTGTCACCTCCGTCTTCAGCCAGTTGCATGAGTGTCTTTACGGCGAGATAGGGTGCGGAAGCCGAATGTCACAGTTAAAAGTCTGTAGTCTTTGATGTCTTCTGATGATCTCTCCACAGAATCCTTTGATAATCGATGTCTTCTTTGTTTGTCCAGATCATTCTGTACATCTTCTGAATGTCAGAAATATAACAAACGGCATGAATTCTCCATCTAATGATTATGCTTCTCAAGTCATCTTGTAACATTGGACCCAACAATAATTCATCGTTTAGTGAAGTACCGTTGGAGCCCTTACATGAGGCGTCGAACACAACACGAGTCTTCGTTGTTTCCTTGTCACTACGGATCACTGCGTGGTGAGGTAAGTATACTGATTTATTATTTATTTCGTCCTTAGGTACTTCTTCTATATGTTTTAATTCTTTATATTCATTGATCAACTTTGTGTATTCTTGCTTCAGTTCTGTGTTTTGATTAAATCTTTATTCTAGTTGAAGGAGTCTTCTTTTTGCTATTTCTCTTGTGTTGCCTTCTACTGATTTTGGTTGTTCGGTTTTAAACGGTAGCTTGACTATGTATTTTCCGTCTTTATCTCGCTTGTGTGTCTTCTCGTATATGTTTTCACATAGTTGTTCAGTTAAGGTAAGTTTTCTTTTCATGTCCGTATCAACTTCCCATATTGTGGTTAGTAAATCTTCTATGTTAATTTCTTGCTTCATGGCCGTCAAGGATTTTTCTCGTGCGTTCAGTTTAATTGTTATTCCACCAATTAAGATCCATCCCAGATAGGTATTTTGGGCACATGGTGTATCTGGTGGACCTTTAATAAGTCCTTGCTTAAGAATTGATGCACATTCGTTTACACCCAACAATAGATCAATAGGTCCTGATGTATAATAATAATAATAATAATCCATCATCACTGACAGGACTATTGTTGCCAATAAGCCTGATATAGTGGTGGTGGGAATAGAGCGGCGCGCAATGATTATTGACATAACGGTCTCTTGACTTGGCTCGCGAGGTTGTCGACATGTGGGATGTGGACTCAGCAATCATTGTGCCGATAGTCGTATCAGCCAATGGTTTAATTGCCAAGAGCCTCGACCAACACCTAAGGAGGCTTTCGTTGGGCAGCTGGATCAAGGGCTTGATTCAGAAAGCGGTACTTCTGGACACGGCACGTATTGTTAGGAGGTTCCTCTCTCTGGAGCCCTGACCGCCAGTAGCTTGGACCCTGTTCCCGATACCGGTGGGCTACTATTTTTAAATGTTTTTATATATTTTTATACTAATATTTAAAAATATAATTTATATAGGTATGTATAAAAAAGAAATAAAAGATAATAATAATAATAATAGTATCCTGGGACATTTTCACACACGGTCATCTGGTCCCAAACTAAGCAGAGCTTGTACTATGGAAACCAGATAACTGATATACTACATATACTACTTTTTTTTTTGTAAATATATACTTATATAGATAATTACTAATTATTAATTCGTATCTGCTAGTTGGAGGTTTGCTATATGTGGCCAATCGGTCCCCATCGTGGTGTTTATTGGTATGTTGGAGGTCAAGTGCTTGGACATCACGTAGGCTCTGATAGGTAAATTGAATTGGTTTTCCCATCGTGACAATACTTGACACTTGACCTCATGCTTGACTCTGATTTTCATGGATTCCATTTCGGAGACGATTAGATTTACTGGTGATTTTTCTAGGTTCGGGATCTGAGTTGCCTTCTCGCTTATAAAACATGCTTGAGATCCTGAGTCTATCAGCGCTCTTAGAACAGTAGTGTGTCCATGTTCACTCTTCAAAATGACTACTGCGGTAGCCAATAGAGATATCTTCTGCCCCGCGGTATAATGAGACGCAATCATTGTGCGAACTTTCTTCTCTTCTACATCTGCTTGGCTGGATGAAGTCGGTTGCTTGGTTTCTACATTAGGAGCCGCTTCATCAATCTTCTTGTGTTGATGTAAAAGTGTGTGATGTCGTCTCTTACAGATGCGGCAAGACATTGGTATACGGCACTTGAACACCGAATGTCCAGCCCCAAGGCAGTTGAAACATAGTTTGTTTGCTTTGACATGTTCGCTTCTTTCATTAATCGTCATTTTATTGAATATGCTACAATGACACAGTGTGTGCGTGTCTTTACATAAAGCACATGGTTTTTGTTTAAGTATCATTTTCTGTTGCTATAACATGTAGAACACGCTCTTTGGTAGGTTTAGTGGTAGTCGTCGGGGAAACCATTTCAAGCGTCCTGAATTTGGCTTCTAAAAACTCGCGCAATTCCTTCCATGTAGGCAGCTCTTGAGCGTTCACCGAGTAGACAGTCTGTTCCCATTCTTTGTGTGACTCCGGGTCCAACTTCTGCACAACCAGAAATATAATTACTGGATCCCAGAAATCGGTAGGCACTTTTACGTTTTCTAGGCTTTTAATAACCTCAGTGGTACAATCCAGGAGGGCTGTCAGCTGTGCTGTTTTCTGCTAAAATAATCGCTTCATTAATGAATTAACTATTATGCGCCTATTATCGTATCGGTGATTTAGCGTTTCCCAAGCTTGAACATAACTAGCACCCGTCACCTGTAGGATGTGCTGCAGTAATGATGCTGCTTCGCCCGTGATACTGGTCTTCAAATAGTGTAATTTTTCAACTTCACTTAGTGTGGTGCATTCATGAATTAATGACACATACAAGTCCTTAAATGTAGGCCATTCTTCGTAGTTACCGGAAAACGAAGGGAGTTGTATGTTAGGTAGCATCACTTTAGCCCGTAATTTTCCATCACATGAGGTATTGCTGCACGAAGGTTGGTCAGTCGTCTTCAAAGTACATGAAGCCAACATTTTTCGAAGATCTCCTAACATACATAGGTATGTCTTCATGAAGGAGGAATTCATCATTCACGAAGTACGGAATAACTCCACGTTGTTCCCGAGTTGTACTTTTCAACAGATCACGATGTGCTTTCTTAAACGCTACCCAGTATTCTTCAATCGTTTGAATACGTGTTTGTAAATATCCAGGTTTCGATAAACGTTCTTTTGGGCACTTTTTAAGGTTTATTTGAGTCTTTTTGAGTATTGACCCCAAATCTTCTAGTGCACTTATCACTTGGTCTGTTTGGCTTGTCATTGTTTATGTTTAAATCACAAGAATCTTCAAATGTAGTCTATTTGCTTGCTAAGTTATGAATGTTCAAATGATACACCGATACACTTTACACACACACTAATTGACCAATTCTAAGAAATCCGTGCAAAACAACACCAGGTGTTCCCTTATCTCTCAATGGAATGCGGCTCTTTTGTCCTCACGGCAGCGCTCCGTAAACGTTTAATGAGGTTCGATCCGGCTCGTATTCGACCATATGTTGTAGCTGATAAGGTTGATCTTTGTTAGCACTATGTCAATGGATTTTTAAAATGAAATGCGTCTGTACTTTATGAAGTTTATTGGCAAGTAAATCAATGTAGGTTTTTTTTTTTTATAAACGGCATCTCGTAGTTGACCTAGAGAGGTCGAGACTACTTAACCGGACTATGGATCAATGTAGGCTCGTGCGTCTCTTTACATAGTTAAATTGGCGTTAACAAAGGTTCTTCACTAATGAGTGAACTTCGTCGAGGGGATCGTGCGGGATGTCGCTACGCCCCCATAAGGGGGCGTGGCGTGCGGTGTCGGGGCACAGCCCCCGACCGCGGAGGCTATACGGGTGCCCGTAACTACGGGCTCCTCATCGTGGTCGCCACTGGCGAGCAGATGGTTGGGCGTGTAGCATACACGCCCATGTGAAGAGGGTTTCTGTGATTTGTGTCTGTAGGCACGCCACGACGTTGATGCCCAACGCCACTTTTTTTACCATAACTCGGCGGACAGGACCTTACTGGGTGAGACCCTCACCTACATGAGGGAAGCCCAGCAAGTGGCGTCCAGCGACAGTTATGGACTCGACGTTCCTACAGTTAGGATATATGGCCCCCCCTCCCCTCTCCGTTTTCGAGTCGAGCTCAGCCCGGACGGGAAGAAGGGACCGTGTAGTGGGTGTGAGGGCGGTATTGTACTGTGTAACACCGCCCGGTGTATACGCGACTCGCGGGCCCGCATAAAAAGAGCCGCAACTTCGCGTGTGAGTTGGGTACCTGTATAGAGGTGAATGTCTGATGTTTGCTACGTGACACGCCTATATTAACCTAGCACGCGCCACGCAACAAATGCATTGTATTTGAGTAGTGTCATTGTCACAAATGAACCGCGTGCAAACTGAGAGCAGCTCATTTGGAAGTCCAGTCCGGTGCGATGGGGTCATCGTCCGCAAGCAGGTCGCGGCGCCTCGCCTCGGGGATGCGCGCATGCCAGGGCGCGATCTGCTTGACGTGTGGTCAGGCAGTCGCGTCGGCACGCGCGAACATTCCCTTCGCGAGGCGGCACGCAAACTCGTTCAGGCTCTCAATCCCGAGGTCGCGATATAGGACGCTGTTCCTCACGAAGCGAGGCGCGTCGACTATGGTCCGCAGCGCAAGGTTTTGCTGCGCGCGGAGCGTCTTACGGCGCATCTCGCTCGTGAGGGCGACCAAGCCGGTGCGGCGTACGTCAAAATTGGGCGCACGTACAATTTGTACACGCCCAACTTGACGCGCGCCGGGAGGCGGGACGAGAGCACTGGTTTGAGTAGGTTGCGGGCGGCCCTACCCTGTGCGGCGACCTTGCGGACGTGCGGCCCCATCGTGAGCCGACGAACGATGGTGACACCCAGGTATTTGACCCGGGGCGACCACTCGATGTCGACTCCTTGCAGCCTCAGGGGTGGTGGTAGTCGCGCGGCTCCGGTGACCATCACCCGCGTCTCACCCACGTTCACCGACAGCCGCAACTTCGACAGCCAGTCGGGAAGAAGGTCGAGGGCGCGCTGCATCTTGACCGCCGCGTACATTTCGGGGTACATCTGTTCCTGTAACTGATCGGCTTTAGCTCCTAGGCAAGGAGTTGACATCTGGTCTCAACTTCGGTACCACCATCGAGTACAAAGCCCAAATTGCGGCCAAGAAACTGGGCATCCTAAAGTAGTCACCTTTGGGATGGGTCAGCTAAGTACCAACTAGCCGCGCTTGACTCGGTGGAACGCAGAGCTAAGAGGCTCATTGGCGACGTAAATCTAGTGGATGCCAAGCTTCATGGCTTGGCTCATCGCCGCAAGGTTCGGTCATCGGTCTTCTACAGATTGTACTTCGGTGAGTGTGCCCAAGAACTCCACGACCTCATTCCACCGGCCCCCTTCTACCATCGGACATCTAGACGCACTACCAGTTACCATCCCTACCTAGTTGCTATTCCACCAATTCGCACTAAGCGCTTCCAAATGTATTTTATAATGCGCACAGCAAAAGAGTGGAACTCGCTGCCTGCGTCTGTGTTTCCGAGCGCATACAACCCTAATCTCTTCTAAGTGAGAGTGAACAGGCTTCTTCTGGGTAAGCTCACTCCATCGTTGACTTTATCTAGAGACAAAGTCAAAGTCCTCTGACCTAGACTAGAGTCAAGAGCAAACCCAACTCAAATAAAAAAATGGACGTTTAATTTAGTCCATTCTTCGTTTTTAAATTTAAGAAGTACAGGAACTTATCTGATTATCAATCTTTCATTATACTCCGTCAAAGGGCTCAAGACCTAGAGAGGGATATGTTTGACAATTACATAGCTAAAATTGAATCGGACATACGTGACAATCCGCGGGCCTTTTGGAGATACGTCAAGTCTAAAAAACAATCTTGCTCTTACCCCTCGGTGATGCAATTTGGTCAGGTAACGTCCAGTGATGGTGACGTAATTTGTGATATGTTTGGCAATTGTTTTCGCTCTAACTTTCTTGACACTAGTAATGCCAACAGTCAATCTACGGCTTATAATATGGTCGAAGAACCCAATGACAACGCGCACGACATATGTCAAGTGGAAATAAGGCAAACTGAAGTATGTAGGCTGCTATAACAAGTAGATTTGAACAAATCTGCGGGTCCTGATGACATTTCTGACCCATATTCGTCATCAACTGTGCCAAGGATCTTTCTGTGCCTCTTTCCATCCTATTTGAAAAATCGCTTGCTACTGGCGTGGTGCCTAAGATAAGGGAGTCGGCATATATAACACCAATACATAAAAAAGGGTCTAGGACATTGGTTGAGAATTACCTACCTATTTCGAAGCTGTGTGTGTTTGCTAAAGTGCTAAAATTGTGTGAAAATTGTGAAAATTGTGCACGCACAGGTTTATTCGGCACTCGAGCACAGTTTATGTGAAAGCCAGCACGGCTTTGTAAGGGGTCGGTCAACCACGTCTAATCTCACTGTCTGTAGCGACTACCTCTCCGAGTGATGTCTCGAGTCCCAAGTAGATGTTATACAGGGTTATTTGTAAAACACCAACAACATCTTAAGGGGTCATTGTACTCATCATTATGAACAACTTTTACTATGGGACCAAACCTGAAATCGCGAAAAAAATATCAGCTGTTCAGTACATTTTGACGAATTATGCGAACATAAATGTACTGAACAGCTGATTTTTTTTTTCGCGATTTCAGGTTTGGTCCCATAGTAAAACTGCTCCTTTACACGGAAACCTATCCCTATTGTCCATAATTACCTGCTTTTGGATACAGCACTAAATAGGGTAAACACTATCAGGGATCTGGGAGTTACCTTTGACGCTAAGCTCCTCTTTGATGCACACGTAGACAATATAGTCAAGAAAGCATCAAAAGCACTAGGTTTCATTCTTCGGGTGTCCTCGGAGTTCAAAATATAAAGACGTAAAATATGATACTGTTCTTTTGTTCGTAGTCACTTGGAGTATGTCTCTCAAGTCTGGAACCCCAATTATAATGTCTACATAAATCGTATTGAGAGCATACAGAAAAGGTTTCTAAGGCAATTTCAATATCGGTCTAAAACGTTTTTAATTAATTATACCTACCGTCGTAAAAAATTTCATATCCTTCCACTATTTATATGCTTACATTATTTCTAAAAAGACATCTAACCACTTTTTCCGCCATTATTAGTGAATTACCGTTAAGAAGATATTTTTTTTGATTCTTATATCCCCTTTGTTTACATAAAACATGTGAGTGAGTTTGCTATGATGATGACGTCAGCACTGGTGTTGTGCAGGTGATGCGGCGCTCGCTGCCCAAGCGGACCACCAAGTCGAAGTACTACGTGTCGCCGCTGCAGTTCCCGGGGCGCGTGTTCCCGGACTTCGCGACCGGGCCGGCGTACCTGCTGACGGGCGACTGCGTGCGCGCGCTGCTGGCGGCGGCGCCGGCCGAGCGCTACGTGCGCCTGGAGGACGTGTTCGTGACGGGCGTGCTGGCGGCGCGCCTGGGCCTGCGGCGCGCGCACGCGCCCGAGTTCTACAACAAGCGCGTGGCGGCGCACCCGTGCGCTGTGCAGCGCGGCCTGGCCATCCACATGGTGCGCTACCACGAGCAGTTCGACCTGTGGCGCAAGCTGCTCGACGGCAAGACCAAGTGCGCCAGCTAACTGCCGGTGCCGGTGATCTTTTACTTTTTTTACGGAACTATATTTTGATACTCGGTCCCGGCGGCGGCCGGCCTCGATGGCACGTGCGCCGCGCGCCGAGCGCCGAGCGAGCGCCGGGGCGGGCGCGGCGGCGGCCCTGGACGATCTCCCAATCATACGTTTACTACTTATTACATTTTTTTTTTGTAACTAACTTACAAAGCGTCAACTTTAGTGACTTAACGAGCGCCTCGCTCCGCGGCCCGGTCTCCACACGCCGGCCCCGGGCCCCCGAGCGACGCGCCGCGCCGGTAGTGACGATACTCTGTAATCGATTTGTCACCGTATAAATGAACTTCGTTCGTTTATAATCTATCTCGTGAGATTGTAAGCTGTCGATACATTGTGACAGTGCCATACTGCTCACAATACAACGTATTCATTTTGGACAGTTTGTTTTTTTATTCATTCAAAAATCTGTATAAACAAAAAAACAAGCAATGTCCGCCAAACTGCATAGCGTTGTTGGTACGAGTAGTAGTCTCGTCTAACAATGTATTACAAAGGAGACAGAAACGTTTACATAATCTTGGGCCTCAAAGTAACGAGATGAAAGTGGTGTGAATGAATAGATTCCAACTGAGCAGTCCGCCGCTGGAAGTTGTGTTGTACGTTTTGACAATCTGAGAGCTGAGTTATTAGAGGTTTAGCAAACGTGAGGTTATATTACAATCTTTAACTAACAACTGATTCCTGAAGTGCAAAATATGTTCTTTAAACACGAATGCTTATTATATTAGTGAAGAATGTTTGAAAAGTCAGGAAACAAGTTAGGGTCCGGGGTCATGGTTAGATGATGTTATGTTTACTTATAGACTGAGGTGCAGCCATTGCCGAATCACTGACAGAATTGGTTCAACGTCTAAGGGGCGTCGGCCTAGTATATTCCAGTGACTAGTTCCTATCCCACAACTCACACAGCTATCCATAGTCTCAACAAAATCCAATCCAACAAAATAAAATCCAAAAGAATGATTCTAGTCAAACGTGTGAGCGATCTCGGTCTCCAGTGTAAAAAACAAGGGTCTTACAAGGTAGGCAGGGTCAGACTCAGTAAAAAACCAAGCAGTGGTCGTTGAAAATTAAAAATAATCTGGAAAACGCATAGGAAAACACGAAACGACTGAGCAGACTAAATAAATGCCTCCAGGCATAAAGGGCGTGCCCACTTACATATAGCCATATATGTAGCCGTAACTCGAAGTCACAAATGATAAACTAGGACTATCGAAGTAAAATAAATAAGGTCAGGTCAGTTGTCCGGCGCCATCAGACGGTGGCGACCTCGTCAAGGCCGCGGAAGGTAGGACCCTCGGCCCGCCTCAGTCACAACCTACGAGTAGCGGCGCGGGGCACACGACGTTCAACAAATCAGTGCACAAGGGTGCGTTCCGTTGCGTCGCATTCAATTAAGATGCCAGTTCACAACTTGACGGTTTGACATGCATAGATTATAAACTATCGTTATATTGTAGGCAAGTAGTATGGTTCAGTCACAATGTATCGACGGCTCACAATCTCACGAGATAGTTAGTAGACTATAAACTACGGCAGTTCACAATATACGGTGGCAGCTACACATGTGCGCGTGCCAGATGTAAATATATAGTATGTATGTACGTTGTAACAATGTTGTTTTATTGTCGCCACCACCTCCGCCTCCCCTCTGAACACCTTCACTGTACCATGTCCTCAGGCAGCAGCGTGTGGATGTGGAGCTGGGTCACAAACTATGCTCCAATTATTTTATAAACACCTCTAGTAACAAATATAAGGCATCGTGGAGTATTATAAATAATAAGACACGCAATGTCGAGCCAATATACAAAATCAAAACTCAAGACACCATCATTAGTAACCCAGAAGATATTGCAAATACCTTTAACAATTTCTTCATTGATCAAATACGATCTAATCTATCATCACCACATGAAACTACTGGTTTAATTAGCAACCCACATTCAATGTTTATGTCTCCAATGATACCTGAAGACGTAATAAGAGTGATACAGTCAATAAAAAATACAAACAGTTTTGGGTATGATACTCGTAATATAGCTACAAAAGTAGTAAAATTCGTGTCAAAAAACATTGCCTCACATTTAAGTCACATCTTTGCATTAGCTCTGGAGTATTCCCAAATGCTTTAAAAACATTTATCGTAAAACCGCTTTTCAAAAAAACACGATAAAGAAAGTTTAGTAAATTATAGACCCATTGCTTTAATACCTATATTTTCTAAAATCAATTAATTTTTTTTTTATGTAAATATAATATTAGGTTGGGGAAAAAGTCTTTTCGCATTATAGTATGTATGAACTTGTGATAAAATCTCTTTGGCTATACTATTTGTATCTGGCTGGTTTTGGTATCATTGAAAGTTTAAATTTTAAAGAACATAATTCCACATTAAAATTAGGAAAATTTTCATTTGTTTTTCGTACCGTCAAGATGAGTGAATCTAATGAAGAAATTCGATACATTTTAAAATTTTACTACAAAAAAGGTAAAAATGCAACGCAAGCCGCGAAAAAAAATTGCGATGTTTATGGACCTAGTGTAGTGTCTGTGAGAGTAGGACAAATTTGGTTTAAGCGTTTTCAATCTGGAAATTTTGATGTCAAAGATGCACTTCGCTCTGGTCTCCCTATTACGGATAAAATGGATGCCATTTTTGAAAAAGTGGAGCAAGATCGGCATATCAGTAGTTACGACGTAGCTGAAGAACTGGAAATTGACCACAAAACAGTTTTGAAAAAAACTGGGTACACAAAAAAGCTCGACCTTTGGGTACCTCACGAGCTCACTGAAAGAAACCTAATGAACCGTGTACTCATTTGTGATTCATTATTACGACGTAATGAAACCGAACCATTTTTGAAGAAGCTGATAACTGGTGATGAAAAGTGTATCACGTATGACAAGAACGTGCGAAAAAGGTCGTGGTCAAAGGCCGGTCAGGCTTCACAGACTGTGGCGAAACCCGGGTTAACTCGCAACAAGGTGATGCTGTGTGTGTGGTGGGATTGGAAGGGCATTATTCATTATGAGCTGTTACCACCAGGCAGGACCATCGATTCTGAACTCTACTGCGAACAACTGATGAGATTAAAGCAAGAAGTTGAGAGAAAGCGGCCGGAATTAATCAACAGAAGCGGTGTGGTTTTTCATCATGATAACGCTAGACCTCACACATCTTTAGCCACTCAGCAAAAATTAAGAGAGTTTGGCTGGGAGGTGTTAATGCATCCGCCGTATAATCCTGACCTTGCACCTTCAGATTTCCACCTGTTTCGGTCTCTTCAGAATTCTTTAGGCAGTGTCAGGTTAACATCACGAGAGGACTGCCAAAACCACTTGTCGCGGTATTTTGACCAGAAGTCCCAAAATTTCTATAGCAATGGGATCATGTCCCTACCTACAAGATGGCAAAAAGTTATCGAACAAAATGGTACCTACATACTTTAGTTAAATGTAAATAAACTATATTAAAAAATGTTTTGAATTTTCTTAAAAAATGCGAAGAAATCTTTCCCCAACCTATTATTTTATGTGAAGAACAGAAAGGGTTTAGGAAGAACAAAGAGATAAATGTTGCTATTTACGACTTGATTAGTATAATAATGGGAAATGTTGATAAAAAAGTGCCAATTTGCGCAGTCCTAACAGATATATCTAAAGCTTTCGTCACGCAACCCTCATTCATTAACGTACTGAAGCTTATTAAATCATATTTAAGTGACCGTAAACAATACTGCCGTGCATACTGAATGTTGACATGAATATTTACTTTGTAAAGTAAATGATAAATGATAAATGATTTTTATTTCTGTAAGTAGGTTTGTACAAACACTTTTACAAGTCAATATTTTTTTTTAAACTAGATGAGGTCGGCGTTTCCTATCTGACTACTCTGAGAAGAAAGGCCGAAAGAGGTCACAGTCTCTTATAAAGTCCAGACATAATCTTGGTCACTTATTTTAATTTATTGTGAACGGGAAGACTATTGTAACAATACTTATCTATGTGAGGGTAGATTTATATTAGTAATATTATAGTGAAAAGTCCATGGATAAGTCTTGTTCTATTCTATTTTTAATAAATGGCAAGTAAAGCCGATGTCAACTATTCTGCCAGTGTCTAAAGTGAACTAAAAAAAAAACAAGTGCGCATGGAACAAAAAAAAATTAATAAAAGTATGTTATAGACAAATAAAAATTCTCTGACTGATACAGTTGTACACCATGTCGATATTGCTGGGTTAGTACGGGACTGAAACAAACAAAAAAATATATATATATTATAACTGTTAAGACATAAAATATCCGCAAGCATACCACACCCACACATACAGAATAATTTATAATTTTATGTTATTGTGACAGATGAAGGACATCAGCGCCACAAGCAGATCTGGGGAGGAATATGTTAGTAGCGAGGGAAAGTTAGTCGGAAGAGGGATCTTAAATTTTGGGAGGCGCCTATATAAATCTAAAGGTGGGACGTTGTTTGAGCATTCGAAGAAGATGTGGTCCAGAGTGCACTCTTCCAACCCGCACTCACAGAGAGAGGAGTCTCGAACACGAATTTTTTGCAAAAAATCCTGAGTACAACAAAAACCTAAGCGAATTCTACAAAGGACGGATATAATTGTTTTGGAGACTTTTTTGTAGCTGTAGAACCAAGGTTTTGGTTTTATTATTGGTTGTACTGCATAGTAAAACCTGCCCTTTTTCCTGCCAGTGATATTCTACTGTTCCTGCCATGAGGATTGGAGCTTGGCTTTTGGAAGGCTCAGTAAGTCATACCCCTGATGAGCATTGTAGGTGAGATCAGCTGTTGCTGATGAGCAAGCATCTTTGGCCAAAGCGTCAACACACTCATTGCCCTTAATTCCACAATGACTAGGTATCCAAACTAACTGAACCTCTCTTTGACTATTAGCACAAGATAATAAAGATTTTTTAATTTTTAAAAGAAGTGAACTGTGCAGCTTACTTTTGAAGGGGTTTTGTACTAAGGCTTGCAGACAGCTAAGAGAGTCAGTGAAGATAACTGCTTTGTCAATATTGTGATGTGACTCTATGAAAAGACAAGCTTCCAATAAAGCCACACACTCGCCCGTGAATACAGAAGCCTCCACAGGGCATTTGTACTGTAAGATAATTCTGGAGCTTTGGTAATAGACCGCAGCGCCAGTGTTACTGAGATCATTAAGTTTTGAAGCATCTGTAAAAAACCTCTGAAACCCGGTCCATCGTTCACCTACCGCCGCATTGAAGGCCGAATTCGCCGAAGGTGACTTTTTGAAAATACCAATGTCAAAGAAAATTTTTGGAGTGAAGCATAAGACTTCATAGGGAAAGTTAAAAAGAGGTAATCGGGGATTCTGTTCTATTGGACATTCTAAATTACGAATTTGACGAAATGCTTTTATAATTAAGGGAATTTCTTTGTTTTTCCAGTAATTTGAGCTTCTGCATAAGGCATCTAATTCATTCAATCTTGGTAAAAGTGGATGAGAAGATCTAGATATTAGCCTAGCCAGAAAACGGAAGACCAAATACTGACGTCTTAGGGCCAGGGGAGGTTCAGCACATTCAACCTGCAAAGCGTTAACGGGAGAAGACTTCATACAACCAGAGATGATCCGAAGGCATTTTGACTGAATCTTATCCAGCCCAGCCAAAGCACCCTTGTTGCATGGAACTAGATGGAACGTACCATAGTTTAAAACACTACGAATTAAAGCGTTATAGACCAATTTCATAGTATAAGGGTGAGCACCCCACCAGACACCCGCGAGGACTTTTAAGATCGAAACAACCTTTTCACATTTTTTTATTAATAAACTAATATGATGCTTACCATTTAATTTTGAATCCAAAAAAACACCTAAAAATTTTACTTTGTTAACTACCGGAATATTATAACCTGAAATGTCCACTGAGATTGATCCCACTCTTTTGCGAGAGAAAACTACTGCCGAACTTTTTGGTGCAGATAACGACATACCATGCCTTAAAAGCCATTGGTTCAAAGAGTCCAGAGAGAGGCATAAAGATGACGCAGCGTCTACGATAGATGAATCTGTCACATACAGGACTATATCGTCGGCATATTGGAGGATGTGACAGTTATTATTTAGGCAGGAGTCAATGTCCACCGTATACAAATTATAAAGGAGGGGGCTTCTGAATGTTTTAACAATATGTCCCAGCAAAGTGTTTCAGAGGACCCTTTTGATGTGCCATTTACTTTGGCAGAACTGAATGCGGTACTCCGGCATGTACGGGACTCAGCCCCCGGTATTGACGGTGTGCCCTATTCTTTTGTCGTGCATTCTGGTGACAAGGCTAAACTCTACTACCTCGAAATCATTAATTTTTGCTACAGGCATGGTTGGGTTCCAGACCATTGGAAGTTACAAATTATTATTCCCCTATTGAAGCCAGGCAAGCATGTAGATGATCCGAACGGTCTTAGACCAATTGCTTTGTCCTCAGTCTTGGCCAAACTATTGGAACACCTTATTAAAAATAGACTCGAATGGATAGTCGAATCGAGGAATTTACTGCCGAATTACCAATTTGGTTTCAGGAAGGGGCTTGGCACTATGGATAGTGTTGGCATTTTGGTTGCAGATATTCGCTTAGCGTTTTCCAAAAACGAATCCGTTGTGGCCGCCTTCTTAGACATATCCTCTGCATATGACAACGTTCTTCTTCCCATTCTCAGGCAGAAACTGCACCAGCTGAGTCTCCCGGTTAAGATGATCGAATGCATCTGTGGACTCCTTTTGTCTCGTTCTTTGGTCCTGAGAGTCCAGGGCGCGGTTTTCGAAGAAAGGCAGACTTGGAAGGGACTCCCGCAAGGCTCCGTGCGGAGCCCCCTCCTTTATAATTTGTATACGGTGGACATTGACTCCTGCCTAAATAATAACTGTCACATCCTCCAATATGCCGACGATATAGTCCTGTATGTGACAGATTCATCTATCGTAGACGCTGCGTCATCTTTATGCCTCTCTCTGGACTCTTTGAACCAATGGCTTTTAAGGCATGGTATGTCGTTATCTGCACCAAAAAGTTCGGCAGTAGTTTTCTCTCGCAAAAGAGTGGGATCAATCTCAGTGGACATTTCAGGTTATAATATTCCGGTAGTTAACAAAGTAAAATTTTTAGGTGTTTTTTTGGATTCAAAATTAAATGGTAAGCATCATATTAGTTTATTAATAAAAAAATGTGAAAAGGTTGTTTCGATCTTAAAAGTCCTCGCGGGTGTCTGGTGGGGTGCTCACCCTTATACTATGAAATTGGTCTATAACGCTTTAATTCGTAGTGTTTTAGACTATGGTACGTTCCATCTAGTTCCATGAAACAAGGGTGCTTTGGCTGGGCTGGATAAGATTCAGTCAAAATGCCTTCGGATCATCTCTGGGTTAGGTTAGGTTAGGTTTTTTTTTTTTTTTTGTGCTTTTCGCCGTTCATGGGTACGACGGGATCTTATTTTTTTTTATTTTTTTTTTATTTTATCTTTCATCATTGTATAATATGTTAAAAAACCACAGAAGCCTTTGATGGCTTATATATGGCTAGCGAGTTCGGAAAAATATATCTAATATGCTACTAGAAACAATGTGTTTTTAAGTTTTACTTACAAAAAATCAAAATAGTCTTACTTTTTATATAATATAATAATAGCACAATTAAAAATGGTTGTAAGTATATCAAACTAAAGTATATACTCATAGTTTGTAATTTGCAGAAAATGTTTTTTTAATAAGCTTTTTGCTTTCTTAGGGTAACAGAGGTATTCACTTTGTATGTCCGCAGGAAGTTCATTTATTATTTTTGGTAGTATGTAGGTGTATGTTCTCATACCATATGTATTGTTACATCTGGGCAAGGTAAAAGTTTTTATGTTAGCTAAAGTTCTTAATTTAGGATGACGTGTTCTTTTATTTAAATTATTTATATTGACATATTCATCTTTTAGTATTGAAAGTCTTGTCATGTTTTGTATTGGCAATATGTTGCAATAATGAAATAGTTCAGAGTAATCATTTTGGTATTTAGTTTTAATTTTAGGTGGTACAATATTTTTAAGGATTCGTTGTTGTAGTTTGTAAATTTTATCTAAATTAGTTTTGTATGTTCTCCCATAGCTACTGAGACCATAACTAATTATGGAGTCAGCTAGGGCTAGATATAGTAGTCTTAAAGTTTTATATGGCATTTTATGTTTAAGTATGATTATTCTACCCAGGATAGATCTTAGTCTATCACATAGATAGTTAATGTGTGGTACCCAATTAAATTTGTAGTCGATTATGAGACCAATGTATTTGTGTTCCTTGACGAATTCTATTGTTTCACAGCTACAACTATCAGTACATACTGCGTGTAGACAGGCATGGTTATGCGCTTTGATGGATGGTGTGTAAGTGGCTTGATTATGTGAAGAATGTATGTGCATGGCTTTGGTTTTGTCAGCATTTATGACGAGACCAACATCATGCGACCACTTACATAGTAAGTCAAGGTTATTTTGAAGAAGACGCTCGGCCACTTCAGTGTCTTTATCAGCTACCACGATGCAGGTATCATCGGCAAACTGGTATACAGAGCCTACCTCTATAGTATTGCACATATCGTTAACATAGAGTAGGTATTCAGTAGGCCCGATTATTGACCCCTGTGCCGTGCCTTTTGTTGTTAATTTCATGTCGCTATACGAGTTTCCTAGCTTGACAGTTGTATATCTGGTGCTATGGTAGCTCATAAACCACCGAAGCAGAGGACCCCTTATACCACTGCATTCTAGTTTTTGGTAAAGTGTATTATAATTAAGTGTGTCGAAAGCTTTGCTAAAATCAATAAAAATTATTAAAATATGTTTTTTATCATTAAGGTATGTATTAATTTCATTGCTAAATTGACACAATAGCTGAGCGGCGCTTCGGTCTTTCTGAAAACCAAATTGGTTTTTGTTTATTATATTGTTCTCACGTAGAAAGTGGTTAATTTTATCACCAATACAGCGCTCAACTATTTTGTCAATGCTTGATAAAATTGTGATAGGCCTATAATTATTGTAGTCCTTTAAGGATCCTTTTTTGTGGATGGGGCGAATAGTACCTATGTTTAGTTTATCAGGGTAAGTGCAGGTTTTTAGGCTAGTATTAATAAGATGTGTTATGACTGGAGAAATTTTTTGTGATACATATTTTAAGTCGGAGACTCGTATTTCGTCATAGCCAGGACTTTTATTTATATTTAAATTATTTATAATTTTATAAATTTTATCGTATGATATTTTGTTAATTCGCAGGGACATGCCACAGTCATTAGAGTGCGTCAGCGGGTCTAGAATGGTGGTGCCGCAAGGTTTTGTTATACTGTCGACATTTTGTTGGAATTCATTTGCAAATGTATCGGCTAAGTCTTTTTCCTTACGATTAAATGCCTTGAAAACGACTTCTTCTATTGACTTTGTAATGTTCCCACATAATGAATTAATGATACTCCAAATTTTTTTCGAATTCCGGAAGTTTTTACTAATTTCAGTCTTATAGTATTTATTTTTAACACAATTTATATATTTATTTGTTTTATTTCGATATTTATTGTATAGAATTCTATTTGATAAGTTAGTGGGTTCATTTTTCCAAATTTTATAAAGTTTATTTCTTTTTTTACACATAAATTTTACTTTATTGTTAACCATTCACATTTTTTAAGTTTATAAATATTATTCTTATTCTACATTCCTTATAGATCTGCTTAAATTTATCTAAGATAAAATCTAGTATGTGTTCAGGGCATTGATAATCGAGTGCAGGTGACCAGTCGACGCTCACAAGCCTCTCACTCACACGCTTATTATCTAAGCGAGTGATAGTGCACGGTGTGGCGGTCAACACATGAGCCGGTATCACACATGCGCAGCCTATTATGTAATGGTCAGCTGGCGCCGTGTTTATAACAGCAGTGTGTGCGTCGCTTCCGCACACTCGCCTTAAGAAGATATGATCAATGCATGACTGAGTAATTATCACTTGTTTATTTTTGTTTTTTGTTTTTTCAACCCTAGTAAATTGATTAATCCCACAGTGTAACCCTAGTTCACTCATTTTATTTAGATATTCAGAGCAGATGTTATTATTTTTTGTATTTAAGTTTATATTTACATCACCTATCATTAGCAAATCGGATGACAAACTACTTAAGTTCAACAACCGGTATAATTCATTGACAAATAAAAGTTTGTTAGAGTCAGGTGGTCTGTAAACAGCACAAATATCTATATTATAGTTATAGTTAGTTTTAAGTGTGCCCATAATTGATTCAAAAAAGTTTGTATTTAGAACTTGTTTTTCAAAATAATGGTTGTTGTGGACATACAAAATAATTCCCCCTCCCCTTTTGTTTGATCTTAGCGAAGAATATACTGAATAGTTTGGTATAGGTACTAAATAGTTGTAAACAGTTGCTTTTAATATTTACTTCAGTTAGGACAATTAAATCAACAAGACGCTTACTACTACTGATAATAAGTTCAATTTGAGAAAAGTTTAAAATCAAAGAACGAACATTAACATGTAACACAGTCAAATAAAGTTGTTGTGATGCAAGCGAGTCTATGTACTCATTCCATGTTATGAAGTTACTTTCATTAATATAACTATCGTCCATAAAAGTGAGTACATTTGACATAGGTATAAACAAAAAAAGGAAAGAAAGATCCTAAGAAATGAGACATACCTGGTTCAGGTGTTTACCTGTTTCCATTTTTCGATATCTTTCTCCGAAAAAAGATGAAAAGTCAAAAATCCAAACAGTTAGTGTTTGGATTTTTGACTTTTCATCTTTTTTTATGAGCACAGTGCCCCGCTTGCACCACACGAATTTATACAGATCGTCTTTTTTGAGTTCACTTTTAGCCTTCCACAGCAAGAAGGCTGTTGCTGGAGTCAGAGCCTCGCGAATGTAGATCCTTGAACTGTCCTGCTTGCCCAGGTCAAGCGGCGTGATGGTACTTGACTTGGCAGCGTCCAGCCAGCTGTCCCGACGTCCTGCCTTCAAGGTCACCATGATACTCGACGATGTACGTTGTTGTGCAGCTGGTGCTCGTCGCTCCTTTCTATACGCGTTCAAGATGTCATCCGGATTTTGATGAATTTTAGTAGCAATTTTTTGCGTTATTTCTGTGACATTCTCTTGTTCTTCCTTGTTTATACCACATATCTCAATCATGTCCGCCATTTGACTCTGTTCCATAGAATTCATTTTTTGTTCGAGCGCTTCGTATTTCAATTGTAGGTTAGAATACTTATTTTGAAGGTCCTTTTGTTGATTTTCAATACGCTTAATTTTGTCCTCATAGTTAGCGAGGCTTTTCTGTATATTATCATACTGTTCAGAATAGAAGTTTAATGTTTGTTGGACTTCTTCTTTGATTGTTTGTCGGATGTCGTTTCGCAATTCTCGTAAGAATTCAGCACTAAAGCTTTCCTTCATGATAATAACCTGTTCCGAATCGGTATTATCGTCATCATCGAATTCTGGTAGGATGGCAGATAGACGTTTCGACTTGTACTGGCTTGAGCAGGTCTTGCATTTCCAATCGACAGCGTCAGTGGAGCTAAGAATACTTAGTTGTTCTTTCGATATCTGTACACAAGACGAATGGTACCACTTACAGCACTTCCCACATTGTATACCAGGGTTTTTTTTCGATATAAGTTTACTACACGTAGCACATTTTACCATTTTTGCACAATATGTAGTACGCTATAGGGTATTTCGAAAATACACAGTGCGCTCACGCAGTGATACTGTACACGCCCGATCGCTGCGCTTGCGTCAGCCGAACTTGATTCTAATTACTCATTCATTCCAGTTCTCGCATTTATTCCTCTCGCACTTTCATGCTTCATACTTTATCTTTCTTTTATACATTCTTTCATTCTTAGCCGGGTGGGACTCCCGCTATTCATCTACATAACTTTCTTTATTTAGGGATATTTAAATGCACAACTTTGTTTTATTTACATTTTCTCTTATTATCTATCTTTCTTATCTGCTAAATTGTTTTTTATTCTATGCTTCTAATATAATACTTATGCACATCTAATTGATGGACTTTTCTCTTATTTCTGTACTATAGTTATACATGCGCTTTCTTATTCTATTACATTTTTATTTTATTTTATTTTTTATTTTTTTTTTAATATAATCTAGCATATTTTCTTACATAATTAGTTTTCGTGTCTTTTTAAAATACACTTATCTGCTAAGTTGTTTTTTATTCTATGCTTCTAATATAATACTTATGCACATTTGATTAATGGACTTTTCTCTTATTTCTATATTATAGTTATACTTGCGCTTCATATTTTATTACATTTTTATTTTCTAAATTAATATCTAGCATATTTTCTTACATACATAGTTTTCGTGTCTATTTTCTAGTTATAAGTTATACAATACAGTGTTTATCCTATTATTTTGTAATCCTATATTATTTTTTAAAGTACAAGATGGTTTTTAATTGGCGTTTGGTATCTTGGCTGCTCTAGGGGCTTGTATAATTTCTTATGCGTTATTTTATTTATATACTTTCCTTGAGTTTGCGGCAATAATTTATATATAGACTTAGGTTATACATAATTATTGTCTTTTCTTTGGCTGGGTTTATTTACTTTTCTCTGCATTTTTAGGGGTTGTTTGGGGTGCGTATTTAGTGTTTTGTGTGTGTTTCGATATGTACGTATATATTTACTATATATTATATATATCTGTGTTTGTCGTTGTTTTCTGGTTTCCATGTTCTGTTTCTTTGTAGTATTATCCACTTTTGTTCTGTACTCCCAGTTTGTGTTGCTGTATTGGTGTGTTCCTGTGTGTGTTGTGTGTGTCACGTAAATCCTAAGGAGCAGTTTAGGCGTATGCCGTTGTCGTCCGAGCCAGGTAGTCCCATTTTTTTCGGACCGGGCACTCCACGCTGAAAGCGTTGTGATCGGTCTTCTGGAGCTTAGAGTGCAAGCAGTTGCAGCACTGCGGTTCATTACCGGAAACAAATTCCACGCATTTCTCACGTAAATGCGGTCCTCCGCAGTGACTGCACCTGTCCGCACCCCCCGTGCAAAATTTCCGGCCATGTCCGAATTCGAGGCACTTAGTGCATTGGATGAGCGGCGACTGATCCTCCACCCTGACTCTTTGCAGGTCAAGGTAAAGGGCTCCAGCCTCCGTCATCCTCTGCCATACCCTGGGCCTGACCTGGACGACAACGTGCGCTGTTTTGGGGTTTCTGGTCCTCTTCTTATATTTTATGGTCATTTCTTTTTCATCTTGGTCTAAGTCCCTAAAGATATGTGCGTTTTGGGAGTAGAGCGCCTTGACCATTTCGTCGTCGTCACTATCTAAAAAGACGTCGTTTAGGACGACGAGCGGGTTTTTATTTTTCATTGGCGCTACTTTCAGCCCTCCACCTCGACTCTCGATTCTTTCTTTCACTTTCTTAAGTTCCTTCTCTGTGTCGCACCCCAGTATGACCATCTGGTTCTTCGCCTTCCGGACTTTGTTGATTTTTAGGCCAGTTCCCCTGGCATCGACCGCCACCCTTACCCTGGCGAGCACCTCGTCTGCAGTCTCCTGACTGCCTTCAAAGGTGACCGCCATTGAGTGAAGTGCCGGTCGATGCCCGGGTTTGGCTGCCGTGACGTTGGCGTATGTCTGGGAATCGGGTTTCGATTCGCATGCCACCTCCCTTATTACCTCCTTTATTCTGTCGGTTCTGGCGGCGACCTCACCGGCAACGTCACCTATCCTGTCCCGGAGGTCAGCGGCAGCTTGACCCACGACCCTCACCCCTTCTATCGTGTGGTTTATGCTCTCTTGCATTACGTCGATCTTGTCGCTGGCCTCTTCAACCTTATCGATGACCTTGTCGATGATGTCGGAACCGTTGTCGTCAATGTGGTATTTCAAGTCCTGGTGGCCTTTTGAGACTTTCTCTTCGAGGTCGTGGAGCCGCGTGTTTATATTTTCCTCTACCTTTTCCAGCCTTTCTAAAATTTCTTCCGGCAATTTGGGTGATGTAGGCGTGGTGATGTCTTTTGTGGGCGGAACTGTTTTAGGCGCTGTTTCCAGGCTCTTGACTCGTTTGCTTAATTCGAAGAGGATCCGTAGGCTTCTATCCGACTGGGTCTCCAGGAAGATCTTTATGTCTCTCCTCATCTGAGGGTATTCCTTGACTTTGGTTGGTATCTCTTCAAGAGTTTTCATGACCTCCTGGAGGAGTATGTCGTTTGATAGGGCAGCGTAGGTGTCCGTCTGCTTTTTATATGCCTCTATGTTGTCTACGGCTCTTCTTTTTCGCTCTGGTCTCCTAATAAAAGTCCTGGCTGCGTCCAGCGCCTGTCCGGGCGGGCCTACGGGGCTGGGAGTGGTGGTGGAGGCGACAGCACCAGAGTTCCCTGCCGATGATGTCAGCGGCATTTCGGCTGTTCCCGCAAGGGTTCCTCGAACAGCTTCTTTCTTGCCGAACGTCAGGGATATCCCCTTCGGCGCTTCGCGCGTTCCAGAGGGTCCCTCGTTTCCCGAGTGGGTAGTCGACGTGGACGCTTGTGGTTCGGTGGCGCTGGCTCCTGGCCCTTTCCCTTTTATTGGGGTGCGAATTCCGAGAACCATTCTTATTTTTGAGTTCCGTTTGTATGATGTTCTATGTTGTGTGGCTTGTGTGTATAGGGCACAGCAAAGAGAACGGGGAAAATTGTCTATAATAATGTGGTGTATATAAAATAAAATCTATAAAATAGCTATTGCTTATTCTGCACTTTAATATACAATAAAGTTTTAACCCTGTAAATGGGGAGTCAAAATTTTAAAGTACAGATCCACGGTCCAAATATTTTTATCCTCCATAGTTTCCGAGATACCGATATTTTAGGAAATAAGGGATGGGGGATGGTCCAATCGGGGGGGAGGGTACCTCTTGCGCGACTTTAACCGTGGTGTCTTTGACACCACAAAGGCTGATTTTGAGGTCAAAATTGTGCTATGTCCCTCCGTTCCTGAGATATGGCCCGTTAAAAGATGAGGGGGTAAGGTTGAGGAAAAAGGAAAAAGGGGATGGGGGACTAAGGCTGAATCCGTGATCGAAAAGTGCCTATCTACGCTGGTTCCAGAGATATCCGCTTTTTAAGGATTTCTGCCGTTCCGTACCGCGCCGTGTCGCAGGCCTGTCGGGTAGATCTTCCAGTTGACCTAGCTGGGTCTATTTTATTCCGATTTTGGCGTGGGTGGGCTCGTTTATTCGGTCTTGTTGAGCTCTCTTGGTAGGTCAGATTTCAGGGTTAACTTAGGGAGGGCGGAGGGAGGGTAAAGGGTAACGGGGAGGGAGCGAGGTGTGGGGAACGACCTCTGGTTCAGTAGTTAGACCCAGGGGGGGGTGAGGTAGCCCTGAAGGGGCAAGCGGGGGTGAAGTAGCCCGGGAGGGGCAAAGGGGGGGTAAGGTAGCCCTGAAGGGGCAAGGGGGAGTGAGGTAGTCCCGAAGGGGCAGGGGGGGAGGGGTAAAGGTGGGTCACAGGGGGTCAAACGTGTTACGGGGGTCCTAGGGGGTCACCAGACGGAGGGTTCTGGGGGAGCGTATATCGGATGGTTGAATAAAAATATGTATAGATATATTCTACTCCAAAATACAGGGGGTCAAGGAAGGGGTCAAAAAGGGGGTCTGAGGGACTTTTCAGAATTTAGGTGCTAGCTGGGAGGGAGGTACTAGGGGGGGGGGGGGAATTGGGTTAGGTTGGGTTAGGTTAGGTTAGGTTGGGTTAGGTTAGGTTAGGTTTGAAGCGGACGGCCACGGACGAGACGCGGCAGCTGCAGGCAAGGGTGGATCGCCTGCAAGCGGACAACAGCCAGCTACACCAGAAGCTGGCTGAGGCCACGGCCCGGCCTGCCCAACCTGCCCCAGGTCCGGCAGTAGGAGGCTCCTCCTCCTCCCCTTCCAACCTTGAGGATATAATCCGCAAGGTTGTCATGGAGGAGAGGGCCTTCACCAGAGCCTGCTTCGCAGGCATCGAGGACCGGCTCTTGCCGGAAAGGCGGCTCCGACCGCCGCTAGCGGCGGATAAGAGTCCACCTTCGAAGGAGCCGGAACCTGTGCCTCTAGCAGGCTCGGCATCGTGTGCGCAGCCCCAGGCCGCGAAGCCCTCTAAGGGCAAGGGGAAAGGTAAGGGCAAGAGGACTAAGGTGGCTCCTCAAACCCCCACCACAAGTGCGGAGGGAGCGTCTGGGTCGTCTGCCACCCCAGCAGCCACCCAGAAGTCGCAGGAGGAAGACGCCCTTCTTCCCTCCACCACCCCGTCCAACCAGTCGTGGACGGAAGTGGTCAGGAGGGGAAAGAAGGGTAAAAAGTCGGCCTCCAAGCCCGCTGCGACTGCTCCCGCAGCCAAAAGGGCTCCAGCCGGCGGGAGGAAGCTAGTTCCTCCCAAAACCGCGGCCGTCGTGGTGACCATCACCCCGGAGGCCGTGGAGCGGGGCGAGACGTACGAGTCCGTCCTAAGACGGGCTCGTACCAATGCTGATCCCACGCAGCTGGGGATCAGCAACATCACGTGCCGCCGAACCCTAACCGGGGCTCGAATTTTCGAGTTCTCGGGGGAAACACGCGGCACAAATGCGGACCTCTTCGCAACAAAGTTGCAAGAGGTCATCGCGGATGCGGCAACGGTCGTCAGGCCCGTTAAGACCGCAGCCTTGGAGGTGGCCGATCTGGAGGATTCGGTCACCAAGGAGGATGTGGTGGCGGCCGTTGCTGCGGCTGGAGGCTGCGACGCTGGCGCGGTAAAAGGCGGAGCCATCAGGCCCGGGCGCCGCGGCATGGGCATCATGCGCGTTGAGTGCCCAGTCGCCGCGGCTGGGGCCGTCCTTGCTGCGGGCAAAGGAAGGTTATTGGTGGGACTCAGCTCGGCTGTGGTCCGACCACTTGAAGACCAGCCTATGCGCTGCTTCAAGTGTTTTGCGTTCGGCCACACCCGAGCCACGTGTCCCTCAAAGTTCGACTGGGGAGACACGTGCTACCAGTGCGGGCAAGAGGGACACAAGAGTGTCACCTGCCGCGCCACCACGCCACACTGCACGGCGTGTGCCGCCAGTGGCCGCCCCGCGGACCACAGGATGACGGGCAGGAGCTGCAAGCCCCCCGTGAGGAAGGGCATAGTGC